>JAPDNY010000011.1:18425809-19025809 GCA_029375565.1 Gekko gecko
AGGAACTCTCAGTCTGGGGCAGGTGATGCACTCTATTCTTGGTGCTGGGGGGGGGCAGCCGTGGGAGGGCTTCTAGTGTCCTGGCCCCACTGCTGGACCTCCTGATGGCACCTGGTATTTTTGGCCACTGTGTGACAGAGTGTTGGACTAGATGGGCCATTGGCCTGATTCAACATTGGCTTCTCTTATGTTCTTAAGGAGGACAACATTGGCTTCTCTTATGTTCTTAAGGAGGACAAAATGTTGCCCTTGTTGGAGATGTCAGAGCCTATACGAGTAGTTTGATCAATGTATGTGAAGAAGAAGAGAGATGAGGGAAGAGACTGGATTTATACCCTGCCCTTCACTTGGAGTGTCAGAGCAGTTTACTATCTCCTTCCCCTCCTTTCTCCGAGAAGCTCTGAGAAAACCACTCTTGAGAGAACAGCTCACTGAGAATTTATGACTGACCCAGGGTCACCCAGCAGTTGCATGTGGAGGAGTTGGGGAATCAAATCTGGTTCTCCCAGATTAGAGTCTGCTGCTCTTAACCACTACACCAAACTGGGTCTCCAGTATATACTGGTCTAGGATGTATTTTGTCCACTGGAGCTCTAGGGGGAGCTGTAATTTATGCTCTCCACTGTTCAGAGCTTGTTGAATGTGGCCCTTGTTCTTTTGCATTTCCTCTATTATGTTCTTTCCCTTTCCCTGTAAGTTGTATCTCCTGAAGCTCTCTTTGCAACTGGAAAGGCCTACAAAGGTCCTTATGCTGCTTCAGACCAACATGGCTACCCACCTGAGTCCATCTTCGTGGAAAGGCGACAGTTAGCCAAGGGAGTTCTATTGTTGCAGTAAACTTTATAGAATGCAACTCTGCATGTGTGGGATTGATTGGTTTTTCTAGCAGTGCTAATAGCCCTGAGTTCATTGGAGGAGTGGGAAATACAGGTATAAATTGTCAGGGCATTTACGATGAGGTCATCCACCTCCTCAGGCTTACATGATCTGCTCTGACCTCCTAGAACAACATGAGTGGTGCGGGGCCGTATCACTGGACAGGATGGACTTGGCTAGGCATAAGACATAGACGGCAATGGCTCAGGTGGTTGAATCATTGGGCCGACATGTCATTGGCCATCTGGACATCAGTTACAGGCAACCTGCCCTCTGCAGGGTAGGCAGGGTGCACTTATCTGAATGGGGCACGGATATTTGGTTACATGACATCTAGGATGGGTTGCTTTGTTGATTATAGGTGTAGGGACACTGGCGGGAGTGAGGGAGGTAATCATCCCCCCCCCCAGCTCTTGTGACAGTTTGGGCACTGGGGCGGATCCTTTTGGGAAGGGAAGCATGCCCGTATCCTGCGTTCTGGGACTTCCCTTGCGGGTTCTTGAGGTGGAGCCAATGTAGTGGCGTGCCCAGCTCAGGGGCTGTTGGCGGGGCTCTCACCACCAGGTGGCAAGGAAACCACAAAATGACCAGCACCCATGTGGCTCCCAGGGTTTGCCACGCCTTGGTCTCATCCCCATCACATCCCCATCAGGCAGGGTCAGTTGTGGGCTTCATCAGGCAGCAGATCAAGATCTCATCTCTCTACAGCCCATCAAGCCATTTGGCCGTCTCGACAAGCACTCTGACTGCTTGCTAATATGTCAGGCACAGGCAAACAGTTCTCTGCTTCCTGCCTTCCCTTTGACACCTTGACTTCCACCTCTCAACACACAGTCCTATCCACTGCTTACTATGGCAACTGCAAGAAGGATTCATGAACAAAAGTTTACCCATACAGTGCTAACTGTTGAGCAAAACTGGTTTATTATTATCTCCAGTGTGCGCACTGTTTGCATATGAAATGTGTTGGCAGGTCGATGGTGACTGGTAGGCAAGCTGCATGATACCATCGTCTGCAGCTGCAACAGAACACCAATGCAGTTGTCTGGTGTGAAATAGCCAGAATACTTCAGCTACTCCCAAGGGTTGTCATTCCAGTCTGGGGGCTCTTTATTCCAGTACCAGAACAGTTCTGCTACTCCCAGTGGCTATCATTCCAGTTGAAGGGGGGCTGTCATTCCAGTCCAAGATCCATTTATCTGGGCCCAAAGGTATTAACTGAAAATCCACTCCGCATTTTCATTGCAACTATTTTGTGCTGTAATGTATTTCAATGGAACCCATGCAAGTCAATTGGCATTCCTGGCTCCCATTATCTACAATGAGCCTTCAAGTCTCTCCCATTGTCATTCTGTCTAATATATCCCTCTGCTGGGTACTAGTACATTGCACTGGTTCTGCTGGGCTTGCAAACCCCCCCTTCAGTTTCTACTGACAGATTATCTGGCTTGACTTTAATCCATTGGAAACAATGGAGGATTGTGGCACCTTCTTTGAGGGGCCTTAACTCAGACCCCATAAATCCAATTGTCACAAATCTTGGAGGGCAAGTAGAGTAGGGTCAGCCAGAGATCCCCCATGAGTTTGGTGTCTCTAACATGTGTGTGTGGGGGGTTCTTACCATATCACAAACCAAACCAGTTTGTTCGGCCCCTAAAAATTTGTGACGGTTCATAATTTGCAAACCTGGCATGCCATGAACTCCTAACCAAATTTCATTTCTCCAGTTCATGTCCATGCCTAGTTATTGCACGTTCATTTGACTCATAACTGGTCAAATAAACACACCATGGCCATCTTACATGATGGGCTGTGAAGATGAGAACCAGGATCTTGAATTTAACTCAGAAACACATCAGTAGCCACTACAATGGTTTCAACAGAGTTGTAACAATTAGGGCCAAACTCAATGTGATGGTGTCCTTTAAAATGGCCACCACCATTTTAAAGACATTTGAGACTGCCATGAGGGCCCAGTCCTCCTTGGGTCTGCAGCATGATGCTCTTGTCCCCCCCCATGCTTTTTCATGTGCCAGCAAGCTTGGGGGGCTTGTTCCCCCAAGGCTGTTTCAGAATTTGCAAAGGCATGGGGGGGACTGCACGATGCTGTGGCCCTGATCAGGATTGGTTCCTTGTGGCATTTTAAAATGTCTTTAAAATAGCAGCAGTGTCCTTGTGGTACCACAAGGATGCCATCATATTTATTTTGGCTGTTATGTCGGCCCCCTATTGGTGTGGCACTAGAACTGAGAGGTGCACTTAAGAATATGGTGCACTCGTATTTTAAACAAATATTATCCTACTGTCTTTCCCCTGCCAACATTTTTTATAGAAGATGAACTGCAAGAAGGCCTTAGAAAATTCACCAAAGATGTTCAACAAGGTTCCTCAGACTCCTAAGCTGAACAATAACTGGGGGAGGGGTTATTTTGTATATCCCTGAACAATCTTTACAAACCTTTGCATGTACAAAACGCTGCACATCTATGGAGTAAGCAACAAAATTTGGTCCTTTCCCCTCCTCGTAGTAGCTTGCAATATACTTTCAACCATTCCCCAGTTTGTAACTCTACGGAACAGATGTTCAGGAATGAAATGGAGCATGTAGATTGATAGTTATGTTTGTCGATAAGTACATAAGGTTTCTCAGGCCCAAGCAGTAACCGGGGGGACTTGGGACTTGTAGATTGAAAGTCATTCTAGGCAGAGGCTAAATAAGGTTATGAGTGTCTGGAGTTTGTTTACGGACAAATATTTTGATAAATTGCTGGTGCGTTTCTTTTATTGACCAGAAGGGCTGTCTGGCAGTTAGGAAGATGTATGATAAGCGATTCACTCAAGAGTTCCAGGGTAATGTAAATGGCGTCAATTTCATTCACTAATCTTGAGATCAAACTCTTTTTCATAGATAATGGATGTCTCCCGTTAAATAACATGAATCTGCCTAAGGCAGTGTGTTTTTGTACCAAAGTAGCAAAGGCACATTTTACAGTACTTTCAGATCCTTGCTGCTATAGCAGTAGCATCCTCTGCCTGTTTCTTTCGGGTTCTGTTGGCATCCTCGCATAGACTAAATTTTATAATATGCATGTTGTCCTGGGAGACACTCTTGGGATTATGCGACAGCATATATAAATTCGCCTGTGGTATAATGGTCCCTATGGTGTCCCTTCCCAAATGTGAATATTCTAACTGCTGCTATCTAAGAAACTGAAACAGATGAGGTGAAGGAAATCAGGCATCCCTTTGCAGCCAGAAAATGCCAACTGTAGGCTCACATAGCCTCAGTTTGCTTTCCTAGGCAGGCAAGAGAGAAGTTTCACTACTTGGAAGTGGGTTCCATGCTTTTTTGTTGGCCTCATATTAATCAGGCCAATTTTTACAATTGTTAATGTTTAAGAGAAACACTTACATAAATTGTAGGTGTTGTTGTTGTTGTTGTTGTTCAGTCGCACAGTCGAGTCCGACTCTTCGCGACCCCATGGACCAGTTTACGCCAGGCCCCCCTGTCTTCCGCTGTCCGCTGAAGTTTGCTCAATTTCATGTTCGTTGCATCGATGACACTGTCTAACCATCTCATCCTTTGCCGTCCCCTTCTTCTTTGACCTTCAATCTTTCCCAGCATCAGGGTCTTCTCCAGTGAATGCTCCCTTCTCATTTGGTGGCCAAAATATTTGAGCTTCAGCTTCAGGAGCTGGCCTTCCAGGGAGCAATCAGGGTTGATTTCTTTTAGGATTGACTGATTTGATCTCCTGGCAGTCCAAGGGACTCTCAAGATGTAGGTGGTAGATGCCATCTAACAGTTCTTCTTTCTCATAAGGGAGCACGAACCAGTTTACAAACTAAAGTTCGTCATGAATTTTTGCCAGTTTGTGGTTTGCAAAGCAATGTTTGTGGAACGGTGACTGGCACTAACATATGAACTTTAGTGCTGTTCATGGAGGTTCATGAAAGGATACATTTCCAGACAGACTGTCTCTTCTCAATTAAAGTGTTTACAAAACTCCAAGGCAGTGGGGGGCTTGAATTCTCCAACCTTCGAAGCACCAATAGGAGCTATCCAAAGCTTAACAGGTAATGCTGGCTGCCAATAACAAAGTTCCCATTCTCCTCTACGGGACTGGAAAGCAGTTTTTTGTAGAAAAAGCCCAGAAGAAACTCATTAGCATAACAGGCTACACCCAACAGCAGAAACTCATCAGCATATTATGCCACACCCAGGACAGCATAGCTCATTAGCATATTAGGCCACACCCCCATGTTACCAGAAGTGTGGTCATCCAGCCACACCCACCTTTTGCTTCTTATTCTGGTTACCTTGTTTGTTGTTGAAACCCAGGGCTTTTTTTGGAGCAGGAACTCCCCTAATGTAGCCAATCCTAATGAGTTTCTGCAGTTAGATGTGGCCTATTATGCTAATGAGCCTGCTTGGCATGGCCAACTTGGGAGCCAGCTGGAACTCCGTTCCTGTGCATTCCTGCCCAAAAATAGCCCTCTCTCTGTGTGTGTGTGTGTATATATATGTGTGTGTGTGTGTACATGTGTATGTTCAGCTTCACACCCTTTTGTCTGTCAGCTGTTTCTAGAGAGGCAGGGAACTTGTTAAAAGCCAACTAGCAGAGCACATTCACTCCTGATTGTGAACTCTTCTTCCCTGCTGGGATTTGGGTGTTAAGCTGTGAACCACCCCATCTCTCTGCTCATCTCTCTTGGGTGCCTTGTCTAAATGACAACCCACATTTTGATTGTGATTCTTCTCCCCTGATGGGGTTCTGGGTGTTAGGTGGACTCAGGGCTCTTTGCCTCCCTGTCTCTCTGCTCACATCAAGGAGTGGGGCTTAGCTACTGGGTGCCTTGGCTGAGCGAGGACCCATGTTTTATACCCTCCTGATTGGAAACTAGTCTCCCTGATGGGGTTCGGGTGTTAGGTGGACTCAGGGTTCATGGCCATGCAAGAGAGGTTGGGCCAGATGACAGCCTTGTGTGACCAGTATAGTGAATTGCCATTGGTGGACTTGGGGGACTTGGGGAGGTACTCCCTCGCCATCAACTCAGACAAATCCTGGCATCCCCACCACTGCTGACTTCCCGGTTCATTACTCACAACCAGTAGTGGGGATTCTCCCTGGTTGGGCTCTTTGGGGCAGAGATGCTGGGCTGCAGCTCTTCCTCCTCCTCAGCCTCTTCCACCTGCTGTTCCCTCTGGCCACATAGTTTGGCCTGTAGCTCTGCCGTCTTTGCAGAGTTCATGCTTCCATTGCAAGAGTTCTGCATTCAGAAGAACAATGCTGCCTTTTATCCAGGGCCACAGTCTACACAAGCCAGCTTGTACTCCCCTTTATTGCACAGGGGATGCACCTGCAACTCTGCCAAAGCCCTGACTTGTGGGAGAACAGCTGGCTGCCATGCAGAGGCCAGTGCCCAGTCCAGCCCTTGATTCAGGGGGATGACAGGCTGGCCATATGGGTGCACAGCACATTGGTGATGTCCTGGAGGAGCTTGAGGACATGCACCTTTTTGGAAAGGGTCTGTCAGTCATAGGAGCTGATGCTGATCTCTTCTTCCCCATGAAGGTTGGTCATGGAGGAGATGACATCTTACATGGTGTTCTTCTGCTCCACCAAATGCACAATCATGGTATAGGTGGAGTTCCTCCTCCTCCTCCCCCTGTCTTGATGCTGTGTGAGAATTCTTGAGCAAGGACCACATCTTGAGAGGGGCAGCATCCCAGGTGGCCTTGACAGTGCTCCCCAGCCCCAGAGCACCCTTCACCACCAGTTGAGGTGTGTGAGCCAGGCAGATGATGCCCTTGAAGTGCACAACCTTCACCTCTTCCAGAATGTGGGGTCAAATGTAAAAAAAAAATCAAATTCCTTTGGAAGCGCAGAAGCTTTATGCAATAGCCCCAACTCTCCACATTCCCCCATGAAGGGGGAATAGCTGTTCAAACAAATTACAAAGATGATCTGACTCCAATGGTAACAAGGGAAAGAAATTTTACTTACAAAAATAGAAGCACATCTTACACAACATATCCATGTAGGTACATTTAACTTATTGTGAACGGACTGACTTCAAAAAAAGGTTAACTTGCTACAGTTCCAAGCCCAGGTAAGAGACAGAAGCGAAGTCCTATATAAGATGAAACAGAAGGCAATCAACAGCCAAAGAGGCTCAACATCTAACTGATGAGAGTGTGGGACCAACTGCCAAGTGTCCCCAAGTGAGAGACTTCTCTTCACCCTTTCCCTTCCAGATCCTCTCGCATTCAGAGTTACAGCATCCAACATCGGTTGCATACATAGATCAGCATGATGGCTTTGCACTCAACATGCATCTGATGAAATGCAATCTAAGTCACAAAAACTTATGCTGGAATAAATCTTGTTAGTCTTAAAAGTGCCGCTGGGCTCCTGGGTTTGTCCACGGTTCCAGACTAACATGACTACCTATCTGGAATGATAAACCATGGCACGATTCTTTTAGTGACGTCTGGGATCAGGGAGAGGTGCTGATGTACTAAATATGTGTTTCAGATGCATGTCCTCAGGGTTGTTGAGTCTGGGTTGGGAAATTCCTGGCGATTTGGGGGTGGAGCCAAGGAGATGGTGGAATTTGGGACAAGAAGAGACCTCAAGTGAGGATGCCATAGAATGCCATAGAATTCACCCTCCAAAGCAGCCCTTTTCTCCAGGGGAACTGATCTTTATGGTCTGGAGATCAGTTGTAATTCCAGTAGAAGTCCAGGCCCTGCCTGGAGGTTGGCAACCCTACACATCCTAGAACCATCCCTTGCCAGTGTTCTGGAGCACCTGCAGAGAGGGTCTGCGAGGACGAGCAAAACTTTCAAGCTTCAGTATCCTTCCACAGAGAAGACTGTTGATGAATAATGCATTGATGTTCCACGGGTTGAGCTTTGCTGATAGAATCTACCTGATGATTAATTATCTTCCCCCAGGCCAGTCCCCCCACCCCCCACCCCGCTTCTTAGCTCTGTCACGGGTAACACAGACTCTGGTAAATCCCACTACAGATTTGCACATGATAGAACAGAGCAGAATTTCAGAAATATGCCCTCTTCTGTGGCGATGTCCTTCAGATTGTGCATGGTGGGGGAGTTTTTGGAAGAAACAGAGCGCTTCCCTGGAATAAATATAGTTTCCACTGGGTCAAGCTTTGGGGTCTTCAGGATGACACTGGAGGGGGAAGAAAAAGGTTTTTATACCCTGCTTTTCTCTACCTTAAGGAATCTCAGAGTGGCTTACGATCACCTTTTCTTCCTCTCCCCACAACAGACACCCTGTAAGGTAGGTGGGACTGAGAGAGTTCTGAGAGAACTGGGACTGGCCCAAGGTCACCCAGCAGGTTTCATATGGAGGTGTGGGGAATAAAATCTGGTTCTCTTGATTAGAGTCCACCGCCCTTAACTACTGCACCATGCTGGTTCTCATGGACAATTAAAGCCATACATAGTATGCTCAATCAAGTAGTCTGTTTAACATACATAGTTTGTTAAAAAGAGTAGTATACCAACTAAACACTCAATCACACATGCACACTAAGGAATTGTCCCTGAATGTGTGAATTGTCTCCACTGAGAAATGTTTGTCTGACTTGGGATCATGGGCACAGGGTGACCAATGTGGCATAAAATGTTATGTGCACTAGTGGCTGAAGAACAGCATTAAAATGGTATGTGTAACTCCTTAGGAAGAGATACCAGAATCCATAACTATTGCCTTAGCTACCACCAATGAAAGATGGCTTTGCAGTTTGGAATGGGGCACAGATGTAGATTCTGGGAATGAGCATAGAGACCGAAATACTAGAGTAACACGTGCCCTTGGGTTTCCAGCTTGATGAAGGAAACTCTGTCAGGGAAAAAGAACTGACACAGCCCAGTGGGAACAGCCAGCTGTGATTGGAGGTGCAGCCAGTAAGGGGAAAGGTACTGCAAGGCCATTGCTGTGTTGTAGCTAGGGCACAAACTGACGCACAAACTAAAGTTTGTCATGAATTTTGACTGGTTCGTTGTTCACAAAGCAATGTTCATGAACTAAAGAGCCCCCGTGAACTTCCATGAATTTTAAGGCAATCCATGGCCATTCATGGCAATTCTACATGAAAAAACAGCTGAGCGGCAGGGAATGAAAAGTGATGGGGAGCAGAAGGGGGGGTTACATGGCTCCGAGCCATTTCACCTCCTGCTTTCTGTTCACTGCCAAAAGCAGTGGGGAGCAGTAAGCAGGGGGTGAAATGGCTCCGAGCAAGATGAACTTTTATCTCCATTATTACAAAAATTCCCGGTTAGAGATGAAAAATTCTATCTTACTATTCACACCAGTCTATGGAAAAAGTTGCAAAGTATTGTACTAAATCAAGATCTTTCTCAGCCTCATTGGAGAAACAGAACACATATTGCACTTTTAAATGTTAACACTGTAACATTCTTAGTATATAGATTTGTAGTATTGCATTTTCAATCTTAATGTTTATTGTGTTTATTTTTACTGGTAATAATAATAACCGTTTGACCCCCTGTTTTCTGCTCCCTGTGAAAAGTGGTGGAGAGCAGGAAGAAGAAGAAGGAGAAGAAGGAGGAGGAGAGAAGGAGGAGGAGGAGGAGATTGGATTTATACCCCGCTCTTCACTACCCAAAGGTGTCTCAGAGTGGCTTACAAACTCCTTTCCCTTCCCCTCCCCGCAACAGACACCCTGTGAGGTAGGTGGGGCTGAGAGAGCTCTTGACAGAAACTGCTCTTTTTCAAGAACAGCTGTGCCAGAACTATGGCTTGCCCAAGGTCATCCAGCAGCTGCAAGTGGAGGAGTGGGGAATCAAACCCGGTTCTCTCAGATTCGAGTCCGCACACTTAACCACTACACCAGTCATGAACTGGTTTGGTTTGTGGTCCAGCCACAAACCATGAACCGAAGTGCAGAAAATGCAGTTTGTTCCCATCCCTAGTTGTAGAAAAATTGTGCCTATGTGTGTATTCTGAGATGTGGCATTTCAGTTGAGACTGGCGGCCGAGCACATGGGCAAGTCATCAATCCTAAGAATCAGATATCAAGCGATAGGATGTGTGTGTGGATGGGGCCAGCCCAAGACCTCTGGCTTCCTAGGTGGACTGTGACTTTTGTATCCCACTCCAATTCAACATGCATACACAAATATAATGAAACATCAACTTGCTCCTTCCAATCCTAAACATGCTTATCTTGAATACAGTGGGATGTACTTCTGAGCAGGCACATTAGGCATGCATAGGAGGAAGGAACACACATGAAACTGTCTTCTACTGAATCAGGCAATCAGTCCATCCAGGTTTGGTATTGTCTACTCTGACTGGCAGCAGCTCTCCAGGGACTAATGCAGACGTCTTTCATGTCACCTGCTGCCTGGTTCTTTCAACTGGAGATGCCACGGATTAAACCTGGGACTTTCTTCATGTGAAGCAGAGGCTCTTCCTTTGAGACACTGCCCCTCCACAGTCAAATATAGGTTCAGTTTCCTCTTTGCCCTGCACCCTTAACCCCTGGACCTGCCTGTGGCCCTCTAGATCTTCTGGTGCCCCCGAGCTCTGATTTTCTAGGTGATTGCCTAGTGGACTGTACATGAACCACCTCTGAGTGAATTTCAAATTGCTGGTACAATCATCTCATTGCCGCGCGTGTAATGCTTCCAGGACCGGTAAGCTGAAGGTCCCCCCTACAAGCACCACATACTGTACTATGTGATATCTTTGTTATGTTGATGTCCCCTGAGAAATCTATCAAAGTTACTTCTCTTCTCTCCCCACCCCCATGCCACCAAGCCCCGCATCCAGTCGTTCTTCACTGTAGAAAACAAATGCTCAGAAACACTTGTTTAAAGGGGGGGGGAACCCTGAACAACTTTGGAATGAAAATGAAGGAGAGAATCTTGAACAGGCCTCTAACGAAACAGGATTTGTTTTAGGCATTTTCTATTCAGTCGTTCTGAGCCTCTTCCTTTTCAAACCACCTCCAGTGGAGAAGGGAAACTTTCAAACGAAAACACTGGGTGCCCAGGAGGACAACGACAACAACTTGCGTTAATGTTGAATCCTTGGTTTCTTCTAAACAAATCAACGAGCCTTGTAATGGCTTCCCATCGTGAACGTGGGTTTTGTGCTGTCACCGGTTAACACCTCAGCGGTGCCTCGAGAGGCTTCCTCCTCAAGTTTCTACTTAACGGCAGACGTACGGACAAACCCCAATCTGAATACTTTTCCGTCAGGCTCCTGTTAAAAACATGGGGGGAAAGTTTGAGAACGATGTCTTCTATAATTCATGAGCTGCTCTGCTGTAAATAATTCAGTACCTGAGGTGTTTAGAAGAATACAATAAGTGTAAGCATGTTCTGCGGTATCATTTCTGGAAAAGGAAATATGCTACAGTACATTTCGGAGGTAAGATAAAGCCACAATTACCGCCGTTTAATTCCCAAAGCAAAATACAAAAGTAAGCCTGCAAACATTATGTCACCGCTAGAAGTAGCAATTACTCTCGCTTTCACAGATTAAGGCATCTCCATTATTGGTGGCATTTACCATACATCGTGCCCCCTCCCTCTTTCAGTGCCACAAAACTGGACTTGTGATGGAGCCATGAAGAGATTGTCTTGGGTCTTCCCCCCCCCACCACCCAGAAAGGCTCAGAGAATGTGACTGTGCATCTATTGGACAGTCGGGCTTAGTTTTGGTCATGGATGGCCAACGTCTGTATTCTCAGGGGCTAGTCTGTCTTCCAGAGTGTGGTCTGAAAGCCAGAAATACACTTACATATAAACACATGAAGCAGTCTTTTTCCGAGTCAGAGCTGTCATCGTTCACATTGTCTACTCTGGCAGCGACTGGTCTAGGTCTCAGGCAGAGGCTTTTCACTTCGCCTACCACCTGATTCTTTTAACTGGAGAAGCTGGAGATTGAACCTGGGACCTTCTGCATGCAGATGAGACGCTCTCCCACTGAGCCATGGCCCTTTCCTTACACACCAACCCTGTCACAACTGGCCAGGTTCGGCAATCAAGTTACTGCAATCTAGCAGTGAATAGTTAAAAATGACCCAGTCTTACGAAAATGTGTACATACAAAATTCAAAACAGAGATGTTTAAATGTTAAATTGTGAAACATCTCCATTTCTTACTGCGTGATTCTTCCACTATAAGTGAAATTGCGGCCAAATCATGTTACACACTTTGCTTCCGTACTACCTTTCCTCCAAGGAGCTCAGGGTTCCCCCCTTCTCTGTTTTATCCATATAGCCATCTTTGGCTGCGATCACAAGCGCAATTAGCCCTGACATAGGTGCGAATGCCAGGTGGATTTAAAGGGCACGATCAGACACGGACATCTGGGAAGTGCCCTGTACCCATTGGCAACCCATTCTGCTCTGCTGCAGAAGCAGAGTAAAAAGACACTGGGGGAAATCCAGTAGTAAATGGGTTGCAATGGGCCATGGATGGACTTCCCCATGTCTGATCGCTCCACTGCGTTCTCATGGCAGCTTATCAGACCATCCCGACTCCGTGCCATTGTTTTTTCCCCCTTCTCAGGATGCACATTATCGCAAACTCCATAGGGAGCTCTTAGTGTGGAGATGTGATTCATCGATTCCTCGTTTAAGCACATTGGAAACAAACAGCAAAAAAACCCCAACTCACCCATGGTTGTATCTGATCACACAGTGGCAAGCTGTGCCCACAGATTCCATGGACTGTGTGATCACGCAACTGGGGGTCAAATTCCTCTGGAGGAAATAGCCTCACTCCCCCCCCCCCGCTTTATCTTGCACGTGTGAGCGCACCCTTTGTGAGGTAGATTAAGAATGACTGGCCCAAGGTGACCTGGTGAGCTTCATGGCTGAGCAGGAATTTGAACCTACATCTCCCTAGGCTTAACCAGATGAGCTAGCCACTGCCACTCTCTAGAGTCATGTTTAAATTTGGTCAAACCACTAGAACTTATTGTTTCACAGTCAGTGGGCCACCAATTGGACATTCTTGTTATATGTTCTGAGTGGGCATTTCAAGGCCAGGCCTCCCATTTTACCCACTCACGAGGGAGATTTACCCACTCCCTGCCCCAGTTTCCCACTCCTGAGGAACTGATGGGCAAGAGAACAAAAAGACTCCACATAGCGACACAAGGAATTTCCCCCAAGTTTTATGGTAAAGACCATAGAGATGAAGGGAGGCAGCCTAACTGTCACCTGGAAGTGACATCACAACCCCCCCCCAATGCCACCATCCCCAGAAACCCCTCCAAATCTCCTAGTATTTGTTGGGAGAGTGTTGAGCACCTTATTCAAGGCTAGTTTTAAAGAATGGTAATGCCAATAAAGAGCTGCAGTTGCCCTGGTCCTCACCCCTGACTATCATTTTTGCCATGAGGTGGTAGAAGAGTCAGTTGGTCCGTTTGTTCCCCAGTTCCCCAATAGAGGACTGGTGTGGGAGGCAAGATGGCTGCCCCTGATGGACAAGACATTCCGAATGTTCAAAGTTATGCGATCTCAGAACACTTTCAAAAGAGTGTTTGGGTGGCAAATATAATTAGTATTTTGCATAGTGCTTCTCATCAGTATTTCTTGCTATGAAAACACAGGATACGTTGACTGTCAGAGAGCCAAAGTCATTTGCTTGCCCACAGTCGAAATGGGCTGGAACCTCCACTCCACGGCACGGGGCCAGTGGCCTCCTAGAGAGAGACGAAATAGGTCTTGTATATCACACGCCTAATCTGCCAAACACACTGTTTCATTTACATAAATTGTCTGGTCTCCAAGACGGAACTAATCGCCCCATCCCCAAATGCACTGAGACAGGGAAATAGCTGGCCTCTTCCGTCAGATGTTCATCTGAGCATTGAAGTCCATGGAAAATAAATGCTGAGGTCTCCCCACCATTTTGCCTCTAACTGTATGGTTGGATCACAGGTGCCTTTTTGTCGCTTGATGGCTGCAACATCAAGGGGTGGCTTCCATGTGTTGTCAGCGTGTGTCACCTCAAATGAAACACTTTTTTTTAATGGACACAACTTTCACATTCATCTCAGAGACTTCGAGTGCAGAGTGCTTGACAGTGCAATCCCTGTCAGAGTTACTCCAGTATAAGCTCGTTGACTTTACTGGATTTAGAACGGTGTAACTCTACTTTGGGTGGCATTGCAAGCAGGGTTCCCTCTAAGCTGAGTTAATGTGAGCTAACTTACAGTCTTTTTAGCCTCTGGCTCACACATCTTTGTTTTAGCTCAGGGAGGATGGCTCCAGAGCAAACTAATGTATGCAGGAGCCAAATCACTCACTCGCTCACAAATGCCAGTAGCTCACAAAAGTAGAATTCTTGCTCACAAGACTCCACAGCTTAAAGGGAGCACTGATTGTAAGTAATGTGTATCCATCTGTGAACCAGCCCACAGAGCCATAGAATACAAAAAGAAAAAGGCTAGGATGGTTAGATCCTACTGATATTTTAGAACAATGGTCCCTATTGTGGTAGGTACCATGCCATCCGCCAATGGGTTTCCTGCTTCCCATTTCCTTCTTCTCCAAAGCTGCAATCCAGTCCTAGCTTTCTTCCATCTCGTTTGGCCAGGAGGTGCCTCAGAAAACCCTAGGAGGGATATATGAGGTTCACCCATTCAGAAATAGGGGGGCATTTGGCTTGGATCCTCTCAAATTCAGCTATTAACTCCATGGCAGCCATTTTATGGTCACTGTCCCCCACCCCCCACAAGGCAGCCATTTTTGGCAATCCCCATTGCCTGTTTCAAAATCCAAAAGTGTCCACCAGTTGAGCAAGCTGGGCAACCCCTGGTTTCCAGTGTTACACTTGGACTTAGGAGACCCGAGCTGAAATTCCTACTAAGCTTTTGGGCCACTCTTTCAGCCTAGACTAGGTCACAGGGGTGTCGTGAAAGTTAAATGGAGGAGAAGGGATTCTCATATGCTGCCCCGAGCTTTTTGGAGGAATGACCGCATGTGGGAATACTCATTCCCATTTTAAAACAAAAAAACCCTGCATATACAGAATCAGCGACCAAGGAAAGCTTAGCCTAATGACCTTCTCCTGGGCATGCTACTTTCCCATTGGAAGGGTTTTGTGGTTGCTGTTCAGCTCTGAAGTTACTTAACAATGCAGTCCTAAGCAGAATTATACCCTCTGAATTCCTCTGAAGTCAACATGCTTTGCAAGTTGCAACTCTGCTTAGGATGACAATGTTAACATCCTGAAATCCCGCCACCTGAGTCGGAAACCGTGGGGGGGGGGGCGGTGGAGGAGCAGGAGGAGCAGGAGGAGGAGGAAAGTGCCATCAAGTCTCAACTGACTTATGGTGACCCCACAGGGTTTTCACGTTAAGAGACGTTCAGAGGTGGTTTGCCATTGTTGGCCTCTGTGTAGCAACCCTGGGCTTCCTAGGTGGTCTCCCGTCTAAATACTACCCAGGGCCAACCCTGCTTAGCATCTGAGATCTGACAACATTGGGCTAGCCCAGCTTTACCATGGTATTCATTATTAATTAGTCTTCATTTAAGGAATTTGTTGATGGTCAAGACTCGTCCCCTTCTCTCTAAGCTGAGCCCTTGCAACAAAGTGACGTAGAACACCATAGAAACGACACAATGGCCGGCGCGTCCCTGTGCCAACGATCATTCACCTGGTGCTATACAACCGTAAGAGGCTGGCAACTTCAATCATTCTGTTAAAACGCAACAGGGGCGAAGGGGAATAAAACAATCTATCATGCTTCGCTTGTACAATGCTTCCCTTTGTACTAGATTTCTGCTTCATGCTTTTTTCATTGCATTGTATAAATTATTCTCATCTCAACATAAAATGCCCTTTCAGGGGTATTTTATTCCACTTGCAATTGCTGCAATAACGTCTGTTTCAGCATTGATTATCTGGCTGCCTTACGGTCGAGAATGGTTTTTATATATTGAATATTAGCACTCAAAGGGAGAATTGTTACAGAAAAGTATGAACCTTCTTTTTTTTAAAAAAAAATGTGTCTGTTGCAGTTGCAGGAAACTGACAGCCAGAGCACAGACATCAGGCAGACACTGTTACAATGCTCCCCCATGTGATGGCACCCATGCTGTGGCTATACCAGGGGGAAGCAACCATCTTGTCTTGGAGTCCAACCCAAAGAGTTCCCACATCAGGGCTACCATTTTGAGAGGGTTACTGACCCTGCCATAGAAAATTCTCTCACCTGTGCCTGAATGACACAATGGTGAGCACTGTATATTAGGACCACATTTCACAGCACTTTAAAAAGATTTTCTGGTGTGGGAACTGTGTGTGTGTGTCAGTCAACCACAACCCACATAGATGTACAGAATTCTCCATAATTCTCTGGGTTCTGCATATGATCCCCCCAAAAGTCGAGGCAATATCGGCATAAGTAAATCTACTCTTTAAAAAGTAATTAGATAAACTGTAATAAACAAACAGTATCGGAAAGTAAATGTAATGTGTCAAACACTCCTTGTACCAGAATAGAATAGAAGGTCAAACATATTTTTCCTATGAGCGCTTCCACCCTGCTCCTTTCCTCAGTTTTCCTCTGTCCGTGCCTCATCTTTTCCTGAGGCTGAGGTGGGAACAGAGATTTCAGACAGCCTTTTTGAAAGAGAGGAAGGAAAGGGGAGTCAGCCCTTAAAAGGTATGCTCTGCAAAAGTCCCATCTTAACCTGCTGCAGAAGCAAGGCAACCCCTTCAGACAGCTAATTTGTTGCTAGGAGGTGAGGTCTGCAAAGAGGCTTTTAGACGCAACACCACATAAGAGGACAGTCTGGGCAATCAGCCAATGATATAGCACATCAAAGAGACATATCCCATCATAGGTGATTTGGAAAAGGGGGAATGGGGAATACATAGAAGACAAAATGGATTAGACAGCTTGTGTGAGAAAGGTGCAAAACCAATGTGCTTGGGTACTGAAACTGAGGCAAAATTATTGAAGTGTGTGAAACCTTAAAAAGAAATGGTTTGGCTTCACAAACCAGAGTGGGTGAAAGAGCCTGCACGAAAAAGCCCCTCTGCCTTCATCATTGGTCCATTCATGTAAAATAACAATACGCACCTATATCCAAGAATGTATGAATATGTACACACACAGGGGCCGTGTGTCCTCAATGAATCCTTTATGAAATACACATAAAATAAAATTTCAAAGCTACTGGTAAACTGGCCTTTCACGTCATCACCTCCTACCTGATCCTTTTAACTGGAGATGCTGGGGAGTGAACTTGAGACCTTCTGCATGCCAGGCAGATGCTCTACCACTGAGCCACAGCCCCCCCCCCCCATTTCCACGAGCCGTAGCATAGGCAAGTAATTCACTGGATTTTTCAGTGGTGGCATGCACTGAGTCACCATAAACCACCATCAAAAGATTTTTAAAGACTCTGCAAGCTCAGGGTCTTATAGGAGGTATATCTTGTTTTAACTAGCTCACACAGCTTGTTTTTAACAACGTCCAATGGCTTTGCCTAGCTTTGAGAAACCGGATTTTTGGAGAGCTTGGCAATTTTGAAGGTAACTTCATTTACTGGGCAGGTGAAGGCAAACCAATATTGCCAAGAGATGTATATCTTTGCAATTATTTATCATTATTTATTATTATTTTCAATTTGTATCCCACCTTGCCACAGAACTGGCTCAAGGCGGCGAACAAGCATTAAAAGCAATAAAACAGTGAAAACAATAAAATATAAATAACAACTACATAACATCATAAACATTCTAACAAGAACCGTACAAATGATGATGGCGGCATTCAATATACAGAAAAAGGCAATATCCAGCTGGTGTTTCATGTGGGCCGTGGTGTGTTCCGGTGCCGCATTCACCAGTGGCGTATTCGTCAGTGGCAGCTCCTAATCGAAAGCCTGGTGTAAAAGCCCCATTTTGCAGGCCCTGCAGAACTGTAAAAAGTCACACGGGGCCTGATGTTATCCGGGAGCTCATTCCACCAGTGCAGAGCCACCACTGAAAAGGCCCTGGGTCTAGTAGCAGCCAACCTGACGTCTCTAGGGCCGGGGAAAGTCAGGCAATTCTGTGTGCCTGACCTCAGTGCTCTCTGGGGCACATGTGGGGAAAGACGGTCCCTCAAGTAGGCAAGCCCCTGACCATACAGGGCTTTCAAGGCCAAAAACAGCACCTTGAAACAAATCTGGTAAGCTATTGGCAGCCAGTGCAGTGCCTTCAGCACAGGCTGGATGTGGTCTCATATAGAGAGACCCATCAGCAGCCTGGCTGCCGCATTTTGCACTAGCTGCAGCTTCTAGATCTGAGACAGGGGAAGTCCCATGTAGAGAGTGTTGCAGTAGTCTTATCTCGAGGTGACCATAGCATGAATCACTGTTGCCAGGTCATTGCATTCGAGGAAGGGAACCAACTGCCTAATCAGTTGTAGATGGTAAAAGGCTGCCTTGGCAGTGGCTGCTACCTGGGCCTCCATTGTTATTGTTATCTGTTCACTAACATTTATCTATTTTTTTTTAAAAAAAGAGTAGATTCATTTGTTAGGAGATGTACTTTGAAAATGCTTTTATTTTCTGACCTGCACACACACCTGAATGGTGCTAGCAAGTGTCTTTGCATTGGGAGAAATGTATGCTTTGTTGGATGTGACTCTCTGTACTAGAAAGGTACCACACAGCCTTTCATGCAAATGAAGTTACACACACACACCTTGCATACCTCTACCCAGCAGACATTGGGAACAAGAAAGCATCTCCATTTTGGTTCTCTAGAAAGATGTTATAAACAATGGCCTGTCCACCATTGAGGAATCTGAATCTCACACGTAACCCACAGGATGCTTGGCATTTGCATGTGTTAAGACTGTTTCCTGTTTTGTGCCTTGGACCAAGCCAGAGTCATCTGCACATCTAAGGTTTCCATGCCAACCCATCTCTGCACCTTGGACCAAAAGGTTCCCCTGTAGTAAGGTGTAGACTTTCAATATTGCCCCACCTTGGTAGGAGGGTACCCCACATCCTATAGCCAATGGTATAGGGATGGGACGGACTACAGAGAGACCCCAAGCCAGCCCCCAATACTAGCTGATAAAACAAGGTGCAACATTTGTTTGTTGCCTTGGCCCCTCTGTCTTCACTAACTAGCTAAGTAACCTAAGAGTCTATTATAGACAACGTCCACGTGCTTTCTTGGACTGCAGCCAAGAGGCCCACATTTGTTGGCAGGTTCCAACAGTGTGTAGTGAGAGTTTTCCTTAGTAAGAATTCCTTATCCTTGCATTCTTCACTGTGGAAGGTCGAGCTACAGGATCAGATAAGTATCACGTGCTTTTCCCCTTCCTAAATACTTTTAGCTTAAAACCCCAAATTGTATTCCATTTCTACTGTATCTAAAGGAACTTGTATGTATGTGTGAGTGAATCTGTTTTTGTTTGCCTGTGTACTAAAAAGATATTATTCAGTAAAGAGAATCTTTGATTTTACTTAAGAAACCTTGTCAAATGTTCTCTTTGGGGAAACTGATTCTTGGGACGAAGTTGCTTTCTCTGTATACATAGACCAGCAACTCAAATAAGTTAGTTCGACTACTGCGCAGACAAGCAGTTCGGCTCACACATTTATATTCATTTTTCACCAACCTTTTCACCCAATTACAGTAGGTTACAGGTTTCCCCCGCTGCCTATTTCCCCTCTTTCCCCCCTCTTCTAATGCCTTAGAAATGATCTTTAGAAAGGACCTACATGACCTATGGCCTCGCCCAGACATACACACCCAGACGGCCACATCTGCAGCCACTGCTAAGGCAAAAAACATCTAGAGCCCGCACCAACCAGTGGCCTTGCGGGTGCATAGTGGTTTTCTCAGCTGCTGCCAGGAATCAGGGGAGGCCATGGTCCAGAAAGGTGACCAGATGCTCTGGAAATAACTTTTGCCAAAGCCTGGAGTGCACAAGGTAGAGAAAGTGGTCAGGCAAAACTTCTCCCTTTCCCAAAACACTAGAACTTCAAGACATCCAATCAAGTTGAAGGGCGGTAGGTTCAGGGTTGACAAAAAGAAATACCAGTTTACTCAGAGTGATCTAGTGATCACCACAGACACAGATGACTTCAAAAAGGGACTAGACAGTTTGATGGTGAGCAGGTCCATCAGGGGCTACTATGCATAGTGACCAAAGGGAACCTCCATGTTCAGAAGCTGTCCCCATACCAGGAGAACATCGGGGAATGCCTTAGCCTCTCCGCCCTGCCATTGGTCCTCTAGTGAAACAGGCTGGCCACAGATCAAGATGGGGAGCCATGTTAGTCTGCCTGTAGCAGTAGAAAAGAGCAAGAGTCCAAAGAATTAAAGACTAACAAAATGCATGGCAAGGGAGGAGATTTCATGAGTCACTGCTCATTTCTTCAGATTGGCCACAGGGTGAGACGGAATTCTGGACTGATTGGGCACAGGGTCCATCCAGCAGGACTCTTCTTATGTTCTTATGACTGCCTGAGAGAGGGTGGTAAAAGCTCTCATTCTCCTGCCCCCATGTTTGTAAAGAGAGAGGAGGAGGAGGAGGAGGAGGAGGAGGAGGAGGAGGAGGAGGAGGAGGAGAAGAAGAAGAAGAAGAAAAAAAAAGAAGAAGAAGAAGAAGAAGAAGAAGAAGAAGAAGAAGAAGAAGAAGAGAAGAGAAGAGAAGAGAAGAGAAGAGAAGAGAAGAGAAGAGAAGAGAAGAGAAGAAGAGAAGAGAAGAGAAGAAGAGAAGAGAAGAGAAGAGAAGAGAAGAGAAGAGAAGAGAAGAGAAGAGGGGAAAAAGGAAAACAAAAGAAAGATTAATTCCATAAAACAGTGAGCCAAATTACATTACTGGTTGAGGGAAGGGTACCGTACCTAAATGGAGGGGGAAAATATATCTTGGACATGGAATCTCACACATATTGGATGGATCAGCATAGAGATTCTGTTACCAAAGTGCACATGTGTTGATTCATTTTTAAAAAGAATTCACCGCTGGCTTATGGCACTTGTGGGATTGGTTCAGGGAAACTGCCAATTCTATGGTCCTTGGTTAGACCACACATGCCCAACAATGCATGAAAACCAATTATGCATGTTTGCGTGCATGCACGCTATAGTGCTAGGTGTGCAGCTGCCCAGAAAACTCTGATGAGTAGCCTGGCAAATACTCGAACCAATCATAGATCAATCCATGGCACAGTTGCAGTTGGCAATGACAACAACATGATCCAGACCCTCTGGAGTTCAGGCATCGCAGACTGTAAACTATAGCAAAACAGGAGGCATTGCTTTTTGTGGAAATTCTTCAGGGAGCTGCTAATAAGATCCCAAAACACTGTTCCTGGCTTTTCCTAGCTGCCCCCCAAGACTACTGAAGCTCTTAACACCCTACATAATGCATTCTTGAGTTGCCAGGCTGTAAAATCACATGTCGTTCATTAACTCTGCTCATACATTTATAATCTCAACCTTGCTGGAAATAAAAGGGAACGTGGAGGGGAAATACAGATTGCAAGCAAGATACTCAGATGTCGTTCCACTCGTGATGTGATCATGTAGTACATTGGTAGCATTCCATTTGACATTCATCAATCACATTTTTTTGGTAGTTCTTTAATGTAAAAAAGACATTATTTTAATCAATGTGGGAGAACGCATTGCAGAATAAATTAAGTTACTATAGAGTAAAGGTAAAGGTTCCCTTGCTTGAAAGCCAGTTGAATCCGACTCTAGGGTTGCGGTGCTCATCTCTGTTTCAAAGCCAAAGAGCCAGCGCTGTCCAAAGACATTTCTGTGGTCATGTGGCCGGCATGACTAAACACCAAGGCGCATGGAGCACTGTTACCTTCCCACCAAAGTGGTACTTATTTATCTACTTGCAATTTCTTGCTTTCGAACTGCTAGGTTGGCAGAAGCTGGAACTAGAGATGGGAGCTCACTCCGTCATGCGGCACCTGGGTCTCAAACTGCTGAACTACTGACCTTGCACAGCCTGCAGTTCAGCGTCTTAACCACTTGAGCCACCGCAGCTCCTATTAAGTTACTATAGCCACCTGCAAAAATGTAGAATAGTTTGAGAAGTGGGGTTTACATGGTGAGTTTTGGAATGAGAGGGTGTCAGCACTAGATAAGAATGCCCCTAGTTATAGATGACGGGGGGGGGGGGTAGATGGATGCTGTATTCCCCAGGGGTTTGATTTTGTTTGTTTTTCTGCTGTCAAGTTATAGCCAAATTTGGGGTGCCCTGTAGGGTTTTTCAAGGCAAGAGAAGTTCAGAGGCGGTTTGCCATTCGCTACCTCCAAGTCACAACCCTGATATTCCTTGGAAGTCCCATCCAAATACTAACCAGGGCAGACCCTGCTTAGCTTCTGAGATCTGACGAGATCCAGCTAGCAGCTATCCGGGTCAAGGCTGCCCTGGGACCAGGTGGACAGAGAACCTCCTTTTTTTTCCTCCCAGGGAAAATTCTTAAAAGTAGGCCTCCTACCTTATTCAGACAGAATCTAAAGAAATAACCATTTCTCTGATGGCATTATCTTAATAAGCAGCACTTAAGGCTTCCAGATGTACATTCTGAAAGTACAAGGATGGTAATTAGAACAATAGTTTAATTTTTACAATTGCCATAACTTTCCCATGCAGTCTAGCAACACCTTGGAATAAAACAATATAAACTGTGCATTGATGGCGATAATAATGCTCTTTTGGACTTTCGAATACTTTCTCGCTCTCATAATTACCTTGTAATTACCTTGTAATTATGATGGCACTCTGAAATGTTAGGTGGCCCAATCTGCAACAATAGGGTTTTTTTTTTAAAAAAAGTATGCAATCTAATTTCCATATTGGTCTTTAACAGTAAAATCCTAAACACACTGACATCCTTCTAAATCCATGAAAGTCAATGGGCTTTGAAGGTTATAAGTCTGTTTAGGATTGCATGGTAAGACAGTTCAAAGGTATTGTGTGGGAGGGGCTGTGGCTCAGTGGCAGAGCATCTGCTGGGCATGCAGAAGGTTCCAGGTTCAATCCCCGATATCTCCAGTTTTTTTAAAAAAATGATCTGTGGCCGAGGACAGACTGGCAATTTGCCGCGGGATGGGACCCGGGCTGACAACGACTCAATATCGGATTAAATGGAATGTTCACACAGGCACATCTGCCTGGCGTCCCCCACCTGTAGCCTACCGGTGCTCTCGCGCTTCACTGCCGGATTAAAAAAACACCTGATAAAAGCCGACGCAAATCTTGAAAGCCTGCGTTTGTCGCGCGTTTCTCCGCTTCCGGGGAGTCTGAACGCGCAGCCGAAAAGCCGGGAGCAACCCGCGTTGGGCATGAGGCAGCAGCGGGAAACAGCGAATATAGCGCGCCTCCGGTGCGGCAGTCTGAACGCTCCCGTGCGCCTCCGTCAAGTATCTTCCGGCAGAGGCCCCCGCTGTGTGGACGGGAAAACCCGGTATCGTTTACTCCGGGGTTTTTTTGCCGCGACTCGATACCGGGGCAAATTGCCAGTCTGTCCTGGGCCTGTCAGTAGGTGATGTGAAAACTTTTGCCTGTGACCTTGGAGAGCTGCTGCCAGTCGGAGTAGACAACACTGACTTTGACGGACCAAGGACCATGTGCAGCAGGCCTATCATGAAGGTTACTTATAGCCAAGCACTATTTCTTTCCAAGTATGCAATGCAATTTTTAGCCGTCTCCATTGCTCTGAGGTCTTCATGGATATTCAAGTACAACAGTGAAATTTTATTCATATTGATAACCTGTCCTATCTGATGGGATCAGGGCAGATTACATCAAGATTACCAAAAAAAATGCTAGACGAGCCTCTGTCCCTCCCCCCAAAAATGCCTTTACTCAAAGTGTTGATTGCGAAGAGCTTGAAGAATCAAAAGAGCACAAAGAACAACTATTCTCCATTATCATTCTGTAACCAAACAGACTGGCTACGTATTGCTCAGAATGTTATACTGCTGCACAGTATTGTTCCCCATTCAAATAACTTGCCAGTTTGCTATTGCACTGACACCCACCTGTTGTCCATCCATCCATATTCTGTGAAATAAGCGAAATAAGCTGATGAGGGGTTTCACAGTGCCAAGATCACCACCAACGGACAAGCTTCCCTAAAAGGTATCACAGGGTTCATACTTTCCCTGCAATGTACGTCTGGGCTACATATGCTAAATCCGGGCTACATGCAGAGGCCCAAATTGCCTGGGCAGTATTCCACATGAGCTATGTGTCGTGTGCAAGAGGTGGACTGGTCTTCAGATTTAGCAGGCAACTTCCCATTGGGTGATGGCTTTGGAGGCCTGATACCGGCCGAGGACAGACTGGCAATTTGCCCCAGGATGGGACCCGGGCTGACAACGATTCAATACCGGAGTAAATGGAACGTTCACACAGGCACATCTGCCTGGCGTCCCCCACCCGTAGCCTACCGGTGCTCTTGCGCTTCACTGCCGGATTAAAAAAAAACCTGATAAAAGCCTTCGCAAATCTTGAAAGCCTGCATTCGTCGCGCGTTTCTCCACTTCCGGGGAGTCTGAACGTGCAGCCAAAAAGCCGAGAGCAACCCGCGTTGGGCATGAGGCAGCAGTGGTGTGATTGGCTGCGCTACGCTCCACTGCCCAATGCGGTGCCGGCGTTGCAGGGCAAAAAAAAAATAAATCGGCAAAATGCGCTCATGCGCACATACACCCACAGCCGAATTAATGGGGAAACGGCGAATACAGCACGCCTCCGGCACGGCAGTCTGAACGCTCCCGCGCGCCTCCGTCCTGTATCTTCCGGCAGCGGCCCCCGCTGTGTGGACGGGAAAACCCGGTATTGTTTAATCCGGGGGTTTTTTTTGCCGCGACTGGCTACCGGGGCAAATTGCCAGTCTGTCCTGGGCCACCATTTCTACTGCTGTAGAGAAACATCATTGGTGCAGCCAGCAGCCTCTCCTCCCCCACATTCAAGGCCAGAGACTTGAGCTCCTCTGAAAGAGAATTCTGGTTTCAGCTTTGGGTCTAGAGGGGTGACCTGTGCTGTCGCGGTTGCATGCTCAGTGGTTAAAGATCAAGTGAAGAAAGAAGGCACAGTGTGTAAAGCTGGAAAGAATGGTTAGAAACAGGGCATTTACTGAGTCCAGGATGCAGTGAGCCCTAAAGGTGGTGAAGAGAGATGAGAGGCTGTGGATCAGTGGTAGAGCATCTGCTTGGCACACAGAAGGTCCCAGGTTCAACCCCTGGTATCTCAGGTTAAAAGATCTGCCAGTAGGTGATGGGAAAGGCCTATGTCTGGGAACGACCACAGCAGCCCACCTTGGATCTGACATGGCAGCAGGAAGACAAAGAAGAAGAAGACAATCCCTTTCCCTTCCTTTCCCCGCAACAGACACCCTGTGAGGTTAGGTGGGGCTGAGAGAGCTCTTTCAAGAACTGCCCCTGAGAGAACAGCTCTGAAGAAATTTATGATTGACCCAAGGTCACATGAGCAGCTGCATGTGGAGGAGCAGGGAATTATGCACCCGAGGCCAACTTAGCAGCACCCTAGGCAGCGTTCAGAGGAAGACCCCACTACACACACACACACATACACAAGCAAGCACTTGTACTCCTCGGGCAGTGACTGATCCAGGCCTGGGATTCTGGAGCAGTGACGGAATATCGATGGTGGCAAGACATCCAGTTTTACCCAGCAGTATCCAGAAGCAACATGACCCAGAATCTGCAACATCATTCAGGTCTTGAGTTTATGAAGATACCAAGAGGGAAAAAAGTGCATCGCGTCCAAATCCAATAGGTTGTTAAAAGGATTGTTAAGCATGTTCAAGTAACCTTAACAATCCCCTGTCCTTCCTTTTGTAGCTTACCTTGGGAAATTCTTGTTGAAAGGGACATGTGTGTGAAGTGCCATCAAGTCACAGCCGATTTATGGTGACCCTGTAGGGTTTTCAAGACAAGAGGCGTTCAGAGGTGGTTTGCCCTTGCCTGCCTCTGCGTAGCCACCCTGGACTTCCTTGGTGGTCTCCCATCCAAAAACTGACCAAGACTGACCCTGCTTAGTTTTCGAGATCTGATGAGGTTGGGCTAATAAGGACCAACCAGCTCAAGGCAGAAAGGTATAAAGAATTTTTTATTATTATTAACTTAAATGAACCAAATTTTGGATAAAACCATCCTAGTTATGACACGATCCCGAAACGTTGTGGGGACAATTTCTGCCTCCGGAAATTTCAGAAGCCAGAGATGTCAGATAAGATTACTTAGCCATCAAGGTCAGATCTCAGTAGCTGCCATAATTCGGGCCTTCAGTCTGATCATGAGCATATTAGGCCATCCTGCCGCTTCTTTGACAGAGCTGTTCTAATTCCCCCGTGTGCCCTGGCCAGCACCTTACATAAGACCAGAGAGTCTTGCACTACTGTTCAGGGACAGACATTGAGAAAGTGGAGTGGCATGTAAACCAGGGTGGATTTCCCACCCCCCCCCCTTGAGGTGGAAAGTTTGAAAGCAACTGCAGTCAGCAATTCGTTTTGAAAGGAGATCAGCGTTGGGAAACATGGAGAACTGCAGCCTTTTAGCCATGTTTTCTCTTGCTCTCATTAATGCCTCTTCTGATTGTCATTATGATTCCATATATGATCACTGAATTGTAACACCGTCGGAGAGAATGGAGAGTGCGGAACTGGAAGGGGAAAGATAATTATGCCTGTTTGCGATCTTATGTTCCTTTGCCAGGCTGTCAGCAGGTCCCCCCCTAACCTCTTTTCTTTGTAAATTACAAGAACAACAACAAAAAAACAACCACTGAGAGTTTTCCTGATTAATTATGGATTAATTATGAAGCCTTATTTCATCACGGACAAGTCAGATCGGGCAGGTTCCTTGCAGCAAGCAAAACTCAAGCGGAGCCTATGGGACAGTTTCACTCCCGTGAAATGGCTTACATGCCACCTGGTGGGGAATCCCAGTACTTTGCAAGGGATTATATATATATATATATATATATATATATATATATATATATATATATATATATATATTAAATTCAGTGCCTGTAAATAATTTATATGCATGTTAGGTTTCAGTAGAAGATGTCTCCGATGTATTTCTTTCCCTCATTTTGTATAGTAGGTTTTAGACTGTGAAAAGCTAATCGCCCGGGAGGAAAAGATGCTACAACGGACACAGATAATGTGGAACATTTCGACTCCATAGCATCGAGGCATCTCCTATTGGCTTTGATATGCTGGCAAATTATTAAACATTAGCTAGGTGCATAGTAGTGCACATTTATGAAAAACACAGCGGCTGGCTGCACTGGGGAGCATGGGTTGTGGGCGGGGATTCCTTCCACGGTAGATCGGCGGCCGACCGCTGGGTCCGTTGTAGCTAGCCGTGGACCTCGGAGACCGTCACTTCATCCTAGCAATTTCGTAGAGTTGCATGAGCTGTCGGCACACAGCGGTCTCCGGCGGGCAGAAGGGCTTTCCCGTGCATTTAAATGAAGAGAGTAGATCTGTGTTGCCTTTCCTCTTGTATGCATAGTTCTGCTCCTTCCCTTGAAATGTATGGGCCACTCCTTGCATGCCACATTTCACCTGGGGATGGAGCTCTCCTGGGGGTGGGGATGCAGATGAATGAGTGCCACACATGGATGGGGTGGGAGGAGAAGTCCTTTCCTGGTTAATTCTCTTACACTAACAACATCCCTGTCCTGGGTCTCTTAGTAAGTAGTCCTGCGCACAAAGTCAGCCTGGATCCATAGGCGCCTTTGTGCACATCTGAAGATAATTCACCATGTGTGCTCATGGAAAGATTTCTGTAGGAAGTATTTTCAATGGGGAGGAGAATTTCTTTTTTCTGAAATTCCTCTCTATTTTTTTTTTTTAAGATATAACCATTGATTCCTCCTTTTCTCTTTTAAAAGTGGGATTTCTCCTTTGTTTCTCCTTGATTTCTCTTTGGAGAGAAACCAATGCAACTTTTCGGAAATTTAGTCATGGTAGTTGTTTTATCTTACAAAACACAGAGGGGTGCTGTAGCAGGAGGATAGGAAGGTTTGGGAAGGTATCGCCAGTCTCTGAGCATCTACAGAGTGAAATTTTGAAATGCTGCAGAATGTACCCTTCCTCTCTATCAATTTCTCTTTGATCAAAACAGAATTGTTTTGAAATAGACTCTAGATTCCTAAAAAGAGGGAAAGAAATGGATTGTTGGATTTCAGGGAGAAACTGGGCCAGGAGGAACTGAAAGCATTTCTCTTAACCTTACGTTCCTTGACAGCCAATGTGGCTGAGTGGTTAAAAGCAGCAGAATCTCATCTGGGAGAACCAGGTTTGATTCCCCACTCCTCCACATGCAGCCAGCTGGGTGACCTTGGGTCAGTCACAAGTTCTCTCAGAGCTGTTCTCTCAAGAGCAGTTGAGCTCTCTCTCAGCCCCACCTACCTCACAGGGTGTCTGTTGTGGAGAGAGGAAGGGAAGGAGATTGTAAGCTGCTCTGAAACTTCTTCAGGTAGTGAAGAGCGGCGTGTAAAACCCAACTCTTCTTCTTCTTCTTCTTCTTCTTCTTCTTCTTCTTCTTCTTCTTCTTCTTCTTCTTCTTCTTCTTCTTCTTCTTCTTCTTCTTCTTCTTCTTTTCTTTCTTCTTGGTAATACCAAATGCGAGATCATGCGGTCAATGAACTTGGAAACTGACAGAGGCAAAGGTGTGGCTCAGTAGTCTTAACACATGTTCTACTTGCACAATGTCCCATGTTCAGCCCTCAACAACTCCAGGTAAAGGTATCCCAGGTAGGAAGTGCTGGGGGAGGCATCTCACTACCTAAGGCCTGGCTCCCTGATCTGGATGGCCCAGGCTACCTGATCACATCAGATCTCAAAAGCTAAACAGGGTCGGCCCCACTTTGCACTTGGATGGGAGACTGCCAAGGAAGTCTAGGGTAGCTATGCAGAGGCAGGCAATGGCAAACCACCTCTGAATGTCTCTTGCCTTGAAAATTCCCAGGGGTTGCCATAAGTCAGCTGCAACTTGATGGCAATTCCCACTAGGAAAGCCCTGGAAAGTCACAACCAGTCAGTAGACAATATGGAGCTAGATGATTTTTAATGTTTTTTTAATGTTTTTTTTTTTAAGAATTTCATAAGTGTTGGAATGTATAAGGTCTACAGTGCACCTACTTGAAGAAGATCAGAAGAACAGCCTATAGGGGACGGCTGAAGGACTGCTAGCTAGCATAGCTAGACTAGGGACTTCCCATGATTTCGAATTATGTCATTTCTGTCTCCTGACTGGCTCTTTGGAGACTTTCTGCTCCAGCTGAGCACTCCCCCTTCGTTCCTGTCTTTCAACAGCAGTTAGTCAGCTAGTTAGGCCTCTCTCCCTCTCCTCTGTTGTATCAGCATTTATTTCTGCTTTAATAAATTATTTTCTTTAAACAGTCGGTGCTCCATTCCTCTGTGTGTTTAAACTCTGCCAACAATAAGTTCCTTGGAGAAGGTCTACAAGGGAAGTATGTCTCAACGCACTCACGGAACACTGCTTTTCTTTTTTGGATCTTGGCCAACTGGATTAGAAATTATTATGGAAGACGGTAACTCTGTCATTACAAAGAATGAAGAATATGGTGCCTGGATAGGCAGACGTAGTTTAAGAATGATAGTGTTAAAATGTCTGTAGTAGCACACCTTTTGTGTGTGTTTTTTTAAAAAAAAGAGCTGAAGGAAATGGTGCGTTCAGTGGTGGCGAATCAAATCGAAGAAGTCGGCTTCTTTAATTATATTTTCCACCCAAAGAGAACTCCGCTAACAACTCAGGCATTATTTTATTTTTTTTAATTAGATTTTTGTTCTGGTCTAATGGTGACAGAGGCAATTAAGCAGACGTTTGCAGAGGTGGAGAGGAAGCTACTTTGACCAGGCCGATTTCAATGCGGTGGCTCCTTGAGTAGAACTCTCCTCAGCTTAATAAACTGCCTATTTGGAAGAGTCTTTGAAATGTACCACCGAGAAAGACTTCAAATATTGATTTTTTTTTTTAATTAGTGAGAGCATTCGTTTTTTGGAGAGGTTTGGCAGAAATGACACTTTGTAAGCACCATGGCAACTTACATCATGAGTTTCTCCATACATGGTATGGAGTGAGCCTCACTGAATACACCTCCATAGAAATCTGAGTAGGCCTACTTAAAATAGTACTGACAGTATTCTAAATTGCTGTACTGAAGAAATTTCGCTTTGAATGCCAAAGGAGATACTCAGTTGAATTCTCATGGGGTTTCCCGATTTCTAGCACATGGAAGTACCGTAGACTTCATTGGCATAAGGATGGGTGGGCATGTTTAAATTAAAGTTGCCAACTTTGAGTTTGAAAATACCTGGAATTTGAGGGTGAAGCCTAGGAGACTGAGGTTTGGGGAAAAGAAGGACCTTGGTAGGGGAGGAGCAGAAGAAGAAGGAGGAGGAGAAGGGGGAGGGGGAGGAGATTGGAGTTATATCCCGCCCTTCATTATCCAAAGAAGCCTCAAAGTGGCTTACAATCTCCTTTCCCTTCCTCTCCCCACAATAGACACCCTGTGAGGTAGTTGGGGCTGAGAGAGCTCTCTCAAGAGCTGTCCTTGAGAGAATAGCTCTGAAAGAACTTATGACTGACCCAAGGTCACACCAGCAGCTGCATGTGGAGGAGTGGGGAATCGAACCTGGTTCTCCCAGATTAGAGTCTGCATTCCTAACCCCTACACCAAACTGGCTCTCACTCGGGTGCTGTGGCTCAGTGGTAGAGCATCTACCTGGCATGCAGATGGTCCCAGGTTCAACCCCTGGTTTCTCCAATTAAAAGATCTGCCAGTAGGTGATGTGGAAGACCTCTGCCTGAGACATTGGAGAGCTGCTGCCAGTCTAAGTAGACAATCCTGGCTTTGATACACCAAGGGTCTGATTCAGTATAAGGCAGTTTCACGTGCTCATGTAAGGTCCATGCAGTCCACCTTCAAAAGCAGCCATTTACTCCAAGAGAAACGGAGCGGATGTTTTAAGTAAGTAAATAAATAATAAATAAGCAATTTATGGACTCTGGAGATCAGTTGTAACTCTTGGGGCTCTCCAACCCTCACTTGGAGGCTGGTAACTCCTCTTGCTGTTGGGTAACTGTGATGTTAGATGCTCTCACCATAAGGAGTTCCATGCTGCCACCTTTAAAGGTGGGCCCTGGGTTTAGAAGCACTGAAGACCATTGCCCTAATAAGGGTCTCTAGTCCCTGGACATTTGTGCTACAATCTGTCCCTCTTTAAGGGCTGTGGTCACATGAGCGAGATAATGCAGGGGGAAGCGAGGCTATTGGCTCCATCCTGGTTCCCTAGAGTGTTCCAACAATGGGAAAAGCAAGTACTTTCCAGGTATTTGTGCTCTGAATCCACGATTTTGCTTATCTGGACAGCCATTTCTCACAATGATTGCAATTAGGTCATCTGGATGTCCTTCCGGTAGGTTTGTTTTTGTGACTTTCACCATTGTGTGCATGCATATGCATGCACACTTGCACATATGCACATGAGCAAAGGATTTAAAAAAAAAATTGTGCCGCACTGCCACTTGGGCAACGCGGCTATCTGCGATCACACAGGGAAGGTCCATCTGTGGCCCGTAGCAACCCACTTGATAGTGGACTTACCCCAGTGTCTTTTAAGTTCGTTCTTGCGGCAGAGCGAAACGGGTTGCCAATGGGTGTGGGGCACTGGCCAGATGTTCACATCTGATCACGCCCATTAAATCCACCCAGCATTCGTGCCTATGGTGTGGCTAATTGTGAGTGTGCTCAGGGCCAAGGTGACCCTTTGTTGCTTTTACTTTTGATTCTATATATGCAGATAATTCAGTAGTCATCACGGAGACTGAGGACTTGGAGAGGAGGACAGACTCATAGAATCATAGGGTTGTAAGGGACCTCCAAGGTCATCTGGTCCAAACCAACTCAAGTGCTTAGTTTCTAAAACAAGAGGCAATGGGGATCAAGCTCACTTGAAGCCACATTCCATCATTACCACTAACCCCCCTCCCCCAAGATGTGTGTGACACAGTTTACACATATTGAAAGGCACTTCATCCTTCATTATATTTCATAGATTTAGGGTTCCTGATAAGAGCCCATTAAGAACAAAATGAGAGTCCCTTGTCAACCACATGTATTTAAGGTTCCTTGTAAGCAGTGTTCCCTCTAAGCTGAGTTAGTGTGAGCTAGCTCAGTTTTTTAGCCTCCGGCTCAAACATTTTTGTCTTATAGCTCAGGAAGGATGGCTCCAGAGCAAATTAACTTATACAGAAGCCCAATGGCTCGCTCACAACTTTAATGCCAGTAGCTCACAGACTAGAATTTTTGCTCACAAGACTCCACAGTTTAGTAAGAGCTGGTTAAGAACCAATTAAGCAGCTTCTGGCGGTCTTCATCAAGGGATAAGGTGCAAGACATTATAAGTGGGTCTATGACAAGAAGAGCAATGTCTCTTCTTGCAGTGCTGAATTCAACAAAGCAGCTGAATTCACTTGTAACATGAGGTCTTAGAGAAATATCACTTCCTCCCTGCCATGGAGCAAATGTCACTAAAAACTAACTGAGGGGTGACATGATCGAGGTTTATAAGATTATAAATGGGACTGAGCAGGTTGAGAAAGAAGTACTTTTCTCCCTTTCTCGCAATGCAAGAACTCGTGGGCACTCCATAAAATTGCTGAGCAGTCGGGTTAGAACAGATAAAAGGAAGTACTTCTTCACCCAAAGAGTGATTAACACATGGAATTCACTACCACAGGAGGTGGTGGCAGCTACAAGCATGGACAGTTTCAAGAGGGAATCAGATAAACATATGGAGCAGAAGTCCATCAGTGGCTATTAGCCACAGGGTATAGATGGGGCAGGTGATGCACTCTATTCTTGGTGCTGGAGGGGGCAGCAGTGGGAGGGCTTCTAGTGTCCTGGCCCCACTGCTGGACCTCCTGATGGCACCTGGTATATTTTGGCCGCTGTGTGACAGAGTGTTGGACTAGATGGGCCATTGGCCTGATTCAACATTGGCTTCTCTTATGTTCTTAATCACGCTACAATGGCTAGAGTCACACAGATACGGAAAGTGGCTTTGAATTGGGTCTCCTGAGCTAGAGAAGGACTCACGTGTGCAAATCCCTTTCAGGAAGTGGCTCCTCCCTCCAGATCAAGCAGCAGGGGCTGTCTGTGAAGACGCCTTAGAAAATCGGTGGTAGCACTGACCAGCTCTTACGTTATGTTCATTTATTTATTTATTTGGATTTGTTCTGCCCTCCCTGCAAGTGGGCTCAGAGCAGATCACATCATAAATAGATTGAAAAAATACACGGATAAACCTAACAAATATTTAAAACAACTAAGTAACACAGTTTAAAACAGCTGTGTGTAAACACAAACGCCATTTCAGCCGGAGTGGTAGGGTCCAGAGGTCTTCTTAATCTAGGCCGGATAATGATGACGGACTTCAGTGAGGGAGGGCGACTTCATTGGACGCCCTCTGCCTCGACCAAAGGCCTGGTGGAACAGCTTCGTCTTACAGGCCCTGCTGAATGATAATAAGTCCCGCAGGGCCCCAATCTCCGACAGGATCTTGTTCCATCAGGCCCTGGGGGGAAAGCCCAGGCCCTGGTTGAGGCCAGATGGACATCACTCAGGCCAAGGACTACCAGCAGATGCTGATCCATTGAGCTCAAGGCTCTCCGGGGCACATATGGGGAGAGATGGTCCTGCATCTTGGGAGAATTTCAACAGACAAGGGATTCCGTTTTCCTGCCTGGCTTATGAGTATGATTACTGCATTTTTGACAGGGTTCCGTACACACTTGGAACGGGGACAATGTGTCCTTGAACAGACCACAAGGCCAGCCCAACTTGACACATTACATGTGTACTCTGAAGAGGTTTGATGGATACCTCTAGTTATGTGAAGTGTGAATGCACAAAGAGTACCACTTAAGTACACTCACCAGAGAACAACAATTGGCTTCATTTCCCTGTTCAGGATACACTTGGCAGCAAATCCAGATTTATGTCTCTGTGTAATGGTGAGTCTATGTACTTTTGCATTACAAATTTAAAACTCACCACTAGATAGGGTTGCCAGGTCCCTCCTGGCAACCAGAGGGGACTGGGGAGGCTTTCTTGAAGGAAGAGAAAGGCCCAGACCTCATTGTTGGTGTCACACAGGAAGTGATATCATCAGATCAGTGACATCCAGGCAATGCTCTTATGTTTTGGCAAAAAACTCTGTGGTAAAACCAGCTTCTACCATAGAATTTTTGCCTAAATACCAGGACATTCACCAGCCTGGATGTCACTGGAGTGATGATGTTACTTCCTGTGTGATACCAGCATTGAAGCCTGGGCCTTTCTCTTTCTCCAGGTTAGCCCCCCACCCCCGCTGGCTGCTAAGTGGCAGTTTGGGAGCAGGTCCTGGAGGTGGGTCCCCCTGCCTCCACCAGGGGGTCTGGCAAGCCTACCACTCAACCAAGAAGATTCTAGTAAAACTGAAGAAAAGACCTTGTAAGGCTGAAGACAACTCATCCCTCCCTTATGCTACATGGGTGCAAGGTATGTCGCTGTAAGTCCTGATATGCAAAGGAGCAATTCGTTTAAGTGTCTTTGCTGAAATGCAGCTTATAAAACAGAGCATATTGTAGAGCCATAAAAGGCTGATCTCCGCGTTCCAGTGCCAAATAAGCCATCTTGCTGATTACTTGGCTGTAAGGTTGTACTAAGTATGGGTGCACCGTTCTGTTCCTGGCAAGTGGTCAGCACTGAATGTGTAGAATCTAAAGTATCACAGTGTTAAACAATACGATGGTGGACATTTTAGGGGGGGCCTAAGAGACGAAAGTAAATCTTAATATGCTATCCACCGTCTTCGGCATACAGAAGGAGCTGAGCAAAAATGTAAGGCAGGCTGATAAAGATATCTTATCCCACAGCAAAGAGCTCCCAAATACTGAAACCCCACAAGAAGGAGAGACAGTTCAGCTATCTGACACTAAGTGCCACTAAAGAATGCAAGGCAGGGAGGCAGGGCTCTTTTTGTATCAGGAACTCCTTTGCATATTAGGTGACGCACCCCTAATGTAGCCAATCCTCCAAGAGCTTACAGTAGCTCCTGTAAGAAGAGCTCTGTAAGCTCTTGAAGGATTGGCTACATTAAGGGTGTGTCACCTAATATGCAAAGGAGTTTCTGCTACAAAAAGAGCCCTGGCAGGGAGTATCACATCTCTGACTAGGATAGACTATGAGGGATCACAGGGTAAGGGGTACAGCCAAACAGAAAACCTTGCAATAAAACCACACTACACCAGTTTGGTGTCCTGGTTAAGAGTGGTGGACTCTAATCTGGAGAACTGGATTTGATTCCCCAGTCCTCCACATGCAGCTGTCGGGTGACTTTAGGTTAGTCAAAGTTCTCTGAGTATTTTGATGTTCACCACCTTGGGGACCATGTTCGGATGGAAAGGCACCCTAGAAACATTTTAAAGAAAGGGAAAAAAATATAGAATATTAGATGTTAAGGAAAAGGGCTCCAGTCTAGTCTTACTGTTGTCATGCTTTGGAGGAGCATTCAGATATGCGACTAATACAGCTGCTGTCTGATGTATTAGACGGGTGATGAGCCCTAGGCATCTAATGCTTGAAGAAAAGGAGGAAGAAGAGGCAAAGATAAGTCTTCTCCACTGGACCAACCTCCTTCCCCCTGCAGCCTCTGGCAAACTCTGATCTTCTAATGCTTGAGAAAAGGGGAGAAGTGAATACTAAGCCACATGTTCTCAGATAGATCATAGTTCCCAAACTGTTTTCCATCTGGTGAAGTCCTGGTCTTCCAGTGCTTGAGAAGGAGCTGATGGTGAGGTAAGTCTTCTCAGCTAGACCAGAGTTCCCATTCGCCTCCCCTTTGCAGTCATCTTAAAGAATATAGTATCGGACCAGTTTAGTGCATGATGAGTTGTTTTTGCCAAGACTTCTTCCTCAACTGTCACCTCTCTATTTGTCAGGGACTTTTTTTGGTGAGGGCAAGCATCCAGACTTGGAACACCTATGCCATTGCCTTGGGAAATCTCATGTTCAAAGGCCCTCCAAGACTTTAGAGGATTGGAAACATCAATGTGTTTACACTGGCCATGATCCAAATGGATCACAAGGGTGTGGCCTACTTCATGCATCATCTGCAATGAGGGAACGCCCACAGGATTTATTTACTTCGTTTGTCTTTCTTCCCAGTGAGGACCCAAAGCAACTTACATAGATTTCTTCTACTCCATTTCAGTGTTCCCTCTAAGCTGAGTTAGTGTGAGCTAGCTCACAGTTTTTTAGCCTCCAGCTCACAGATTTTTGTCTTGGCTCAGGAAGGATGGCTCCAGAACAAAACAATTTATGCAGTAGCCAAATAGCTCGCTCACAACTTTAATGCCGGTAGCTCACAAAGTAGAATTTTTGCTCACAAGACTCCCCAGCTTAGAGGGAACATGGTCTATTTGATCCACACAACACTGGGAGGTAGGGTAGGCTGAGAGTATGTGACTAGTCAAAGGTCACCCAGCAAGCTTTCATGGCAACAGTGGGGATCCAAACCTCAGTCTCCCAGATCCTTATCTGATGCTCAGTGGTTTGGTAGCACATTGGTAGCAAGCAGGGCTCTTTTTGTAGCAGGAACTCTTTGGCATATTAGGCAACACACCCCTAATGTAGCCAATCCTCCAAGAGCTTACGGTAGCCCCTGTAAGAAGAGCTTGTTTGCTACACAGTTGGGTGGTTAGATGGTTGGAACCTTCACTCTCCTCTCCTCTTTGCACAGTTGTTTCTCTTCTAAATAAAATTGTTTATTCTTTCAGCAGCTTGAGCTCCGCTCCTTTTTTGCATATTTTAAACTCTGCCAACACTCAAAAGAGTATGCTTAGGATGGCACTGGTAGTATATTAGGGAGATGTCCATCATTTCTGGCCTAGGGCATCCTAGACTATCAATTGGGTGGTATCTTCTCTCCATCTTATAAAGTTCTAATTGGTAACCAGCAAACTCAAAGTAAGAACATAAAAGATAACTGCAGTGAAATTAAACCCTAGCTGCCTGCTTTGTCTGGTTTTTTTAAATTTCCTAAAGGGATGCTGAAGACTCTGTTTCTCATGTTTGGATGGGTGCTTCCCTTTTTTGACAACAATAATTCATAACCTCAATATTTGACACTTTTATTACAGCATGAGATGAAACAGAAGAGAAATAACTCATTAACTCTTCTTAATTCTCTCTGCGTTTCAAAGCAAACCTTTGGGTATTTTTCTCGAAACAGACGAAGTCCTTTAAAAACATATTTAAAATTCAACGTGTTGGGTAGTTAGACTTCCAGAAACACTAACAGGAAATCTCAGGGTTATTTCTTCTTCTTCTTCTTCTTCTTTTTTAATATAAAAGCCATTTGGATATTTATAGATTTTTTGACACCACCTATCAAACTGATGATTTTCTGGTTGGTTGTGCAGAAATTGCAAATCTGAACGATTGCAGCTCCACACAATGTTAATTATTTCATATCAGGTGTTTAAAGCAATCGCCCCAGCCGCACATTCTTCACTAGGTCTTTGCAGCTCTGTTGGGCCCCACTGACCTCAATAACGATGTCAGATGCCAATCAATTGGACTTAATTACTTACTAGGCATGTAAGTTGTAACTATTCTTGGAAGAACTATGGAAAAACCCAATGGAGCACTATGGGCAGGGGTCTTTTGGGGGGGGAGCACACCGGAGCGCAGCTCCGGGAGCTCAGGAGCCAAGCCCCGCCCCCAGCCGGCGTCCCGGGGAGTCTTTCAGGCAGCCGAATGTCAATTTCAGCTCCATTATATCCTATGGGCCATTGAAGTCAATGGTGAAAACATAGGGTATATTCTGGGAGCTGGAGGGAGGGGTTTGAGGGAGAGGCTCCAAACTCACAGGGTAGCTGATGGAGCCTCTCGCCAAGATACCCACCAAGTTTTAAGAACATTGGACCAGGGGGTCCAATTCTATGGGCCCCCAAACAGGTTGCCCCCATTCTCGCCATTGTTCTCTATGGTGGGAAAAAAGTTATATTTTTCCCACCATAGAGAACAATGGAGGGAATAGGGGCAATCTGTTTGGGGGCCCATAGAATTGGACCCCCTGGTCCAATGTTATTGAAACTTGGTGGGTATCTTGGGGAGAGGCTCCATCAGCTACCCTGTGAGTTTGGAGCCTCTCCCTCAAACCCCCTCCCCTCCAGCCCCCAGAATATACCCTATGTTTTCACCATTGACTTCAATGGCCCATAGGATATAATGGGTTCGAATTGCCGCAGAATTTCTTTCATTCCCTCCTTTCCTTCTCTCTTTTTCCTTTTTCCCTCCTTCTCTCTCTCTCTCTCTCTCTCTCTTTCTTTCTTTCTTGCTTTCCCACCTTCTTCTCTTCTCTTTTTTCCTTCTTTCCCTGTTTCCCTCCTTCTTCCCTCTTTTTCTTTCCCTCCCCTTTCCTTCTCTTTCTTTCCCTCTTTCCTTCCTTCTTTCCTTCTCTCTACTCTCTCTCTTTCCTTCCCTCTTTCCTCCTTCTGTGGCCCAACTCTCATGAGAAGGAGTTTAAACTTCAAACCCCTTCTCTCTTAGCTCCCCCACCCAGACCAGCTGGGGGAATGGAAGGGGAGGCTTTTGAAGATGCCTCCCCCCTTTTGCTTCCCCTTCTGACATAACTTCCGGTGATGTTAGGGGGCGTGGCATATGCTAATAGCCTAATAGCTCATTAGCATACCATATGCTAATGAGCTCCTGAAGCTGTTTTTCTACAAAAAGACCCCTGACTATGGGGTAAAAAACACTTCAAGTTAAACCTGAGTCTATATCAGCTGATCGTCCCTCTCAACTGAATCTTGGTGAACACGCTGAGACTTCTCTGGGCTGGATCCTAGGCATCCATTCTAGAGGTGGTTTCTTCCCCAGCACAAGACACCTTCTCTTGCTGCAAAAAAAATCTGGGAGAACTGGGTTTGATTTCCCACCAGTGTTCCCTCTAAGCTGGGTTAGTGTGAGCTAGCTCACAGTTTTTTAGCCTCTGGCTCACACGTTTTTGCTTTAGCTCAGGAAGAATGGCTCCAGAGCAAACTAATTTATGCAGGAGCCAAATCACCTGCTCACAACTTAAATGCCAGGAGCTCACAAAGTAGAATTTTTGCTCACAGAGCTCCATAGCTTAGAGGAAGCATTGTTTCCCACTGCTCCACATGCAGCTGCTGGTGTGACCTTGGGTCAGTCAGAAATCCTTTAAGGGCTGTTCTCTTAAGGGCAGTGGTTAAGTGTGCAGACTCTAATCTGGGAGAACCGGGTTTGATTTCCCACTCCTCCACTTGCAGCTGCTGGATGACCTTGGGTGAGCCATAGTTCTGTCAGAGCTGTCCTTGAAAAGAGCAGTTTCTTGAAAGAGCTCTCTCAGCCCCAACTACCACACAGGGTGTCTGTTGTGGGGAGGGGAAAGGAAAGTTTGTAAGCTGCTCTGAGACTCCGAGTGAAGAGTGGGATATAAATGCAGTCTCCTCCTCCTCTTCTTCTTCTGTCTTCTGTTAGAGATGGCTAGATTCTATGCATAGAACAACAGTGTGAGAAACCTAGAATCATGTATCTATCAAAGGGAGCTTTGACACTTGAAAGCCTATAGAGTCAAGTTAAGAGTGTCAGACTATTATCTTGGGGACCCAGGTTCAAAGTCCCATTTGGGCAATGGAACCTGGCTAGGTAACTGTTGAAGAATTCTGATCCCCAGAATTTTAGGACCCCCAGAACCCACTAGAGTTCAATGGATTGAATTAAGACTGGTGGGAGACTGAACAGCGACAAACAGGACAGTTGCTTCACACAAAAGACTATTTATTGAACCTTGAAACCATGCAGAAGAAAACCCCAATAACATATAGAAAATGCAATACCTTGAAATAGTGCACTGTACAGAACTCAGAGGGGAATATTCCTGTCTGCCAGCCAAACTCATACTGAAACCCTGGAGTCTATGACTGGCAGCCCAGAGTAACGAAAGCACAAGTAATATATACCCTTCTGCAGTCTATAGAACCAAGTGTAGGTGTCAATTTAGAAATGTGATGAACTTAGAATCAGAAATCACAGAGTTGGAAAGGGCCTTACAGGCCATCTAGTCCAACCCCTTGCTCAATGCAGGATCAGCTCAGAGCATCCCAGAAAGACTCTTCACCAAGGATAGGGCGAAGGAGACATATACCGATAACTATATGTTTTGACTCTTGCCTGGTGCACTTTGGCTGCAACTATGCTCTGAGGCAAAGTGCATTTTCAGAGTAACACTTAATAGACATTGTATAACACTAGCCAGGCTGCAAAGCCTTGTAGGATATGAGATTGAACCAAAGAACAGATGTTGAAGCCAATTCAAGATACTGCTCAGAAAGGCCTAGTCTCGTTGAGGAATGAATTCTGCCAAAGTGACCTTGTGCCAGTCACCCTCTCTCAGCCTAACCTACCTCACAGGGCCATTGTGAAGATACAATGGAGGAGAAGAGGAGGATGTAAGCCACAGTGGGACTCTCATTGGGGAGAAAGATGGGGTCAAATGAATTAAATAAATACCCCCAAAATCATATTGGACTTGATTCTAGCTGTTCTAGAACCATGCAGTGACATTCACCTGTTCCCTGAGCTTCTGCTTGAGAACTGCTCTGTAGCTTAAACTTTTGAAAAGTTCACAGGTACTTACTTTAAAGTGCGAAAAGGGACGAGACAAGGTTGCCCCCTATCTCCACTATTGTTTATTTGGACATTGGAAGTATTATTGGGGAAAATAAAAGAGGACAAAAACATCAAAGGATTGACAACGAGAGGCTTTACATATAAATATAGAGCTTTTGTGGATGATGTAATGTTTATGATTCAAGACCCAACAGAGAATATACCACGACTGATGCAAAAAATTAAAGATTTCGGAGATTTGGCTGGCCTTTATGTTAATAAAAGCAAAACAAAGGTGATGTGTAAAAATATGGCGAAACAGAAGCAAATGGAACTTCAGGAGAAAATCCAGTGTGAAGTGGTTACAAAGACAAAGTATTTAGGGATTGAATTGACTATGAAAAATATAAATTTATTTAAAAATAATTATGAAAAAATTTGGTATAAGATTCAACAAGACATGAAAAAATGGAACACTTTGAATTTATCACTAATGGGAAGGATTGCAACAGTTAAAATGAATATTTTGCCTCGGTTAATGTTTTTGTTTCAGACTATCCCAATACTACGACAAAGCAAGATATTGGATGGATGGCAGAAAGAAATATCAAAATTTGTGTGGGCAGGAAGGAAACCAAGAATTAAAATGAAAATTTTATGTGACGCTAAGGAAAGAGGAGGACTTCAACTACCAAATCTTAGACTTTATTATGATGCTGTCTGCTTAACGTGGATAGAAAAATGGATTAACCTTGAAAATATGAAGCTGTTGGCGTTAGAAGGTCATGACAACAAGTTTGGATGGCATGCGTATTTGTGGTATGAAAAATCAAAAATCGATAAATTTTTTAAATATCACTTTATTAGACAATCACTGTTCGAGACCTGGATGAGATACAAAAAATTCTTTTATGAAGAACGACCACTTTGGATAGTGCCAGCAGAAGTGATTAAACCATATTCGAGACATGAAGGACTAGATTGGTTACCTTATAAAAATCTTCTAAAATCTGAAGGGAAAAGCTTTGTTATGAGAGACAGAGATGATGTGGAATTTGATTATGATTGGTTGAATTACAGACAGATTTATGATTTGTTTAAAACTGATAAGAGAAAATATGGCTTTAGGGCAAAGAACAATGACATTGAAACTATATGGGTGGAAAAGGGAAAAAAAATGATCTCAAAAATGTATAAGGTTTTATTGAAGTGGTATACAGAGGATGAAATTGTAAAAGAACAAATGATAAAATGGGCTGTAAATGTAAATACTGAAATAACTATGGCATCATGGGAATGTTTGTGGAAAAAGTCAATGAAAATTTCAATTTGTGTTAATGTCAAAGAGAATTGCTATAAAATGATGTATAGATGGTATATGACCCCAAAGAAAATTGCTAATATAAATGAGAGTATGTCTAGCAAATGTTGGAAATGTAGAAAGAAAGAAGGCTCATTTTACCATATATGGTGGACTTGTGATAAAGCCATGAGTTATTGGTCAGAGATTCATAATGAAATACAGAAAATTTTGAAATGTACTTTTAAGAAAGATCCACAAATCTTGTTGTTAGGTCTTAAACTGGAAGAATTAAATGTAACCAAAAGAACATTGCTATGGTACTTGGTTACAACAGCTAGAATGACTTATGCACAATTCTGGAAACAAGAAAAATACCTGAAACATGGGAATGGATTAAGAAGATGCTTTTTATAGTAGAAATGGACAAAATGACAAGAAAGCTTAATAATGAAGAAGATGAAGCGTTTTATGAACAATGGAAAGATTTCAAAGACTATCTTGAGAAAAACTGGGACGTTAAAAACAAATCGATTTGCTTCGATAGTTATTAAGGAGAAAACAAGAAAAAGAATGATAAGATTGTTAAAATGTTACCTAATTTGATAATGGAAGTGAGACATTTTGCTAATGGTAATTAGATAATAGAGTTTATAAGGGGGTAAGAGCATTGCGGGAAGCCTTGTACTGGGGAGGGCGGGGAGGAAAGAAAAAGGTATGTGATATCTATAAGATGCAATTTTAAATATGTGAAACATACTCTATAATAAATGGTTTAAAAAAAAGAAAAAGAAAAGTTCACAGGTACTGTAATCATCCCTTACCATTGACCAAATGGGCCTCCCTACTTCCACTTGAGCTCTCTAGGAATTTTAAAATGTCTCAGGCCCCGGTCACACAAGCGGGATAATCTGCAGGGGAAGTGGGGCTTTTAGAGCCGGAGCAAAATGAAGCGCGGTAGTGCAATCTGATGTTCCCCCGAGGCTCCATGCTCAGGCCTTTGGCAGCCGATCACACCAAGCAAGGCAACACAGCAGTACCGCGTTCGTGCGCATGCGTGGGACACTGACAGACGCTGGCTGCGATGGGATACCAGTGCTTGCCGATCAGGCGCCTGCACACGCCTCGTGTTTTCCAGAAGATACTGCCTGGTTCCTAGTATCTTTTAACTCTTCATCTTTGAGCCAAAGCTATGGGTTGGAGATGGGTGCGCCATGCTTCCCAGATGTTGCGATATGATCATGCCCATTTAATCCACCAGCAAGCCGTCCCTCTCGTGGGGCAAATTCTCCGTGTGACCAGGGCCTCAGTTTCTCATACCAGAACTGGAAATCAACCCACAGCGTAGCACAACAGAGTATGTTAGCATAAGTAGGTGAAGAATGTATTAAGTCTAGAGTTAATGAGTGCAACTGACAATCAAATCATTATTAGGAAACTGAATAACTTTGTATTCAAAACACAGGGCAAAGCATATAGTTCCGTGTTTGGCTAAAATAAATGGTTCTCTAATGATGGGACAAAGAGGTGAGGTGCATACATGCTTTTGATATTTGTTTTCTAAAAGATCTTATTCATTTTTAAGCATCCAAGATACCTTCAGCTGAGTGGTTTCTTCTGCCCAGATACACACCATTTATGCAAGTATTACAAAGTAAAGCCATTAAATCTATATAGGAAGCAGGGATGTAGAACCCAGTTCTTTTTTTAAAAAAAAGAATGACAAACGAACTGTAATCTTTCAAGGTTGGAGAAAGGGTATCCCTCCACTACTCAGGACATGCATCTACCAATATCTTATAATACCAAGAAGCAAGGCTTGCAAAAAGCCAATCTTAGGAGCTTATATGAGGTTGCTATTCTCCACGGTGATGAAATGATTCATCATTGTTAAGTGCTGCACTTGTACTCAGGGCTTTTTTGGTAGCATAATAGGCCACACCCGACTGCAGAAACTCATTAGCATATTAGGCCATACCCCCATGTTACCAGAAGTGTGGGCATCCAGCCATACCCACCTTTTGCTTCTTATTCTGTTTACCTTGTTTGTTGTCGAAACCCAGGGCTTTTTTTGGAGCAGGAACTCCTTTGCATGTTAGGCCACACAGCCCTAATGTTGTCAATCCAAATGAGTTTCTGCTGTTGGGTTTGGTCTATTATGCTAATGAGTTCCTGCTGGACATGGCCAACTCGGGAGCCAGCCGGAACTCCATTCCTGTGCGTTCCTGCCCCAAATAGCCCTGCTTGTACTTAGACCAGAAGGGAAGGAGTTTGTACTTGGTCTCTCAGGGGATTGTGGCGGAACACTGGAGGCTGAAGGGGTGATGAAGGACCAACTCCTTCCATATCTCCCTGTGCACCAGCTATGGTCATCAGGCAGCCATCTGTTGGCTGTTCCACCACTTACGGTGGCCTGTCTGTCATTGGTCAGAGCCCAGACCTTTCCCATCATGCCTCTGGCTCTGTAAAACTGGTTCCCTGGAAAGGTGAGGGGGGACTCCCCTCCTAAGAGGTCTTCAGGAGGTGCTGCAAGGCCTGGCTGTTTGCCAGGGCTTTGGATGGGGGGGGGTTGAATGGTAGGCGTCTTTAAAGAGAAAGAGAGGGGGAAATTTTGGGTTTGATATTTCATTTTCAGTTTTAACCGGAAGTGTTTTTAACCATTATTGTAAGCCACTTTGAGACACGAGGAAAGGTGGGATATGTTTTAATAAATAAGTGGATGAATGGATGGATGAATAAAGAACTCAGCAGCAGAATACAGCTAGACTTTGTTGTCAATGACTGCATAGTTTTGGAGACAGCTAGTTTTGTTTTGTCTCTTTACCATTCCCACAGAGTTTGCCAGGCCACCAGAACTGTTCCAGAGCCTGGTACTAGTATGCATACTGTAAGGGCCTGTTGACAGAGAAATGAATGCTCTTCCTGGATTAGATAGATGTTTGCCTACTTCCTTGCCTCTGCTAATGTGTACCAAGTACAGAGTCGTGGGATATCCACATTCTTGCTGAGAGGTTCAGCTCCATTTCTTGTCTCTAGTTAAGAGCGGCCTGGAGGTAGCCTCTAAAGTATGCTGTCACATATCCCAAGTAAGTGGGAAAGTTACTTTGGAAATGTCATTGGTTCTGTTACTTTACCTACAAATACCATGATATAGAATTTTATCGGATAATCTTCCTCCTTGGCCCCCAGTAACAGAGAAAGAAATAGCCAGTCTCATTTCAATTCTCAAAATTGCCAAGGCCCCTGGTCCAGATTTTTTCAAGGAACTCTTCAAGAGTGTCAAACCATGTTCCACTTTGCTCACTTTGGTTGCCATACCTATTGGGGGAGGGAATTCCTATGGGGAGGGGGCTAAGTGCACGAGTGAGAGAGTAGGACCTTTGCTTCTAGAAGTCATCTTTCTTTGCATTGTACCTCCTTTCCATTTCCCAGGGTGAGGTGTCCTTGAGAGCTTTATGTACCAGCTTGAGCATATATCTTTCACTTGGTTGGGATGGCAATGTTAGGGATGGCGTGAATGTGTGACGTATGCCTGGGTAAGGAAAGGGCTTTTATTCGAATTACCTATATTAAGCTTGTACCTGCCAAAGGCTTTAGTTCTAACACAGTGACTTTCTGGATTATACATATATCTCAATAAACTTATCACTGCCAAGAGAGAGTTGCTGAGAGTAACTTGACTGGGAGTCTGACAAAGAGTACTGTTTCTAGTTGGAGTATTTGTAATTCTGGCTCTATACCACAATCTTGGCTTAAATCAATAATTATTCCTATCTACAAAAAAAGGTGCTTATTTACTTCCTGATAACTATAGACCGTTTAGTCTTCCACCCTGTGTAGGTAAATTATTCACTTCCTACTTGCTTATTAAATTATAATCTTGGTTGTCCGACAATCATATTCTTCTGACCTCTTGCCTATTTCTAAACCCCTGTCCTTTCCATAGACTCTCAAAGGGGTCAAATAAAATAGACCTCTTCCCTCAAAATCCCTTGAGTGAGATTTGGTATGGGTCCAGTCACCTTCACCAAGAAGTCTCCCTCATCTGAGCATCCGTTTGGTTCAGTTTTGGCAGCCAAGATGGGGTCTCTGGACAAAGATTCCTTCTTGGACTCCATTCACTCTTCCTGCACCCAACCTAAGCATCATATGAAAAAGAAGACAAAGAGATTGGATTTGTACCCTGCCCTTCAGTCGGAGTCTGAGAGCGGTTTACAATCTCCGCTCCCTTCCCCTCCCTACAACAGACACTTTGTGAGGTAGGTGGGGCTGAGAGGGGGCTTTGAGAACTGCTCTTGATAGAACAGCTCTGAGAGAACTCCCCAAGGTCACCCAGCAGCTGCATGTGAAGGAATGGGGAATCAAACCCAGTTCTCCCAGATTAGAATCCATGCTCCTAACCAATGTTCCCTCTAAGCTGAGTTAGTGTGAGCTAGCTCACAGTTTTTTAGCCTCTGGCTCACACATTTTTGCCTTAGCTCAGGAAGGAGGGCTCCAGAATGAACTAATTTATGCAGCAGCCAAATGGCTCACTCACGATGTTAATGCCAATAACTCACAAAGCAGAATTTTTTGCTCACAAGACTCCACAGTTTAGAGGGAACGTTGCCTCTAACTGCTATACAAACTGAAAGCAAGATGGTGTTAGTAGGGTTACTGTAATCTTGGCCTCTTAGTCCTCTCCTCTGCAACCCTGACAACATCACCACTCATCCTCCTTCCCTCTCTCCTTAGAAATGTACCTGATGAACACCCATATCCAACAGACTGAAGAATGTCTGCCATAGTTTCCCCACTGCCTTCTCTGGTGGCAGCCACTGTGAGATGAGAACATCTACAACAATGCAGTCCTATGAAGATTTAATCCATTCTAAGCCCATTGAATTCACTGGACTTGGACTGGAGTAACCCTGCATAGGATTGTGCTGTTAGAAGGAAGAGGCTGTTCAGTTTTCATTGCTGGTTCTGTATCTCTGAGTTTATAAAATATGTGCATCTACCAAACTTTTCACGGACCAGTTTGCATATACGTTTTTGTACCTTTTTCTGACCAGGGATTCCTTGGATTTTCAGGACGGATGGTATAATGCTTGCGACTGCCATTTTGAGAAGAAGAAAAGATTTCCCGCCGCCACTCACCAGCAATTAACCATGTCTCAGCTTTGGAAAGTTTCAATTACAGCTAATAGTCTCTTGACAGATCTCATCTGGGACTGATGATGTTCTGCCCTTGACAAATGGAGGTCTACTTGATAGATACTTTTCTGATTGAGATAATGTTCCATGGATGTCCGTGCAGCTGGCAAAAATCAAGGAGAGAAAAGGTGCAAGGATGCCCCCGGGCAGAGGGGATTTCCCTCACTTCTATTTGATAATCATAGGGTATATTCACACCCACTTTCTATAGGAGCAGTCATTTACTCCTACATGAAGAAGAGCTGGTTTTATACCCTGCCCTTCACTACCCAAAGGAGTCTCAGTGTGGCTTACAATCACCTTCCCTCCCTCTCCCTGCAACAGACACCCTGCGAGGTAGGCGCGGCTGAGAGAGCTCTCCCAACAACTGCTCCTGAGAGAACAGCTTTGAAAGAACTGTGGCTGACCCAAGGTCACCCAGCTGGCTCCATGTGCAGGAATAGGGAATCAAACTCGGTTCTCCAGATTAGAGCCCGCCACTCTTACCCACTATGCCACAGCTGGTTGTCATGAAATGCAGCAATAAATCACTTACTCATGTTACCACATCAGGGTGTGAAGATGGAAGGGTAAACTACTGTTGTTGTTCAGTTGCACAGTTGAATCTGACTCTTCACGACCCCATGGACCAGATCACACCAGGCCCTCCTGTCTTCCACTGTCCTCTGAAGTTTGCTTAGTTTCATGTTTGTGGCATCGATAACACTGTCTAACCATCTCATCCTTTGCCGTCCCCTTCTTCTTTTTACCTTCAGTCTTTCCCAGCATCAGGGTCTTCTCCAGTGAGTACTCCCTTCTAATTTGGTGGCCAAAGTATTTGAGCTTCAGCTTCAGTATCTGGCCTTCCAGGGAACAGTCAGGGTTGATTTCTTTTAGGATTGAATGATCTGATCTCCTTGCAGTCCAAGGGACTCTCAAGAGTCTTCTCCAGCACCATAGTTCAAAAGAATCTATTCTTCGGCGCTCGGCCTTCCTTATAATCCAACTTCCTTATAATCCAACTACTGTGTGAGCCCATAAAGTGCCATCAAGTCATGCTTTCCCTTGCTGCAAATCCCTCCCCTCCCCAGAGGTGGTGGAAAGAGCCATCAAGTGACTGCTGACTTACGGCAACCCCATAGGGTCTTCAAGGCAAGTGAAGAACAGAGGTGGTTTTGCCATTGCCTGCCTCTGTGTAGCGACCCTGGGCTTCCTTGGTGACCTCCCACCCAACTACTAACCAGAGCTGACCCTGCTTAGCTTCCAAGATCTGAGGAGACCAGGCTAGCCGGGGCCATCCAGGTCAGAGCAAACTACTGTTGCTCTTTCTTTTATATCTAGGCTAACAGCCAGAGTACATCGTATCGATGCTAAGCAGACTCCTAGAACTGGGATAGGCATTCTAGGGCGTTGTCCTGACCTGGATGGCCCAGGCGAGTCTGACCTTACCCAATCAGTCAACCTGATAGCACTTTCTACCCCTTATAGACCAGCACATCCACCACCCACCCATCCCCGCTCAGTGCAGGAAATTCCAAGTTAGACCATTCTTAACAGATGACCATCCAGCCTCTTCTGGAAGACCTCCAGCAAGGGAAAGCCCATCCCATCCCTTGCCGAGTCGCTCTCTCTGTTAGTAGGGTAGACACATTACTTCTTGCGGCTTGGATACTGCTGCTGCTGCCAATGAAGCCTGAAATCTCATTAGCCTGGTTTGCAGCCACATCACACTGCTGACTCATGTTCTGCTTGTCAACTGCAGCCTCAAGATCCTTTTTGCAGGTGCTACTGCCAAGCAAGGTTATCTTCTGTCCTAGACTAGTGTGTTTGATCCTTTCCTTCCTTCCTTCCTTCCTTCCTTCCTTCCTTCCTTCCTTCCTTCCTTCCTTCCTTCCTTCCTTCCTTCCTTCCTTCCTTCCTTCCTTCCTTCCTTCCTTCCTTCCTTCCTTCCTTCCTTCCTTCCCTCCCTCCCTCCCTCCCTCCCTCCCTCCCTCCCTCCCTCCCTCCCTCCCTCCCTCCTTCCTTCCTTGCAGAACTTAGCACTTGCCTCTGTTGAATGTCATCTTGATCATTTCAGACCAGCTTCCCTTCCTATCAAGGTCATTCTGATGGGTTTTCCCCCTGTCCTCTGAGAGATTAGCTGGAGACTGCTGGAGCAGCCTGCCAGTTTGCTGACTACAGCTGGCAACCTCCTGCCCCTTCTACCCTGGAGGGGTGGGGGCAAAATGAGATGGGGGAGACAGTGCGTGGAACATAGTGGCATCATCAGTGACATTACTTCTGGGTGAATGATGTCACAGCATCCTGCGGCACTCTAGAAATCCTCCAGATCTCAGTGGTACTTCCCAAAGAGCAGATGTCCCCAATGTGGTAGCCGCCAACACCTCTCCTGCCACGTACCAAGTGTTTTTAGAAGAGGGTGGGGTGAGGCGAGGTTTTGCCCAGGAGGGCTTCTGATTGGCCATTGGAGATCTGATTGCCTGTGCAGACTTTTTTAAAAAGAAAAAATTCTTCAGCCGCAGCAGCTGACTCGGTGCAAGGCTCCTTTTATGTCTCACTGAATTGAGGTTTCACTTCAACTTTGTAAACCACTTTGAGGCTCCGGTCACATACGCTTTCACACACACTAAATAACACGCTTTCAATCCGCTTTCAATGCACTTTGCAACTGGATTTCACTGGGTGAAATTGGCAAAATCCACTTGCAAATGGCCACTGAAGTGGATTGAAACAGCATTGTTTAGCACGTGTGAAAGCGTCCTACACTAGATAATCCACTTTCGATCCACTTTCAGGGCACTTTCCAATTGGATTTTACTGTGTGGACTGGCAAGATCCAGATAGAAAGTGCATTGAAAGAGGATTGAAAGGTGATCATTTAGCACATGTGACCGCAGCCTGAATCAAGCAAAAAGCAGGATATTCAAGTTTATATAAATAAATACAATCCTGCCATTGAAGGGTTAAGGCATGACCAGCAGGCGCACATAGCGCTGCTCACGGACGCTCCAGTGAAAAGGAGTGCCTTCCCCACATACCCTTCGCTGAGGAAGGGTGTACAGACACTGCTGCTGCTTGTTAGACTGTCATCCCACCCTTACATTAAGGAGCTCAACTTCAGGCAGCATAAATGGCCTTTCCCTCCAGTTCCCACAACCACCCAGTGAAGTGTAACTAGGCTCAGTCCCCTAGGAAAAAGTTGCGGTAGAGTGGGATTAGAACCCAGATCTCCCCACTCATAGTCCAGTTCTCTAACCACTACATAATAAGGATGCATCACTCAACTGTTGTGCATCCACAAGGATGAAATCTTCCCAAATGTGTGCACTGTCTCTTTAAGCTGCCCAGGGGGGACAGCAGTAGGTAACTGAACACTGAACTGTTGTGGGCAAGGGAAAGGCCAAGGGAGTTCAGTCCTCCCTACTAAGCATGCTCAGTTGTAAGTCAGCAGGCTCAGTAGCGATCCGTTGTCGTGTCTGACACATGGCTCTTCTTGTTGCCAGAAGATCGAGAAGGGGGTCTATCCAGCAATAAACTAACATGAGAGTATCCAAGCCAGGTGGACCCAGGTGCCTCAAAAGGGATTCTGGACGTCAGACCCAAGCACTTGATTCTCTCTGCTGCCCTCCAAGTATGGTAAAAGAGGGGCCTGTCAGCTTGCTCTTTGGGGCCTCCATGGCCAGAGGGTAGTATTGCAGCTACCAGTTCAGCAGGGCTCCATTAGGGCTGCCAACCTCCAGGTGGTGGCTGGAGATCTCCTGGGATTACAACTGATCTCCAGGCAACAGAGATCAGGTCACTAGGAGAAAATAGTCATTTTGGAAGGTGGATTCTGTAGCATTATATTCCACCGGAGTTCTCCCCCCCCAACCCTGCCTTCCTCCAGGCTCCACTCTCCAAATCTGCAGGCAGGGCTCTTTTTGTCGCAGGAACTCCTTTGCATATTAGGCCAAACACCCCTGATGTAGCCAATCCTCCAAGAGCTTACAGTAGCCCCTGTGAGAAGAGCTCTGTAAGCTCTTGGAGGATTGGCTACACTAGGGGTGTGTGGCCTAATATGCAAAGGTGTTCCTGCGACAAAAAGAGCCCTGCCTGCAGGTATTTCCCAACCCAGACCTGGCACCCCTACTCAACAGAAGTGTCTAATGGAATTCACCTGCTCCTAGATAGCCTCTGAGCCTGGCCTGGCTCCTCAATTTGAGCCACGTATTGGTTGGATAAAGACTGAGCAGATGTCAAGCTATCCATCCCTGTTTACCAGCCTATGGGTTCTATGAGTATCAGTTTATCAGGCTGACTGTTTGCCCAGGCTGTGTCTTCTTCACTTCAGGCTACCATCCCTGAGTCAACTCTTCTGGACCTTCTCAAAGTCCCTTCTTTTGGGCTACTTCCAAGTTGAGTGCTTTCTGCCAACGTCATGCTCAACCAAATCAACCGCTAAAGGTCAGGCAGGTAGTTTTGCAAAATTCCTGGATTAATCCTGCAAGCCTTGAACTCGACGGACATTTTCTCGACAGCTGACAAATGGGAGCAAGCTGGGAACTGGCTCGACAGTGTACAAGCACTGACCAAGCCCGAAGCAGTCCATTATTCAAGGGTTCCCACGCATTCCATACAGTGGGCCCTGACTCTCCGTGTCAATGAGAAATTACCCAAATGAGCCGATTATGCTCTTGTTGTGCACATGACTCATAGACTTTACTCAAGGCCATAATGAGCATGGAAAGAACATTAACATGCATGCTTAATGATGCTATTGTTCTTCCCCGTTTGCCCAAGGCCAAAGCAGGAAGAATAACCGGGAAGAGGCACTCACCCATCACTGTAGTGAAATGGAGTGGAAGAATAAATGTGGAAAAGATGGGATAGGTCCTGCTGGAGCACTGCAGCCAGGCCAAGCCAGCCACAGGAGAAATGAGATGCACACCTTGGCTATCTTTAAACTGGTGGGAGATTGTCTGTTTCAGTAAGACATAGCACATGATGTATTGTGTGGAAAAAGCAGATGGGGTCAGGATGGACCTATATAGGGTGATGCAAACGCAGTATCAAATTCAGGGTGTGTGGTTGCCAGCCTCCAGGCAGGGCCTGGAGATCTCCTGAAATTACAACCAATCCACAGACGACAGAGATCACTTCCCCTGGAGAAAACAGGTGGTTTGGAGGGTGGGCTCAAGGGCATTACAACTCGCTGAGGCCCCTCCCCTCCCCAAACCCTGGCCTCCCCAGGCTCCACCCCCAAATCTCCTGGAATTTCTCAACCCAGAGGTGGCAACCCTAGCAGCAAGCCTTTGCTGGACGGAAGAATGGCTTCTACCAGGGCCCTCGAACCAATAGCCAAACATGGCTCTGCATGGAACCAAACAGAACTTCCTTAAAAAGAAAGTCAAATCTTTAAGGTATATTGGAGACATATGTGGGATGCTAAAGGAAATGCTGGGTGAAGACAGGGGCGGCCAAAAGTTTTTATTACACTGAATGGTATCTTGGAGATGCTTTACTGAAAGGGATGTGCCAGAGGTGAAAACTGCCGGTCATTCAAGTGCAAACCACAAGCAGACTCATGCCAGTGCACTGAAACAAGTCTGTGGGGTGCTCTTGAGTATATTTATGACTGATTGTGGGACCTTGCTTGTGTGGCTTCCCAACACAGATCTCCAAACAAGCCGCGTTTGGGTGGCAGAAACTTTATAACACTTGCGGCAATTGTCACCAATGATAAGTTGTGTATTTTCAGTTATGCCACTTGGCTTTCTGTCACTGGCTCTTGGTTGATCTCTTGCCCTGAATTTTGAAGGAGTGCAACAGCCTTTCTTTGAAAAAAGATTGCTGACCTCTGGTTTAATGCCCACGTTTGAGTCTGCTGGTTAGAAGCTGGAAGGAAGACCAGCAAAGGGGTAAAGGGCCTGGGGGAGGCATTGAGAGGAGCCAATCAGCAAGGCCTCCCCCCCCAAGGAAAGTTTGGAAAAGCACAGTGGTATGATATTGTAATTTGGAGGGAGGGGCTGTGGCTCACTGGCAGAGCCTCTGTTTGGCATGCAGAAGGTCCCAGGTTCAATCCCTGGCATCTCCAGTTTAAAAAGGACCAGGCATTAGGTGAGGTGAAAGGCCTTTGCCTGAGACCCTGGACAATGAGGATGCCAGCCTCCAGGTGGGACCTGGGGACCCCTGGGAATTACAGCTCATCTCCAGACTACAGAGATCAATTCCCCACAGAAAATGGGTGCTTTGGAGGGTGGACTCCATGGTCCTGTACCCCACTGAGTCTCTGTCCTCCCCAACACCACCCTCCAGGTGGGACCTGAGGATTCCCTGGAATTACAGCCCACCTCCAGACAACAGAGATCAGTTCCCCCTGGAGAAAATGGGTGCTTTGGTGGGTGAACTCTATGACCCTGTACCCCACTGAGGTCCCTGTCCTCCCCAGGCACCATCCGTAAATCTCCAGGAGCTTCCCAACCTGGAGATGGCAACCCTACCCCCCATCTCCAGAGGGGACATCTGCCAAACCTCCTGAAGAGCCACTGCCTGACTGAGTAGACAGCATTGAGTGCGATGGACCGAGGGTCTGATCCTCATGTGCTCATGTGTGGAAGCAGCACACCCGGCTACAACACACCGGTGCTTTTTCCTTGTCTGCACGTCACTCCACCCACCCACCCAGTTCATAAAGCTGGCAATTGCACATGACTTGGCAGGAAAGAGGTCCCCATCTTCTAAAACAATTCCCTTTATTATCAAAACATTGGCTAATGCTCCATGGAGAATTGCAGGGACTGGGCACACTCGATCGGAGGGGAATAGGTACGATTGATCTAAGCCTGGGGTTCCAGAAGAGGCGGGACTCTTGGCTTGACTCTTCACACAGGCTTGGATCCTTCAGAATATTTCAGTTGGTACAGCAGGATTCCCCCCATCTTCCCCTTTCTGCTACAGCCCAGAATGACCACCCCGATGCTGCCCCTGAAGGTGTGGTTGCCAGCCTCCCTGTGGGCCCCGGGGAGGGGGTCTCCCAGAATTACACTTGATCTCCAGACTGCAGAGATCAGTTCCCCTGGAGAAAATGGTCAGCTTTGTTGGATGGACTCGATGCTTTTTATGCCCCAGTGAGGTCCCTCCCCTTCCCAAACCCCGCCCTCCACAGGCCCCACCCCCAAATCTCCATTAAGCAGGGATACAATTGTTCAAAACAACCCTAATCTTTTCATCGCTGGGAAATCTTCCACCAGATCCCACCCAAAGTTATCAGTATTTTTTTTTTTAATGTTCACTTACATAGTTTTGCTTTTGCATGACCAGATTTTTTGAAATGCACAAACGTGCGGGGAGATTTTTTGCACAGATTTGCCCCAGAGATTATATGTTTTATTTATTTACTTACAAAATCTGCCTGCCACATTTCTGCCTAATCAGAGCCACCAAGGCAGCTAACAGTTCAAACGAAACATTCTAAAAACACATAAAGGCAATTAAAACCAAAACTTGAAATACATATTAAAAGCTCATGAAATGGTAAATAAAGCACAGAACAGAGAGGAGGGATCTTTCGGGGAGTGCCAGGCAAAACAAAAAAAGTCTTCACCCATTGGCAGAAGACAGTGACAGAACAGACAAATATCCCTCAAGGGAGAGTTCCATCATTCTGCTGTCATGGCCAAGAAGGGCCTCTCTATGGTTGCCACCAGCAAAATGTCAGAAGGTTAAGGGTACACGAAAGAGGACCTCAGAAGATGACCGTGGTGGTTGGGTAGGTTCATATGGGAGTAGTTGTGGTTCTTCACATATGCTGGCTCCAAGCCTAATATAGCACTTTAAAAGCCAACACCAGAACCTTGGATTAGCCCCAGAAGCAAGTTGGGAGCCCTAAGAACATAAGAGAAACCATGTTGGATCAGGCCAATGGCCCATCCAGTCCAACACTCTGTGTCACACAGTGGCTAAAACCCAGGTCCCATCAGGAGGTTCACTAGCAGGACCAAAACCTCAGAAGCCCTCCCACTGTTGACCCCCAAGCACCAAGAATACAGAGCATCACTGCCCCAGACAGAGACCGATTCCCCACAAGCAGCTATGCTGCCATCGCTCTCCCGTTTCCCCCGGTTGTATTGGTCAATTTCACACTATTCGCTGCATGGCCACATTTTGACCCGCATCTCCTCCCAATTCCCCCTGCATCTTCTCGATCCTGTTTTTTGAGGTGTTTTTGCCACTGTCTTCCTTTGCATACTAACCCCATTCTCCCTTGGTGGACTCCCATCCAAGTACTGACCCTGCTTGGCTCCAAGGTCTGGAGAGATCAGGCTAGTCTGAGCTATTGAGTAGCAACCATCTCATGTGGTTCCGCCATATGGGGTTTTCAAGGCAAGAGATGAACAGAGGTCCTTTTGCCACTGCTTTCCTCTGCATAGCAGCCCCAGTCTTACTTGGTGGACTCCCATTCATGTACCAGCCCTGCTTAGCTTCCAAGCTCTGATGAGATTGGGCTGGTCTGGGCTATCGAGTTGCAACCATCTCATGGCACTCCCATGAAGTTCTGCCTTATGAGGTTTTCAAGGTAAGAGACAAGGAGAGGTAGTGTACCAATGCCTTCCTCTGCAGCCCCAATCTTCCTTGGTGGCCTCCCAGCCAAGGACCAACCATGGTCAACCCTGCTTAGCTTCCAAGCTCTGACAAGCTCAGACTAGTCAAGGCTATTCAGGCTGCTACTGCTAAGCACTCAACCATAGCCTATTATTTGATTTTTTTTCCAGAGCTGTTTCACAACATAATTTCACCTGCATAAAAGGCCCACCTTTAGGTAAGTAAAACATCATTGAGACCTAAAATAACAGAGGTGGGAGCAGGGGTTGGTGGGTAAGAAAAAGAAGACAAAAACAGCCCAGAAGATAAAAATAGCCAAACCCCGCAGACTTTTCCTGCAAAGAACTTCCTTCATTCCAGATAGGAAGGTGTTGACATATTCCTGTCAGAGAGATGAAGATTGGAGCCAAATCCAGCCATTTTTTTAAAGATTTTATGTTCTCCAATATGACAACAATGACACAAGCCATCTTTCATACTGCATTTTGAATAAAATTAAACAATCTGAGCTTCCAGGAAGCAAGCAGCTCCGAGAACAACAATTAGCACTTGATTGATTAACATTCTGTTGAGCAAGAAGCAACACATGTCCTGTTGACCAAAGCTCTTTAAATTAAAACCTGGTTAAAAGTTGAGAGGAATCGCTTTCCTAACAGGCCTAATTAATCCTCTCTGTAGCAACTTCTGAGCCAAGTAAATGTCTCAGTTTCTCCACCAGAAATCTCACCATTTTTGAGCCAGGCAAACAGTCCTGTTTCATGAAGTCATTAAGAATTGAAAAACAGGAGAAGAGCCATGCTGGATCACATGGTGGTGGCAGCTACAAGCATGGATGGCTTCAAGAGGGGATTAGATAAGCATATGGAGCAGAGGACCATCAGTGGCTATTAGCCACAAGGTATAGATAGAGACTCTCAGGCTGAGGAAAGTGATGCTCTATATTCTTGGTGCTTGGGGGGAGGGCTTCTAGTGTCCTGGCTGCACTGCTGGACCTCCTGATGGCATCTAGTATTTTTGGCCACTGTGTGACAGAGTGTTGGACTGGATGGGCCATTGGCCTGATCCAACATTGGCTTCTCTTATATTCTTACTAGGAATGAGGCCCATTGTAGACGCAATACAATGGACTCTAGGAGGAAAGAAGGAAGGAAGGAAGGAAGGAAGGAAGGAAGGAAGGAAGGAAGGAAGGAAGGAAGGAAGGAAGGAAGGGAGGGAGGGAGGGAGGGAGGGATGGATGGAGGGAGAAAGAGGGAAAGATAGAAAGAGAGAGAGAAAGACAGAAAGAAAGAAAGAAAGAGAAAGAGAGGGAGGGAGGGAGGGAGGAAAAGAGAATGAAAGAGGGAGAGAAAGAAGTCAAAGAGATAGGGTGGGGGGGGGAGAAAAAGAATGGCAAGAGATAGGGAGTAAGGAAGTAAGGAAAAAGAAGAAGGGAGGGAAAGAATGCAAAGAGACAGGGAGGAAGGAAAGAAGAGAAAGAGGGAGAGAGGGATAGAAGGCCAAGGAAGGAAGGGAAAGAGGGAGGGAAAGGAGAGAGAAAGAGATGCTGGGAAGAGAAAGAGGGAGGCAGGGCCGGGGGGGGGGGGCTCTGCAGCTTGTCGCTGGCTCAGCGGGAAAGTGGGGAAAGGCAGGGGGCCCTCTGGAAGCCTGTCCCTGCCCATCCACCTTGACAGGTGGGCTGGAAAAGACGGGTGGGGGTGCAGAGGCCTTTCCTCTCACATCCACCTCGGTGGGGGAGTGGGGAAGTGTGTTGTGGAGGCCCCTGTAGGCCTTTCCGTGTACCTCCACCTCAGCGGGCGGGCTGGGAAAGATGGGTGGGTTGGGGAAGCCTTTCCCCACGTGTCCACCTTGATGGGGGAGTGGGGGAGTGTGTCGCAGAGGCCCCCATAGGCCTTTCCTTCTGTGTCTGCCTCAGCAGGCAAGTAGGGAAAGGTGCCACAGGGGGCCCAGGGGCATTTCCCTGCCCATCCGCCTCGGCGGGTGGGCTGGAAAAGACAGGTGGGGGTGTGAAGGCCTTTCCCTGCACATCCGCCTCGGCAGGGGAGTGGGGAAGTGCAGCATGGAGGTCTCCAGGGGGGCTCTGGGGGCCTTTCCCTGTGTGTCCACCTCAGCGGGTGAGCAGAGAAAGGTGCCGCAGGGGCCTCCGGAGGCGTTTCCCTGAGCATCTGCCTTGGCAGGCAAATGGAGAAGGGTGGTGCAGAGGCCTCCGGAGGCCTTTCCCCGCACGCCAGCCTTGGTGGGCAATCAGGGAAAGGTGGCGTGGGGGTGTCCAGAGGCCTCTCCCTGTCTGTTCTTGCAGCCCGGCTGGCTCCTGTTGTGCCCGTGGATGACTGGCTGCAGAGCATCCATCCTCTTCGGTGGCTGCCTGTAGACTGAGGGCAAGAGTGTGGCTGCTGGCTGTGTCGGTGGGATTCAGGCCAGCAGCCACCCAACGCAGCCAGGGGTTTGACAGAGGTTTGGAGTGGCAATTCTTGCAACCAACTGATTTTGGCATTCATCGAATCTTGCCACACCAAATCAGCTTTATAATATAGGAGAGATGTTCTTACATCAAAGACCCATCACACAGTGGCTGACCAGCTGCCTCTAGGACGTCAACAAGCAAGATGAATGCAACAGCATCCTCCCACAAGCATCCTCCCATTGATTGATTTAAAGAAGCAAACTATTTCTGGGGCAAAGAAAACTTCTATCATAACAGATAATGGGGCTTTTTAAAAAAATCCATGATTAAGATCTAGCTGAGCCCATGCTCAAAGTTTGTTTGTTTGTTTGTTTATGAGATTTTTTTTTATTCCACCCTCCCCAAAGTGGGCTCAGGGCGGATCACAAGAAAACCGAGTCCAAGACTTGTTACAGCAAAATCACATTAAAATCATTAAAACAATGAACAATAACATTCACACAAGTAGCAACAGTTTTGTATAAATCTGTTAAGGCCACAAGTTGGAATCCAATGATTCAGCAAATCGGGAACTAGAGCAGGAAGGCCAACTAAAATAGATACCCGCTGCCCCATCTGAAGGCCTGGTGGAACAGCTCCATTTTGCAGGCCCTGTGGAACTATAGGAGGTCCCACAGGGCAGACTCTGTGGAACAATAGAAGATCCACAAGGCAGAGAAAGCCCTGGCCCTGGCTGAGGTTAAGTGGATTTCCTTATAAAGAATCCTTCCCAGTTCCTTTTCCTCCATTGGAAGTGTCCCTTCCTTCAGTAGCTAAGTTTTGATATTTCCATATTAGCCAAAAGGAGGAGAATATGATTCCAATTCTACACTCCTTCACCTTGAAATGTCCTGGGTAGTTTTGATCCAGATAGGAACTTCAAAATTTGCTTTACCTAATTTTGGGTGGCTAACTCAATTCCATGTTTTGTGAACTTAGAGTAAAGATCTTTTCCACCAGCCCAGAAGAATTCCCATCGGCGATACTGAGAACTTTACCAACATGCCAGAAACATTCATACTTACCTTGTTCATAATGTCTGTCTTGTACTCTATCTAATGCATTTTATCCCATCCTTACTTCAGAGGTACCAGTCTCTCCTAGGGATCCTAAAACACCTGCCCATTCAGCTCTCACTCCATTCATTGGTCATCAACAGGGACCTGATTTTTCAAAGAGCAGTTTGATAGCTTGTCGTTCTATTAATCCGGTTTTGACAGGTTTCTTCATTATATTCCATTATGGTTTTCCTTCCTAACTGTGAAATGGCAGCACAATTGCCTTTTCACCTCACACAGCCTGACTGAGTTATACTACCACCATCACCACCCTGGCTATATAACTGCTTTGCTCAGAAGCCAATTGCTTAAGTAGAGAATTAGATGACTCACAAATCATCTGAATAGATCAAGGTGGGTAGCCATGTTGGTCTGAAGCAGTAGAACAAAGTTTGAGTCCAGTGGCACCTTTAAGACCAACAAAGTTTTATTTAAGGTGTGAGCTTTTGTGTGAACACACCATCTGACAATGAAATGTAATTACATATCATAGTTGTATATATAGGAGTGGTTTGTTAAATTAGCACGCAAAACAGTGAGGACACATTTTTTAACAGATCAATGCAGGAGGAGGAGGAGGAGGAGGTGGAGAGATTGGATATTTACCCTGCCCTTGACTACCCGAAGGAGTCTCAGAGCAGCTTACAATCGCTTTCCCTTTCCTTCCTCACAACAGACATCCTGTGAGGTAGGTGGGGCTGAAAGAGCTCTGAGAGAACTGCTCTTGAGAGACCAACTTTGAGAGAACGGTTACTTGCTCAAGGCCACCCAGCTGGCTGCATGTAGGGCAGTGGGCAGGGCTCTTTTTGTAGCAGGAACTCCTTTGCATATTAGGCGACACCCCCCCTAATGTAGCCAATCCTCCAAGAGCTTACAGTAGCCTCTGTAAGAAGAGCTCTGTAAGCTCTTGGAGGATTGGCTACATTAGGGGTGTGTCACCTAATATGCAAAGGAGTTCCTGCTACAAAAAGAGCCCTGGCAGTGGGGAATCAAACACGGTTCTCCCAGATTAAAGTCCATGCTCCTAACCACTCCACCAAACAGGCTCTATAAATCATATAAATAATTACATTAATAATTCATAAATAAATCCTATGTTTCAGTTCAACACTACCCTTCTATGTTTTTCTGAGTAGGGCCTTAGTGAAGCTAATTGCTGTCTGAAAACACAACATCATCCAAAATTCAATGCAAACCAATCCGGCAGGCATTTGTGGCTGTTCGGCACAAACTGAACAATTCAGGTGATCAATTTGTATGTGAATGACACTTTTCAACATGATAAAATTGACTGCCAAATGCATTACTGGAGAAATCTGCAGCATCCTTAGTCTCTTCCTCAAAGAATAAAGTGATGAATCATAGCAATGTGTTTATTTGGGCATGATCAGTTTTTAAGAAATAACACTACTCTGAAAATTGAACTGCTCATCCATTAGGACATCAACGCACTGTTTTTTTAGTACTGACAAAATCTGCAGTGTTCAGCATATCTGAAATCTGTAATTTGTGCTATTGCAATGCTTTATTTCCCATGAAATTCCTCAGATATTTCTCTCAAATAGAAAAATCCAAAGTTTACCTTGAAATTGCCCTTCTTTAACAAAAATTGGTAGCGATCCATTTGTTTTAAGTATTTTTATTTTATTTTTTCACATTTATATCCCGAATAGGCTCAGGGCAGATCACAATCAAATTTGGGCTTATTTGGTTGGGCGTTAACTTATTGGATGCCTCTTTATAGAGGGACTGACGACCCTTATAGTTTATTTTTGTTTTGTTGTTGATGTTCAGTCGAGCAGTCGATATGGATCAGTTTAGCATAGGAAAAGGAGTACAACAAGGATGTATACTGTCACCCTGCTTATTTTAGTTTACTGATGTTGTTGTGAAAGACTTTGTCTCCCTGTTCTCTTTGCCTCTACTGATGATTCGTTTATGCAATGTATATGTAATTTATGTTAAACTTTTAACATTTTTCAAGCTTCCACATTTAGGCTGTGTGTAGAACATCTGGTAGCTACTCCGGTTTAAGAGTTTTTGTTGTTGTTCAGTCGCACAGTTGAGTCCGACTCTTCGTGACCCCATGGACCAGATCATGCCAGGCCCTCCTGTCTTCCGCTGTCCTCTGAAGTTTGCTCAATTTCATGTTCGTTGCATCGATGACACTGTCTAACCATCTCATCCTTTGCCGTCCCCTTCTTCTTTGACCTTCAATCTTTCCCCGCATCAGGGTACTTGAACAATATTCTGTTTAGTATGGATGACCTGATCTAGGGACAGAAATTACACTGGCTGACCTAGTGGAGAATCTGGACTGAAGAACTGGCAGAATTAGGATATCCTTGTTTACTCTCCCGGATGGCTCATGGTACTCTTGACTATGGAATCTTTCCGAATTGCTTTGCTGGGTTGGGAGAAGAGGAAAGGCAGGATTCTAAAGTACATCCAGTCCTTCTTGGTGGTGTGAAGAGGAAGAGGAAGAGGAAGAAGGAAGAAGAAGAAGAAGAAGGAGGAGGAGGAGGAGGAGGAGGAGGATTTATACCCTGCCTTTCACTACCTGAAGGAGTCTCAGAGCAGCTTATAATCTCCTTCCTCTCCCCACAACAGACACTCTGTGAGGTAGGTGGGGCTGAGAGAGCTCTGAGACAACTGCTCTTGAGAGAACAGCTCTGAGAGAACTTGTGGCTGACCCAAGGTCATGCCAGCAGCAGCATGTGGAGGAGCGGGGAATCAAATATGGTTCTCCTAGATTAAGTGGCACTTAACCACTACACCACTACTGAAGAAGTTCAGTCCAGATCATATGGAAGCACTGTTGTTTAGGAATCTGGAAGATTTGTAAATGAGTGTAAGAGCTTATGTTAGATGGGATTGCATCTCCAGTTCTCCCCTACTGGTTGTTCTTTTCAGTCCTCTGCTACTTCCGGATGTTCAGGAGGCAAAGATGGCTAAAAGTGCATTTTTTAATTTTTAAAAAAGTATTTTTTAAGTTTATTAATTTTTATTTTTCTTTACATACATATCACATCTAAACATAAAAGTAGCTGAATACTGTTGCAACTATTAAAACTTGTAAACTCTACATATTAACTGTCAGGGGTACAATTCCCCTTTATAAAACATACACTGTTTGTATTGATGATGATGATGATGATGATGATGATGATGATGATGATGATGATGATGATGATGATGATGATGATGATGATGAGATTTATACCCCGCCCTCCCCGCAAAACAGGCTCATTTATTTGGATGTGAACTCATTGTTGAGGAATTTTCCATTATATGGTTAAAAAAAAATTCTCAACAGTTATTATTTGGTTGTGGGTTTTCTAATTGTGAAGCTATCTTATCCATAACCTCAATGCCCGCACACTTTCTAAGAGTGCATTTTATCAGCTTAGACTGGTTCACCAGCTGTACCTGTGGTTGGTGAAGCTTAACCAAGCCATTGCAATTCATGCCTTAGTAACCTTGCATTTGGACTATTGTAACATGTTTCATGTGCAGCTGCCCTTCAAAACTGTCTGGAAACAACACCTAGTCTCAATGCAGACATCAGGGTTTTTTAACTGAGCACACTACATGGACTATATGATGCCACTCCAGCATCAACTTCACTGGCTCTTTGTTGGTTTCTGGCCCCAACTCCAAGTTTGGGTGTCAAATTTGAATGCACTAAATCATCTGAGTCCAGGAGACCTCAAGGACTACTTTCTCCCACATAAGCCAATCTGTACATTACAATCTTCTTCAGAGGCTGTGCTCTGTATGCAGCTCCCTGAAATGGTACATGGTGGATATTGAGGTAACCAGGGCCATGGACATCTCACTAGTAGTACAAAGGCTGTGGTACTTCCTTCTTGGGAAGGTGCACTTCCTTTCATCCTTACCTAAGTGAAAGAATCAGGCAAAGATAGTCCTCTTTTGGAGAACCTTTAGCCTTGCTTGTTGTCTCTTGATTGATAGAATGTCACAGCAGGTACCTGTTTGTTGCTTCTTAAGGTGGGATCTTGTTAGATTTGCTTGTGTTGTTTGGGTCCCATTTCAGTCTTTGGAATTTTGAAACTCTTCCAACAGAGCAATTGTGTGGATTTCTGCATCAAAACATGCGGGTGTAGAGTTCCATTGAGTCATAGCCAACTTATGGTGACCCCATAGGGCTTTCAAGGCAAAAGATGAACAGAGGTGGTTTGCCATTGCCTGCCTCTGCACAGCAACCCTGGATTTCCTTGGTGGTCTCCCACTGAAGCAATGATGAGGGCCAACCCTGCTTAGCTTCTGAGATCTGATGATGGTGGTTTGCCATTGCCTACCTCTACATACCCACCATGGACTTCCTTGGTGGTCTCCCATCCAAGTACTGACCAGGTCCAACCCTGCTTAGCTTCTGAGATCTGACAAGCTCAGGCTAACCTTGGCCACCCAGGGGAGGGTATCAAAACATAGTATATCCATATTTAAGAATGCAAACTAATAAAGAAACTTCTGGACCAATTCTAACTAGTGTTAAGGATGACTGAGTAACACTAAACGCAATTGCCACAATATTGAGTTCATACATCGCTTTTTTAAAAATACATCTGAATATTGTTAGGGACAGACCACGATTATTCAGTTCGGCAAGTAAAATTACACATCCATCAATGAGGGACAGGAAATAATATGTACAAGCTGTCAGACCTCACCCCTGGTTCTCCGTGTACCTGAAAAACTGAGTCAATCTTCATGCATAATAGAAACACAGCACAATCAGATCTATTTTAGTGACTTCTTGACACCATTCAGTCATTAGCTGACTGGATATGTATTGTCAGGCTGGAAAAAAAATTGCTGAAGTCACAGAGATGTTGCTATAAGACAGGAGACCCATGTGCAGAAGACAACAGGTGCTGTCTTTGCATATATGCCTTATCAATGACATCAGTCTTGGCTATATTTGTGGTAGCACAGATACGAGCTCAGACCCAGATATCGAGCCCTACTTAGGGACTCCTTAGGTGTTGTTGGTTTTTCTAATACTGTTGATTCAAATTGCAAGTGAAGGATTATTGTCAGGGGCAAGGAAGTTTGCCTTGAGTTACAATTGGAGAATTGTACATGGAGTAAATCTGTACATTGAGTCCATGATTTCCAAACCCTCTTGTCCTTATACTCTTAAATTTCCCACATGAATTTGGAATGGACCAAGTGCTCAGGATGAGAAGAAGAAAAAACGGAGGGGCCCTGGCTTAGTGGTAGAGCATTGCTTGGCATGCAGATGGGCGCAGGTTCAATCCCCAGCATCTCCAGTTAAAGGATCTGGCAGCAGTTGATGTGAGAAACCCCCACTTGAAACCCTGGAGAGCTGCTGCCAGTCTGAGTAGACAATGCTGGCCTTGATGGACCAAGGGTCTGATCCAGTAAAGGCAGCCTCATGTGTGCCTGTGTGTGTTGTGGCACATATGGAATGAGAGAGGCAGAGCCAGGTGAGGATGTTTCTCATTTATCTGCCTTATACACTCTGTCACGCTTCCCAGTTTCATGGGATCATATGGGAACCACGGTAGACTCAGTTGTCCAACTGGGGGAAGAGCCATGGCTCAGTGACAGTGCATCTGCTTTGCATGCAGTAGGTCCCAGGTTCAATCCCCAGCATCTCCAGCTAAAGGGGTTAGGTCCAAGTGATATGAAAGACCCTGAGCTCCTGGAGAGCCCTGCCAGGCAGAACAGACAATAGGGACCTCAAGAGACCAAGGAAGTTTGTGACCTGGTATGAGATGTGTTCACATGTTCAATGGCAACACACCCAGCTTAAGCAAGCAAAGGCTGCCCAAAAAGACAAAGTCTGGTGCCTACACAGTTTTGTTTGCTGCCACAGATATTCTATGGCAGTATAAGTGTCACCTGAAAACACAGGTGTTAAGTAGATTTTTGGAATTTGGTATAGAATGGAGTATTCAATCTTTCGGCTATTTCTTTGCAGAGGTAAGAAAGCTCAACCATTGATTTTTGTTGTTGTTGTTGTTCAGTCTCACGGTCGAGACCAACTCTTCGCGACCCCATGGACCAGATTACGCCAGGTCCTCCTGTCTTCCACTGTCCGCTGAAGTTTGCTCCATTTCATGTTCGTTGCATCGATGACACTGTCTAACCATCTCATCCTTTGCCGTCCCCTTCTTCTTTGACCTTCAATCTTTCCCAGCATCAGGGTCTTCTCCAGTGAATGCTCCCTTCTCATTTGGTGGCCAAAGTATTTGAGCTTCAGCTTCAGGATCTGGCCTTCCAGGGAACAGTCAGGGTTGATTTCTTTTAGGATTGACTGATTTGATCTCCTTGCAGTCCAAGGGACTCTCTTTTTTTTTTTTGAAACAAAATTTTATTGGGATACATTCAACATTTCCAATCACGTTACCAATACAATTTCAAAAAGAAGATCCCCGTCCCAATCCCCCCACCCCCTAATAGGCTTCCAACACTGCTAATAACAAACAGAAAAATTATAAGGTAATCAAGCTTAGACTTAAATACATCGACAAACCAGGTAACACATTTCAATTATATATAACCTCTACAATTTCAGCATATTATATATAACAGTACATACAGTTCAAAATTCATTTCACTTCTCGTTCAATATCCATACGTATCCAAGTTATATATTTTCCCCTTCATTCTATATTCAGTTTCTAGATACAATTTCAATCCTTCCCAGTCTTTTAAGTACTGTTCTGCCATTTGTCCATTTAATTTCTTTGTCATTTTGTCCATTTCCGCTAAAAATAACAATTTTCTCAACCAGTCATGTATATCTGGCACCTTCTCCATTTTCCAATGCTGAGCAAAGGCCATTCTCGCCGACGTAATCATGTACCATAACAGTGTCCTTTTTTCTTGTGGAATTTTTTCCATTGTCAAACCGAGGAGAAGAAGTTCTGGCTTTCTCTCAATTGGGATTTTCAATATTTTCTGCATCACACAATGTATATTAGACCAGTATGCTTTCACTTTATCACATGACCACCACATATGGTAAAAAGAACCCTCTACTTTTTTACATTTCCAACATTTATTATTCAAGTTCTTATCCATACTAATATTGGCAATCTTTTTTGGTGTCATGTACCATCTATACATCATCTTATAACAGTTTTCCTTTACATTAATACAGGTAGACATTTTAAAAGATCTTTTCCACAAAAATTCCCATGATTCCATAGAAATTTCTTTGTTCATATTTATGGCCCACTTTATCATTTGTTCTTTAACAGTTTCATCCAAAGTATATACAGTCAACAAAGTTTTATACATATTTGATATCATTTTCCGCTCTTTTTTCAACCATATATTCTCAAAATCATCATTCATAGCTCTAAAACCAAACTCTTTACAATCTTTTTTATAGATGTCCCTTATTTGACAATATTGTAGCCAACCATACTCAAATTCTAATTCATTATTTGGTTTTAAAACATATTTTTTCCCTTCTTTTTGCAACAATTCCTGATATTTCAACCAGTCATTACCTTTATGCTCTGAAAACTGATGTATAACTGCAGCTGGAACAATCCACAGAGGCCTCTCATCCGAAATTGTATGCTTATACCTGGTCCATGCATCAAACAATGTCCTCCTTACATAATGATGCTTAAACATAGAATCGACTTTGTTTTTCCCATACCAAAGATAGGCATGCCAGCCAAATCTGCAATCGTGTCCCTCAAGAGCTAAAAGTTTTCTATTTTCCAAATTTACCCATTCAGATAACCAAGACATACATACTGCTTCATGATACAAACGCAAATTCGGGACTTGGAAGCCACCTCTGTCTTTAATATCATACATTATCTTCATTTTAATTCTTGGCTTCTTTCCTGCCCAGATAAACTTAAAGATTTCTCTTTGCCATTTTACCAACACTTTCCCATCTTTCACAATTGGTATTGTCTGAAACAAAAACATTAACCTGGGCAGTACATTCATTTTAATAACGGCAATTTTTCCAAGAAGAGATAATCTTAGTTTTTCCCATTTTTCTAAATCACTCTTTATCGAACCCCACAGTTTTTCATAATTATTCTTAAACAAATCTATGTTTTTCATTGTAATTTCAACTCCCAAATACTTAACCCTTTTAACCACTTCACATTCTGTCACATTTTGTAACGTTTGTTGCTTTGTACCAGTCATATTTTTACACAGTATCTTAGATTTATTTTTGTTGACATAAAACCCTGCAAGATCACCAAACTCTCTTACTTTTTCAAATACCTTAGGCATATTATTAACAGGATCTTCAACAATAAACATGATATCATCCACAAATGCTCTTAATTTAAATGAAAAACCTCCAATATTCAAACCTTTTATGTTATCATCATCTCTAACCGCTTGTAGCAAAATCTCCAAAATCCAGGTAAATAACAATGGTGACAGGGGACAACCTTGTCTAGTACCTTTTCTTACCCGGAGCATATCTGTTGGTTCTGCATTGACAATCACCGAAGCTTTTTGTTCTTTATATATCGATTGAATCATTCTTATAAATTCTATGCCCATCAAAGATTCCTCAAGCACTTTAAACATAAATTCCCAATTCAAGTTATCAAAAGCCTTCTCTGCATCCAAAAATAAAAAAGTAACTTCTTTTTCAGGGTGTTTATCACAATACTCAATTGCGTCCAAAACAACCCTCATATTGTCTTTAATTTGTCTATTTGGTAAAAAACCAGCTTGATCCTCAACAATAGTGTCTTTCAAAAACTTTTTAAGGCGCTCTGCCAATATTTTTGCAAATATTTTATAATCGTTGTTCAATAATGAAATGGGCCGGTAGTTTTTAACATTTGTTAAATCTTGCATTTCTTTAGGAATTAAGGTGATTGCAGCTTCATTCCAAGAGTCTGGAATCTTTCCTGTCTTTCTAATTTCGTTTAAAAGAATCTCCAACACCGGGACCAAATCTTCATGAAATTTTTTATAAAATTTAGCTGAAAAGCCATCCGGGCCTGGAACTTTAGAGATTTTTGCCTCAGCTATTGCTTTACTAATTTCATCTTTAGTTATTGCAGCATTTAAAAATGTTTTCATTTCAGGGTTTGGTTGTATCAAGTTAGCTTTGGATAAGTAATCCAACATTTTTTGAGGATCCGCTTGCCTCGCTTGAAAGAGAGTCGCGTAGTATTTAAAAAATTCCCTCTTGATTCCTCCTGGGTCTAAAATCTCTTTGTTTCCATCTTTCAAACAAGTGATTGTTTTATTCTCTCTTCTTTTCTTCAATTGCCATGCTAAATATTTGCCAGGTTTGTTTGCACCTTCAAAGGATTTCTGTTGCAATTTTTTCAAGTTCCAAAATACTTCTTTGTTCAACCTTGCCTCATATTGCTCCTTTAAAATCCTCAATTCTCTCAAAATCTTCTTTTTGCCAGGCCTTTTCTTGAGTTGTTTCTTTTTTCCGAATATTTTCCATAATTTCTTTGTCTATCTTCATTTGTTGTTTCCTTTCATTATTATTGATTGCAATCAGATGTCCTCTCATCACAGCCTTGTAGGCTTCCCATACCGTTTGCGTCTGTACACTTTTATTTAAGTTCAATTGAAAGTATGTTTGGGTTTCTGTCCTTATTTTATCCACAATATTTTGCTTGTCCAGCAAATCTTCATTAAGTTGCCATCGAAATTTTTTTCTCTTAACATACGTTGACCATTTTATCGGACTGTGGTCAGAAAGAATCCTAGGCAATATCTCAATTTTGCGTGTTTGCAAGATTAAATTCTCTGTCATCCACATCATATCTATCCTTGAAAAAGATTCGTGTCTTGATGAATAAAAAGAGTACTCTCTATCTCTGGGATTTTTAACTCTCCAAACATCTGCCAAGTGTTCATGTTTAGTCAATTGAAAAAAGACTTTAGGAAGTTTGCCCATGGCCTCAATTCCTTTTTTTGATTTTCTATCAACAACATTGTCAACAGTACCATTAAAATCGCTCATTAAAATCGTTTGCTCATAGGTCAACTGTCGTAGTTGTTCCCACAAATCCTGAAAAAAGTTTTCCTTTGCCCCATTGGGACCATAGAGATTAACAATTAATGTCTTTTTATTCTGCAACACAACTTCTACCGCCAAAAATTTCCCTTCATTGTCTTTAAAAATTTCTTTTGGTTCCAACTCCTTTTTAATATATGTAACAACTCCTTTTTCCTTTTGGGAGGAGAGTGAATAAAATTCCTCTCCTAATCTTTTTGAATCAAAAATTTGGCATCTGATTTTTTAATATGTGTTTCTTGCAAGCAAACAATATCACATTTCTGTTTTTCCAACCAAAGTCTGACATTTTTCCTTTTTTGGGGTGAATTCAGTCCATTAACATTCCATGAAATTATTTGACCCTCCATGTTGGTTTTATAATTATTTATCAGAGTCTTTAAAATTATCATTGATGAATCTGGTCATTTGGTCAACTGACTTGATGGTGACTCTCTTCTGCTTGAACGAAAAACTGACGCCTTTAGGAATTTCCCATCTATATCTTATGCCCTCTGTTTTCAGCTTGTCGATCAGGTCTTTAAAAAGTCGTCTGTTCTGAAGCATCGCTCTGGGTAGTTCCTTTAAGACCATAATTTTCTTGTCGTCAATTGTGAAGTCATCCTGAAATTGTTGCTTAAACAAATCCTCCTTCAGCTTCTTAGATATAAACTGGACAATTACATCTCTAGGTAATTTTTTCCTTTGCGCAATCGCAGAATTGACTCTGTATACCACATCAATCTGTGCCGCCACTCTCTCCTCTTCCATTTTCAAAAAGTCTGCAACAGCATCTACCATAACTGACTGGATGTCCTCATTCTTGTCTTCAGGGATCCCCCTGAATCTCATGTGGTTAATCATTGCATTATATTGGACCATCACATTCACTTTATCTGTTTCTATAGTGACCTCAGCTATATTAGATGCTACTCCCTTCACCCTTACATCCATCTCATCTGCTCTTTTGGTCAGCATCTGTATCTCTTTTGTAATTCCAGACATTTCTTTTTTCAACTCTGTTACTTCTGTTATTACAGTCTTTTCCAACTTCAGAATCGCATCCATCACTCGTTTCTCCATAGCTTCCATCATGCCCTGTAGCTTTTTTTCCTCTTTCCCAGCCATTTTCGGGGAGGACCAGGTATTTGCCCTCTGTCGTTGCCGCAGGTCGTAAGCCGTTGTTCAAAGTTTTCCCTCCAACCCACTCTAAATCAAAGTCCTTCTTGTGCCCACCTAAATCGCACTAGTTTCACTTTTTTATATTGAGTCTTTCGTTTAAAATCAAAGAAAATTTTTCTGACCTTCCCAAAATGGCGGGCGCAATTTCTCTATGGTAAATGGTTCTTTCAGGTACTCACTTCCTGTCCGGCAGTCTTGATGGTCCCCCTTGTTCCTGATTTCCTCCCTTCTTCCGGCCTCCTTGGTCTTCTCTAGGATGATTACTTGTCTGTTCTGAAGTCACTTCCTGTTTTGCCGATTTCTGCTGCAGCAGCTACAGTACTTTTCCACTGTAATTCTCGCGGAGTTACTGTTAGTTTCTATTTTAAAGTCAATAATCTAACCGCAGGAATGATCAACAATTCAGCTTTTTGGCCTTTTTTAGCTGTTTAACTGCACTTTTTCCGCTCCAATGTTAGTACGACAGATACAGCACGATCATGCGCTTCATCGGATGTTGTTTATTTTCGGCCGAAACGCGTCTCCGGTGAGCAATTTTAAAAAGTTACCTTCAAAGTCCGTGTCTTGTTATAGCAGTGTTTCCTTGATATCAGTTTCCGTAGAATGTCTTGGAGGTCTGGGTCATGCGTTCTTATGTTGAGAATCCAACTCGGTGGGGTCTTGTAGAGATTTTCCAAAGTGCCTTCTCTGGGGGAGGGGATCAAGGCTGGTTGTGACGCTCTTTAAAGCCCCGCTATCAGCCGATCTCAACTCCTCTCTCGGGCCAGGCTCGCTGCCAGTCACCCCCCTGCCTGGGGGGATCTGCGGTGGGCTATGTGAAGCCCACCCTGTCGTCAAGACCCTCCGTATGCTCTGGGAGCTCTAAGAGCAAGCCAGAACACGTTAGGACGCCATGAATCCCAGACCGGAAGCCCAGTCCAAGGGACTCTCAAGAGTCTTCTCCAGCACCATAGCTCAAAAGAATCTATTCTTTGGTGCTCAGCCTTCCTTATAGTCCAACCATTGATAGACCTGCACTATCAATATAGATTTATTGTTACGGTTGTTGACCAGAACACAGTAATGCAAGTGAAACACATTTATACCCAAGCTTGAACATTTCAGTTTGCTATACATAAATATATTATTTGTAAAATACATAAGTAAATCATTTATAAAAGCTAAAATATTAAATAATATAAAACCATCTCTAAAATATTAATGAGTATGACTTATCCATATTTTCCTCAACTTAATTACCAGCCAACCATACTGAGCAATTTTAAAGGTGACATCTCTATTTCTATCAGTGAGCATTTTCTTGAGGTGACTTTTTTGATCTTTCCCTGGGAAGCTAGAAATAACTGGTGCTACCAAGGACTTCCAAATCTGCTTATAGATTTTACAATCAAAAATTACATGGCTAATCTGCACCATCAGTTTAGCTGTCTAATTTCTGACAGGTGATGGGCACGAACCGGGAAAATGCTGTTTGTGTCAGCTTGTGGTTCATGGCCAAACCACGAACCAAACCATGAACTGAAGTGAACTGGGAGGTTCATTCACGAACCAAACCAGCTCGTGGCTCCACAAGCCCCACTGAAAGGGACTGCAGTCCTTTTAAATGGGGTTTGCAGAAATCCTGAAGGACAGCTGAGTGACAGGGAGCAGCCGGTGATAACTGATGTATTAACCATCCCATTCCCCTTGCAAATCAATACTGGGGGGGGGGCTTGCAAAACTCAAAGCTGCTCACAAAGAAATGGTTGCATGTCCATAGACACCGCACCCAGGCATACAATGCTATTAATCACCTTTATAAGGGCTTTTAATGAATAAAACAATGTCCCCAGTGCTATTTCCCATCTGGTTGCATATTATAGGAACCATTAATTACAGAAAGGTAATATTCAGTCTTTGCTTTTAGGCAAGCCAGTTTTATCTAATGAGTCTCAAAAAATGGACAGAGAAAGAGGGAACGGTATTATTTAGTTCTAATATTGTGTTATATCATCTTTAGGTATAAAGGTAAAAGTAAAGGTTCCCTTGCTCGAAAGCCAGTCGAATCCGACTCTAGGGTTGCGGTGCTCATCTCCGTTTCAAAGCCGAAGAGCCAGCACTGTCCGAAGACGTTTCCGTGGTCATGTGGCCAACATGACTAAACACCAAGGTGCACAGAACGCTGTTACCTTCCCACTGGAGTGGTACCTATTTATCTACTTGCAATTTCTTGCTTTCGAACTGCTAGGTTGGCAGGAGCTGGAACTAGAGACGGGAGCTCACTCCGTCATGCAGCACTCGGGTCTCGAACTGCTGAACTGCTGATCTTCCACGTGGTGCTTTACACCGTAACATAAACTAAAGGACAGGTGAGGCAGACTTACCACCCAGATCTTGCTACAGATAGAAAGAGGGAGAACAGAGGAAAGGAGGAAAGATACAAGCGGTGTTGATAGGATGCTGTATTACTTCCAGCTCAGTTTCAGCAGAGACTAAGGGTTTAAGGTCATGCAAAGTGTCTGAGGTGCAGTCTAGGGATGTAGTCTTTGCCAAGGGCTAATCCAGATCGGGAAGCTCTTTTGCAGAGCAGATCCTCCAAGAAATGTGCAGTCCACCGTAACTCAGAGTGGACTTTGATGACAATTGTAGATCTTATCTAAATATGAAATATGTACTGGCACACTTTACCCCCCCAAGTCAACCTTGTCTTAAGCTATTTGGCTTAACATAAAATAGGGGATTTGTAGGCAAAGCCAAACTGTTTCAGAGGAAATAAGACAAACAAAAGCAGGGAACCTTTGAAACATGCAAACAGGTGGAATGAATGCACAGTAATTAAACTGCACACATTTAATGTTGAATTTTTAAATGCTATCCATCTATCGAGACTCTTATAACACTCAAAGGACAGCATTTGAGTTAGAGGAAAGCATTCATCATGTGGCTCCAGAGGGCACAGTGACATGATATTATAATGGAAATAATTGCTGATACATTATTTATCTAAAGAATTTTGGCTTCTGCTAGTCATAGCTAATAAATAGGTATGATATCAATTATCAGACATTTATATTCAATAGCTCAATGGTGTCTATTGTTTCAATACATGGCAAGCCCTGCTGAGATCATTTTGCAATCATGAGCAAATATATTAATTAAATTACATATATTAAATCTTTGCATTTAGCATATTAATTACAAATACAAATGTGCTGGTTCCTGGCAAGAGCTGCAGTTTCAGGCTCTTTGGTGTAGTCCCTTTAAAGTTTAAACTGCTCTGTACTGCTCAGCTGTTTAAAGGGGCTTTCTTTCGCGGTGAGCCACTGGGACTGACTGGCAAATCAGACTAGCCTGTGTTACCCAAACAAGAAATGACGTAGGACCTTGATCTCTGTATACTGATGTGGATCTCTGTAAGGATACACTACAATAAAATTAGGAAGAAAGAGAGCGAGAGTGGTTTTAAACACAATTTCATTGTATGCAACATACAATAAAACAAAAATGTAAAGAACCTACACAGGGCATGAGAGAACTAATTCTCTAACTAACTACACACACACACACCCCAACAAGAGGGCCCACCTGTAAAAGGTAGGAGGGAGGGAACTGGGAACCTTTAGGGAAGGGACATACAATTTGAAATCCTGGGCTTGAGGTCTGGAGCGGTCCAAGGGCAAACACAGTTGAGGTCTAAGGAATAGAGCAAGGAGAGGGGAAAATGAGCCTGCAATGCAACTGCGGGGGTGTTCAGGTAGTGAGAAAGCCCGGCACACCCTTCACTGACCTGGGATTGGTGTTTTTTTATTGGTGCTTTTTTAATGGAGAAGGGTCCCGCAGTTGGACATGGGGACCCATTTTCTGAGGAATTTAGTTGGTCCAAGATATGAAGCTTGAATATGACTGGGTAGTTTGAAGGTAACTGCTGTCAAACTTTGGTGGGGGGAAATGGGGAAAATATCTTGATTAGACTATTGTTTGCCAAATCTGTATGGGCACAAAGAGCCTGGGTGTGGCAACATGATTAGCATACTTTAATTAGGATGAACTGAGCCAGATCTGCGTTGACACAAAAGTTTGGGTGAGCCAAGATAGCTCCCGAAACAGGATGTAGCATAATTTAATTACTAGAGTGCCCTTCTAGATTGAGTAAACATGGGGGGAAAGAAACCAGGCATTGGTTAATGAAATGGCAACTTCCTTGGGCTTGGCAGACATCTCGGGGGCATGCTAGGGTATTCCAGTATTGAAAAGTCTTTTGCTACTGACAATGAAGTCTTATTGTTGTTGAGAACCCTGAGCTGGGGGAAATTGCACTTACTCAGTTTGTGATGCCAGCACACCCTATATCTCCTGTCCCTGGGAATTTCCAGTGTCATGGCAGAACCCATGTGCCTTTATGAGACTCCCTAAGTTTCAGGTCTCCTTGGCACTTAGACTGCAAAAGGGGGTCCCTATTAAGACACCTCAGTCCAAAACAAGATGGGGATCCCGCTAATCAAGGGAGTCCCAGCTGGTGGAGGGAGCAAGGTCCTCCCACCTGGTACCATTGGCCAAACCAATCCAATGTGCCACAAGCACAACATTTAACTGCCATTAAAATTGCATAGAAATGTAATTTTCTAAATAGTTTCAGTTGCCTAGCACAAATATGAGATATATGAGTTGCATTGACTGAATAAAGGAAGCCATGGCTGTCAGTTTGCAAGACTATAGTAAAGCTGTTAATGACTTGACATTTTGGAGGTTGTGGCAGAATGGGCATGCTCCAGCCCACAGGCCCTGATCTACCCTGCCCTCCAAGGCTTTCCCAACAACTGGAGAGGCTTTTCTCTCTCTCTTGAGTAACCACTGCCACCACCTGACCTTTATAAGGAATTACCTGCCGGGAGGGTCAGGACTCCCAGCTTCCCTTCCCAGATCTGAGGCCTTGCCTCTGTGCCTCCTGCTGCTCAGCGCCTGGTCCCCACGGGGGCAGTTTACTCCCTTGTGCACCCCTAGAGGAATAGCCACTTGCCAACTGGCACTTCTTTTAAAATAGTGTATCCAAGACAGTGGAGGTCTTTGTGGTACAGAGAACCACTACCAGGACCCAAAGTTATAAAGTATTTATTAAAAAGAAAATGTTCACAAGCATACTTTTAACACAGCACCACATTGAGCAAGGGATTCAAAAGAAATGGGTGAAACACAATTCCTCAGTCCCTCTCCCTTTAAATACCCCATCAGATATTTATAGTTTAGAAAGTTACAGATCTCTACAGAGTTACCTTGAATTTTCCTTTAGCTGTCCAGGCCAACACATAACTAATGGCCTCCTCCTCCAGGCCTCATTTAAGAGCTCTGTCTGCTCTGATGGACTCAGTACAAAAGAGAGCCCTTCCTCCTTGCTCCCCTGGGTTTGATCACCTCTCTGTTCACCACCCACTGACCAGGTCAGGCCAGGACAGAGAAGCTTTTCCTGAAGTCTCCAGAATTTCCTTCCTGAAGTCTCTCTAGTATTTAACAGATCCAAATCTCTGTTCCCTGCCTGGGGTGGGGGTGGGGGCTTAACCATCCCATTGTCTAGACCTAGCAGCATCTGTATGAAGGTGGGCTGAGATAAGTCTGGAAAGCACCTGAACTGACTTCTCCCCTTCCTGCCTGTTCTCTGCCCAGAGAGAGAGAGAAAGAGAGAGAGAAACTTTTAAAACTCAGAGTGAAGGTTTTGCTCCTTTCAAATCTCCAAAGAAAAAAAATGCATGTCTTCGTAAAGGTCATTAATCCATCGGGTTGCCATAAGACAGAAGCAACTTGATGGCACTTAACACACAGCAGAAATACCACATTAACTACTGAAAACCACACAGAAGTAAAAGTTTAAATGAGTTTACTCATAAATAGGATGGACCTACTTATCCATACCACTAGCTGCCCAAACAGCAATGAGTTTTACCCCTGGGCTAAAGGCAGCATGGAAAGGTAAGTTGGGAAGGTGATTTGAAGGAAAAGAGATTACTCTAACAGACAGTTCCAGGCATCCAGAGCAGTGAAGGATTTTTCCCCCTCTACCCTCCTCCTCCCAGTTTCATATAACATTGCTTTGCGAAGTCAGTGTTTAAATAATGCAAAATTAAACAATGATCTCGGTCTGAAGCCACCGTGACTGGCCTTAGGCAAGGAAGCAACTACACTTCACTCTCTGTTTCCTTAGTAAAATGAGAATGACAATGGTCTACTTGCAGTGTGGCGGTGAGTTCGTGGGTGAGAACTACTTCTGCTGTTCAGTGTCCTTGAAATTATTATTAATAGTGTTAGGGTGACAAGCAGAAGAAAAACCCCAATTTTGGGGGGGTTAATGTTATAATGCTTCAGATAAGCCATATTGGCCTGTACTGTTTAACTATGAAAAGCAATTTTCAGTGGCTGAAGTTCCCCCTTAGCAAGAGTGCAACTTTCCTTCAATACAGGGATGTGATTTTAATGCCATCACATGTACAGATTTATTTTTTTTTAAAGGGCAGAGCAGAATATTCAATAGCCTCCCCTGGACTTAAACAGAGCTCCGACAATTCTGGACATCAGGAGGCTCCAAGCAGAGATTGAAAGTGACCATCATTAGAAAATGTATGGGGAGGGGGGAAACTACCGGGTGAGAAAGGGAGAGAAAGAGCCTTACTGCCTTAATAGATCTTGGGAGGACTTCATTGAACTGGAAGGGAATTAACAGCAAAGTCAATTGAGTCAGGGTCACCCTCTTGGCTAGAACACAGAAAGTGGCCAAGACATGGATCCACACTGTCAATCCATTTGTTTTTCAGGGACATAACAATGCCAGGAGATGACGGCTCTTTCCTGTAAAGGTACTTTCTCTGTCCTTTTTCACTGCATGGATAAGTAAAGAAGGACAGTGTAGAAAGAGTTCTTTTTTTTTAGGCTTGGAGGGAAATTACCATTTTTTTAACGGTCTACAGACAGCCACACAAAAGTGCTGGGAGGCTGGTTTTTGGTTTATGGTGTGTGTGTGTGGGGGGCTTTTGACGATGTATTCTTATGTTATTTATTAGCAAAAAGTCCATCATTAAGGTGGACAGGGCGCGTGTCTGTGGTCCTTTCCGCATTTGGATCCCATTCCTGGTTTTGTCAGAGTTCAGTTCGTGACATAATACCTTGCATTTATTCCTGGTTATAACAGCATCTGTTTATCCCAGGACAAGCGTGGGGTGAAACCGGGATAAATAGATGCTGTTTACCTCACTGTAATGTGGAAACAAAAAATGCCCCGAGATAATTACAGGGGTGAACTTGAGTGTAGTGTAGACTTTAAAAATACCCCGAGATAATTACAGGGGTGAACTTGCATGTAGTGTAGAATGTAAGTTCGGGAACAAGGCTGAACCAGGATTTAAGGTCTAGTGTGGAAAGAACCTGTGTGTGGGTACATTTTATGTACTCTGTGGACAGATTCCCTGCAGCATATGCATGTCTGTCTTCTGATGATGGACTATCCAGTATCAGGGCTGGAGAGATGCTGAGAGAGCCAGGGTGGTAGAGCTGTTAAATTTAGGAACTAGGATTTGAGCTAGGATTTAGGAAACCTAAGCTGAAACCTCTACTCAAGCTCATTGGATGACTTGGACCAGTGACAAGGTCACAGGCCAACATCACAGGACTGTTAGGAGGGTAAGAGAACCATGGATGTGATTCTGAGCTATTCAGAGGAAAGGCAGCATTAAGAGAGATGGTAGGTAAGAGGTGGGTAGGTAAGAAGATAGGTAGACAGGGCAGGCTTTTGCCCTCATCTCAACAGTCCCCAACAGCAGCTATTTATCTTCCCTTGCAGGAGTGATGGACATCCATCACTGCCAAAGTAAAAGGATACAGAAGGACACCTTTGGGGTAGGTGCTGTTTGCCCTCCCCATTTCCCTGCCTGGTGTGTGGTGCAAGTTTTACCTTTTCTTGTTGATGTCATAGAATGCGGCCTTTTTCTTTCATCACTCTGAATATAATCAGAACCGTAGAGATTCAAGCTGGCTCCTGCTCCAGTAACCTCCTGAAAAACATGTGAAGTTGCCTTCCGCTGAGTCAGACCTTCCATCTACCAAGATCAGTATTGTCAGCTCTGACTGGCAGTAGCTCCCCAAGATCTTCGGTGGAGGGTTGTTCTTTTTTTTTTTTTTGAGTGTGTGTGGATAGATAGATAGATAGATAGATAGATAGATAGATAGATAGATAGATAGATGATGATAGATAGATGATAGATAGATAGATGATAGATAGATAGATAGATAGATAGATAGATAGATAGATAGATAGATAGATAGATGATAGATAGATAGATAGATAGATGATAGATAGATAGATGATGATGATGATGATGATAGATGATAGATAGATGATAGATAGATAGATAGATAGATAGATAGATAGATAGATAGATAGATAGATAGATAGATGATGATAGATAGATGATAGATGATAGATGATAGATGATAGATGACAGATGATAGATAGATAGATAGATAGATAGATAGATAGATAGATAGATAGATAGATAGATAGATAGATAGATGATAGATGATAGATAGATAGATGGATGGATGGATGGATAGATAGATAGATAGATAGATAGATAGATAGATAGATAGATAGATAGATAGATAGATAGATAGATAGATAGATACACACATTTGCCTACTGGTGGTGGAACGTGCCATCAAGTCACAACCAAATTATGGTGACTCCCATAGTGTTTTCAAGGCAAGAGACATTCAGAGGTGGTTTGCCATTGCCTGGCACTGTGTGGCAATCCTGGACTTCCTTACTTGTCTTCCACACAAATGCTAACCAGGGTCAACCCTGCTTAGCTTCCAAGATCTGATGACATCAGGCTAGCCTGGGCCATCCAGGTCAGAGCACTTGTCTACTACCTGGTCTTTTTTAAACTGGAGATGCCAAGGATTTCATCTCTGCTCTCTACTCTTCACCAGCCTGCAGCCACACCCTGAATGTACCAGACTTCAGATCTTGCTGATGCGTGATGGAAACATTTGGAGTTAAAATGCTCAAATTGTTCTACCTTTGGCTTTTGAAGGCACTGCCTGATCATGTGGACCTCTCAGACCACACACTCACCTATGACCACAGTATAACTAACATCCGGAGAGGACCACACACGTGTTCCACGGACAAACATAAATTTCACAAAAAGACTTGCAATGCAACCCTCCTCCTTCAGTCTATTGGCTTAGAAGGGTGTAACTCTGCAGAGAATTGCCCCCCCACACACACACACACCTTGGCCTCATAATTGTTCTTGAAAATAAGGTTCACAAAGGGGATGAAGAGAAGGCAATGAAGTCTTCAGTGCTAAGAAGACTTTCTTGGTCAGAAGTTGCATTGGATAAAATGAGATTTACTCCTAAGTAGACCTGCTTAGGGTCGCTCCCAGAGTTTCCTTCCTACTGCCCACAGTTGGTCATTCTCAGGCTGCCCTTGTGGCTATTTGTTTCACTGCACAGTTTTCAGGACTTCTTTTAAAAAGAGATTTGTTATCCCACATGGAGAAAATGTCACTTAGAAGTTAAAATTGATTCCCCACTCCTGCAGAGGTCATCTGATATTATGTCCTGATAGAGAACACTCCCCCCCCTCGACAGACACCAGAAGAAGGAGGAGGAGGAGGAGGAGGAGGAGGAGGAGGAGGAGGAGGAGGAGGAGGAGGAGGAGGAGGAGGAGGAGGAGGAGATTGGATTTATACCCTGCCCTTCACTATGCAAAGGAGTCTCAGAGCAGCTTACAAACTCCGTTCCCTTCCCCTCCCCACAACAGACACCCTGTGAGGTAGGTGGGGCTGAGAGAACTTCTGACAGAAACTGCTCTTTTTCAAGAACAGCTCTTGTCAGAACTACAGCTTGCCCAAGGTCATCCAGCCAGGTGCAAGTGGAGGAGTGGGGAATCAAACTCCCAGATTAGAGTCCGCACACTTTACCACTACAAAATGTTAACATTTTGGATTTTTTAAAAAATAGAATAAAAACAAAACGCCAGTCTTTCTTGATGGTGCCACGATTTGCCTGGTTTGTTTATCTCCTTCACTAGCCTTTAAAGAAGAAGAATACATGCTTAGCCTTACAGACAGTCAGATAACAATTGTAATGATCTACCCAAACTTCTAGTGTTAAAATAATCTCAGGGTGGAATGTAGGCCCATTACTCTGCAGCAGCCAGAGTGCAGTAACTTTCAGCGTATTGGGGTGTGGGGGGGAGAGGATTAGAAGTAGGTCTGGAAACCTCTTCGGATCAAGAGCTACCCCACCTCCTGCTTGCATTATCGGCATTTATTAAGCCTTCCCTTCCCGGTTTCCTCGCCAGCCCTGTGGGCCCCTGTCTGTTTTAATTGCGCGATGCAAAAAAAAAAACACCACACACACATCTGCATTCCGCAGTTCCACTGGCGGCCGGGATGCAGAGCGGGTCCCGTCGCAGTGCTTAGGACCGCTCGGAAGACTCGACTGCTCGGACGGCTTCGCCGGTGGATCCCAGGAGGTTGGAGCAGAGCGAGCGAGCGAGAGAGCCTGTACCACCTCCGTTGGAAAGGCGGGGGGAGCAGCGAAGGAGGAGACGAGTCAGCAGCACCAACGGGCCCGATCCTTCCCCCCCCCTCCCTGTTCAACGCCGAGGAAAGGAGAGAGGAGGGGAGCGGACGCCCGGCCGAGGGAGCCAAGGCGGCGGCGGCTCCAACTTCAGCACCACGGACAGCGACCGCGGCGCCGCAGAGCCCTCAGCGCGGCCGCCTCCCCCTGCCCGTGCCGGGCGCTCCGGCGTGGCCCTCGGCGCGGGACTGGCGAAGGGGAGACCCGCCGCTCCTTTTGCCTTCGCTTCGCGGCGAGACGCGTCCGGCGGAGTTGGGGAGGGGGCGCTTCCTTCCTTCCCGCTGGAGAGGGGCGCCGCCGGAGAGGAGGAGGAGGCGGCGGAGGAGGAGGAGCTGGGGAAGGCGGCAGAGAAGCGGAGGGAGGGCAGGGGGAGGATTTTCCCAGCCGCTCCCCCCCCCCGCGCCTCTCCCTCGGCTGCTGGTGATGCTGCCTCTGCCGCTCGCCGGAGCCGCGGCAGTCTTTCCTCCTCCTCCTGCTGGCCAATGATGAATGCGGGAGGCGAGAGCCTCTGAGCCCGGCCAGCTCCTCTGCGGCGGGGGAGACGCTGCCCCGGCTCGCCTCGCCCGCTCGCCCGAGCTGACTGCGCGTTGGGCTCCCGCGCTCCGGGGAGGCGACGTGGACCCGGGGCTTCCTCGGAGCAGGGAAGGCGCAGCCGGGGCTCTCGCAAGCAGACCTCAAGGCAGGGCTCGGCTGCGGCGGGGGCAGCTCCAGACGCTCTGCTGCTGACCCCTCGCCTACCCCCTGTCTCACCCCCTCCCCGGGGTAACATCCCCCCCCTTCTCTCTCCTCCCACCTGGCTCCATACTCAATCGGGGGGCTCCCTCGACTACCTCGAGCGCCAGTGCTAAGAGACCACCAAAGTCCTGGGGACTTCGCTTCGCCTCGGAGTACGGGAAGAGGACGCGGGGGGACTGCTTGCCATCCCCCTCCACAAGGTGAAGATCCTTAACCAGCCCGGGCCGGAGAGTGGCGGCGGGGAAGGACCCGACCGCTCCGTTCTGCAGCTGGCGCCCGGGACCCCGGGGGAGACTGGCAGTGCAGGATGGTCGTGGTGCTCCGCGCGGGCTGCAGGGCAGCTCTCTTCCTGTGGATTTTCAGCAACATCAGCTGCAGAGCCCGGACGGCGCTCCCCTCCTCCCGTAAGTAGTACCTCGCTCGGCGGGCTCGCAGCGGCCGTCCCGGCGGTGGACGGGAAGGAGCAGGGAGGCTTGCATGGGGATATTTGCCTCGTCAGGGCTCGGGCTCGCGTCGGGTTCGGCGTGCCGAGGACTCCCCGCAGCGAATGCGGGAGAGCGAATGCGGGAGAGCGAATGCGGTCCACTCTTCGGTGGCGCTGGGGGGGGGGGGAAGGCGGCGATGGGGGTTGACAGTGAAGGATGCGCGGAGGGGACCGAGCTGGAGCCCGGGGATGGGCTGGCGAGCGTGCGGTCGGTCGGCTCTCTTCGGAAGTTGTCTCTCTGGCCCACTCCGAAGGGGCTTTGCAGGGGCTGGACTCGCCAAAGCGGGAGCCCTCGAGCGGCTGAGAGGGCTCGGGGGAGGGAGCGATGCGGGGGCGGGGGGGACGACGTGGACTTGTGCTTGTGCTGCAGCTGATGGGGGGGCAGAGGCTGGAACTGGGCTGGAAGGAGGAAAAGTTTTGCTCTCTCCCCCCCCCGTCCCCCGCAAAATCCGTCGAGTTGGACTTTTTCCCCTGCTGTCCGCGCGGTTTTCCTGTCTGGAAGGGAGGGTGTCGCAGGAAAGGGAACGGAGCGGAGAAAAACGCCGGGATGGGGTTGCGTCCTCCGAGGGCCTGATTCAGCCGCCGGGTCCGTTGGGGGCAGATGGAAGACGGGGCAGCCGAACGTGGCCAGACATTGGTGGACAGTTGTCAGAGCCACATCTGGAACCGTCACTCCAAGGCGATGTTCCAATGAGTTTAAAAACAAAAACAACAACACAGTGCTGGCTTCAAAGAAGGGCGGCCTGAGGTTTTTCTTTCTCCAGCAGGCTTGTGGCTGGTTAGACTTGAGTTTGGACAGTGGGTACTGGTCTGGCGTGCTGGTTTCCCCCCTTAATAAATCTCTTGGCGGCGGGGGCGGGGGGAGATGGTCAAATAAGAAGTCTTGGTGTTTCGCTCTGCACATCTCCGTCCCGTTCAAAAAAAAAAAAAAGCAGAATAGAGGCTTTATTCCTTGAGGAGAAAACCTCTCGATGGTCTGGAAATCCTTCCAGGGATCATCCTTGGTAGGCAAGGAGGTCTCTACAGTTCCTGGGAATGAGAAGAACTGCTCTCTGCCCTTGCTCCGATGAACTTCCACGGAGTCTGGCTTGATATGCCCCAGGGCTGGAACTGGGCACAGGAGACACCTCCCAACAATGCTCCCTCTAAGCTGTGGAGCCTTGTGAGCAAAAATTCTACTTTGTGTGCTACTGGCATTGAAGTTGTGAGCAGGTGATTTGGCTACTGCATAAATTAGTTTGCTCTGGAGCCATCCCTTCCTGAGCGAAGACAAAAACGTGAGAGCCAGAGGCTAAAAAACTGTGAGCTAGCTCACACTAACTCAGCTTAGAGGGACACACTGCCTCCCAAGCCCTTGGGGGGGTCCTGAACAGAAGGGATGCTGTGTCGCCTTCCGTGATGCGTTCGAAACATTCTCTCCGTGTTATTGAAAAGAACACCATTTGGCATGTTTCCCCTAAGAGTGTGTCGGACTCTCGGTTTGGGGCTGATTTTCCTCTTCCATGCAGCAGCAAGCCAAGGGGGAGGTGTTACTGTTCTGTGTTGGTGGCTGGTCCCAATTTATATTCTGAATGTGAATTCTCCCTAGGCAGGGAGAGGAGATGGTGTGGAACACAGCGGGAAAAGACCGGGTTGTGTCTCCCCGGTTGCTGCAGCATTGCTGCCTTTCAAGCCAGCGCATTGGAGCCCAGACCTGGAATGCTGCTCTTTTCTTCAGGGTGCCTTAAAGGTACCCTGTACCACATCTACCTACCCCTGCTGTTATAACATTAACTTACGAAATGTTAAACTTTTGGTTAGTTCCCAGTGTTGTACTATAACATGGAGAAAACCCTGTTCACGTGTTCAGATCTGTAATCCTTGTTTGAACGTTAGGCTCAGATGCAATCCTCTTCTTGTATTTTTATGCCCGGGAAAGTTGGACAAGAGTCTTGTGTAAGCAAGAGACTGGGACGATGTATTTTTAATGTGTATGGGCACGGTCAAAACAGCATTTTGAAACAGCTAGACTTGCTCAGCCTCCTACATTTCCCCAGATATTAATACTCTGTCATCCTTTGCTGCCCGTCATGGGAAGTCTACACTTGGAAATAATTTGTGATACAGGAGCAGATGAGGAGATGTGGAAAGAGAATTAAGCCATACAGGTGCATGTAGGAAAAGTGCATGCAGTGGAACCTTGCAGGGAAGCATAAAAATATATCTGCCTCCAGGTGACCGTGAAAGAGCCATATAGTTGGGAGGTGTTTTGTCCCGTCCCCCCCCCAGCTCTGAAATTTGGTTATGTCTCGTGAGTGTTTCGATATGCAAGCACCTGGTTGGATAAATTTATTCTTCTGGTCTTTATTTCCCTCTCTGGCTAACTCTTGGTTGCACTGCTGTTCCGTTTAGATTGACCAGTTATACGTGATTCAGTCTGAGGGGGCACTGGAAGGCTCAGGAAGAGCTGCCTGTTGAAAGAAAGACTTATTGGCATGATCATCTCCCGCCAACGTCTGTGGCATAACCTCACCAATTTTAGTGCGGCTGCCTCTTCCAAGGACTTGCAACCAAACTATCAAGGGTCTTCCTCCCTGCTGCTAAACTGCTTATGAGAAGTCGGGCTGCCTTTGACTGAGTTATGGGTTTTAGTCCGTGCGGCCACTGAAATGAGAAGCAAGAAACGGGATGTCTAATTCATAACATGAGTGGTGGCAAGACTGCGTACATGTCGAGGGCGGGAGCGGGGTGACATATTGCCATGTGTCAAATGTGCCCCACATTTCAGGTCACCTTCGAGGAGCATTGTGGACACCTAAAAGGTTGGCCTGTGCTTCTGTTTTACAAGTAGAAAAGAACAGGAGTCCGGTAGCACCTTAAAGACTAACAAAATTCGTGGCAGGCTTGATCTTTCGTGGGTCAGGGCTCACCTCTTCAAGAGCAGTGACTCAGGAAAGGTCAAATCCTGCCACAGATTCTGTTAGTCTTTAAGGTGCTCCTGGACTCTTGCTCTTTTCTGCTGCGACAGACAGACTAACACGGCTGCCCGTCTTGTTCTGTTTTACAAGTTACTTGTTCTGAAAACCGAGTAGGAGCTCGAGAATGTAACCTTGGCCATTTGTGGCCTTTAGAGGCAGGAAACTAGACCACCAAGTATGCCTAGGCTTTTAAAGCAGATAACAGAGCTAGTTAAGAGCTGGGGGAAGATGAACATACATTGTTTCCTCGTTTGTTTTAATTGTATTCTTCTATGGGATTTAGTTAAGCCTTTGAACGGAAACTTTTGTTAACTTTATCCAAAGGACCTCAATAGATGCATTTCAGTAAGGTTATTTTATACAGAAACGACTTATGCTGGATATATTCTATAATATGAATATCATGTAGTTCACATATTTGGTTTAAGGCAAACTGGACACCGTTGATAGACGACACTTCTCGAACGCAACGAAAAATGGCCAGCAGTTCGGCTGTGCGATATTTCTGCACAAAGTTTAACGGCTAGGATCTGGAGACTCTTAACTATTTGCATCAAGGATAATGAACAGCTTAGCCAGGAGAGGTCATCACAAGACAAAAAGTAAGATGGGAAATAAAATTTACTGCTTGCACCAGCCTCCTTTCCTCTGACTTCTGCTCTGGCGAGCTAGGGAGAAAGGGAATCGGAGGGCACTTTGATGGGTGTTCTGTTCATGGGCTCTCCCTGGCAAGATATCTCTTCAAGAAAGGGAACCAGACGGCTTTCAAGGACTAGTTCAAAACAAGTCCCTTCCCTTCACAGCTGGATTTGTTCAGTTTTTCCTGTGTACAGATGAATGAAGTAGGTTCCAAGCAGGGTTCCCCATAGGAACACTGTTAGGGGAGTTGCAGTATACCCCCCCCCCTTTCCTGAGTTCCATCTGGGAGAGAAAAAGATTCAACCAAGACTTTTCACTAACTAAGCAGGCAGTTTTATTAAGAATGATCATTCTGATGCAGGCAAGAACTGATCACGCTAGCATATTGAACAAGATTCAAAGTTCTTCCTTTAGGGGATAAAACAGAAAAAAAGGGCCAGGGACTAGAATTCCAAAAGAAAGTTCTCCAATTCATTTTAACTCTTTGCCCGAGTACATTTTGCATTCCTTCTAGGGAGAAAAGGAAAATAAACCCTTTACACATTTGTCATGGGAGATAAGGATAGAACAGACCCTTGACTGAGATAAGGTTGCTCGGAGATCAGCAGGCCACAGAACAGATTTACAGTGTGTGAGGGAGTAGGGAGGAATATAGCATCTTTAAAATTTAGCAAGCCAACATAGGCTCATGATTTAGAAGCCATTAGAAGAATCTCAATCTTACTTGACAATGCAACGTTCAAGATAGCATATAAAATTCCTTAACAAGCACTGCACTTAGAACAGGTATTGCTCAACTGATAGGGAAACACCTTGTCCTATGTTTACTGAGAGCAGAACCCCAGGTAAACATGGAAATTGTTAAAACTTTGTATTACATCTTGCTGCTGTTTCACATATATATATTATGACTAATGGAGAGCATGAATAAATATCAGTAATAGTGCACATTTACTTGGAGGCATGAAACATGAAAAAGGGATTCGACACATTGCCCAATGTACATCAAAAGAAGGCTGTCTCCTTCGGAGAAAGCCCTTTTCTGTTGGAAGAAAATCTAGCAAAAGGGAGTTAGTGGATCCAACTCAGCAGGAAGAAGTCATTGGATCTAACCCATCGTCTCCAGTTCGATCCACCCAAAGTTTCCAAGCAGTGTTGGAAGAAAGTGCAAAACGGCAATTGGGTAATGTACGCATCACCCAACCAGCATCCATATTCTCTGTTTTTCATATTGTCCAAGGAGTGTATAAGATGGAGACTATCCTCAGTAACTGGGTAATGTTCAAAACCTCTGGGCTCAATTATTATTGTTCAGGATCAGCTGGTGATTTCCCTACTGGCCAGGCAATGTGTGAAAACCCTTGTTAACAATTTGTGCACATTCTTCTCCACATCCTCATGTGACTGTGCACAACCACACCTCCTAATTGGGGGGGGGTCTCTTGTCAGACTGTGAGCCCTTGCAGACATATCGTCTTTCAACCCCAAAATGTTGAATTTATCTGAATAACTTTGAATATGGGGGTAAACTGTATTACATGTGAGTAAAACGATACACATGCTCCATTTTGGTCAGGCAGTAATTGTGGTGTTGTATTTAGCTGAGACAAGAATGTATTCACAATTGCTATTTGGTGTACTTGAACACAATGATACTGTTCTGCGAATAGTCGGTTGTTGGGTTATAAAGTAATCCTGTGTATGGTTATCCTGCAAGTTCAGTGCTGTGATTCAGGTAATATGAAGACATAAACCATCTCGTTACCATGCCTGTAAAAGCCTTCAAATCTGCAATCTGAGGAGAAAGTGACAGAACTGAGAATTCTGTTGCTGAGCTGTTTTAGGCTACGATGTGAAGTCCATGCACAGGTCAATATGCATTTGCTACATGATGTGACTGCAGCTTCGCGAGGTCGTCTTGACTTAGTTGTCCTCTTAGAGGCTGAGTGAATAGAGAAAAGGTTTCCCTTTGGACATGTCACCAATATGCATAGAATAGCCGAAGAACATTGTGAGCATATTGTCTATAGACAGGTCTGTTTAATAGATCCATTGTGGTCAAAGCTCCAAGCAATAAGACAGCTGGTCTCCCCTTCTCCGTGTCTGCATACCAGACCATATCAAAAGATGCTAGATACCAACACCCTTCCTCTAAGATCATTAGCATGAAAGTTTAGGTGCGGATCCTAACACCAGGGAAGTTCTCTTTCCAAACCTTTGCTCTACGGATGGGCACAAACAGGGAAAATGCAGTTCAGTTTGGTTCATGGCATACCCAATTTATGAATTACGAACTGTCATGAACTTTTAGGGGCTGAATGAACAGTTCATGATGTTCATGACCTGGTTAGGGGCCAAATGTACAAGTTCAGTTCACGAGGTTCATCCTGCTGGCATGCTGGAGACACCAAATTCAGAGGGGGCTCTGGCTTACTCTCCTCTACCTGCTAACCTAGTTAAATTTACAGAGTCTGAGTTATGGACCCCGAAAGAAGGTGCCCCCAGGAAAGTGCTTTCTGGGGAAACAACCTCCTGTCATTGACAGAAAGTCATTTTGACAAGTGCAGGTTCAAGAAGTTCAGGAGTGTATAGAACAGACCCTGTGCGAGCTAGAGACATCAGAGACAGGAGACCTCCCTTGGATGCTCCTCTACGTGCCCTCCAAGTTCCCCCTCCTGTCCGTTGCTTCAGTAAACATTTAGATTGAGTGGAGGCAGTCTGTTTAGAAATATATCCATTCAAAAACTGGCACGAACCTCCACAAACAGCTTGAAAATCCATGGAAAGTTTGTGCCGGTTGACCTGCCACGAACTTCACTTCATGAACCATGAACCAGCCAAAATTCATTATGAATTTTAGCCTGTGAGCCAGTTTGTGCCCATCCCTATTCGTAACCTCTCTCTCTCCTAGTGCTTGCTGATCTAAACGTCATCATAGCTCCTAACCCACACTGATCTTGCCAAACTTTACTCTTTGCCTAAGCAGTCTCCTTGAGACCAGGCCTGTTTAGTAAATGCCCCAAACACATATGGGGTGAAGCAAGTTGGAAAAATATGGATTTTCCCTCAGCCAAACTGAGAAATGCCACCCCAATGCCTGCTTGGCCCCCAAAGGTGCTCAGTTAGCTTATACTGTGTTGTGAAGAAACAGACGGGTGGGGCAATTTTCTCTGCAAACAGCTGACCTCATCTTCTGTGTCTTTAGGTTTATGTAGCCTGCCCTTCCTGTCCCATTCCTTTGCCAGGCTACACGAGGCTAGCCTATGCAGTCCAATCACATTTGCACTTTCTTTTTAAGCCAAGCCGAGGATGGTTCTTTGACAGGAGCCACAATTAAACTGACCTCTGGTTGTAAGAGTACAAGAACAGACTGGTTGTCATTGGCATAATACAAAGATGTCCATTTGCACTGGTAATGGTGCACTGAACAGTGATGGTGTGCCTCAAAAAGAAAACAATCAGCCGTGGTTTGGTATTTAATGGCAAATCGGGAGGGAAAGTGGCAACAGATGCTAATTTTCTGCCCCCCAGCAGCTCCCCTTCGCTCTCATTGAGCTGATGACAATGCACATCATATGGCTGCATTCTGCGTTCCTTCTTTGCGATAACCCTCCCGCCTCTTCCATCCCAGTGAGATCTCCATTCTGACTTGTATCTGATGAAGGTGGTGTTGACTCTCAAAAACTTCTACTCCCCAAATCTCATTGGTCTCTGAAGTCCTACTGGACTGGAATCTAGATGGCAATATTGATCTTCAGGATGATGAATTTTACTCATTGCAGCCTTCCTTTTTTGGATTTCAGTGTGGCCAATGCAAAGGTGCCTTAGCTGGCAAAAGACACCCCGTCCCCAATAGCAGGCCAGTAGAACTAATGTCACTGTCAGCTCCTAACCGGATATCTTCTGCTGGGATCCAGCACTCACGGCTGCAAATCCACGCAGCTCGGCGTTCCCTTTCCTAAAGTACATCAGGACGTGACTTCCATTTTCCTTTGGGCTACTAGATTCATTTCTGTTGATCTCCCTAGCCCATGTTCTGTTTCTAGGACAGAACAAAACTGGGTAACAAACTGGGAAAAGGAGTCATTCAAGATAGTTTTTTTATTGCCTAGAAGCAGCTCTCATTGAAGAAAAGACTGGCCACCCATTTGGGCATAAGCATGCCTTAATTGGTTTATTTACTTCAGAACACTCCACGTGGCAGCCACCTGCACATGCTTAGGTGTTCTCCACAGCCCATAGGTGAGGTTTACTCTAATACATGGAAAACATGCGAGAACAACAAAAAGATAGCAGTGTTATGGTTGGAACGGCCAGTCTTTGTACATTGGTTCTCCATGTGTTTTCATGTGCAAAGACTGTCATGAGGCTCCATGGTTGATGGAACCTTACTGCTGAATTTGCCAGCAATGGCCAATCCATGTCCTACAACTTGCTGTCAATATTTGGATGGTTTGGCCTCCTGTGATTTTGATTTCTCCTTTCCCCAAAGACCTGGAACTTATTTCCTCCTTTCCTTCATGTTGTGTTTAAACTCTTATAATGCATTTTAATCCAAAGAGCCATCTTTCAACCACAGTAGCTCTGACGGGGACTAATGTACCAATATTTAATGTTTCAATCAGAAACTGAAAGCTACGGCTACACTTGGATAAGTTCGTATCTGTCTTTGAATCCGCTGGAGAGCAATGTTTCCTGGAGGAATTCCTTAGTTATTTCAGCTCAGGCCTTGGGGGAATCCTTGTAAAGCATCATGTTCAATTTCTGGAAAGGCTCAGAAATATTCGAGACTTAGCACTATTCCAATAACTCACAGCAAATTAACCAGGTCTGTCTTTTTCTTATGTGAAATGGTCAGGTAGTTGCCTACTCGCCTCTCTTAAAGAATTGCTATGCTGAAATAATCTGAACTGCATTGTGGGTATTTCATTAACATTACCATTTACTGGAAACTCCTATGAAGACACACAGCTGAGTTATACTGACTGATACCTCTCGTGCATCAAAATTTGGGGTACTGCTAAATGTCAAAAGCATTATTGAGCTGGCAACATATCTGGCCTTGGTGGAAGTGAATAGTTTTAGAAGGGCGTTTACCCTAGCTAGGCGTTTTGCTCTCCATTTTGCAGTTATCGAGGTACGATAGGTTATGCTCCTGTTCCCTAGGGGAGACTGAGTCTGTAGAGCGCATGTTCTTTAGCTGTCCACTCTACAGGGAGGTACATCTTGGAATTATTACTCCGTTACTTGATATGATTCCCCAGCCACGTAAGCACAAATAAAGCAAGGCTTCATTGGTTTTTATCTGATAATAATTCTAAGATTACATGTCAAGTTGCTAAGTTCTGTGCATTAATTTTTAAAATACAGGAATTGCACCATAAAAGCTCTTAAATTTGAAAAAAAATATTATTGTATTTTATGTTTGACTAAACTGTATGCTGGTCTAACTACTACTACTACTACTACTACTACTACTACTACTACTACTACCAGTGTTCCCTCTGAGTTAGTGTGAGCTAGCTCACAGTTTTTTAGCCTCCAGCTCACACATTTTTGTCTTCGCTCAGGAAGGATGGCTCCAGAGCAAACTAATTTAAGCAGTAGCCAAATTGCTCACTTACAACTTTAATGCCAGTAGCTCACAAAGTAGAATTTTTGCTCACAAGACTCCACAGCTCAGAGGGAGCATTGACTACTACTACTACTACTACTACTAGCAAGTAAGTCTTTGGGGAGGGCTGCTCCTATATTTATTAGCATTTTACATGTTTCTGCAGATCTAGGGGCTGCCTCAGCATAGTCCCTAAATGGTAGCCATGGCTGGTCCCATTGTATGGATTTTACTATCTACATGGGGGCTAGCCCTTGGCTATTAGATATCTCTAATGCTGACTCCCTTCCTATCTTCTAGAACTGCCCAACAGTTTAAAAAAGTTCTGAAAATCAGTTCTGGAAATTACCAATGCTATGACAGGTTTTAGTATTTCATGATTCCTGCATCTGAATATCTATGAATGCTGAAATAAATAATATATTTAGAATTAATATTGAGCCAGTTATTTGGCAGCCAAGTAGTATATATTGACCCACTGGGGGGGAAATCAAATATCTCTTATTGGGCGGGGGGAGATGGAACATAGCAGTATTAATACCAACAATACCGACATTTGTAAGAACGACTTTGTGGGAACCTGGCCAAGGTTTGTTATTACAAAATGATAAGCATGTAAATAATAAATACGCTTTGATACTGTCTTTCCATTCATAATGATGACTTTTATTGCTTAATTGCCTTGGTATTCTGTTTTCTAACAACAATTGAGAAGAGTAAACTGTAGCTCTAGAATTCTTAAAAAACAACACACGGATTTATTCCCCCCACCACCACCCAATTTTGCCCAGAAGTCCAGCTTACAGTGCTGGAAAGAGAAAAAGCTCGAAGCTCCATTCCGTATCTTGCCAGATGCACAGCTGACATCTTCGCATGCAATTTTTCAAACATGCCGATTCCCTTAATTTTGTAAGGTAACTCGACGCTGATACTTTCTGCAGGAGGATGTTATTTTGCTGTTGTTTGGCCCTTGACCGGTGGTCCGCCTTCTGTATCTTTGGATGTAATATTATTTTAAAATGCAATAAAAAACCCTTTCCCACATACATCATATTGAGATGTTGGACCTTGTTAATTCTAGGTCATCCATATTCCATTGTTGGATACGCTGCCTGCTCCTATGTAAGTCTGCTGGAAGTAAGTCCGTATTTGGGAGTGCTTACTCCCGAGGAAGCCTGTGCCTTTTGTTCCCATCTCCCTGCTTCTTCTATCTTTTCCCATCAGCAGAAAAGCTAGTTAGATCCAACCCGCTCATTGATACATCCATTAATGTAATATTTTTCAGTGCACACAGTTGACAGCGGAGGCTTGACGGAGACAGTGAATCTTTATTGTGTAACCTTCAAGGCCTCAGACTCTCCCTTGATAGTAATAAATCCAGAAATATAGGTTGTGTATTCCATATTGAGACACTAGAGGTGTCATTTTCATACAGTGGGAGATAAGTACAAATGCTCTTTTGGGGACTGTGGGCCATTGGCTTTCACAAGTAACATTTCCCCCACAGTGACATAGAGGAATGGGTGTTGGATCTGGAAGAGTCAGGTCTGAAACCTGCTCTGCCAAGGAACCTCACTAGATGACTTTGGGTCAGTCACTCTCTCTTAGTCTGACCTACTTCATGGGATTATTGTGAGGACAGAACGGGGAGAGAGCCATGTATGCTGGGTTGCCCAGTTGCTGAGGTCTCTTTCAGCTGGGAGACAGGAAAAGGGGAAAGAACAGGAGGCAATTGTCAGCATCCTAATGCATCAATATCACTGGTGGCACTCTAGCATTCACACATATATGCTCTCCTTCAGGGTGGGCAAACAGAGACAGGGCATTTTCAGTGGTGGCACCTCATGCTTGCAATGCTGTCCCCATTGCATGTTGACTTTTAAGAGTCACGTCAAAACATTTCCTTTTAACCAGGATTTTTAATTAAAGAAGTTTATCTCTGTGGCCTGGAGATCTCCTTGTATTACTGTTTTATGGATATTCTTAGGGAGATGAAATTATTGTTTTATACTGTTTGTATACCCATGGCTTGTTTCTAATTCCTTGTTTTGTTTTTATACTGGTAATTTATGGTGTTTTTTGTGATTTCGTGGTGGTTCTTTTCCTTGCAAACTGCCTAGAGCTGGACTCTGGAAAGGAGTCATCTTCATTTCCAAAACAAATTCTGAATTCATCAACAATGAATTGCCATGATGGAGAGCAAGAAGTAGCTCTCTGACATTAGATGATTCCTCAGGGCCAGGAGGAAGCCATCCTGGAGTGTCCTGGAACAACTTGCTTACGGTGTCCTCCTCTGATCAGCTTCCTTGTGAGTCAGACAAAGGGAAGTGCCCAAACGGAGATCCCTCACTTGGATGGCACAGGCTAGACTGATCTTGTCAGATCTCGGAAGCTTAGCAGGGTCAACCCAGGTTAGGGTTGCCATCCCCCTGATGGGAGCAGGGCTTCCCCCAATTTTGTCTTCCAATCTGCCCACCAACCAGTTGGGCCAGTGGGGGGAGCCCTGCCCCAAAGAGCTCTGCAATGCTCAACATGCCCAACGACGTCACCCGGAGGTGATGTCATCACTCCAGGCACATCATGCAGGGAGTGCTCTAGTGTTTGGCCAAAACCTCTATGCTGGCCATAGAGTTTTTGGCCAAACACTACAGCATCCCCTACACAACATGTCTGGCATGATGACATCACTTCCAGGTGATGTCATTAAGGCGTGTGCACTCCACACGCATGCCAGAAGACCCCAGGCAGCAGCCAGGAGCCCGGCAGACAGTAGGCACCTGGCAACCCAACCCAGGTTAGTACTAAGATGGGAGACCACCAGGGAAGTCCAGGGTGCTACACAGAGGCAGGCAATGGCAAACCACCTCTGAACATTTCTTGCCTTGAAAACCCTATGATGGGGCCACTGTGAGATGGCTGTCACTTGACAGCGCTTTCCACCAATAATTACAGAAACATGTCCTCTTGTACATTACATCATTATTACAATTATGTTTCAGCCTGATCTATAGAGTGTTGAATCATCTTCATCAGGGAGAATATCCAACGAGCATCAAATTCAGAAATACATGTGCTATCAAGGAAGCTCCACCACATATGAATTATAGCTTTGCCTGTGCAAGTTATACTTTTATTGGCATTCATTCATTGATTTTTCTCCTCCCCTCACCCCCATTTCAACTAAATAACCTATAGGGGAAAAAATGCACCATTAATAATTGAAATATACACAGGGAGAAATGTAACTAAAAAAAAAATCATTCAAAAGCTATTAAGAGTCACAGCATTTGGAAGCCCCAGTTTAACAGGAGACTCTGTTTCAGCAAACCACTTCAGGAGTTGCTGGAATGCAATGGTCTTGCTAAATGTGTGCTTTGCTGAACCCGGGGCATGAGATGTGTAAAAGAATGAGCTCTGACACATAATATCTGCTGCTGTGACAGTGTCATGGGTAGCATGACTGCGGAGCTGCGTGACTCTTTTAAAATGTGGCACACACTGATCAAAAGAGTGTGTTTCCTGTGATTTATCTTGGATATTTATTATGCTTCTCAGGTCCCAGTTGCTCCTAGAAACTGAGAAGTTAAAAATGGGAAGGTCTGGTCCTCCTACTCCCAGTCCTAACCAATGCTCCCTCTAAGCTGTGAAATCTTGTGAGCAAAAATTCTACTTTGTGAGCTACTGGCATTAAAGTTGTGAGCAAGAGATTTGGCTGCCGCATAAATTAGTTTGCTCTGGAGCCATCCTTCCTGGGCGAAGACAAAAATGTGTGAGCCAGAAGCTAAAAAACTGTGAGCTAGCTCACACTAACTCAGCTTAGAGGGAACACTGGTCCTAACCATGGTCCAGAAGGACATCGTGATTGATGGTACTGAAGGCTGCTGTCAATAGTATCACGCTCCCTAGGGCCGACCCTTGCTTCTTCTTCTCTTTGAGGCAGATTTTCCCGCCAAAACACTGTTCCCCACTCTGGTATAGCAGCCTCTTAGCAGCACGTTTCTTTTATAGGATTATAATTTTTGGCATGTCCCACCCTGTGATACAGAAGTAATTTGGCTTTTGCCCAGGCCTGAGATTTATTGTAACTCAGCAGGAGCCCTCTTATAAATCCTTTTTCAAAATGGCACTTGACACAAAGTAAAGTTAAAACAAATAGGTTGTAGTAGTAGTGGAATTTCATTATGGTCGCTAGACCAGCCACATACATATAATTATAATAAAAGTTTTAACAAGCATACAAAATATGAAATATACAAAATGTACAAATATAAAAAAATGAATTTAAAACCTATTTAAAATACAGTTTCTGTAACCTCAGTATCAGTGCACAAAGTCTAGCTGCCTGACAATAGGTTGATTTTATTGAACAGGCACAGTTAAATCAGGAATAGGACAAGGGACAAGAAGCTGTGGTAACTGTTGTTGATTATTCAAATTATAATATTTTGAACAGGCGACAGATTATAATTGAAGTTTATATTCTTAGAGACTCAGTTCTTAACTGTGAGAGATTTGTTTGTCTTTCTTGCAGCAGTAATGTGTCTTAATAAAGTTTCATGAAACTGTTTTAGTTTCCTGGAACTTAGTACTTTCTTCCTGTATTTAAATACTTCCCTTGCGGTATGATAACTTTTCATTTTATACTCTTGAGGAGTCTAAGACCATTTCCCTTTTCACACAAACCAGCGGTCCCTTCTGAGTTGAACCCTCTGAATAACTGGGTAAGAAATATCCTCCTTTTCCTAGGAACAATAATCCTTTTCTGTTTGGCTAGACTGGCAGTTTCCAATCTCCTGTCCAGTCCCTTCTGTCAAACCTGAACCTCAGTACTGGAGACTGTGAATAAACTGAATTCAGCTAGGGCTGACCCTTAGACTTTTAAGTTCTGACTTCTGAACTTTTCCTCAGTTGTGTTGGCACACAGTTAGGACTAGGAGTTGTGTCCCTTCACTTCCCAAGTCTGTTTTCCTCAGACTGACACACACGCCTCCTGACTGACAACTGCCAAACAAAAGTCTAAAGGATACAACTGACTCCCTCTGACAAGACAGACAAGACTTTAGAAAGTTCTCCTCAGCTGGTGCTGACCAATCAGAGAGAAGGGGGTGCACGCAGGCAGCAGCCTGTCAATCAGAGTGCTTTACAGTGTGGCATTAACCCCTAATCTCCCAGCTCTCCGTTTTTGATGCACTAAGCATCCTGGTTTTGGAGGTCAGTTCATCACATTCCCATCTTCCATCTCCTGATGCAGGTCATCCACCAGGGCTACCAAGGCTGTTTCAGTCCCATAACTGGGCCCGGAACCAGATCAGAAAGCATCTAATCAACCCACTTCATCTGAGAATCCTTGGAGTTGTTCAGTCGCTGTGTTCGATCACCTTGCTCGAGAATGGTACATTGGGGAAAACAATTATTCAGATCTCCTGGGTCCAGACCAGATATCTGTTTCCTTGAGAAGGAATTTAGTGTTTCCTGCCCTTCTCCCATAAATTTAAGTATGCAGGTGGGGCAAGGAATAGGAATGCCAGCCTCTAGGTAAGACCAGGGGATCCCCTGGAATTACAGCTCACCTTCAGACTACGGAAATTAGGTGTACTGGAGAAAATGGATGTTTTGGGGGGTGGACACTGTAGCATTGTATCTGACTGAGGCCCCTGCCCTCCCCAGATGCCATCTCCAAATTTCCAGGAGTTTCCCAATCTGGATCTGGAAACCCTACACCCCCCATCCTCCACTGGTGGCCAGTGAGGACCTGCACCGGGAGATGGAAGACAGGAGCATGACACTATTGCCTCTCCTGGATGTCTCAGCAGCCTTCAGTACCATTGATCATGACGTACTTCTGAATCACTTTTCACAGTTAGGACTGGTAGTAGGAGGAACAGATCTGCTGCTACAGTGAGAGACCTCTCTCTCACACACAGCCAGGGCCGAATCGCCCACAGGGTGAACTAGGCACCCGCCTAGGGTGCCCCGGCCTGAGGGGCGCCAAATGGTGCCCCACTCCCCCCCGAAAAGTCCCCCACCACCACCCTAACCCGGCGCCCGCTGGCGCCGCCAGACCCCCACCCCCTTCCCAGCAGCCGCGGGGCCCCCAGAAAAGCTGGCGCCGGGAGGGAGGGGGTGGAGGCTATACCCCCCGCCCCCTTCCTGGCTTTTCTGGGGGTCCTGCAGCCGAGGAGCCCCCAGAAAAGCCGGCGCCGGGAGGGAGGGGCAGAGGCTAGACAACCCCCGCCCCCTTCCTGGCTTTTCTGGGGGTCCCGCAGCCGCGGAGCCCCCAGAAAAGCCGGCACCGGGAGGGAGGGGGCGGAGGCTAGACCCCCCGCCCCCTTCCCGGCTTTTCTGGGGGTACCGCAGCCACGGAGCCCCCAGAAAAGCCAGAGCTGGGAGGGAGGGGGCGGAGGCTAGACCCCCCCCCGCCCCCTTCCCGGCTTTTCTGGGGGTCCCGCAGCCGCGGAGCCCCCAGAAAAGCTGACACTGGGAGGGAGGGGGCGGAGGCTAGACCCCCCCGCCTCCTTCCCGGCTTTTCTGGGGTCCCGCAGCCATGGAGCCCCCAGAAAAGCCGGCGCCGGGAGGGAGGGGGCAGAGGCTGGACCCCCCCGCCCCCTTCCCGGCTTTCCTGGGTGTCCCGCAGCCGCAGAGCCTCCAGGAAAGCCAGTGCCCCGCCGCTGCCCCCAGTCTCCAGGCCCCACTGGGAGGTTGGCATCCCCAGTGGGGGGTGCCCCAGGCTGTCCTGCCTAGGGCGCCCAGACACCTGGAGCCGGCCCTGCACACAGCTCCACTGCCTGGTGCAGCAGCAGTAGAAATTACAGGACAAAAAGTGACATCACACAAGTAGAAATTACAGGACAGAAAGTGACATCACTATGGTTTTACCACAGAATTATTGGGGGTTGCTAGAGCATCACCAGTATATAGGACATCACTTCCAGTTACACAACTGGCAGTGGCATTGTACAGCATTGCATGATGCTGCATGACATGTAGCCCAACCCTTCCAAAGCTCCTGGGGGTTGCCAGCATTTGGCGGGCAATTCAAATGGGAAGCACTATGCTGCAGTGCTTTTGGTCCTACCTGGATAGTAAATTACAGAAGGTGGTACTAAGAGGACTGCTGCTTGGCCCACGAAGTTCCATCTTATCCCCCATTCTTAACGTGTGCATGAAACCACTGGGAGAGCTCACCTGGACATTTGGGTGGTGTTCTCACCAATATGGGGATGATGCTCAGCTCTGTGTCGTATTTCCAGCAGAACCCAAGGAGGCAGTGAAAACTGTGAATCAGTCCCTAGATGCCATTTTGGGATGGATGGGGACTAGTAAACTGAATAATAATGGATACACCAAAGCTTAATCCCAAGCAAATGAAAGTGCTACTGATGGACAAAAGGACTGAGCCAGGAACTGAAGTATTCCTATTTCTGACAGGGTTGTATTCCTCCCTAAAGGAGCAGGTTCATAGTGTGAACTTATGGATCGCACACATGTGGGCCGAGTTCAGACTGGCAGTTTGGGAGTCGTGGCAAAAAAGACCTGGAACAACGTGTTCTGGGTTTTCCGGTCACACTGCACCGACTGATGTGGGAGCATTCCAGGGAGGAGGCGCAAGGGAGCGTTCACACTGTTGGCCTGCCCCTGGCGGAGGTGCGACTGTAAGCGGCTTTTTGTAATGGAATCTGACGATATGTGCTCATGCGCTGATGTGCATAAGTGCTCATGCATGTAAGAGCATTCCTACTGGATCAGCTTGTTCGCGTTCACACTTCTGGGAAGCAGGATGAACGCGGAATGAACACGCTCTCCAAGGTTTGCTACCACTTTCAACTGGTATCTTTTAAACTCGGGAGGGAAGCATTACAAGACGGGTTGAGTACGGCTGGGGTGTGCCTGACAGATGTGCCCGTGTGAATCGGCCATTTAGTCCATTTGTGAAACATTTCTGAAATGTGCCTATCTCAGGGCAAACTGCCAGTCTGAACTCAGCTGTGGTAATGTCATTGCAATGACACCAAATTAACATAGCTGGCACTTTAATACCATATGGTTTTAATGAATTGTTTTTAAATGTTTTATGATAAATTTGATAGTTATTATGTATTTTATCTCGTGTAAGCCACCCCGAGCCTGCTCTGGTGGGGAGGGAGGGGTAGAGATCTGGGGGGGGGGGTTGGAAATAAGTAGGTAGTTGTGGTAGCCTGGATCACCTTTCACCGCTTTTTGCTGGTGACCCTGCTGGGGCCTTTCCTGGGCAAAAAAAGATCTTGCCCTGTAGTGCATGCCTGGTGACATGTAGATCAGACTACTGAAATGCACTCTATGTGGGGCTGCCCTTGAAGAGTGTACAAAATGCTGCAACCAGAATGCTGAATGGAGTGGATAGAAGAGAGCATGTAACTTCAGTCTTGTTCTACCTACACTGGCTTCCAATTTGTTTCTGGCCCAATGCAAAGTGCTGGTATTGACCGTTAAAGCCCTGTATGGCTTGGGGCCAGCATACCTTATGGACCAGCTACTGCTGTATGAACCTACTCAACCACTACAGTCATCTTTGGAGGTCTTGAGCCAGGTGCCCATACCAGTGGAGACTAGATTGGTGGCAACTCAAGAAAGGGCCTTCTCAGTCATGGCACCAAAACTGTGAAATTCTCTTACCAAGGAGACATCGTGTCCCCCTCTATCATGCTCTTTCACTGTTAGCTGAAGACTTTTCTGTTTTGTTTGGCAGTCCCTCACTGACCCAACTTCCAGCATGGTGTAGTGGTTAAGAGCTATGGACTTTAATCCGGAGAGCCAGATTTGATTCCCCACTCTTCCTCCACTCGAAGCCTGCTGGGTAGGGTTGCCAAGTGACTTACCAGCTTTAGCAGGGGAGCGGTGATCCCAGTCTGGGACATTTGTGCATGTGCATAGCGTGAGAACGCCACAATGACATCACCCGGAAGTGACATCATCACACTGGGCATGTCGTTGGGTGATGCTAGAGCATCACCCAGCAACATGCCTAGCATGATGACATCACTTCCGGGTGACATCATCACACACCTGTTGGCCCAATCTGGCCACTTCGGGGGTGGAGTTTCCCCTGCTGGCCGGATTGGACCAGTGGATTGGGGCCCTTTGAGAGGGGGAATCCCCACCCCCCTGAGGGACCTGGCAGCCCTATTGCTGGGTGACCTTGGGACAGTCACAATTCTCTCAGAACTTTCTCAGTCTCACCTCCCTCACAAGGTGCCTGTTGTGGGAGAGGAAGGGAAAGGAGATTGTAAGCCGCTTTGAGACTCCTTCGCATAGAGGAAAGCAGGGTATAAAAACCTATACTCCGTCTTCTGTTTATGTATTTTAATTATCCTGAATCATTTCAATGCATGTCTGTAAAGTTGTTTGAACGTTTTTGATTGTTTGCCGCCTTGGGGACCCTAAATTGGGATGAAAAGGGGCACACAAAAAAAAAAGGTCAAGAAAACATATACACATAGCATGACACCCAAAAACTTTTTAAAGATGTAAAAGTTTGGGGCAGCTGCATTTATTGCTTTCTTAAAACCTATTGAAAGTATGAAAGGTTTATTATTTATTGAATAGGTTGAACTGAGAGAGTATGGCTGGCCCAAGGTCACCCAGTGAACTTCCATGGCAAAGTAGAGTTGCCAGCTCTGGGTTGGGAAATACTTGGAGATTTTGGGGGTGGCGCGTGGGAAAGGCAGGGTTTGGGGTGGAGGGGCATCAGCAGGATATAATGCCATAGGATCCACTTTCCAAAGCACCCATTTTCCCCAAGGGGACTGATCTTGGTCACCGGGCCACTCAGTCGTAATGGCAAGAGATCTCCAGGTGCCACCTGGAGACTGGCAACCCTAGTGGGGATTCAGACCAGGTTCTCCCAGATACTAGTCAAACTTTCTTAACTGCTACAGCACGCCGGCTCTCTTTCAGCAACGTCTGCGTATTGCATTGTCTCGACAGTTGTGCGTGAGCCCCGGCTTCTCTGCAGGTTCTTTCTAGGAGACCCTGTGTACTGGAAGGGCCTTGCAGAGAGATCAGGAAATCATCTCCCCTGCTGTCTTTCAAAGCGGGGCATTCTTTTTAAAGAGAATTCTTGGCTGATTGCCTTGCAATGCCAGAACGTTAGGCCTGTTTGTCTGTCGTTTTTTTTAAAAAATGTATGTGTATGTGTGTGTATAATTGTCCATCTGTAATCCTGCAGAAAGACATTGTTGAGCAGCAAGTAAATCAGATTCTCAAGTAGCTGACGGTTCAGCTGGGCGTTAAAAATGTGCGCAGGGTACACGCGGCAAGATCAAAACCAGGCATTTTGCGGTTTATGTTTTCCAAGCCTCGAGTAAAACTGGCGTTCTTTGACAGATATAACCGTCCCCTGAGAAGGAAGGGGTAACATAACATTTGGCACATTTCTTTCAATCTGGTCTTTTTGCTTTATTTATCTGTTTGTTTGTTTGGTGGAGTGGCCATCTGTCAAATTCTGAAGAAGTATAATGGAATCATAAAAATGGAAGAGATCAAATGATTACATCGAACCCCCTCCTCCCACAAACATGGCTATCCATTTACCAGATCCTATACGGGCCACGCTCCACAATCCAGACCAGAGAGTGCTCCAAGGAGTACAAGGTCATGGGCTGTATAAAAAATGATGGTTTCACATCTTTAAGTTTTTGAATATGGCATGCTTCCAAAGGGGAACAGTGGGATTCTTCAAGACAAGAAATGCTAATCTACTCCTAGGCTCGGTTCTAACATAACACAGAAACCCCATGGTTTAGTTAAACTAACTGTGGTTCATTAACTGATTGAATGACTTAGTTGACACATGACCATGTTTGCTCTTAACTATGTGTCAGCTACACTGCCATTGTATGTGGGGAGGGGTAGGAGGCTGCTGGGTGAACATCTTAATGTGCTGGAATGTTAACTTTCACTCCTTCTCACTGGTCTTATCTATTAGCTGGGCTCCTGACCTTGGTGCTTCACGCGCTGTGCTCTGCCTGGGAATGTGAACCCGTTAGTTTAGGCACAACCCATTCGCATCTCTGATTGGCTCAGCCCCATCAGAGGACCCCACTTTGAACGCAGTATATCTTCTCCCTCTCCCGCCTTTAGGGTTAGCTCTAACATGGAATGTATACAAAGATGACCTGCCTTTACTGTACTCAATAAACTTGATCCTTTTGCAGGAATGTTGTTGAGACTGATTGCTGTGGGACTCTGACACTATGGTTCATTTGTCAAACCTGAAATCCGTTCACTGGCAATCATGCCAATTCTGGTTTGCCTTAATAAACGTTAGTTGCATTTTTTGCTCTCTGTAGTCTGGGAGGGCACTGCCGGGGAACAAACCAGGATAGCTGTGTTTGTACAAAACCATACTTAAAACTAAGTATGCTTAATAAACCAACTTTAGATCCTGGCTTGATAGACCCCGATGAATGCAATAATTAGTTTGCATCCTGACAATTGCACCAACTATAATGTGACCAAACCGTGGTTCCCTGAAGCGAACTGCTGTACATTAAACCAGGATCTGAAACAAAAATACGAATTTGACTTACTAGTTACCACTTTGGGTTCATGTGTCATACGACTGCAAATAAATATACAAAATTCTTTATGCATGTATTTCTGGATGTGTGTCAGTGTAAAATAAAGAATATTGACCGCTGAGGAAGGCCCAAAGGGGCCAAAACACATATGGTCCTGAGGTCAAAGATTTTACCCATCAATTGGATTTGTATAACAATCAGCTTTGAATGATATAAGCTTTAAATCTGATATTTTGACTATTTCTTTTAACCTTATGTATATTTTAATCATGCGTACACCCTAATAAATATTTATATATTTGTATTATAATTTATTTGTTAGCTTGACCCTCTTAGTTTGCAGCCACATTTTGGGTTGAGTTCCCCCCCTTTTTTCAGTTTGGAGATGGAGCCTGGGTGGAGGACAGGGACTTCAGTGGAGTACAACGCCATAGAGCCCACCTTCCAAAGCATCCATTTTCTCTGGGGGAACTGATCTCAGTAGTCTGGAAATGAGCTGTAATTCCAGGTGATCTCCAGGTCCCACCTGGAGGCTGGCCTCCCTTTGTTACAGACAAACTGTTATTAAAATAAGCCATTGAGTCATAGTTCTACTGTTGTACTGCAGACCAAAATGGGTGCACCCTGAAACTGTCTTCATGGATTCACAGTCTACGTGAACCAACCTATTGTGCCACAGGAGGTGGTGGCAGCTACAAGCACGGGCGGCTTCAAGAAGGAATTAGATAAACATCTGGAGCAGAGGTTCATCAGTGGCTATTAGCCACAAGGTATAGATAGGGACTCTGGGGCAAGTGATGCTTTCTATTCTTGGTGCTTCAGGAGAGGGCAACGGTGGGATGGCTTCTAGTGTCCTGGCCCCATTGGTGGACCTCCTGATGGCACCTGGTACTTCTGGCCACTGTGTGACAGAGTGTTGGACTGGATGGGCCATTGGCCTGATCCAACACTAGCTTCTCTTATGTTCTTATGTCCTTATGTGATCATGATTAGAGTTGTGATTCCAGTTTGGGAAATTCCTGGAGATTTTTTTTGGAGGGGGGTGACAGGGGAGGTCAGAGTTTGTAGAGGGAAGTGAGCACAGTGGAGATGAATCTCTGCAGTCTGGAGATTTGTTGTAATTCCTGGAGGACTCCAGGCTCCACCTGGAGTTTGGCAACCCTAGGGCTATAGCCAGACAGGAGTAGAGATGAAGCTGCTGGGGGGGAGGACTGAGGAACCAAATGAAGCCTAAATATGGATCCCAGCCCTCAAACAACAGAAATGCAGACTCATCAGTCTGCTTGAAGGCAACCTCAGTTCTTGAAAGTATGTGGGGATGGGGTCAACATGAGTCTGTTGCAACTCAGTGGGTTCTTCTTCTTCTTCTTCTTCTTCTTCTTCTTCTTCTTCTTGTCACTGAGAATCTCTGCAACAGAGCTTCTGTAACAGGGCCACACAATATCCCCAAATCTTGCTCTAACACAGGTTATTCTCTGCCATGAATCCCAAAGCTATTTCTCCCGGCCCGTTGAAGGTTTGCCTTGTGTGAAACACCAGTGGTAAGCATTATCTTCATTATGAAGGATGTTCAGCCACGGAACTTAATTCATTTCTCCCTACCCTGGCTGGGGGAAGGAAATTGCTTTTAGTTTTATATTAGGCCTTGAATGGGGAAACTCAATCTATGTACCTCTCATCATCGTGTGATGCCACATACTTAGAGCTTGGTTATCTTTGCCCAGCGCCCCCTGCATTCATCATTTTTGAAAGGGGGGGATAGAATCGGGTAAGAATCTGACAACGTGATTTCTAATACAAAGCGCAGGCTTATTTTAGGTAGCAATCCATATCTGGATTATCCTAGAAAATGAAAGGCATCGAATTGGTGTGGAAACATCGCAAAGGAGCCTGGGTAATATTATTTTGTAAAGGAACTCAATCATTCGGAGAGGGGCTTGCTTTGAGCCAGGGCTCAGCCCCAGAACGCTGTGGTTTTTTTTTTCCCCTTCAGTGTCAGAACTCGACAGCCACATATGTGAATTGTGATAAAGGATTATTCATGCATTTGAGCAATTATTTCATTGCGTGTTTCCTCCAGGTATTTATGTCTTTCAGGACTACTGAATATAACCTGCACATTTTAAAGGGCAATTTACACTAGGGTTAAAAAAACCTCCAGGTGGGGCCTGGAGATCTTCTGATATTACTCCAGACCAGTGTTCCCTCTAAGCTGAGTTGGTGTGAGCTGGCTCACAGTTTTTTAGCCTCCAGCTCACACATTTCTGTCTTAGCTCGGGGATGATGGCTCCAGAGGCAAACAAATGTGTGCCGTAGCCCAATCGCTCACTCACAACTCTAATGCCAGTCGCACACAAATGTAGAATTTTTGCTCATAGGCTCCACAGCTTAGAGGGAGCATTGCTCCAGACTACAGAAATTAGTTCCCCTGGGGAAAATGGCTTCTTTGGAGGGTAAACTCTATGGCACTGTGCCCTGCTGAGGTCCCTCCCTGGCCTCCCCAGGCTCCAGCCTCATAATCTCTAGGAAGCTCCCAACCCAGAGCTGGCAACCCTATATATTTCTTTGCCATCAAGTCACAGCTGACTTATGGTGACCACGGGGGGCTTTCCAGGCAAGAGACATTCAGAGAGGGCTTTCCACTGCCTGCCTCCACATTACAACCCTGGCATCCTTTGGCATTACAGCCCTGGTGTTCCAAATACTGAGCAGGGCAGACCTTGCTTAGCACCTGAGATCTGATGAGATTGGGCTAGCCCGGGCTACCCAGGTCAGGGTGCAGCCTACACGGGGGAAAACATTGTCTCTTCCTCTGTACCTCTGAGCCTGTACAGATGTCTCAGCACCAAAATGCCCGACTCTTTCCAGATCCCCAGTTAAAAGAAAGCCGGATCACTGAAAGCAGGGAGGTATTCTGAAACGGGGAGGAATCTATTCCCCACTGTCATCACACAAAATCTATTTTCTGTCCGTCAGTATAGATTATTGGACTAAATCTTATTATTCTGTTCTGTTAACTGTGCAGAGCTTTCCTCCAGATGCCTGGAACCTTCTGCTGGTGGAAGGGTTTGTTCCAGCCAAAGGCCCCGTTGTTAAGGGAATGAAATAATACGACCCAAATACATTGTCTGTCATTTATTTTGACCCATTATAAGTGCCAGGGGCTAGAAGTCACCCTGTGGAATGATCAGCTCATGAGTATACAATACAGCCCAGTATTTTAGATCCATGTTTGGACCATGATGTCAACCATGCAAACAATGAATGTGGATTCTGGTATTACTTGATTCACACAGAACACATGGAAGCCGCCTTATACTGAATCAGACCCTTGGTCCGTCAAGGTCAGCTTTGTCTACTCAGACTGGCAGCAGCTCTCCAGGGTCTCAGGCTGGGGGCTTGCACATCACCTATTGCCTGGTTCCTTTTTAGCTGTAGATGCCAGGAATTGAACCTGGGACCTTCTGCACACCAAGCAGATGTTCTGCCACTGAGCCATGATCCCTCATTACTGTTAACAGTAGCTGAGGATTTTTACTGTGAGAAATGCATATATTACATCAGTAACAGCCCTTTGAAAACCAAGATAGCCACTCAAGGAAGCAGTGCTGGGACAGAGAGTCTCTCATGGGTCCCCAGACTTGTTGAACCCATGGTAGCAGACTAAAAGGTGTGCCGCCACAAAAAGGCCACCATGAAATGTGAGAACGCTCACCAAATGGCTACCATGGGGTAAGGCACTGACAAAATGTAAGGAGGATGTCTGTTTTAAAATCTTCCAGGGGAGGGGGCAGCTATTTCTGAATGGGTACTACCTGATGACCTCACTGGGGAGGAGCTGTGGTTCTGGTGGTAGAGCATCTGCTTGGCATGCAGAAGTTCCCAGGTTCAATCCCCATCATCTCCAATTAAAAGGACCAGGTAGAAGGTGATAGGAAAGACCTCAGCCTGAGAACCTGGAGAGCCACTGCCAGTCTGAGTAGGCAATATGGGTTTTTATGGACCAAGAGTCTGATTCAATATAAGGCAGGTTCATGTGTTAACGTTCGCTCCAGTGAGGTGGGGGAAAGGCAGATAAGCTTTTGTCTGTAAGGAAAGAAGTGGGCATCAGGAAACACATTGATGACCATGTCTGTCTATCTGCCTGTCTCTGTCTCTATCTCTATCTCTCTATCCCTATCTCTCTGTCTCTGTCTCTGTCTCTCTCTGTCTCTCTTTCTCTGTCTCTGTCTCTGTCTCTCTGTCTCTCTCTGTCTCTCATCTATTTATTATCTTCAACTTTTAGCCCACCCTCTCCTGCTGTCGCAAGGCTCAGGGCGGGTCACAACATAATATAGATAACAATCATAAAAAAAACTATTCCAAATCATTAAAAGCACAAACAGCACATCACAATTCAGATGATGTGCAGCTCAACCTTTCAACTCCTCCATGGGTAAATTCAATCAAGGGGAGGTGGGAAAATGGCGGGGGGTGGGGAGAGAAGGAATCTGTCCGGCAAGGTCTACATAGCTCTCAATCAGGAGCCTCAGCCATAGGCCTGGCAGAATAGCTCTGTTTTACAGGCCCTGCAAAATGGTCATAAGTGTAGCCTTTCTGGTATACCATTTTCCAGATCTAGATGCCCTCTTCTCAAAGCTGTTATTTGCCCATGAAGGTACAGGAACCATATTCCAGGACCAATAGCTATTTTATTGACTAGCAGAATGGTGTCATGGTCAATACTCCCTCTAAGCTGTGGAGTGTTGTGAGCAAAAAACTCTACTTTGTGAGTGACTAGCATTAAAGTTGTTAGTGAGGTGATTTGGCTGCTGCATAAATTCATTTGCTCTGGAGCCATCCTTCCTGAGCAAAGGCAAAAATGTGTGAGCTGGAGGCTAAAAAACTGTGAGCTAGCTCACACTAACTCAGCTTAGAGGGAACACTGGCCGTGGTTAGACTGTCAGACTAGAATCTGGGAGAGCCGGGTTTGAACCCCCACTCATGCCATGGGTGCTTGTTGGGTGACTTTGGGCCAGTGACATACTCTCAGCCTAACCTACCTCACAGGGTTGGTGTTGTGAGGATAAAATGGAGGAGAGGGAGAATGATGTAAGCCCTGTTGGATCCCTATTGGGGAGGAGGGTGAGAGGTAAATGGGGTAAATAAATGTAGGGCCTTCAAAATCAGGTCATGAAAACCATCACAGGTTGAACACCCTCTCCCCTAGAAGGACTAGTAGATTCAAGCATTCTTGTGGATCACTTTAAACTTTAAATCCGCAAGATATCCAGTTACAGATTTCCAAGGGTCGTCTCCTGTTTGACCCTCCCTTACTCTGAAAGTCAACTTGGTGTGGGTAAGAATGAAGCGTGACTCCAATTTCAAACCAAAAACAGTGTCCCTGATCTATCAAAAGTTTGAGGAACTCAGCCCAGTCCCCTGACGTCTCCGGTGAATCAACCACTTCTGGACCTCCATTTATATCTCGCAAGATCCACAGGACTGTAATAACGAGAAATGTACTGAACTGTCAGCCGAGCTGAAAATATAAGCTTATCGAGGAACAGAAACAATTGTTTCGAGTCAACATGTAGGAGGTAAAAAGAATGTCCTTGCTAATCTTTCATTTACGCAAAGTCATGAAGACAAGTACAGCACTGAGTATTTTTCAGACTTCTGAAGAATTTTGTGGCATATTTGACATTCTATTACAGTTCACAGGGTGGCTAATTTTTTTTTTAAGACCACGCTTCCCAAGGAAGAAAAGCACTATTTACAAAAAACAGCCTGTTATTTTTATAAGGCTAAATCGGTATTCTCATCCCCCCCCCTTTTCTTTAATAGTTCCGATTTAAGAGGGGGAGAAATTCGAGGCTTATGAAAGGCTTCATGGCAATTGGGAAATGTAAAAAGCTGGAAGCATCTATTAATCCAGCACATATAGAGACATCAAACTCAAATTGCACTGCTGTCATTTTTAATGAGAATGTTGTGTTCTGCCGGCTCGTCAGCTTTGGGGATTAATGCTCAGAAAGTTCTAAAAAGCAGATGTTCTCTCTCCCCCCCGAAATAGAAATTGTGTCTCCCCCTCCCCATGGGGAGTTAGCAAAGGTGGACACAATTTCTAGCCAAGGAACAGTAATCTGGTTTTGACAACACACAGCGGCCCTTTGAAAAGCCACGTCGAATGGAGAAGGTCAAGAGACATGGCTTTTCTGTAATGTACTGAGATGTGATTCCGTACCTGCCAAATGTCTCTTGGCATTGAGAACCCCCTTTGGGGTTGAGGGTTGTTCGCCATAATAAGATTGAATCTCCATGCTAAAGAGGCAATACACCTTTGGCTATCAGATGCTCTTTGTAGGCTTCCCAGAGGCATCTGGTTCCTTGGCAGCTTTCGGAAATAGGATGCTGGACGAGATGGATTGGATCTCATCCAGCAGGGCTCTTTTTGCCTCCACAGGAGCAGAGGACGTTATGCAAGCCTTCTAGCTGCAGAGAAATCTTCCTCCGCTCAGCTCATATTTACTTTCACGTCATCTGCTGCCTGAGATTCTTCATCTACAGATTCGTCTACAGATTGAACCTGGGATGTTCTGCAGGAGGAGCATATGTTCTGCACTTGGGCTATGGCTCCATCCTGTAGGTATAGCTAGAACAATCACCCTCTTGAGCTTGTTGGAGGGCCAGTGGTTCAGTGGAAGAGCCTCTGCTTGGCATGCAAAGGGTCCCAGGTTCAACCCCTGGCATCTCCTGTTAAAAGGATCAAGTAGCAGGTGATGTTAAAGACCTCAGCCTGAGACACTGGGGAGCTGCTGCCCATCTGAATAAAACAATCCTGACCTTGATCGACTAAGGGTCCAATTCAGCATAAAGCAGCTTCCAATTGTCGTGCCTGGGAGAGTGAGAACAATGGAAATCCACATAGTAGACAGTGTTGACACTCTTGTTCCTTGACTAGATTGTGAACCGTATGTACAGATCTGTACATCTGTAATGCATATCTGTAATGCACATCTGCATCGTTATACAGATTCAGCCATGAGGCATCCTATGTGGTGTCTACTGGTGCTACTTGGAGTGGCTGGGAGCATGCATTTCCATTCGTATTGCAATTTTGATGGGCATACACAGTGCTCTACCACTACCTCAGACTTATTTTACCAGGCACATTATTCCATATCTTCTTTGACTGTTTACTGGGAGACCCAATGCTGAAAAATACAACCAGGCAAGGCAGAGGTTCACATTCACACTAGTAACCATCCCAGGTCCCACACGAGAGATGGTGCTTCTGCCATTACCGCATATATCTACTGCTCTGCTCAGCAAAGCTTCCTTTGGCCTTTTTGGCCACTTAAGTTGGAGGAAGTCTCCATAGGATGGAGGGAGGTGTCACACTTTCCCTAGTGGAGGATGAAGGCCGTAGCTTTTCAGTGGAAGCTGTTCCACACGTTGGGCTGCCCACTGAACACTGGACAACAATGACACATGGAGAAATCCACGGCATGCATGTGTGTACAGGCATGTAGAAATGGAGAGCCCATGATTTGGAACTGGACTTAAGAAACTGAGCAATTGTCTGAGCCCTATTCCAACTCTTGCAAAGGCTCATGGTGTTCTCAATGAGGAGTGAGAGCAACTGTGGGTTCCACTACCTATCCCCGCAGGGAAAGACCAGTTTAGCCCCAATGGATTAAATCCCTACTAATAGCTACTATTGTCAAAATGATTTTCCTCCTTTACTTCTGAGCAGGTGTGGTGTAATGGCTAGAGTGTTGGACTAGGGATCTGGGAGAACCAGGTTTGAATCCCCACTCTTCCATGGAATCACACTAGGTGTCTCTCAGCCTAACCTACCCCATAGGATTGTTGTGAGGATAAAACAGGAGGAAAATGTAAGCCACACTGGGTCCCCACTGAGGAGAAAGGATGGGTATCTGTTGTGGGGAGAGGAAGGGAAGGCAGTTGTAAACTGTTATGAGACTCCTTTGGGTAGTGAAGGGCAGGGTATAAAACCAACTCCTACTCCTCCTACTCCTCTTCTTCTTCTTCTTCCTGGAGTCACCATAAGTGGGCTTGATGGCACTTTACACTGTTCTAGACCCTGGCCAGGGGCTCCATAGGTACTTAGAAGTCCCCAAAGAAATGATACGAGAGATCCGGGTTTACTTACTAGGTAAAGGTAAAGGTTCCCTTGCTCGAAAGCCAGTCGAATCCGACTCTAGGGTTGCGGTGCTCATCTCCGTTTCAAAGCCAAAGAGCCAGCGCTGTCCGAAGACGTTTCCGTGGTCATGTGGCCGGCATGACTAAACACCAAGGCGCATGGAACGCTGTCCCACCGAAGTGGTACCTATTTATCTACTTGCAATTTCTTGCTTTCGAACTGCTAGGTTGGCAGGAGCTGGAACTAGAGACGGGAGCTCACGCCGTCATGCAGCACCTGGGTCTCGAACTGCTGAACTACTGAACTTCCACAGCCTGCAGTTCAGCGTCTTAACCACTTGAGCCACTTCAGCTCCTTGTTTACTTACTAGGAGATCTTTAATAACACATCAGATTTATCAAGGATGATGCAGGCTAAGCTTCAGTCAGCTGGCCTCAAGTACATATATGCACAATGAAGCTTAGCCAAACCTCGAGACCAAGTGCATAACTAAAACTAGGCATCTTGTACCCTAAGTGCTGGCTGCAAATCAAAGAATGATTAATTAAGCTATCCCAAACACTTGGATGAGCCAAGCCATCTTGCCCCTGGTTTCCAGTGGGAGGAAAAAACAACTCAGGCCTTGAAGACAAGTGCTGCTAACTAGTATGAGAGACAGAAATGTCCCCTGAGAGCAGACAATACTGTCCTCTCCCAACACGCAGGGCAACTCAGCACCAGCATGTAGCAAAGATGGAGTCACTCAGGCCAATACACACACACAAACACACACACACACAGTTCCCAGCTAAAATAGGCACTCAGGAAACACTTGTACTCCTACTAATTCATGTCCTTCAATATCTTAAAGTAAAGGTAAAGGTTCCCTTGCTCGGAAGCCAGTCGAATCTGACTCTAGGATTGCAGTGCTCATCTCTGTTTCAAAGCTGAAGAGCCAGTGCTGTCCGGAGATGTTTCCTTCCCACCAAAGTGGTACCTATTTATCTACTTGCAATTTCTTGCTTTCGAACTGCTAAGTTGGCAGGAGCTGGAACTAGAGACAGGAGCTCACTCCGTCATGCGGCACTCTTGGGTCTCGAACTGCTGAACTACTGACCTTCCACAGCCTGCAGTTCAGCGTCCTAACCACTTGAGCCACCGCAGCTCCTCAATATCTTACCACAGCAATAGAATACCATATTTTGGAAGATATGGAAAAGAGAGTTTATTCATATTTTTTAAAAAAACATAGCCTACCAGTGTTTTTATCTGGTCTCCTTTTGTATCAATAAAAATAGACAAGTGCTTCTCTGAATGTTCTGTCAGAAATATTTCTTATCCCTAAAAAGTTTAACCACCTCATCTCCAAAATATTTGGACCAATGGCATCCACTGCCATCTGGAATTAATGGTTCAATCCATAAATGCTTTTTATGCCTTTCCAAAAGTTCACCGTGCCAAACTGCCTTTGTCGTGGATGAGAGGATGTAAACGTTTCTAGGAACATAACCTTTTTGTGTTACATTAAACCAATGTTCTCTCATATGATGCAGCAGTCCACATATTACCAAAAGGACCTCATTGGCTGGTCTATATGTATGTAATTTAAGAAACAGTAAAAAGTGACAAGATTATAGCAGATGAAGCGATCGGAGCACTATTATTTCCAATAATGTCTGCATAAGGGTACTTCTGAAGTGCTTCAGCAGATGGCTTGACAGTACTTAGCCGGCACTATGTTATGTTTCCTTGACACAACGCAGTATGTTTGTTGCGAAAATAATACCCAAGCTTTCTGCAAATGCCATGCTCAGTCATGGAACCGTAGCACATGCCATTTCTTCTCTAACAAATCTGTTCTAGGAATCCTAATAAATATGTGATGTCAAGTACTAAATACTGTATTTTTCATGATAATATCTTAAAAAAATAGCAGGTTGGCTCTAGCTAGCTTTTTCATGCAATCTTGTCCAATTTCCCTCAACAACAACCCACCATCCAACATGGCTTTGTGAATGTACATCCCACAATCCCCAGTGTGGCCAAAGAAGACATCTACCTTCCTTCTTTTTCATCAGCAGAAAAGCTGGTGCCATATTGAAGAAGCCTGAATTAAATGCACAGGAGGATTTATGGAATGGAGCTGTGCTCTTCTTGAATATCTGTGAAGGCTGAGAGGTGGGCCGGCCCTTTGGGCATTTGTTCAGAGATCACTCCCAAAGTCATCAAGAAGTTGCCCTCCCTCTGCATGGACTCTTGTTGCTTTGAGCAATGTTGCCATCAGGCCTGTAGCCATGGCGGGCGTTTGGGGGCAATGCCCCCCACCGATGAGTGCTGCTCCTTCGAGCCAAACAAAGATCAGTTGTTGTTGTTTTTTAATTAAAAATGTTAAAAATGTAAGATGTGCATGGGGGTTCCAAAACAACCCCAGGCGTAGTCAGGGAAGCTTCAGTCTCATTTTCTTCTTTCCGGGCCAAAAATAAATATAGGGTGTTTTTTTAATGCAAATAAAATGCAATAAAATTGCAAAATGCAAAAGAGAGAGAATCAGAGATCCCTCCCCCAGCTTACACAGAAAGCAACCCAGAATCGAGTCACTCCAATTGAAAAGACTAGAGGACTAGAGGTTGTAGCGGAGCCAGAGCTCTTCTTACAGGGGCTACGGTAAGCTCTTGGAGGATTGGCTATATTAGGGGTGTGTCGCCTAATATGCAAAGGAGCTCCTGCTACAAAAAGAGCCCTGATGCTATCTATCAGATCAGGAAGCATCGCCCTCACTCTCAGACAGTTTAGTTTGCTCTGGGTACAAATCAAAGCATCATAATGGTGCTCTCATTAACTTTAGGATTCCTGATTGGCTATGGTTTCCTTTTATGGCTGAGGAAGAGAACACAGTTATAAGATGGGGGGGGGATTCCACACACGAAGAAAATGATGGCAGTGAACACTCTCGCAAATGAAGGCACTACTTTTGAAGTGAAAGTGGGAGGGTGGCCTATGCCTTCTAGAGAAGCTTCTTCAGAAATCTCCATACAAGCTCCTACGGCAGGGATCCCCAACCTTGTTGAGCCCACGGACACCCTTGGAATCGTGGCACGGCATGGTGGGTGCAGCCAAAAAATGGCCACCTCAAAATGGCTGCTGCAAAGGGTTGCCAACTTCAGTGGGCTGACTCGGCACGGGGCAGTTTCAGCTGCAATCTAAGACATGTTGCGATCCTAAGAGACCCGGGAGGTGAAAAGGAAATGGAATACAAAACATAGCCACACACAGTAGACAAGTATAGTGTAAAACAGGCCACAGCTTCATGGATTACAGCACACAGGAGCACTGACGCGGCATCGGACATGGATCCAGACATTGGGCAACCTGTCTGTTGGCCATTGGAACCCATCCCCAACACACTTGCTGGGAGAACCAGGAGAGGCAAGCCTGTGGTCCCACCTGAGACCACATGTCCAAAGAAGGTAATTATATATGTGTCTTTAGAATCATCATCACGAGCACCATCACAACAATAGCAATGCATCGGAGGATGAACCCGAATTCTGCCCCAGTTTGATTTCAGGCTGGATTCTCAGGACGAGCATGTATGTGCAATTAAAGGGCCAGCCCACCTCTCAGCCTTCCCTTGGCTTACCTGGGCGTCCTGCAGCTGCAGGGAGTCTGGGCAAGTCCCCCCTTGGGCAGGCCGGGGAAGGCATGGGGAGGCATTTAATTGCCTCCCCAATCCTTCAAGGCCCCCCCTGCCCTGCCCGCCTCGGAGTCGCCGGGGGGGTCACTCTCCAGGCCTTCTCTCTGTAGCCATGCACGCAGAGGTTTTGGCTGCATTGGGTGTAGGGCTGTTCTTACCTTTAGTCCTTGAGAAGTTATATCTCTCTCTTAAAGAGTAAAGTCCAGCTAGCAGGGCTCTTTTTGTAGCAGGAACTCCTTTGCATATTAGGCGACACACCCCAAATGTAGCCAATCCTCCAAGAGCTTACAGAGCTCTTCTTTCAGGGGCTACTGTAAACTCTTGGAGGACTGGCTACATTTGGGGTGTGTCGCCTAATATGCAAAGGAGTTCCTGCTACAAAAAGAGCCCTGCAAACTGGGAAGAACTTTCAGAGCCAGCTTTGGCTGCTTGTAGCTTCCAACTTGACTGGGCTGTTTTGGGATGGGTTTCACAAATGGTATGTTGGACACGTCGTAGTGGAATTGTCAGTGCTTAATTTTGGGGGAGAGAACTAATGTGAGTTCCAAGTCTGTCAGGAAACACAGCCCTCTGTTCTGAAAGCTCTTCCCCTTAAGTCCCCCAGATATTGGTTATTTTCTGCCCATTAATGCATTTGGATGAAATTTAAGTGAAATATACCTTTAAAAAAAATAACTTCTAAATCTTCTAGTTCAGATAGGTGATGCCATCTCTTTGTTTCTCTCTCTCCCTCTCTTCTCTCCAATCCCAGTTCAAAACCCCTATGATTCTCCTATTTTGAGGGATGTAAAAATATAACATTTGCACCATCTGTTCCTATACAGGGCAGATAAAACCAAATTATTGCTATATGTTCCTTCACTGCATTGTCTCACCTCACATGAATGCGCAGTTGTCTATTTCAGTCCTGAATCCTCCAGACAGAAAACCCAAGTTACAAGCGTCAGAGGTATCTGATGCTCATGTTGACTAGTATTGACAGTAGAACGACGTTTGAGACCAGTGGCACCATTAAGAGTAGACCAACCAAGTTTTATTCAAGGTGTGAGCTTTCGCCAGACAATGACATGGAATTAGAAACAGCAGTCATATATATAGGGGGTGGGCAATAAATTAGCATGCAAAACAGTGAAGATGTTTTTAACAGATTAAAAGAATAACAAGCTCAGTTTGTGGCTATCATCCATTTGGGTTCAACTGGTGGGGGTGATAACATAGGCAATAAATATGTCAGAACTGGGGATTGATGTACCTTTAATGGTGAGCGTCTGTCATTAGGTTCCATCCATCTCCTGTCAAGCATGAAGGCAAACTTTATTGGCAGTAGTTATTTAATAGTGGGGGAAATGAACTCTGTGCATGCCCTTGTCATGGATATAGCCAGAAATAAAGAGAAGCACTTGACGGTGTTGTTGATTACAACGATCATCTTCTGCAGGTGACAAACAAGGCTGGCTTGTTTTCTCAAAGAACCATATAAAATAGGGAGGCCAGAGACCCCAAACAGAACAGCCTTGGAGAGGGGCAAGAAACAAAGAAGGAACATTATAACACGGCCTCAAATAGATTAGAAACCTGCCTTATCTAACCTGTATCAATTGATGATATGTGTTGGGTCCCAGATATTGGAAGTGCCTGAGCCCCTGTAGAGCCACTGCCAGTCTGAATGGACAATACTGAACTTGATGGACCTAGGGTCTGATAAGGCAGCTTCAGGAGTTCACCTTAGAAGCCAACAAGATTGGTGGGGGGGATAAGCATTCAGGAGTCAAAGGTCCCTTGGTCAGTTAGAATTCAGAATGGAGATCCTGGAGTCCATAATACCAAACTTGTACCTGAAGAAGAGAGATTTAGCTTATACTCCCAAATCTTGGTGGTCTCTACTGTGCTGGATTCAAATCTAGCTGTTCTACAGCAGACCGACACAACTACCCTCTGAAACTACTTGGAGATGTAGTGGGGCAAGAAATGAGAAGCGAGGAGGGCAAGAGTTTGGCTCATGAGTCATATGGTGTCTACCAATGGATGGTGTAGCCCCCCCCAAATGGATTCCGGCAATGTCTAAAAAGTTTAAGGGGATGGAACACCTTCCCTATGAAGAAATTAGGACTCTTTAGCTTGGAGAAATGACAACGGAAGAGTTACATGATAGAGGTTTACAGAATTATGCATGAGATAGAGAAGGTAAAGAACGAAGTACTTTTCTCCCTTTCTCATGGGAACTCAATGAAATTAATGAGCAGTAGGGTTAGAATAGATAAAAGGAAACACTCCTTCACCCAAAGAGAAATGAACACGTGGAATTCACTGCTGCAGGAGGTGGTGGCAGCTACAAGCATAGACAGCTTCAAGAGGGGATCGGATGAACATATAAAGCAGAGGTCCCTTGGTGACTATTAGCCACAAAGTGTAGATGGAACACTCTGTCTGGGGCAGTGATGCTCTGTATTCTTTGTGTTTGGAGGGGGGCAACAGTGGGAGGGCTTTGGGAGTTCTGGCACTGCTGGTGGACCTCCTGATGGCACCTGGGGTTTGGCCACTGTATGACATGGAGTGTTGGACTGGATGGGCCATTGGCCTGATCCACATGGCTTCTCTTTTATGTTCTTATGTTCTAAGGTACAGAAGCCACGTCAGGGATGGGGGGGAAAGAAAGTGGCAATCCATATCCTAGGGACTCATCAGTAGTGCCTGAAAAGTTGTCGGATAGGTCCCTGCAAAATGTTATACTTTTCTTCCCCCTGAAAGCATCCCTCGCTTGAGGACACAGAAATTGTTTACCAATCTATGACCCAAAAATGTAATCATTAATTTCAGTGTGCTTTTAATTGGATTAATTTGAGTCCAAGGGATTACTTATGTATTTAAGGATTTCTGAATCACTTGTATAATTATTTAATCATTGTAGGCTCTGTCAATAATTACAAACATACCTAAGAGCTTATAACATTTACATTTTGCAGAATTACCAGTGGGAAGACGTGGGACATGCCAAACTAACACAGCATAATAACAGTGTCAAGAAGAGATGAGTAACATTTTCAGCAGAAACCCACTGACTTCTTTTTATCATCTATATAGCCCCTTTACAATCTTTTCTATGACGAATTTCAGAATAACCCTGTGAGGTACGCCCCCTGGTACCCCAGCTGTTCCAGTTGGGGAGTTGAAGGTAGAAACACAGAGACATAAAAGCACAGAGCTGGAAGGGACCCCAAGAATCATCTAGTCCAACCCCCTGCACAATACAGGGAGTTCACAGATACCCCCCCATTCCCCCTAGAGACTCTTGGTCTATGCCCAGAAGAAGGCAAAAAAACCCCACACCCTCCAGGATCCTTGAGCCAATATGGCCTGGAGGAAAATTCCTTCCTAGTTTGGTGTAGTGGTTAAGTTCATGGACTCTAATCTGGGAGAACTGGGTTTGAGTCCCCACTCCCCCACTCGCAGCTGCTGGATGACCTTGGGCAAACTATAGTTCTGTCAGAGATGTTCTCTCAAGGGCAGTTCTCCCAGAGCTCTCTCAGCCCCAACTACCTCACAGGGTGTCTGTTGTGGGAGGCAGGAAAGGAAAGGAGTTTGTAAGCCGCTCTGAGACTTCAAGTGAAGGCCGGGGTGTAAATCCAACCTCTTCTTCTTCTTCCAACTCCAAAGTGACGATGGGCTTTACTCTGGGCCTATAAGGAACAGCCTCAAGAGCCGAGCGCTGGCTCATCCCTTCCTGCCTTCGCTCTCACAGTCTGACTAAATTCATACTGAGGTAAGAGAAAGAGATATAGGTGAAGAGGAAGAGATAGCGGTAAAGGTAAGAGATAGAGAGGTGCTTATATTTTTGGCCTGCAGAATAGAGGCGAGTCAATATATTTGTTGTTCACGTGAAGCTACCCTCTGGTAAGGCAGGTCACCATTTGTTAGTCCAGTGGAGCAGGACAGGAAATGCCTGTGCCTGGTCTCAGGAAAAGGCTTCTCTTAACCTTGCTAGCTGAGATCCTTTTATCTAGAGGCTCCAAGGGCCGAACCCAGATCTTCTCCTTAAGAAGCATGTCCCTCCCCACACGGAGCTATACTTCTCTAAAGAAGTTCTTCTGCCTCTGCTGGCATTGCCAACATTTGAGAAAGGTCCCTCTAGCTGTCCCTTTAATAGGAGCTTGATCTGCAGCAATGATCAGGCAAAGCCATGCCTCGAAAAAGCGTCATCTGCAGATTCCTGCATATTAAATTCATCTGTAGATTTCTGCATACTAAACCTCTGTTACAGGGACAGATCATTCCCACCACCACCAGTTGGCAACCTTTGACTGTGACAGGACCCAACATCTCCTCATCCGCTTTCCATTTTCACCTGTTCTTCCTGAAGAAAGGTGGTGTCCCATCATCATGTGAGGCAGGTTGGAGTGAGAGAGCATGGGTAGCCCACAGTCACCAAATGAGCTTCACCTGGAGGGGGGCGGGAAATAAACCAAGATCATATTCCAACATTCTAACTACTACACCTGACTGCCTCTCTTCTGAAAGAAACATCTTCTGTGCTCCTCAAATGGTGTGAGAAGAAGGGGCAGCCTTCTGACTTGCAAGCAGACTAGCCAAGTACATAACTAGCCAGGCTGTGATTTTGGCCAGGGACGGGTAAAATTAGGCAAGGGACACCTAAAGGATGATCCCCCCCTTACTGGATTTGGGGATGGATTGCTGTGCAGAATTTGGGGTCACCACAGGGAATTCCAGAATGGCGTATTTACTGGAATCCATTGTCCTCTGTCATGACAGGAGTCCTCTAGAAATTGGATCCTTCTGTTGGCACCACTAGTGCATGCTGACACTAGCTCCTTAGGATTGAGAACGTTTTCAAAGTCATGTTGTGTGACAGGGAGCCCAGAGCTGGATCTGCCTATAGAGGATGGTGGAAACACTGGAACCTCCCCAGTGTGGGGTGGGAGGGCAGAAGTGGGGAGGGCCCACTATGGGTTGTGGTAGCTCCGATGGGCCCATGAAGTAGTAAGTAACCTTTACACACTGGAGCAGCAGAGAGGTGGAGCAGCAGACAGCCCCTCCACTGTGTACTTGAAAGAATGCATGCATTTTGGTATTTCACAATGATGCCTAAAGGAGAGGTTTCGGTTTCGGCGCGAATGGCGGCCACCTTTCGGGACGCTCCCGGAGGTGGTTAGCCCACGCGCAGTTTGGGGGGGTCTTTGCATGTATGCAAGACCCTAGTGAGCCTTAGGCAAAGGCTCCGAACCGGGGGCGCTTGGGGAGTAGCCTCTTTGCCGGCAGACAGCCGGGAAATTGAGGCTTTCTCCCCGCCCCAATCGGCCCCGCTGTGTCGTGCCCGTAATGGGACTTAGCAGCGCCCCCGAATTCCACCAGGAGTGAAGAAAGCGGCATGAGTTAAAATAAAAAGAAGAACTGCATCGAATCGTGAGTTGAAGATCTCATTTGAAGCGTAAATCGGAGCCCCCTGCATGCGTATAAGCGGTGGGAGGAGGGAGGAGTCCCCACCCCTTTTGAGAAGCAAGATCTACAAAAGGAGCGCGGAGGGGGCAGAGAGAAAAACAAAGAGTTGGTGAAGGTACAGTTGGGGTTGCATGGAAGATTACGACCCTTTTAACTTCCTGGGGGATGCGGCACAAACTTTTTAAAAGTAAACAAAAAAACAAAATGTCGATAATGGAAAAAGTCCTGCAGACACCGGAAGAGAAGAGAGGAGGGACTTCCGGTCCGGGCAGCCCCTCCCAGGAGCTTGCTGTCAATCAACAGGAAAAGGAGATACTGTGCCCCCTGCTGGAACAATTGCAGAAAATCAACGAAACTTTGTTTAAAGTGGAAAGTGTTCTCATCAGTCGACAGAAACAGATATCGGAAACAACTAGAAAGATGATGGAGATTGAACAGAAATCGAATCTGATACTAGGTATCCAGGGCGTTAAAGAAGAAGAGAAAGAAGATCTCGGATTTACCTTGACGAATGTCTTGGCACCCCTAACTGGCAGTGAAGCGAAAAAGTTAAAAGAAGAGGTGGATAAGGCTTCTAAAGCCTATTCCGCTTTTATAAAAGAAAATACTCTGCCAGTAGAAGGGGACGTCGAGCATAGCAGGCAATATACTGGAGATCTAATTTCATCTGCAGAGTTTATGGAGCCCTGGAAACTTGAAGGCCAGAAGTTCAAGAAAAAAGAGAAGAGAAAGAAGATTGATTTCATCTTTAAAATACAGAGACTTCTGAGGAGACACGCCAGCAGGGAGGAAGATGCATCACTCAAAACTGGGACAAGTGAAGAAGACAGCAGCCCAGGGGAAGGTGGTGATGGAACGGAAGACTTCAAAGTTAAAATGGACTCAATCCATAATTGGAAGAGATTTAAAAAGAAGATACTTTGAGGACTGTTCGTGTAACATCTGGAAGGAGCTGTTTAATTACTAACCCCAATGGACTTTACTAACTGTATTAATAGAGAGACTATGGACTTTGCAATAGTTAAAAAGAAGACCTTCTAACCATGATGGATGCTAAAATGGTATTGGTTATTAACCTAAACTAACCCTCACTAACAGAAAAAAATTCACTCCATCTTTTTTTCTTTCTCCATCTGTCTACCCTTTCCTTTTCTGATAAAAAGAATAAAATTCTCTCTTTTTTAAGAGAGTTTTACCAAAAAAAAACACAATGATGCCTAAAGGAGAGGAAATAGGGTTGCCAATGTCCAGGTGGAGGCTGGAAATCTCCTGGGATTGCAACTGAGCTCCAGGCGACAGAGATCTGTCCCCCCTGGAGGAAATGGCTGCTTTGGAAGGTGGACTGTATGATGACATTATACCCCACTGAAGCCCATCCCCCCACCCTCCTCAGGCTCCACCCACAAAATCTCCAGGGATTTCCCAACCCAGAGCTGGGAACCCTAGGAGGAAATCATGCAATCAAGGAGTCTGCACAGTAGAGCATTGGCATGGAACACCTGACTCACACAGTCTTTGAAATGCATAATAGTGGCAAAGGAATCCAGCACTGTCATGGTTGCTTGGGCTGGACATATGGGCCAGAACCAAGGATACAGAAACGATCCACCATAAAGCCAGGTAAATCCCCCATAGCACATTTGGCTCAATTGGACCGCAAAAGCTGCTGCTTTCAGAAAGCTCTGGAATTTGGCAGCAATCTGAAATGTAACCCAAGACTTTCCAAAATGGAGGCTAAATCTGTCAATGTCTACTAGCCATGGTGACTGAAGGGAACCTCCCCATTCAGAAGCACTAGTCCTCTGAATCCCAGAGCCAGGAGGCAACATCAGGGGAAGGCCTTATCCTCTTTGGCCTGTGGTTTGCCCCCCAGAGGAACTGGTTGGCCATTGTGTGAGACAGGATGCTGGACTAGATGGACTATTGGTCTGGTCCAGCAGGGCTCTTCTTATGTTCACACCAGTGCTCTATGAACTGGAACTCCCTTGCTCTATAGGAAGAAAGAAAAAAAAAGATGGTTCAGGCTGTCATGCTTCGTTTGAGCCTTCCAAAAAGTTTCCTTCCATTAAAACAGATGCCGGAAAATGAAGAGCCTTTTGTAATTCTGCCTGGAAACAGAGAAATGGCTTTAATGACAAATTGAAAGGAACATGAGACTATGAATATTTTTCACTCAGCATTTTCTTTCTTCCCGAGACAAGAGGGAGAATGTGACTTCTGAAAGTGGGATGAGAGGGGGGAGAAATGCAAAGGCACTTTCACAGCCAATTTCTTGCAATGGGTAAAGATCCTAATGCATCTGACATCAACCAGGAGAGGCTACGCAGCATCCCGCGTGCCCTGAAGAACTAAGGCTGTCACTTGATATTCTGTGGATAAGACACCAGGAGTAATTTCAATCATACTGTCAGCACCTTGCAGGACTGGTTAATTCCCCTTAAGGGGGAAGCAATGATAGCTCTCAAACCAGGCTGATTTCTCTGTACTGGTGAAACAGAATGTGTATCTTTCCTTGTACATTGATTGGAAATGACTGCTAGTAATTGGAGATGGAAGGCTTTTGATATTAGCAGGAGTTAATGCATTGCTTTACTGGAAGTTGATATGGATTTGCAAGCTGGTTTTTCCCCCCTTTTCTTCTGTATGTCTGCAGTAGGGATGGGCACGAGCCATGTTTTTACGGTTCGATTTGTGGTTTGTGGCTGTTTCCCAACAGCTAAGCAGTGGGGAATGCCGCTCACCTGTTTGGTTTAAATGGTTCAGAGCCATTTAAACCCTGGTTTCTGCTCCCCGTGGAAAGCCACAGAGAGCATAAAGCAGCTGTTTGGTTTAAATGGCTCCAAGCTTGTGAGAACCAGTTTGGTGTAGTGGTTAGGAGTGTGGATTCTAATCTGGAGAACCGGGTTTGATTCCCCACTCCTTCACATGCAACTGCTGGTGTGACCTTGGGTCAGTTACAAATTCTGTCAGAGCTGTTCTCTCATGAGCAGTTCTGGAAAGAGCTATCTCAGCCCCACCTACTTCACAGGGCATCTGTTGTGAGGAAGGGAAGGGAAAGGAGATTGTAAGTCACTCTGAGACTCCTCCAGGTAGTGAAGGGCAGGGTATAAATGCAATCTCTTCTTCTTCACAGGGAACAGAAAGCAGGATTTAAATGGCTCTGAGCCATTTAAACCAAACAGCTGCTTTCTGCTTCCCTCAGAGCCATTTAAACCAAACCACTGTTTTTCATGAAGAGCATGCCATGAACGGCATCAAAATTCATTGGACTTCATGGTGGTTTTTTAGTTAGCGAACATCACTTTGCGGACCATGAAACGTCCCCGTGCCTAGCAGGCAGGGCATCAGACTGGATCGAATAGCAAGAGAGCAGAAGCTATTGCTCTGAAGAACCAAAGGCTGAGTTCAGACTGGCAGTTTGCAGCGGGAGCCAGTCGTGGCAAAAAAGCCCCAGAATAAACTGTTCCAGGTTTTCCCGGTCACACGGGGCTGACAGATGCGGGAGCATACTGGGAGGAGGCGCGCGGGAGCATTCAGACTGCTGGCCCAGAGGTGCAGCTGTAAACAGCTTTTCCCTGGTAAATCAGCTGGATGCCTATGTGTATAGGGGCGCATGGGCGCATGAACACTCATGCGCTCATACACACATAGTCATCCAGCCGATTTGGGGAGGATCCCGTTGTGCATTGGGTGGTAGAGCGGAGCACAGCTAATCATATGTGCCTTATGCGGTAGAGCGGAGCACAGCCAATCATATGGGCCAATCATATGCGCCCGGAGCAATGCAGGTTGGTCCTGGCTTTTCGGCTGAGCGTTCACACTTCTGGAAGCAGATTGATGCAGAATAAAGGCACTCTTTGGGATTTGCTACCACTTGTATCACAGGTATCTTTTTAATGCGGGAGCAAAGCGGAACAGCACAGGTTGCCTACAGTTGGGGAATGCCAGGCAGATGTGCCTGTGTGAACACCCCCTTTAATCCGCTTGGGAAACGCGGCTGAAAAGTGGCTATAGCGGGGCAAATTGCCAGTCTGAACTCAGCCAAAGCTTCCCCAAGCCAGTGAGTGGCAATGTGACTAGAGTTGCCAGTTCTGGTTTGGGAAATACTTTGAGATTTGGGGGTTGGAGACTGGGGACAGTGGGGTTTGGGGAGGGGAGGGACCTCAGCAGCATATAATGCCATAGAGTCCACCCTCCCAAGCAGCCACTTTCTCCAAGAGAATTGATCTTAGTTGTTTGGAGATCGTATGTAAAAGCAGGAGATCTCCAGGTGCCACCTGAAGGTTGGCAACCCTAAATGTGGCTGATAGGTGTTAATACTTCAGAGAGCCAAATCTATCAGAATTTTCTTCTCGGGGGCAACATCTGTGTGCTTTTGATGACTGGAAGACATCCCTGTCAGATACCTATCTGCTGAATCTCCCTCCTCACTCTTCCTCTGCGTCTATCCTCTGTGAACTCTAAGCCAGACAGCAAGGCACCACAATATACACCAAACCAATGAACAGAGCCAAATATTTTTTAATGTTATCAGCTGTCATGATTCCCCCCCCCCGTTTTGATTAGTTAATTATATTCACCAAGATGGGTTTGGGTTGTTTGTTGGTTGGTCGGTTTGCTTTTTGCTTCAGGCTTTGATGAGCTGGTACCCAAATGCACATTCGTACTGAAATATATTCAAGAAGGCACACCACATCCCCTTTTTTCCGGTTGTCTTAAATGTCACAAATGATTTGTTGCTGACACCTTCTGGTGCATTTTTTTTTCCAGTGCAGACTCCAGAAGCCTTCAGTGTATAAAGTGAATATGCAGATTACTCACCCTGTTTCACACTAAGCCAATTAGCGAAATTGTTTCTTTATTATAGGCTTTGATGCTGACCCTGAGATTGAGCAGCATTTGAAAAAAAAAAGAATGCAAATTAATTTTTAAAAGGGCAGAGCTTTGTGAATCAAAACACGGTCTAGCGGGCTGTTATTTCTGTAATGCTTAATAGCGCATGCACTTGTTTTCTGTCTTCTATATTCATCTTGGAAAGCAGACCATGTTTTATGATATCTGGACAGCAATCGGATGCTTGTGTTTCTACCCGTGTCAAGTGGAAAAATCGAGCCATTTCTTGTTTTAATACCATTGGGTGCAGCGGCTGTTCTGAAGATGGAAACCTGGATGTATTTGTTTTCATTTATGCATTTGAAAAACTCACTTTTCTGGCTTGCAAGCTGGAATAAAGAGTGACACGCAGAGGTTAAAACTAGGAAGCAATCTCTATGAAAACAATGCTTTAATGATAGCAAGGGTTTCTTTTAAAGATGTTTGAAAACAACAAAGTGGAATGACTCATCTGAGACAGAATGTAAGGTGAGGAGGAGGGGGGACATGTTGCAGAAAACTTATAAATATATTTATTTATACCCTGCTTGCCTCCCCACTGGGGACCAAAGCAGCTTACAACATCACTTTGCTCATCTGCTTGATCTTCATAAACAACAACACTGTGAGGCAGGTCAGGTTAATGGTGGCGTTAGTGATGGAGCAGGGATGAGAGTTACCAGGCCCCTCCTGGCAACCAGCGGGGGATGGGGAAAGACTTACCGATGTTGCAGCAGTGTGTCTATGTCACTTCTGCCATGACCTGGAAATGATGTCATCACCTGGCAACGTTGGGGCGATGCTCTGGAATTTGGGCAAAATCTCTATGGAAGATTTGGCTTCTATCAGAGAGTTTTTGCCCAAATATTGCTAGTGTGATTGTGTCACTTCCGGGTCACATCAGAAGTGATATAGACACATTGCTCCACTGGGAGGGGCAGTCTGGCAACCCTAGTAAAGTTAAAGGTAAAGGTTTCCTTTGCTCGAAAGCCAGTTGAATCTGACTTTAGGGATGCGGTGCTCATCTCCGTTTCCAAGCCGAAGAGGCAACCCTAGCGGGGATTCAAATCTGAGTCTCCCAGATCCTAGCCCACTGATGTAGAAGAAGAGGAGGAGGAGGAGATGAAGAAGAGATTGGATTTATACCCCACCCTTCACTACCCATCTCAGAGCAGCTTACAAACTCCTTTCCCTTCCCCTCCCCACAACAGACACCATGTGAGGGAGGTGGGGATGAGAAAGCTCTGATAGAAACTGCTCTTTTCCCCCAAGAACAGCTGTGCCAGAACTATGTCCTGCCCAAGGTCATCCAGCAGGTGCAAGTGGAGGAGTGGGGAATCAAACCCGGTTCTCCCAGATTAGAGTCCGCACACTTAACCACTACAATGCACTGGCTTTCTGAGAAATGCACTCATCCCTTTTCATTGATAATTTATGTATTCAGAAAGGACCTCCTCCAGTCAGGCAGTCACATTCCCCTGAAGAAGTGCCCTTTAACACCATCACTTCCCCCAGTACCATTGGCTCTGCCAGCAATCTCATTGAGCCTCTGATTGGATGTCACACTGATGACGTTTCCTGTTTTCATATTCAATGCTTCTTCATGGAACCAGGAATGGGATCAAGCAACGTTGGCTGAGGTTGCTGCCGCAGCCATGGTAGCTCCCTGGGTGATTTTGAGCCCCTTGCTCTTGCCATGTGATAACACCATTGTCTTGGGGAAAATGGAATGGATTTGAGTTGATTTGGACTGTGAACAAAGGTGAATGGGTCCAAAATGTCTTACCCCATCAGCCTCCATTTGTAATGGAAATGTTTGCTATCAAGCACTCAGCCCAGGCATTAGTTGGATGTACGGGTGCTGCTTTTGCTTATGATAGCAAGTGTGAAGAAAACTGTGGCAAAAAACCCGTTAATAAAAATCATACAAATATATGTTTGTGTATTGGCAATTCTTCAACAGTGAAATAGAAGTCCCAAAATTTCATAACTGGTAGTATTATACCAAAAGTACATAATAAATCATTAGAAATGAATACAAATTCACAACAGTCCAATTTTAAGCTAACCCCATTCATGGGGAGGTCGGCATAAAAATGGAATAAATAAGTAAATAAACAAACAAACAAATAAATAAATAAAACTGACAAAGATTCCGGATAAATCTTCCGTTTCAGTTGCCTTCTTCAGAGATGGCAATTGAAACGGAAGACTTATCCGGAATCTTCATCAGTATTTATGGACTTAATATGTGACATGACAGCATTTTAATATTATTATATACAGATACAGTGATTTAAGTTACTGTTTCCTTTCCCCCCAACATTATTTTTCTTGCACTAGTATATAAATGTTAATAAATCAATTTCTTGAATTGATCCCTACACCCAGCACTCAGTTGTATTAATTACCATACTATTATATCTCCCTAGGTCCACTTGAGGGCTCCTGTGAGAAAAAGGGAAGAAAAAGTTTAAATGGTGGCCATACTTGTCACATCTCCTTCACAGCACTCAGTGTGATGTCCCTAGAGAACCCTCCGGTCTAGTCCTTTTTTGTCAGATATCAGAAGCTAAGCAGGGTCAGCCCTGGTTAGTACTTGAATGGGAGACCACCAAGGAAGTCGTTAGTGTTGCTGCACAGAGGAAGACAATGACAAACCACTGCTGTTCGTTTCTGGCCTTGAAAAACCCCATGAGGGGGTCATCATAAGTCAACTGTGACTTGATGGCCCTCAGTTATTGCTCTGACCAGTCTGGCCCAGACTAGTCTGATCTCTTCAGATCTTGGAAGCTAAGCAAAGGTCAGCCTTGGTTAGTACTTGGATGGGAGATCTCCAGGGAAGTCTCTTGTCTTGCAGGGTCACCATAAGCTGGCTGTGACTTCATGGCACTTTCCACAACCAAACCTGTTTAACACTGTCATCAAGATGGCTACATGATGAGCTTCTGACCATGGTTGGGCCTTTTGAGGTTCATGAGTTCATCCATTGCTTTTTGCCTTTTGCCTTTTTCTGTTCTTTGAGGAATGAATATTCATATGTGTGAGGAACATTGTTATAAATATCAAAGACCAGATGCCTCCACTTCCTAACTGTTTCTTGAAGGCTACGAGATCAAGAGATTTTAATCTGCCTGGCCCTTCATCAGCTGATCACACCGTTGCTTGCCTCTCATTGAGCTTCTGATAGCTAAGAGTCCCCCCTCATGAAGTGCCCAAACTGTATTGAACATATGAGAAAACCCATTTCCAACATCCAGTTCCAATTGTATTAAAAACTGCAGGTTTTATTGGCTTGGGAAAGGGAATGGAAGGAAAATGCCTATATAAATGGTAATCATAAATATACAGTTATAATAAGATACCACACAACAGACTCTCTGGAACAATGAGCGAAGCGCACAAATTTACCAGACCAAATGTAGTTGAGATGGCTGGTTTCCAAACTGTCTTCAGGGGTTCCTTGGAAATTAATCTGGGCTTCTTTGATGAGAAGATCAGTAATTACTTGAGAGACAGCTTCCCATCCTTGTTGATCTTCCCCTGCTATGTGCAGTTCTAAGTGTTAAAGATTCAGACAGAATCTTTCAAACGGGAGTGATAGTGAGGCTGGACAGGTATGGTTAGTGCCCTGTTATGAACCAATGTGCACCCTAAACCATGTCCCAGAATCCTCTGTAACATGGAGTTCTCTGCCAGACACCTAGCAGAGAAGTTAGTATGTAAAGAATCCACTGGTCTATCTAGCTATTATATTTTTTATCCCATGCTTCTTGCAAGCAGTTCACTGAAGCGTACAGGATTCTGCATTTTATCTTCAAAAGAACCCTGTGAGGGAGGTTATGCTGAGAGTGACTGGACCAGGGGTCTCCAACCTTTTTGAGCCTGTGGGTATCTTTGGAATTCTGACATCACGTGGTGGGTGCAACCAAAGAATGACTGCTGCAGGAGGCAGTGCCAGCCACAAAATGGCTGCCGCAACTTACCTTCCATTACACAGTGAAGATCTTTGTGCTGTGGTGGCAGCTGCTGCCAAAGCAACATTAGTTTAAAATCTGCACCGCCAATCAAATCTCCAGTGGCCAATCAGAAGCCTTGCTGGGCAAAAACCTCACCTGGCCCCTCCCACTTTCTAAGCACATTTAGTGGGCACTGAAAAAGGTGTCAGTGGGTGTCATGGCAACCGTGGGCACTATGTTGGGGACCCCTCACTGGATCAAGAACACCCAATGAGCTTCTGCCTTTCCCATCCTAGTCTGACACTGTGGTCTAGAATCTCTGGCCACAATCCAACAGGAAATCAAGTACACTTAACACCCCTGAAATCAGTTGGATAAGAATGTTTATCTCTTGAGCTGGAGTGTGGTCTGAATAGGGTTGACATTCCCCTGGTGGGGCCAGGGGACCCCCTGATTTCAGGGGCTCCAATCCACCACAGCCCAGCTGGCCAGCAGGGGAAGCCCCACCCCAAGAAACCCCCTTCCTGGAGCCATTGGCACAATGACATCACATGGGAATGACATCATCATGTTTCTGAAATTGGGGGCGATGCTCTAGGTTTTGGGCAAAACTCTATGGTTTTGAGGCTTAAAAAACCATAGAGTTTTGCCCAAAACCTAGAGCATCACCCACAACAGTGGAAAAGTGATGGCATCACTTCCAGGTGATGTCATTGAGGTGCGCACACAAAGTGCATGGACCAGAAGTCCAGGAATGATTGGGAGCCCCCCCCGCTGGCAGCCAGGTAGGACCTGGCAACTCTAAGTCTGAATGCTTAGTATGGCAAGGCCCTGGAAATACCCAGCTTCTGATCCATGTTAGCATGGCCCAGCAGAAGGCATCTGATGCCGTTACCCACCAGGAAACAGAAAAGAGAAGGTATACCAACCTTCTCTTCTTGTTTCCTGGCTGGTAACTGCATCAGTAAATCCATGGTATGCGGAACGTGGACTGCCACAATCTAGGAAGGTCTGAACTGGGCGAATAATAACAGTATTCTCATGGACAAGTACTGGAGACGTTGGGTACAGGCCATCACTATTCCCCTTCAGAAGTGTTACCAATCATTAGGGCTGATTGGAGACCAAGATGAAGACAAAGCATATTGTGTTATTTTCCATTCCAGTGTTTGGATGTGACAGCTGGACAATGAAGAAAGCTATCAGGAAGAAAAAATGATTCATTTGAAATATGAGACAAGGAGACAAAAAGACAGCAAAGTAGGTTCTAGATCAAATCAAGCCTGGAAGCTCCCTGGAAGCTAAGATGGTGAAACCGAAGCTCTTTGGTAACATCATGAGAAGACAGGACTTAGTGGAAAGGACAATCGTGGTAGGAAAAGCTGAAGGCAGCAGGCAAAGAGGAAGACACACCGTGAAATGGGCTGAGTCAATAAGGAAAGCCTTCTGTCTGCAAAACCTGAGCAAGGCAATCAAAGGTAGGACATTTTGGAGGCCATTAATTCTCAGGGTTGCCATAAGCAGGAGGCAACTTGGCAGCACACGGCACACAAAGAGGGTGGGTTGCCTTTCACACACAAAAAACTCAGAAATAGTAAAAAGTGTCCTTTTGGCAGTTTTCAGGGATTGCTGCTAAAGTATGCCAAAGTGGTCTTCCTTCCATAGTAAGGACCGTACTGATCTAGAAAGCGTTGCCTTTTCTCTCTACTGGCTCCATTGGATGCCATTGTGCATCCAAATCTGCTTGGCTATAAGCAATGTGAGATCATGTTTGATCCCGATGCATGTGATAATTTGAGGGTTGCAAACTCTGGACGGGGGAATTCCTGGAGATTTGGGGGGAGGAACCTGGGGAGGGTGGGGTTGGGAAGGGGAGGAGAGGAGAAGGTGTCATGCCATAGAATCTATCCTCCAAAGGAGGCATTGTCTCCAGGCAAACTGGTCTCTGTAGTCTGGAGATCAGTTGAAATTCCAGGGGATCTCCAGGCCACAGCTGGAGGTTGGCAACCATAGATTTTACAGGGGATCAGTGGGGGGGATTTTATTAGTAAAAAATATCAAATGTGAAATCAGAAACGTCAGTAGAAAAATAAAAATCTAATATTAGCAGCACTGTTCTTCCTGTTGTACAAAGATTTGTTCATGCATCACAGCAATCTGTGGAGTACAAAATTTCAGATGCAGCCTCAGTGCAGCTTGGGAAAATCTCCATCACAGACAAGGGGGAGGACCAACACTGGCAGATCTTGGGATGGCATCGCTTAAAAGATATGTTAGGCAAAGATCACAGCCATAACACACAGTATCCTCTTGAGTTACCCCTTTGGGACATTTAGTGGTTCATCACAATCCAGTAAGATAATTCCCAGGGTGATGACCCTGGAAAATGGTGCCAAAGCAGCAGCAGGTGGTGATGGTGAGGCTATGTTGGCAAAGTGGAAGAAGAACGAAAAAACAAACACTCAGAAGGGTGCAGTACCATTTAGGATTGCACTGTAAATCTAGAGAATCTAGTCCCCAGGAACTATTGTGCACATACATGCCCATCTTTAAACCGTCGCTTTTGTCCTCCGAAAATGAAACAGGTAAGCACTTGGTGCAATTTTACTCGCCACCCAATGGCAATCTCTCTTTTGTCACCGCCACCCTTGAGCAGATGTGATCTTGTGACCCAGATGCTGAAGGTTCTGAGTTGCATTTGCAGTCCTTCTCGGCCAGCTTGACCCTGATGCTGACCGCTCTGTCTTGATTGACAGCCATTTGGAAATGGATTCGGAGCAGGGTCATAAATCTCTAGCCCCGACGGCTGCACTAGGGCTATTATCAATCTGCAAACTGGAGACTGATTATTTTCTTTGTAGAAGAGAAATGTGCGTACTTCTTGCTTTATTTTGAAATAAGTCCAGTCTTTGCTGGTTCTCTTGCTTTATTTTGAAATAAGTCCAGTCTTTGTTGGTTCTCTTGACTGGCTCAGTTTTACTATGTGGGAAAGACAGTAATTATGAAATATATCAAATGCATGATTTGAGATTCAGACCTACTTGGAAATCCCAAGCCCTATGCGAACCCCAATTTTCTAGAATTAAGCCATCATAAATCTCATTGACAGCACTCCACTGGGTCTTTTTATTGTCCACCCTTAGAGACCCAATGGATCCAACTGGTTTCCTTGTGGCTCTGGGAAAGTCTCCTTCTGACATGGCTGGCAGATGTCTTCAAAGTTCAAGTTAGTCTCTGGAACCAGAAGACGACACGGGCTGTTGACACAATTGCTCCCAAGATCTCCTTCATCTAGCAAGGCCTCACTTAACTCTTCAGTTTACTAGGGAGCTGGGACCAATGAAAGGGCAGGAAAAATGGCTAGAGTGACAAGGAAAGAAATATTGCATTGAAGTGAAAATAAATGTGGGCTACAACCCATTATAGCTAGGGTTGGCGGCTTTGGGTTGGGAAATTCCTGGAGATTTGAATGTGGGGATGGCGAGTTTCGAGGAGAGGATGAACCTCATCCAGATACAATGGCATAGAGTCACCCCTCCAAAGCAGCCATTTTCTCTGGGGAAACCAATGTCTGTGGTCTCAAGACCCCTTGTAATTCTGGGAGATCTCCAGGCCCGACCTACACTTGCTAGACTCCCCAGTGGAGGCGGGGATCCCCTGCCACCAGGCCCCACCCCCCTACTGCCAATCAGCGGGCCAGCAGGGAGACTTACCAGGAGAGGAAGAGTGGCCCAAGACTTCATTGCCAGCAGTGTGGCAATGTCATTGCCAGTGTGTACCGGAAGTGATGTCAGCAATGTTGGGGTGACACTCTGGTATTTGGCAAAAATTCTATGGTAAAGGCCACTTTTACCTTAGAGTCTTTGTCCAAATATCAGTGTTGCCCAAACATCACGGCATGATGTCACTTCTGATACACCCAGGAAGTGATGTAATCACGTTGCCTAGGCCTCCCTCCTGGTAAGTTCCCCCATCCCCTGCTGGTTGCCAGCAGGGACCTGGCAACCTTAGTCTTACCTGAAGGCTGGTAACTCTAGTTATAGCCCATTATAGTGCCCACTCTGTGAATGGTGAAAATGGCAAAGATATCTTACTTTTCTACCATCATTGCATCCACAGTAATATTGTTTCAAGTGTGGGAAGAACTCATACATACTGGGGCCCTGAGGGAGAGGGAAGAGCCCTCAGCAAAGTACTTCATGGATCAATCGATGGAAGGCATGAACCGACCTTCAGCTGGAGGAAGTTTCCCCAGACTAAGAAGCATTCCTTCCATTTAAGTAGCTGTTCTTTTGGAGGAAGAGCCCCCTAGACTGAGGAAGGCTCAGAGATGCTATAGCAGGAAGGCTTCCCGGCATCCTGACTTGTTGCCCGCTGGGGAGGGGGAGGCCTGGCATGTCAGCATCGCACCCTCATGCTTACATCATTGCACGGGGGATGCTCTAGCATGTTGTACAAACAACCAGTTTGGTGTAGTGGTTAAGAGTGGCGGACTCTAATCTGGAGAACTGGGCTTGATTCCCCACTTCTCCACACGAAGCCAGCTGAGTGACCTTGGGCCAGTCACAGTTATCTCAGAACTCCCTCAGCTCCACCTACCTCACAGGGTGTCTGTTGTGGGGAGAGGAAGGGAAGGTGATCGTTAAGCCACTCTGTGACTCCTTTGGGTAGTGAAGGGCAGGTTATAGAAACCACTTCTCTTCCTCCTCCTCCTCCTCCTCCTCCTCCTCCTCCTCCTCCTCCTCCTCCTCCTCCTCCTCCTCCTCCTCCTCCTCCTCCTCCTCCTCTTCCTCTTCTTTGGTTTTGCCATAGAGTTTTTGCAAAATGAGCATTCCCCATGTAAAAACCGGATGTGACATAAGCACAGGAGCTCAACACCATCACCCCAGGGCCCACCCCGCATTTCCTCTCAGGCATTGCCAACTACAGCCTGGCAACCCTAGGGAAGTGACTTAGGCTGGAGGAAGGGTTCAAAAGTGGTGTGGGAGGATACGGGCCAGTATCCAATCTGACTTGGCCTCCATATAAATTACCGCTCAGAGAATGATATTTATTTCTTTATTTTCATATGCAGAAGGCTGGTTGAAGCAACTTGGAAACATGTTGCGTCTGTAGCTGTTAAAGTAGCTTTAAGTCTCTTTGGAGGCCCAATTGTAGAACAAATGTAACTACCACTCTGCTCCTCTGTATTGCCACACATTCATAGACGTGGGCTATTTAGCTCCATTAAGAAAATGCAAATAAGTGTACTTATGTAACAATCACCTTAATGATCGCTGCAATAATGTGCTTTTCTTGTTTAAAATGATGCATTCTAATCCCATCAGTACGGTAACTTCTGCCAAGTGGTGAATTATTAATAAGATGATAATCAAAGTAATGAAGCAGCCTCATTATATTTTGCTGGCTGTCATTAAAAATTTGGCTGAGCAGTCCAGGGGCGTGGAAGTGGGTTGGGAGATGTCATCTGTACTGGGGAAAAAGTTGGAAGGAAAAGTGGCCTACGCTACCCCAGAAATATCTCACACGTCTCTCCATGGACAACCTGTGAGTCATACTCATCCAGAACCTAAACTCTTGCATCAGTTGACAACCAGTTTTGAGCAGATTCGCACAAGCGTGCACATCACTTGATCATTCGTTGCTTGACTACTTAGGGATCATTCACACTCCGCTGGGATCCCCATCATGCGAAGCAGGGTTGCCCGCTCCAGGTAGGGGGGAAAACTTCAGAATTGAGGGTGGAGCCTGGGGAGGGCTGGGTTTGGAGGGGGGAGGGACCTCAGCGTGATATAATGCCACAGAGTCCACCCTCCAAAGCAGCCATTTGGACCAGGGGAGCTGATCCCAGTAGCCTGGAGATCAGTTCTAATTCTGTGAGATGTCTGGGCCACATCTGGAGGCTGGCAATGCATCGTGTAAGTGATGTAGGCATGCCAGTCTCCAGGGGGCACCTGGGGATTTCCCAGGATTACTACTCATCTCCAGGGTATAGAGATTAGTTCCTCTGTAGAGAACAGATGCTTTGGAGGGTGGACTGTATGGTACTATAACCCCACTGAGGTCCCTGTCCTCCCGAGGCCCCATCCTCAAATCTCCAGGAGTTTCCCAACCTGGATTAGTCGACCCTACCCCCCTATCCCCTGCCAGTGGCCATGGGGGGACGTGGCAACACTAAAGTGATAGTGACCAGTGTAGGTCAAGTCTGTTCTCTCTCAGCTTCATTCTGATTGTCGAATGATCACTTTGGTCGGGTGAATGTATTTTTATCCTTCTCTTTCTCCAGTGAGTTCACAGCCGTGTACACACCTTATGTGTTTATTTATGTTAGATGTAGTTTGCCTTTCTCACTGAGACTCAAAGCAGATGACGCGGTGGAAGACGACTGCAATCAACAGGATGGGGCATCCAGGAAGGAGTCCAATAGCACGTGGAGGGCAGAAATCCAAAAAAGAAGCAGAAATCTGAAACAGAGCTGAAACCAACCGGAAGCAAAGCATAAGCATTTAAACGTGACACATCAAACAGTGCAGGAATTACACAGTAGGGGCATCCTTAAAGTAACAGACAGAACGCCATAGTATAGTCCATTGCCTGTACATTTACCAGTGCAGTTCTGTCCTCCCCATTTGATCCTAGCAACAAGAAATAGTCACTGGCTCAGACTCATATAGGGTTGCCAGCTCCAGGTTGGGAAATACCTGGAGATCACCACACCGGCTTTCTCCCATGCCAGGAGAAGAGGTTACGATTCATGATGATTGATAACTTAAAGCTGATGTTTGATAATAATTACAATGTGAAAAATGTATCATGTACATTCACCCATAGAGATGGTTCACGTAGCAGCCACTTTCTAGGTTGAACATATAGGTGGGATACTGTCTCTGTGTGTGGGATACAGTTTTGGGCACTCATCTCTCAAATACCCCAGATCCTGTGTAGTTGCTGCTGCTGCTAGTGGTGTTGGTGATGGTGATGATGATGAAGATATACCTTAATTACCTAAGTTGTCTACAAAAATGAAAAAAAAAGAAGCATGGCCTGGCTTCAAGTTTACGCTAAGTGGGCATTATAGAATTGGGGGGGGAATAACCAGAAGGAAAGCAACTTTCCAAGATATGGAGATGATTCCAAAGCGGTAGGGAAATAGATGTTCCATGTCTGGGAAGGAAGGAAGGAAGGAAGGAAGGAAGGAAGGAAGGAAGGAAGGAAGGAAGGAAGGAAGGAAGGAAGGAAGGAGGGAGGGAGGGAGGGAGGGAGGGAGGGAGATCTCAGGTATGTCATTTAGAAGAAGAAGAAGAAGAGTTTGGATTTATACCCCGCCCTTCACTACCCAAAGGTGTCTCAGAGCGGCTTACAAACTCCCTTCCCCTCCCCTCCCCACAACAGACACTTTGTGAGGTAGCTGTGGGGCTGACAGAGCTCTTGACAGAAACTGCTCTTTTTCAAGGACAGCTCTTATCAGAACTACGGCTTGCCCAAGGCCATCCAGCCAGGTGCACGTGGAGGAGTGGGGAATCAAACCCGGTTCTCCCAGATTAGAGTCCACGCACTTAACCACTACACCAAACTGGCTTGATAATGAATGCACAGGAACTTTCATTTAATAAGTCCCAACTAGGGTTGCCAGATCTCCTGGCCACCAGTGGGGGATTGGAAGGATATAGGCTTTCCAGTACCAGGTTGGGAAATTCCTAGAGATTTGAGGGTGGAGCTGGGGGAGAACAGGGACCTCAGTGGGATACGCCATGCAGTCCCCCCTCCGAACACCCATTTTATGCAGGGGAACAGATCTGGGTCATCTGGAGATCCCCCAGGCCCCACGTGACGGCTGGCATCCCTAATCGCAGTGCATTTTGAGTCAAGAAAATCTTCTTGGGAGACTTCATCAGATCCTGTATACAGCATGACTGCTGAAGCAGTTACTCTGAAGAAACAGGTTTAATTGTCCCTGAGAAAGAATCTCTTGACTAGGCCTCACTCTCTTGACTGGACCTCACAAGCCACTTTGAGCCTAAGGAACTGGCAGGATATGAATCTTTTAAATAAATAAATATACTGATTCCATAACTCCTTTCAGGTTTACACTTTTCTTCCTTTTTTATCTATCCCGTTCCATACTGGCAGAGCTGAAGTGGCCCCATCTTGGAATCGTTGAACCTCATACGACACATTCTACTGGCTGAGGCTAAAACCGCAGAATGTTTTAAGGACTGTGGCCTCAGTCGGTGTTTTAAAACATCGTTTCATGAGGGCACTGCCACTTCAGAGTCAACGAGGCAAACCGCCTCCAAAATGCTGTGTCAGGTGTCTCGTATATAGCTTCCCTGCTCACATGTCCCAGGGTAAGCCAAGCAGTAACTCTGACCTGCTACTGACTCACTGTTGAGCAAGCATAATATGGTTTATGAGAGCACTGTGCTTCTCTTGATTTCGCGGTCAGAAACAGGTCAAAATGTTGGCGTACAGTGCAGAGAGTGTCGTGCTTGTGGCACTCCAGGTGATCACACCTTACAACATTGCCTCTTAACAGCCGGGAAGTAACGTCGTGTTCCATGATCCTCTCTTAGCATCAGGTGAGCATCGCCAGGTAAAATAAAATCAAAATCGTCTGAAAAATTTGATGGTGTTTTTCAGCACTGTGCATTTTGTTTCCTTACAACTATAGATATTTGTAATATAGCTGTAGAAATGTGATAACCCAGTTTTCCGAGACAAGAGGGGAGGCTCACTTTTCAGTGAAAAAAGCATCCACACGGTGGTCATTTTCTAGCCCTCATGAGTTCAGAGTTAGATTCAGAAAACATCTGAATATTGTTTTTAAGCTGTGATTCCTCTCTTCTATGTGGACATGACCTTCCACATTCTTTGTTAAAAAATCAAAAAGATCAAATGTAAATGGGTTGGATCCAGCCAGCTTTTTCACTCAATCTCACCCAATTCCCCCTCTACATTACAAAGTCTACCCCATATGCAGGTCCCACGATTCTCAGCATAGCCATCGGAGGTGGTCAAAGCTGATGTCCTTTTTTTTCACCCACGAAAAAGCTGGTTGAATCCAGCTTCATGTTTTTATCGCCATTTCAGCCACTGTTCCACCTAAAATATGCAAAGTAACTTAACTATAAAACAATCATAAGTAAGCAACATTATATTTTCACTAAGTACTCAGATAATTTAGATATGCTGTCTTTGGATTCCATCTGGGGGTCCCAGCAGTCATACAACAACACCATTGAATCTTCATTAAATACTGAGACATCAACATCAATCCCTCCGTAGAGTACAATAAAAGAAGACAAAGAATCATCCAATTGTCAGATCAGAAGCCTCCAAGAACAAAAATGTCTCCAGGATTCTCCAGAAGGCCTTTAGCAACATCATTCTTCTCACCATCTGGGAGAAGGTGTTCCATAGCCCCCCTGGGGGGGGAGCAACTAAGAAGCCCCTCCCAGCAATGTTGACTCAGAAAATTGGGAGGGTCAACAGTGGGAGGGTTTCTAGTGTCCTGGCTCCACTGGTGGACCTCCTGATGGCACCTGGTATTTTTGGCCACTGTGTGATAGTGTTGGACTAGATGGGCCATTGGCCTGATCCAACATTGGCTTCTCTTTTGTTCTTATATTCTAAAATGCAGACTCCCACAGATGGGCTTTACCCATTCATCTCTGGGTAACCCAGCAGGTTGACATGGGAGAAAGTGGTCTTCAGGGGCTTTGGACCCAAGCCATTTAAAGGCAGTGGAAAATGAGTGCAGAAGTAGACTGAAAGCTGCCATAGCTATAGAAAAACATTAATTTTGGCACGTTCAAATAAACCCTTAACTGCTGGTTTTTGTAGGAACTGAAGCTTCCAAACAATCTGCCAAGGCATCCTCACATAAAGGACGTTGTGGTCATCTAATCTAGAATTTAGCAAGTTGTTACCAAAATTTATGGCTTGATTAAAGGCTTATGGAAACATATAATAGAAAATGTTAACCCTCCCTCCCACACACTATCAATATAATGGAGTACTAGCTATGTCATACGTAAAACTTCATATCCCAAATGGATGGGAATGGTTCTCATAAAGTCAAGAATTTCCCAGTAAAGGAGAGGAAGTAGAGATTAAGGGCACATATGGATGAAGGTATTCCTGAAGGTAAGCTACTCCAAATCTCAAAGGTGGACATTGTCTAAAATATACTTGGAAGATTTTGCCTATGCTAATATGTCTTTATTCAAATATAACACTTAACCATGGTTTGTTTTTTCTTAACTATGATTCAAGGTTACATTTGAATATCTAAGAATTGGCTGTGACCAAGTGTGTGAACCTATAAGTTGATGAGGGTTAGGCTAACTTCTGTTAACCGCAGTTAAGCAGAATATCTGGAGCATACAAAGTGATACGTTGGCCTTTGCTTGGTGACTTGTCATTCATTCGCTCTAGGGGCAGGATTTAGAATGGCAAGCTAAATTATTTCACCTTACATCTCAGATTTTAACCAGGAAGGGTTAATGATGGCTGGAGTTAATGATGGTTACGGTAACCAGGTTACCTATGATATTTGACCTGCCCAGGATGGTCCAGGCTAGTGTTCTCATTTCGGAAGCCAAGCAGGGTTGGCCCTGGCTAGTATTTGGGTGGGAGATCTTGAAGGAATACCAGGGTTGTAACTCAGAGGCAAGCAATGGAAACCCACCCATGCTCATCTCTTGCCTTGAAAACCCTAAAGGGTTGCCATAAGCTGGCTGCGACTCGACGGCACTTCCAATCCTACATGATGCTTAGTGAGCCTTCTTAACTTGAGAAAACACACATCGAGCCTGCAATTTTACTTTAATTGTTCCTTGAACGTCTGTGTTGATATCAAAGGCAAGCCTGAAAATACGAATAAGAGATGCCTTGTTATGAAAGTTCCAGCCTACTTATGCAGAGTTCCCAGACAGGATCTGGCTGTTTCTCAGGCATGCTTTTTTAAAAAATATATGCAAAATTTAGGGTGGTTGTATGAAGCCTGTTGACTCTCCCAAAAAAACGCTTTGCAAATTTTCCGTTAAGCTCATTAGTGCGACAGCCCTGTTCACATCCCATTCTGCTTTCCATATACCAATTCCCTCTGTCGGCTTTTCATTCTTTATGACTTTGTTATTCAATCGTTGGACCATGGCAGAAGTGAAATAAATATGTTGAGTGTGAGGCTGTAGGGGAAATGGGTGAATTCTGGTTCTAAGCCCTTAATAGATTTCTTCTTTTAATAGCTACTAACTCTTTGCTTATAAGCAGGGCTCGTTTTGTAGCGGGAACTCCTTTGCATATTAGGCGACACACCCCTGATGTAGCCAGTCCTCCAAGAGCTTACAGTAGCCCCTGTAAGAAGAGCTCTGTAAACTCTTGGGGGAGTGGCTACATTAGGGGTGTGTCGCCTAATGTGCAAAGGAGTTCCTGCTACAAAAAGAGCCCTGCTTATAATGGACTTCCGTGAGCCATGTTTGCATATTTAGCTGGGGGGGAAATCAGAATAGAGAATATAGGGAAGTTGGGCATGAATCAATGGGTTGCCAACTCTGGGCTGGGAAATTCCTGTGGATTTGAGAGTAGAGCTTGGGGAAGGTGGAATTCGAACTTGGGAGAGAACTCAGCAGGGATGTGTTGCCGTAGAGACTACCCTCTGATGCTGCCTCTGATAATATAGGCTCCACCCTCTGAAGCTGTCCTCAGTAGTCTGGAGATCACTCGTCATTCCAGGAGAACTTCAGGCCCCACCTTGAGTTTGACACTAGCTTGACTGTCTCCATTTGCAAACCACTGGGATCTGGCATCAGGAAATACGGAAGTCCCATTTTGGGTGGTTAACCAGCAATGGCTCAGTCTTAGACATAAGTTATCCTTCGATGCAGCCATCGACAAGTGATCGATGCACTTGTGTGAACCCGCCCTCACCCATTTTTTAAATAGTCATCATCCATTTTGAGGGCAATAATGTGACAAAGTTGCCCCAAATTCATTCTTGTCTCACACGTTGGCAACTACAGCAATTCCAACTTTCCCCCTTTCAAGAACTTCCCTTTGCTTAATATTGTGGCCTCTCGAGTCACCACTGGCATCACTGACCTCCTCTCTCAACTTGTTCTTAGCCAGGGCTGTTTTGGGGCAGGAACGCACAGGAACAGAGTTCCAGCTGGCTCCCAAGTTGGCCACACCCAGCAGGAACTCATTAGCATAACATGACACACCCAACAGCAGAAACTCATTAGGATTGGCTACATTAGGGGTGTGTGTCCTAACATGCAAAGGAGTTCTTGCTACAAAAAAAGCCCTGGGTTTTGACAAGAAACAAGGTAAACAGAATAAGAAGCAAAAGGTGGATGTGGCTGGATGACCACACTTCTGGTAACATGGGGTGTGTGGCCTAATATGCTAATCAGCTGTGGTTTCAGGGGTGTGGCCTAATATGCTAATGAGTTCCTGCTGTTGGGTGTGGCCTATTATGCTAATGAGTTCCTGCTGGGCTTTTTCTACAAAAAAAGCCCTGTTCATAGCATAGAACATTCTTGCCATTATCCTTCCTGAAACCTTGCCTGAGCCTTCCTATCTGAATATGATGCTACCTTAGCTCATAGTTATAAGTTTGTGAAAGATCCAGAGCAACTCATAGCTATAGCAGCTGGGTGACTTTTCTTGTATATCTGTGTTGAGACGTGATAAGTGTGTTTCGAATGTATTTTTTTAAAGCAATGGCCCGGTCAACATTCTCCCCTCTCATCATCTTTCAGAGAATCTTCCCCAGAACCTTGTGGTGCAAATTCTGTCCTTTCTGGAGTATGTCTGCCATTTCCGATGTGTTTATCTACCCTTTGTTCTTTTGTTGTTGTTGTTTCTGTTGTTAAAGGCAAATATAGCTAGGTTCAAATTTGGTTCTATTTCACTGAATCCTTGAATAATGTAGCATCCATGGCTATTTTCCAGGATGGTTTGGGATGGGAGGATATGGCACGTAGTGATAGATTGCCCATCCTAAAAGTCTTATGACTTACCCTGCATTGAACTGGGTAGACTATATATGAGGCTGTCAAGCGTCCACTCAGCAAAATCTGCAGTTTCGATCATACGGAAACTATGGTTGGACATCCGATCCACTTGTAATGAAAATGGAACTGGAACCTGATAAGTCTTCACGATATGACAACGTTTCCGAGAATTCTAAAAATGGATACACTTTCCTTTTCTTAAATACTGAATTAAAATGACATTAATGTGGAATTAAAATGAAATTTTCCAGCTCACATTCATAATATATGTGAACATATGAAGCTGCGTGATACTGAATCAAACCATCAGACCATTGAGGTCAATATTGTTTACTCAGACTGGCTTGGAAAATACCTGGAGACTTTTGGGCTGGATCCAAGAGAGGGTGGGGTTTTGGGAGGGGAGGGGCCTCAGCATGGTACAATGCCATAGAGTCCACCTTTGAATGCCACCATTTTCTCCAGGGGAGCTGATCTCAGTTATAAAAGCAGGAGATCCCCAGGACCCACCTGGAGGCTGGCAACCCTATCTCAGGCTGAGGTCTTTCACATCACCTCCTACCTAGTTTTCAACTGGAGATGCTGGGGATTGAACCTGCAACCTTCTGCATACAAAGCAGATGCTCTTACACTGAGCCATGTCTGTCCATGGCCATTGTTGAGCTTCAAGTTCTCTAGGGATTACATGGAGTATCGATTGTCTCAATTGTCTCAAATGGTGCCACCACATGGGACCCATTCATACTCCTGGCCACAGTAACTCGTGCAAATCATGGTTCCCACATGTCTTGGTGCAACACAGAGATGCCATCTCAGGAGCCCTGGACATGCCCAAAGGCAATTTTAGGAGGCTTCCATCAGTAAGAACTGGGCTTAGGACAACATAGACCAAGAACAGAGTGGATGTGAGCAAGAGAAAATCCAACATAGCAGCTGTGGTACAGTTGTGCAGAATAGGGATGTTGGTTTCCAGGGATACAGAAGAAAAGGGAGATCAAAGAGGAGAGGGACTACATCAACTTATACCAGCCAAGAGGGAAGAGAGAGGGCCATTTCAGTGAGTTCTGTGTCAAGAGCTTGTGGTTGAAAAGACAGAAGCCTGACTCAGAGGACATAAAAGAGTCGTGTGACTGCCTGGTTGCGGACTCAGCAGCTCAGGAATAGAACATAAAGCAGACCTTACACCTGGGCTCTTTCATCTTGCCAGCCCTTTACTCTGAAGAGGCAATACAGTGTTGTGAAATGGGGCGCCAGAGCGTGAAAAGAAATGTTTGTTTTTTCTGACCCTTTGCAAAAACCACTTAACTTCTTTTCTGCCTCTCCATTTTCTCCATCCTTTTGTTTATGAATTTCTAGACTATTTACCCAGTTTCATCAATGGTAACAGACATCATAGGCTAGTTAAAAGGACCCAAACAACACATATAATACGAGAATATAAAGTGGCCGGATGCTGACACAGCTTGTGACCTCCGCCAAGCAAAGTACAGTCCACCAGCCGTGTCTACTGGCACTTTGAGGGCATGACAGAGCTCCCATTATTTCTGCTTCTCAGAATTATCAAAAAAAAAAAAAAAAAGAGGGTCAAACTACAGTAGATGGTTGGTGAGCTGCCTTTGGCTTGGTGGATCTCAAATACAGGCTGGAGATTATGGTAGAACAGGTTTAAGAAGAGGCCGTGGCAATGTTGTAGGCCCTCTGTTTTGTTTGCAGGTCTCAGGTTCAGTCCCTGGCTTATCTAGTTGAAAGGATGAGGTGATGTAGAAGACCTCCAACTGAGACTCTGGACAGTTACTGTCAGAATAGGCAATACTGAAAGGGGGAGCTGTGGCTCAGTGGAAGAGCTTCTGCTTGGCGTGCAGAAGGTTCCAGGTTCGATCCCCTTTGCACCTCCAGCTTAAAAGGACCAGGCAGTAGGCAATGTGAAAGACCTCAGCCTGAGACCCTGTAGAGCCATGGCCAGTCTGAGTAGACAATATCGACCTTGATGGACCAAGGGTCTGATTCAGTATAAGGCAGCTGCATGTATATGATGTCTGATGCAGTAAAAGGCAGCGTCGTGTTCAGTAAACACATATTGGCCAGCTTTAGACATCCTGTGAAACCATGGTTTAACTGGGTTCATTTCATGAAACCAGGATTTGGCTCACAGACCATGGTTTGTCTCAGAAAGTGTTGTTTTCATCATCTTTGCTACGGCCAGGGACCATAGTAAAAAGGGCAACTGCAATGATAAGAGGAGGACACTTTCCCTATGAAGAAAGGTTCAGGCACTTGGGAATCTTAGCTTTGAGAAACAATGACTGAGGGGTGACATGATAAGAGGGTTACAAGACTATGCATGGGAAAGAGCACGTAGAGAAAGAAGTAGTTTTCACCCTTTCTCACAAGACAAGAACTCGTGGGCACTCAATGAAATTGCTGAGCAGTCAGGTTAGAAGTTAGAACAGATGAAAGGTTTTTGGGTTCTTAACAGGTTTACAACTTTAAAAAGTTCTGCTGGTTGCTGTTGCTTGGGGTGTGTGTGCTTTTTTATTGTTGTCAGATAACTGCCATGTTTTCTGTATGACCTTATTCCTGGCTTGCACGCATGCGCTTAGCTCTGCTTTGCTAAGGCTACCGTGGGAGACATTCCTCTGCCAGACACCACTATCAGTTTAACCTTGAAAGAAGGGAGGGCTTGCGTTCCCCAGCTGGTGAGAATATATCGGCCTTCTGGAAAGGGAGGAGGAGTCTCCCGTTCATGATGTAATGTCCTGCCGGGAGATTTCCCGCCCACGCTCTTAGATTTCATTTGCTTGGCTAGTTGAAGCATCAGAGTATATACACAGCCCGCCATGCAATAGCCATCATTCCTGACAACGTACCTGTATTACTTGGCAACAGACTGGTATTCCAATAAAGCATAACTTTCTGAGTGTAGTGTGCCTGGACCTGCTTGCTGTTGAACCTGACAATTGTCTGCTTCAGCCTCCATACGTTTTCAAATTCCATCTGGAAGCTGTTCATGCCAGCCACCACCACCACCACCTCCTGTAGTAGTGAGTTCCATGTGTTAATCAGTGTTTGGGTGAAGAAGTACTTCCTTTCATCTGAAGTTGCCCTTTTCTGCATTTTTCTCAGTGCTATAAATATTCTTTTTGAGGTGTGTGTGTGGTGTGAGTGGTCCAATGAGGTTGCACCATCAATTTATACATGTATAAATGTTGTTCCTGTTGGTCTTTTGGGTTTTCTGTGTGGCACTGTGGCATGCTTGCACTGCCACAGTGCCACTTGTTCTGGAGTGTGCCACTTGTTGTCATGGCACACAAGCACTTCCCAAGACAGTTCACTTTCCCTGAGATTCTCTGGGAGAGTCTGACTGCTGGGTGGCTGCCTGCTTGCTTGCCTTAAGTGCTGCTGGTTGGGTTTCCCCATTGGAAACAATGGAGGTAATGGGGATAACCTGTTTGGGTGCCCGTAGAATTGGGACCACTGGTCCAATTGCTTTGGGACATGTGAGTTTATGTGAGGAGAGGCTCCTGAAGCTACCCTGAAAATTTGGAGCCTCTTCCTCAAACCCCTTCCCCCCCAGAGCCACTAAGGGCACTGTGGGAATAAAGTAACTTTTTTCCCACCATAGAGAACAATGGAAGGGATGGGGGCAACCTGTTTGGGGCCCCATAGAATTGGACCTCTGATCCAATGTTCTTGAAACTTGGTGGGTATCTTGAGGAGAGGCTCCAGCAGCTACCCTGCGAGTTTGGAGCTCGTCCCTCAAACTCAAACCCCCTCCCCTCCAGCCCCCAGAGTATACCCTATGTTTTTGCCATTGACTTTAATGGCCCATAGGATATAATGGAGCCAAAATTGACATTAGGCTGGCTGAAAGGCTCCCCCGATTCCACTGAACCCAAATCGGGCCAAATTTTTTTTTTTATTTTTTGCACACCCCTAATTCAGAGCACAAATACCTATGAAGTACTTGATTTTCCCAGTGCTGGAAAACTCACTAGGGAACTGGGACTGTGTGATCGCGCAAATGCGGGTCAAATTGCTATGGAACAAATAGCCTCGCTTCCTCCCCACATTATCTCACTCGTGTGACCACAGCCACAATTGCATATGGCACCGCAGGGTAGTAATTTGTCTCTTTAAACAGCTGCATAACAAGTTCTACAGATGCTGGGGGTCTCAAAACTGATTTCCATCCTTATCCGGAGGAATTTATCTAGCATGCGCGCTCTCAGTTTCTCTCTCTAAATATGTATGTATATCTTTCCTTCCTCGACGCATAGTTTCTTCTTATAAATCCCACCACAGAGAGTTCAGAGATGTAGCCGAATCCACCTCCATACAGATGGGCCTGGTTCCTTGTGAAAATGATCAAGCGCCAAATATCAAGCCAGTTGTATAACATTCCGGACTGGTATTTTCGTTGGGTTTAAGCACTGAAACAATGACAGCGTACGCCCAATGAAAATGGAGCATGACTCCAATGTTTTACTGCTAATGACTGGCTGGAGATCATTTGCATAATGCCGCTTGCTAGTTTATTTTCCTGGGGAGGTTATCGGACTAAAAAATCGTGAAATATCCTATAAATAATTCAGGCCTACATGACATGATGTATAAGGAGGATTGCTCTACAAGCGCTAATAAATATTTCAGCCATTTGCAATTGTAATAATGTCTATGGATTTGTACAGAAGGATTCCAAACACAATCTGCCTAGGCCAGTGGACAATCTTCTTTATTGCTAAAAAGCTGTTTTCTTTTTTTAAAAAAGGAAGGGGGTCCAATGACAAATCATAAAACTCACATATATTTCATGTTCTTGTGGTTAATCCTAAGTATGTATTTGCCACCATAGGCCTGCCAGAGGTCCCATCATGGCAGCTAACCTCCCATCCACCGCTAACCGGGTCCTACTTACTGGAATGAAGGAAGCAAAATGGAGGAGGATGGTATTGCACAATGCTCTTAGAATCCCCCAAATCTTTATGGTTTTTATCATAGAGTTTTAGGGGTATTCCTAAAGTGTAGAGCAACCTTGTGATGTCACACCCAGAAGTCACATCATGATACCCTCACTCTCTGCCTCCAGATTAGGATTAGGGTTGCCAGGTCCCCTTGTTGCTCCAGGAGAGGGGTCTGGGGGGCATTCTGGGACATGATGTCATCACACCAGGGATACTGTGCAGGGACACTCTGGTTAAGGGCAAAACTCTATGGGAAAACTGGCTTAAAACTATAGAATTTTGCCCTTAAGCCAGAGCATCCCCGCAGAACACCTCCAGTGTGATGATGTCACTTCTGGGTGACATCATCACATCGGGGAAGTCACGCAGGGACGTGGCTGTTTGGGGGCAGGGTTTTCCCCTCTGGCCAGTGACCAGCAGTGGGGAGAAGTCCCAAAAACTGGAGGAACCCCTGCCCCAACATGGGAACTGGCAAGTCTAATTAGGACTGGTGTTGTCAGTTTCACACACCTCCCATCTTCCCACCCCTAACCCTCCTGTCAGTTGCCTTTGGCCACAGCATCAAGCTCCAGCCACACTGCAGTGGGAAAGAGCCCTCTGGGTGGCGGAGTGGGGCAGCCTTCTCATCAGGTCAGCCAATTGCTGGGAGGCTGGGGCAGCTTCGGGTGGTAGGGCTGGAGCGGACCTAGGAAGCCCACTCTTCAATCTGGCCTGCACCTCACTTTTATTAAGACACACTGCCCAGGCCTCCTGCTGAGTTTGTCTCCAGACATTCCCTCCCTCGGTTGTTAACCTGCTGTTCATTTCTCGTCACAGCTTTATGGTGGTTTCAGGCACTGGGTTGGATCCACTGTGGGGGGAGGCTGTGCTGCATGCCTGCCTCTCCCGGATGGGGACCCCCTTAAGGGGTCTTGGCATACCCATCTTGGGGGCTGTCACCCACCCAGCTGTACTCCCAGGAGGCAGGGGAACCATGCAGAGGACTGCATCCATGTGGGTCCACTGGCTTGCCTCTCCAGGTTTACCCCCATCATGCTAGTTGTGGAAGGGTTTCATCAGATGACAGGCAGGTTGCCGATGCCTGGATCCATGCCCTCTGGCCGTGCCAGTGCTGCAATCAATATTGCTGTGGCCTCTTTTCCTCCATCTGCTTCTCTGAGTGTTTCTGTGTTCTCCCTTTTCCCTCCCCGCCACCTTCCCCTGCCCTTAGGATAGAAAAAAAACCCTACTGCTCGCACACCACAAACAGTACAAAATCAACTGTGAAAAGCAGAGGCAGCAAAAGGCTGGCAAGCATATAAACGAATATAAAAAGAAATGCCACGAGGAAAATTCACGTTGTCCGTGCTGCCCTCTCTTTTTCTTGCACTGCTGCTGGAAGACATCATATGCAGGTAGGCAGGCGAGATGACAAGCAAAGGCACGGAGAGGGAGGTGGGGGAAGAAGGCCTCCGACAGGTTTTTGCTGAGGTAAACACACCTAGCTGACAGGCAAGTCTGGTCAGGGAGAGCCCGTAAAGGGGAGCTCTGCTGGAGCTTGAGAGGACGATTCTACTCCTGTTCTAGGGTTGCCAGCCCAGTACCTACAAATAGTGGAAGCATTCAGGGGACAGAACTCTTAAAAAAAACAGGGTTATATGCATTGCTACATCACTTCTGGTTAACACCTGGAAGTGATGTCACAGCCAACCACAATGCCCTAAGCATGAACTGAAACTCTCGATAAAGACCCTATAGATCTGGGAGAATTCCTAGAGTGTAGCAGGGTGGTTGTGATGTCCAGGGCTTTTTTTGTAGAAAAAGCCCAGCAGGAACTCATTAGCGTAATAGACCACACCCATCAACAGAAACTCATTAGCATATTAGGCCACATCCAGACAGCACAGTTTATTAGCATATTAGGCCACACCCCATGTTACCAGAAGTGCGGTCATCCAGCCACACCCACCTTTTGCTTCTTATTCTGTTTACCTTGTTTGTAGTCAAAACACAGGGCTTTTTTTGGAGCAGGAACTCCTTTGCGTGTTAGGCCTCACAGCCCTAATGTAGCCAATCCTAATGAGTTTCTGCTGTTGGGAGTGGCCTATTATGCTAATGAGTTTCTGCTAGGCGTGGCCAACTTGGGAGCCAGCTGGAACTCCATTCCTGTGCGTTCCTGCCCAAAAATAGCCCTGGTGATGTCATTTCCAAGTTTTCACCCGAAGTGACATAGCAAAGCATGCACTGCTTGTTTCCTCCCACTGTCCAGAGGAAGCCAGTGGGAGGGCTGCAGCGGACAGCATGGGAATTGGTAACCCTGGAGATCGGTAACCCTGTCCTGTTCCCTCAATGTTGTGGCCTTGTATGCCTCGCAACAAGGAAGACCAGGACTGATAGATACAAGTAGTCAGGTGATCTGCAGAGCTTCAGGAACCAGGCACAAAATCCACTCTCTTCCCCACCGAAGGTAGCTATTTTTTAAAGTCCCACATAGAGTGAACAAGATTGATAATATCCTATTTCCAGGATTCCAACAGACAGTTGGCAGCAGACGTTCTTGGCCACTCATCTCTTGGTGAGCCAGCTCGGTGTAGTGTTTAGGAGTACAAACTCTAATCTGGGAGAACCGGGTTTGAGTCCTCACTCCTCCACATGCAGCTGCTAGTGTGACCTTGGGTCAGTCACAAATTCTTTCAGAGCTGTTCTCTCACGAGCAGTTCTCAAAAGAGCTCTCTCAGCCCCACCTACCTCACAGGGTGTACCTGTTGTGGGGAGGGGAAGGGAAAGGAGGTTGTAAACTGCTCTGAGACTCCATCTGGTAGTGAAGGGCAGGGTACAAATCCAATAACATCATCTTCTTCTTCTTCTTCTTCTTCTTCTTCTTCTTCTTCTTCTTCTTCTTCTTCTTCTGCTTCTGCTTCTGCTTCTGCTTCTGCTTCTGCTTCTTCAAGAAATAAGTGTATTCCGTTACAACAGTAACAAATTCCTGTTCACCCAGTTCAAATTTTCATGCACTAGGTCACTTCTACTCAACTTTGTTGGTAGCCGTGTTTGTTGTTGTTAAATGGGCTTCCCAGTTCATCATTACTGTGTGATTGGGGTGGGCAATTATTCTCAGGGTGGACCTTCAGGCTAGAAAAACAGGGTTACGTGAGTTTGTGGTCACCTGGGCAGTACATGGAAAGGTGAACACATAAAAATAAAGGCTTTTCAAGTGGAAATTTGATTGATTGATGCAGGCAGATAACAGGCCTGGAACAGTAAAGCCTTGCATAAGTTTGATAATCAAATATGGAAGTAAGTGGTGTGGCGTGCACTCACACTATCGTTACAGTGGTATGTCTCTGTGTTATCAACCATGACATACAATATTTCTCCAGGAGAGTTTCACAAAGGAGAGTGTCATAACATGGATACAGTGATTGTTACATGAAATCCCCAAAGCATATTTGTAGTAGACACCTTGCTGCCCGGGATAGGAAGATGTACATGTTCTCTGTATGCATCTCTTTCACTCTCTCTCCAGACACTCACAAATATATTTTTGCACAGTTCCAAAGTTTGGTGAATGGCAGCATTCACCTATGAATGCTGATGATACAATATACACTTTGTGAACTCCTGGTCAGAGCCTGTCTGTTCTATTAGAGACCTGTATTTCCTCTGCTTTTGAGATATACTCAAGAGACCGTGGATAATCTCAGTTCAGAGAGTGGCATTCACTGGTTTGTTGTGCGCATCTCAGTTTTTCAGACATACACAGAATTTGTCTTGGAATATGAATGTTGATACCCAGACATTTTCTTGGTGGGGAGTGTGACTCTGAATTCATACCCTTCAGCCGTATATTAGTGCTGTGTCTGATATTAAAGGCCTGTAACCTTTCGACTTGGCTGACTTCTGTCTGACCTACAGCCGGAGGTTTCTCATTCTCCTAACTGGAAACTGGAGGAGGCATCAGATAACAAGACCTTCTTTAAGCTGCAGATATAGTTTGCTATAGAAATGTGGTTTATCAAAGAGTAATCCGGCGACACGTGGGGAAAGTCATTGGTTGAGAAATAAGAAGCTGTTTCCTGGAAAAGCCAAAAAAGAGACAAAACACTATGGGAGCTGTGATTGGATGGTTCCAGTAATTTTTAAAAGGCAGGTAACAACCATGGTGAAATGGAGTTGAACCTTTTCTTTGGCTTTTTCTTTTTTTGCTTGCTAGGGCTAAGCCTGGTGCTAGGGTTGCCAGCCTCCAAGTGGGACCTGGAGATCTCCAGGAATTACAACTGAGCTCCAGAGAACAGATATTGGCTCCGCTGGAGAAAATGGCTACCTTGGAGGAGGGACTCTACAGCATCATACCTTGCAGAGGTCCCTCCCCAGGCTGTAGCCCCAAATCTCAAGGAATATCCCAACTTGGAGTTGGCAACTCTTAATGGTGCAGAGGGAGAAATGTTGATTGTGGTTAGAAAAGGGTTAGAGCATTTCTCAGTCTTCCATGCCGGGGGCCCTGTTTGGAATCAGAGGCCCGTGATACAACTATTAGACACTGGAAAACTCAGTTTGGTGTCATGGTTAGGAGCGCAAACTCTAATCTGGGAGAACCAGGTTAGATCCCCCACTCCTCCACACGCAACTTCTGGTGTGACCTTGAGTCAGTCACAAGTTCTCTCAGAGCTGTTCTCTCAAGGGCAGTTCTCGAAAGAAGTCTCTCAGCCCCGCCTACCTCACAGGGTGGCTGTTGTGGGGAAGGGAAGGGAAAGGCAATTGTAAGCTACTCTGAGACTCCTTTGGGTAGCGAAAGGTAGGGTATAAATCCAATCTCCTCCTCTTCTTCTCCTTCTCCTTCTCCTTCTCCTTCTCCTTCTCCTTCTCCTTCTCCTTCTTCTTCCTCCATTAATGGAGTTTCCAGCATCACATCTAATTTGGCTGCTACAGGAGGGGAATGTTCAAGGCTTTAGAGGGAAGTTGCTCCTCAACTTCGAACTTTGACGTTAACTGCAAGACAATCATTTCCTGTGAGCTCATTCTCTTGTAATTTTAACACGCAACCTGAATGCTGAATCATGTATTCCTCTGCTTTTCAAGTGTGTGCCAGAAACCCATAGAAAAGCATTGATTTGCTTCTTCAGCAACGAATCACCTTGAATGCAGCTAATGGAGCTTTATTTGTAACACCTGAAGTACAGTTTATCTCTCTGCATGTTTCCCCTCCAGCATGAGAACCCCTACTTGCATCAGAGAATGGGCACATGTACATGTCATATCCTCCAGCAGTTTGCATGTTGGTAATGCAGGAGAGGGCCTCAGTCATGGAGCCAACATTATGGAACTCCCTCCCCAGGGATATTCGCCTGCCACTTTGGGTCATTGTCTTCTGCTAGCAGGTGGAGACTGCTCGTTTTGTCTGGCTTTCTCTCAATGATTTCACCTTCCAGCCTTCTCTCTGGCACCTTCTCTCAATGATCCCACCTTCTTTGAATTTTGCTGTATTTTGTTTTATAGATGCATTTTTTTAAAAAAAAAGGTTTTGTGACATAATCGGTTTTTTAATTGGTTTTGTGATGCCTTTTTATTATGCTCTTCTAATTGCTAGTCAATGGCCACCTTCGTGGCCCTGAGAGCAAACATACGGTATAAACGGTGTAAATAAATATGTTTTGAAATAAGGACATGCTTACAACACACCTATTCACAGAGGGCCACTTTGCAAGCCCAAGAAGTTGCCTGCCACTGCTTCAAGCAAAGGAAGTTGTTTTTTTTTCTTTCCTGTTCAGAATGGTGACATCATCTGCACCACTAAATCACTTCCAGGAAAAACCTGGAAGTGACAGAGGGTAGTTCCTGGAATCAATCACTGGAAACACTATAGTTTTACCATAGAGTCCCCAGCAATTCCTGGAGCTACCATATGGTCCTTCTAGGGTTTTCCCCATAAGTGAGGTAGTGACACAGACAAAGGCTGCTTCTCCCCATGTCTCCACCCTGAACTGCCCCACTGGAGGCCACACATGGCCTGGTAGCTCTAAGCCTGAGGCCGCCTGTCTTGCACATTACTGAAGATTTGACATTTTCGGATGTATTCATTTAGGCAGTTGACATAATTTGCACAGTCCGTTCCAGACAACGTCACTAACAGTCCACAGTTCTATTCTTTCCCTCCTGATTTTTCCAAGAGCTGATTTGTCGTGATTTTCAAAATTGTTAACAGACTGGAAACTGCATTCTGCGTGGAATGTCTTCTGTACTCCTGTTCTGCCATACCATGTATTTGATTTCCTCTCATAAAATGTACTCATTGGAAAATGTAAAACATGTATTGGCGAGTCCCCTACCACTTGGCTTGGCTGAGTTTGAAGCCTGCCTCCACCAGAAGAGGTTGTTCTACTGGCAGAAGAAGAATCTCTTCCATCAGAGGAAGACTTCTTAATAGGGTTGCCAGCTCTGGGATGGGAAATACCTGGAGACTTTGTGGGTGGAGTCTTTGGAGGATGGGGTTTGGAAGGGGAGGAACTTCAATGTAGTATAATTCCATAGAGTCCACCTTCCAAAACGGCTATTTTCTCCAGCTGAACTGATCTCTGTCACCTGGAGATCAGTTGTAATAGCTGGAGAAAGGTTTCATATTTGGCTGAGCCAAGTGGTAAGATACAAGATGCCCTAACCTGGATTGTCCAGGCTAGCAGGATCTCATCCAATCTCGAAAGCTAAGCAGGGTAGGTCCTGGCTAGTATTTGGGTGAGAGATCACCAAGGAATACCAGGGCAAACCACCTCTGAACTTCTTTTGCCTTGGAAGAAAGAGCCAGATCTGTGTAGTGGTTAAGTGTGTGGACTCTAATCTGGGAGAACCGGGTTTGATTCCCCACTCTTCCACTTGCACCTGCTGGATGACCTTGGGCAAGCCATAGTTCTGATAAGAGCTGTTCTTGAAAAAGAGCCATTTCTGTCAGAGCTCTCTCAGACCCACCTACCTCACAGGGTATCTGTTGTGGGGAGGGAAGGGGAAAGGAGTTTGTAAGCTGCTCTGAGACACCTTTGGGTAATGAAGGGTGGGATATAAATCCAATCTCCTCCTCCTCCTCCTCCTCCTCCTCCTCCTCCTCCTCCTCCTCTTCTTCTTCTTCTTCTTCTTCTTCTTCTTCTTCTTCTTCTCCTTCTCCTTCTCCTTCTCCTTCTCCTTCTCCTTCTTCTTGAAAACTCTACAGGGTCACCATAAATCAGCTGTGAGTTGATGGCAAAAACAACAACAACAAATAGATATAAGTGAAGTACTTTGTGCATCACAGTACCATATACACAGCAATAAAAATACATTAAATGACTTGAAAGAAGCAAATAAGTCATCCGTTCCAGCGGTGAAAATTGACAGACCAAAATGAAAAGGGGCAGACGGGAACTATTTAGAAAACATACAGAAACAAAAAGAAATGGGCAAAGCATGTTCATCTGTTCCTCCAACTGTGTTCTCAACTTAAAATAGATTTTAATCTGGAACAGTGGCCAAGGGTGTATCTGTCCAGCAAAAGGAGGGTGTGTTTTTTACCCCAAATCAGCTCTGAAGAACTGTGAAGAGAGAGAGAGAGAAAGGGCTGATAAAAATCCAACAGAAATATTACCTGCCCTGAACTCTTTCTAGGGAGAGATTTTCATTCTTAGTTCTCTGACTGTTCTCTCTGCTTTGTGAGCATATAAAAAAAGCATTAAATATAACAAATGAATTAACTTGGGAGATAGAGAAGACGTTAAAATGAAATTGGATGGCCTATGAATAATAAAAAAGCTTTATTTAAATTGTGGTTGATAAAACCATTTACAGGGTTTTTATGTTTTTTTACACCCATCTGGTGTTATTTTTGTGCGTTTGAAAGTTGTTGGTACAGTGGGCTTAATGGAATCAGTTAAAACACCAATACCTGACTCATGTCCAGTCTTCACATCTGACGTCTATATCCTTTTTTTTGGGGGGGGATAATCATGGTCTTTATATTCTTTATTAATAGGAATTTTTTACAAAATTTAGTTTATCTCATCACAGTGTAATATAAAAGCTATAGCAGAAAAACAAGCTAAATAAAATGGGGGGACAGGAATTCAACACAGGACCTAACAGGGCTTTATCCAACAAACTGGCATCTGCAATTGGATCTCTCTCAAATTATATCTTCAGTCTGAATCTTGTAGAGAAATCATTTCTAGAAAAATTGACTAATTGGGTCTCAGTTTGGTGTAGTGGTTAAGTGTGCGGGCTCTAATCTGGGAGAACCGGGTTTGATTCCCCACTCCTCCACTTGCACCTGCTGGATGACCTTGGGCAAGCCATAGTTCTGGCACAGCTGTTCTTGAAAAAGAGCCATTTCTGTCAGAGCTCTCTCAGCCCCACCTACCTCACAGGGTGTCTACTGTGGGGAGGGGAAGGGAAAAGAGATTGTAAGCCACTCTGAGACTCCTTTGGGTAGTGAAGGGTGGAGTATAAATCCAATCTCTTCTTCTTCTTCTTTTTCTTGTTCAGTACATTGAGATAATTCGTAATTTTTTAAACGTTCCAAAAATAATGGACAACCAGAACAGTTAATTGGAGATACAATTATATATCCTTGTTGCAGAGCTACACCAAAGCAGGCATTACTTTGAGCTACTGGCAACTGATCCAGGAACAACTGTATGGCTAAGTGATGACCTGCATGTGTTGGAAAACGTCACCCAATGTCACACATTACACAGGGAGCAGAACCGTCATCGAGGGTTGCCCCGCAGGCACTCCCTGTCCTGTGCTAGCTAGGATCCCAGAAATGACATTATGTGGCACTCTGGGAACATTCCTGACCTCTGTGGTTTTTAACACAGAGATTAAGGGGAATCCTAGAGAACTGAGCAATGCAACAACTTCGTTTCCAGGGTCCTGGCCAGAAGTGATGTCACGGCATCCCATGATGCCATTTTGTCAGTCTCCGCCTCCCAAATGCTCCTGCCACTGTTGGGGCCAGGGCTGGCTTCCCTTCCTCCAACAAAACACTTTTCAGTCAGTTTGCACATTCAGAGGCCATGCATCAAGAGCTAGTTTTTGTACACATGCCCAGTGCTCCCTGACAAACATCAGACATCAAGCTATCGTGACATCTTCCCCTGACTTCAAAGGCAGTGTTTCCCACTGGAGCCGTGTGGAGAATTTTCTCTGCCTTGACTTCAGGCTGTAACTTTGAGGGTCAGACGGGGCGACATCTGCACAAAGTCATCTTCTAATTGTTCCGTTCCAAAGTTCTCCCTTCCGCAGTACGTTCTTTCCCAGAACCTGCGAACATCCTTGAAACGATGTTCCTCACTTGTCAGCATGTCTCACTCTGATATTATTTATCTACTGCTGTGTCAGTGAAAATCTAATTTTGAGAAATGTACGCAGATGTAAATCCTGGAGATGAAGCTGGGCATAAATAATAGGCAGGAGAACCAAGAAAGAAATAATGAATGGCAAATTAATAAATCTGACACTGTTATCCGATGGACATGCTGGGGTGAATGCGACTGACACTGACAAATTAAATCCTGAATGTCCTGCGATAATTAACGTGTGCTAAGTCATAACGGCAAACATTCCCAAGTTCCTCCATTCGCCAACACATGAATGGTATATTTTAATCACATGCCCAGTATTTCAGTATTCCGTTTCTCAAGGAACAAGGGGTGTGATCCTTATTAAGTTAAGCAGCTTTGGGTTCTCTTTGTTTCACTTGGAGTGCACAGGCATGATGAGGATTTCCCTTCAAGGCAATACGACATCACCATTTCCATCTCAAAGTGTAGGCAGGGTTGAGACTGTTGGCAGAGTTTAAACATGCAGAGGAACAGAGCGCTGACTGTTTAAAGAAAAAAAAACCCTCAGTTTATTAAAGAAGAAATAAACTCTGATAGAATAGAGGAGAGGGAGCGAGGCTTAACTAACCGACTAGCCACTGTGAGAGACAGGGACAAAGGGGGAGGGCTCAGTTGGAGCAGGAAGTCTCCAAAGAGCCAATCAGGAGACAGGAAGGGCATAATTTGGGGATCAACTGGGTCAAATAACTGTAGGCAGAGCTTTATTTATTCCCAAAGAGAGATTAATACCCAAAGAGTGATTAACACATGGAATTCACTGCCACAGGAGGTGGTGGCGGCTACAAGCATGGATGGCTTCAAAAGGGAATTGGATAAGCATATGGAGCAGAAGTTCATCACTGGCTATTAGTGTTAAGTATGAGACTCAACAAAGGATTCAGCTTCAAGTGATCTCAGCTTTATTAAACAGCAACTGAAAGTCAGGAACACATGACTGAAACACACACAACAAGGGAAGCACAGCTCCTTCTTTTAAACTCTCCCAGGCTGTCAAAGCCACACCCATAGTCAGATAAGAACCAATAGTAACGCTGGGATAAAGGCCAATCAGAATACAGGGATAAAGGCCAATCAGGACCGTTCCCTCTTTGCAACAATATCACTCAGTGATTGGGTAATTACACAGGTTTCGCAGAAACCGACCAATAGCAAGGCGACATCTGAAGAGCCACATTCAGACTCAAGCTTAACACGTGAATAGATAGGAGCGATTCACATTCAGTACATAACAATTAGCCACAAGGTATAGATACGAACTCTCAGGCTGGGGCAAGTGATGCTCAGTATTCTTGGAGCTTGGGGGGGGCAACAGTGGGAGGGCTTCTTGTGTCCTGGTTCCACTGCTGGACCTCCTGATGGCACCTGGTATTTTGGGCCACCGTGTGACAGCGTGTTGGACTGGATGGGCCATTGGCCTGATCCAACATTGGCTTCTCTTATGTTCTTATTTAAAATGTTTATTAGCTGCCTTTCCAGTTTAGGGATCTCAAGACAGCTTACAATATACATAAAATAGCAACCATAAAAACCACCGTTTAAAAGCACAGTTTAAGGCTGCCACCAATTCAATCAAATGCAGGTCTAAATAAAACCGCCTTCAGCTGTCTCCTGAAGAGGGGAAGTGAGGGGGCCCAGCCAGACATACCTCCTGCGGGAGATTGTTCCATAGTCACAAAGATTCTACCAAAAGGGCCCTTTCTTATGTATCCACTAGGGTTGTTGGGTCTTACCTGGCTGCTGGTGGGGGCTCCAGCCCGGGCTCCTGGACCTTCTGGCACGATGGTCACCATAGAGTTTTTAGCCAAACACTAGAGCGTCCCCTGCACGACATGCCCGGCAGAATGATATCACCTCCAGGTGACGTCATCGCGCTGGACATGTTGGGTGTGACGGGGCTCTTCAGGGGCTCTTTGGGGCAGAGCTCCCCAACTGGCCAACTGGCCAGTGGCAGTTTGGGCCCACTGAAAGTTTGGAACCCCTGCCCCATAGGGGGGAACCCACCCAACAAGTTTCTTTGGTTGATGGGACACTCAGGAAGACCTGTACCTGTGACCTTAATTCCCTGGCAGAAACATATGGGAGAAGACAGTCCTTCAGATACCCCATCGGGCTTTAAAGGATAAAACCAAATTCTTGAATTGGGCTTGAGAGCAGATCAGCAGCCGGTGTAATTGTTATAATATTGGGATCACACGCTGCCAATAGCTGGCCCCCAACCAACAGTCTAGCTGCAGCATTCTCCTCTGCTTGCTCCTCAAGTAGAGCTCATTGCAGGAGTCTGGTCTAGATATAATTAAAGATAGATATATAACGAAAGATTAACAGTAGCATTGTGTCCAGATCACAGGAGGTGGTGGTTCCGCTCTATTCTGCTATGGTCAGGCCTCACCTGGAGTACTGTGTCCAGTTTTGGGCACCACACTTTAGGAAGGATGTTAACAAGCTCGAGCATGTCCAGAAGAGGGCAACCAGGATGGTGAGAGGGCTGGACAAGTCTTATGAGGAAAGGCTGAAAGAGTTGGATATGTTTAGCCTGGGAAAGAGAAGACTTAGAGGGGACATGATTGCAGTCTTCAAGTATTTGAAGGGCTGTCGTGTAAAACATGGAGCAGATCTATTCTCTCTGGCTCCAGATTGCAAGATTAGATCTAATGGGTGGAAATTATAAGGGAGTAATTACCGGCTAGATATCAGGAGAAACTTCCTAACTGTAAGAGTGGTTGGGCAGTAGAACAGTCTGCCTCGGGAGGTGGTGGATGCTCCTTCGCTGGACGTTTTCAAGCAGAGGCTGGATGACCATCTTTTGGGTATGTTGTAGGTATGTAGGGCTATCCTTCGGCTATGCTCCTGCAGCATGCAGGGGGTTGGACTACATGACCTGCAAGGTCCCTTCCAACTCTAACATTCTATGATTCTATAAAGCATGGATCATTCTGGCTAGATCTGAACTGGGAACAGGTGCAGCTGAAAGAAAAACTGCTTCAGTCGGAGCACATCTCCTTAGGCTTCACATTTTGCTTTGGGGGACGGCAGGATAGGATATTTGCAGGCCCATCCCAGAGAGGAAGCCAAGCCGTCCTGTCCTCAGAAGTGATTTGTCGCCCTGCCAAGCCGAGTTCCTGACCTGTAATGCGAGATGAACGAAGGCACTTGACCTCCTCACGATTAGCTGGCAAACCCCCTTTCCCCAAGATGGAGCTGCTCTGAAAGCCTTTGGCTGACTCTGAGCCAAGACCTTCCGAGTGGGATTTTACCCCAAACACCACACTAAATTTAGAAACAGCACTCCGGTACTCAAAGGTACCCCTGATTAATGATGAGAGAGATGGAAACTTAATTACTTTCTTGGGCTTCCCCATGGCGGGGGGGGGGGAGTCCATTCCAGCCACTATATTCACCTTCTGTAGAACTCATCCCTGCTTTGCCTTCGCCTTTCCCTTGTTGGGAGGGAAGTGACAGGTGACCCAGCTTGGAAAGAGAATGACTTACAGGAATTCATAAATAATGGAAGCCAGTAATGGCAGGCTGCATCCCTAATGAGTACCTTTATTTATAGCCAGTTTCTTTGCCAACATGTCTCAGCACCTTACGGCGACAGGCTGGATTTGCTAATTAGGCCGACAGAACAGACTAGAAAACTGAGACCCCGTAACGTTGACAGGCCTGCCTCCTGTTTGGTCCATGTGGCTGGTGACCCATGGAGGTAACAGAAGACTACCAGCTGCCTATTGGGATATACACGCTGCGGGGGCTTCTGTAGGTACCAGCCCGTAAGGGGGCAAAATCAGCAACTGCCCACAGGCGTGCCTTCTCCCTGGTGGCCCTCAACTTGTGGGAACAGCCAGCCCAAGGAGGTCAGGAAGACTCCCCCAGTCCCGGCTTCCCACACACTGTCTAAAACTGAATTATTCAAGAGGGCTTTTCGGCACAGGCAACAGAGTCGCACTGTACAAAATGGTTCACAGCCCTCCTTGGACAAATAATTAGAGACTGTGTTTTATAGTGCTGTCTAGCGCTTGCTGAAAGGAGGATCCTACCATGGAATGTTGCATCGTTTAATATGCCGCGTTAATACTTGGATTCAGTTCTGTTTTTAGACTTCCGGTTGGGTCTCCAACCCTAATCCTATTTCAGAGTTTACTGAATGTCCCGTCCGTCAGTTGTATTGGTGTAGTGGTTAAGAGCGCACATACTAATCTGGGAGAACGGGGTTTGAGTCCCCACTCCCCCACATGCAGCTGCTGGCATGACCTTGGGTCAGTCATAAGTTCTTTCAGAGCTGTTCTCTCAAGGGCAGTTCTCAAAAGAGCTCTCTCAGCCCCACCGACCTCACAGGGTGTCCGTTGCCGGGAGGGGAAGGGAAAGGGATTGTAAGCTGCTCTGAGACGCCTCCAAATAGTGAAGGGCGGGATATAAATCCAACCTCCTCCTCCTCCTTCCGTGTAACCTGCCTTGAGTCAAAGTGAGAAAGGTGGACGATAGATGATAGATAAAACTTCCCAATTCTTGTGGCCCCAGGCTGGAAAAAAAATCTCTAAAGCTCCTGGTGGTATTGCTGTACATGTTGTGGGTAGGGTTGCCAACCTCCAGTTAGCATCTGGAGATCTTCCCCACTATTATAGTTAATCCCCAGACATCCAAATACAGTTCCCCTGGAGAAAATGGCTGCTTTGGAGGGGGGACTCTATGGCATTACACCCCAAACTTCACTCTCTACTGGACCCAGCCCTTTCTCTAATCCTTGGCGCTCTTTCTCTCTCTCTCTCTCACCTATACACACACACACACACATACACTACTAGGCAAGAGTGTAGCCATAGTCTTTGTGTCAGCATCTGGAAACCAGACAGATTTTTCTTCCTGCGTTCAGTCTTAAAGTCATAGGAAATTTCTTTTGATCGAGTTACCACCCTAAGGCAATGAATAGACTGTATTCAAATGGGATTTTGATGTGTTAATTTATTAATGCATACCCTTACTATTTAGGGCTGCATAAGTCAACTCTGGTAGCTTGAATTAGATCTGGAAACAAAGAGGTGGGTTCTAAGTACTGGTGAGAAACAGTCATACCTGTTCGTTCCATTTGATGGCCTCGCAGCTGTTCTCTGGACCAGCTGGTTTCCAAACTAGACAAGCGACTTTCTTATAACCAGGGGTCTTTTCGTAGAAAAAACAGCTTTTTTCCCACCATAGAGAACAATGGAGGGAATAGGGCCAACTTCTTTGGGGGCCCATAGAATTGGACCCCCTGATCCAATGTTCTTGAAACTTGGTGGGTATCTTGGGGAGAGGCTCCATCAGCTACCCTGTGGGTTTGGGGCCTCTCCCTCAAACCCCTCCCCTCCAGCCCCCAGAATATACCCTATGTTTTCACCATTGACTTCAATGGCCCATAGGATATAATGGAGCTGAAATTGACATTCGGCTGCCTGAAAGACTCCCGGGAAGCCGGCTGGGGGCGGGGATTGGCTCCTGAGCTTCCGCTGTGGTGCGCTCCCCCCCGCAAAAGACCCCTGCTTATAACCCTTTTGTAAACCTTACAGGGGAGTCTCTCTGGAAATGAAATTCTGCAGATGATTCCACCAGAAAGGTCCTGTTGGTTGTTGTTGTCAACCTAGTTTCAGAAAGCAAAAGTGATTTGGGCAAGGTCCCCTTTGATCGGGATGCCAGCCTCTAGGCAGGTAGAAAGGGAACAAACAACCTGGGTCTTCACAGACTAGAAGATTCTTTTTTCCCAAAATTCAGTTTACTTGAAGCAATTCAAACGCCATCAACACCATCGAACCATTCACCAACGAACCATTCACACTAATGGATTTGATGAGTGTTACTAGGAGATATGACTAGAGTGTCTGCCAAATGGATTGATATAATATAGGTATTTCAACGCCACCCACTTTGATAAAGTTATACACGGAACAAGATATAATATTCATGGTTCATTGGTGTTGATGACGTTTGAATTGCTTCAAGTAAACTGAATTTTGGGGAAAAGTATCTTCTAGACTGTGAAGACTTTTTTGGCACAATATATCATGGTTGTTTGTTCCCTTTCCATCGTGTGACCTCTCTCTTTGGTTTGCAGGCTCCAGGCAGGGCCTGGGGATCCCCCAGAATTACAGCTTGTCTCCAGACTACAGAGATCAGCTCCCCTGGAGAAAATGGCTGCTGTGGAGGGTGGACTCTGTGGCACTGTACTCCACTGAGGTCCCTCTCCTCCCTAGGCTCCACCCCCTGATCTCCAGGAGTTTCTCATCCTGGAGCTGGCAACCCTATGCCCCCCCCATTCCCTGCCAGTGGCCAGGGGGAGCTGACAACCCTAACAAGATACCGTGGCATACCGGAGAAGTGGGGAGGTCTCAAAAATATGCTGGGCCATTTAGGATATCACTGGTCAAATCTAGCGCTTGAAATGGCCCCCTGCTAGCCCACGGAATCCGTACACTTGCTTTGAAAGCTTCCGTAAAGCCATTTGCGACTTGAATCGGTGTGGGGAAAGAGCATGCATGCAGGATTAGTGGAGAGAAAAGAATTCTGGAGAGGACTTTGAAAGCTTTTTTCATTCTGTATGTTTGTGTATGGAAGGAAAGGGTTGCAGGAGGTACTGGAAGAAAAGGAGAGGAGATTAACGGTGAAAGCTCTGGCATAATCAGCCAGATGGCTTTTTGCCTGTTGGACTATTGCTAAAAAAAAACTCCCAAAAAACGCTTATATTTACGTCTGTGAGAAGATCTTGCGGTGGTGAGCCGCAACGAAGAAAGCAGGCTTGATTATCTACTGAATGATGTTGATGCAGAACAAAAGACTCCTTCAAGTCCTGATTTCCCCCAAAGACTTTTAATAGCATTAGGCTTTTTATGATCGCGCGTCTCACTGTTTGAAAAACAGGGCTGGTTCTAACGTAACACTGCCAGGGAAAAGGACTGCTCTTTGGAATGTCGATTTCTTATGCTGATGATGTTGTGGCTGTAGCAGATTTCGTTGGGCTTCTCTGATCAGGGCTGCAGTCGCCTGGCGCAAACAGATGATTTCATGAGGTGTCAGATTTCTTTTCTAGTCTGAGGCGGGGGAGTCCCCCCCCACCCCAGACTGGGAAGATGAAAGAGAAAATGATTAGTTATCTGATGAGGTGTTCTGTATGATTATGGCAGCAATCCCTAGAACACTTTCCTAGGAGTAAACGGCATTCAGTAAAATAGGATTACAACTTCCACTTGGGAAATACCAAGATTCTGGGCGGGGGTGGAGCCTGGGGAGGGGGGAGATTTGGGGAGAGAGAAGGGACCCCTGTTGGCCATTGTGCCACAGAGTTCATCCTCCAAAGCAGCCATTTTCTCCAGGGGAACCAACCTCTGTTTTCTAGAGATCATTCGTAATCATGGGAGGTCTCCAGGCACAACCTGGAAGTTGGCAAACCTACAACAAAATGAGACCTACTCCTCCGCTTCAGTTTCACAGGAGGACTGAGAATGGCAGTGAGAGCAAAACTGTTGAAATGGCCATCAGGCCAATGGCAAGCGGGAACTGGCATCACGGATCTCTAGGAAATGCCGGAAACTCCAGTGGTAGTTAGAAGGCCGTGGGTTTATCTCAAAGCTGTCGTCACCCCATTGCCAGTAGTCACACACACACACACCCATGTCCCTGACCTCCCTTTCCTCTCACTGGTTCCCAGGGCTTCCAAATGCTGGATTATGCTAGCGTGAGTCACAGCCTGATCCTACACAGACTTAAGTGCCCCTTACCCTACCTGACCCTTCTAACTTTCTCTGGGTTTCTAACACCTCCCCTAGTCAATGTAATAGTGAAACTGACAGGGGTGGGTTAGTAGCTTCTCATGTAGTCGATTGTGTGTGATTCTGTGTACAGCAGTGATGCAGCAGTAAGGATTTTTTAAAACAAAGCAAAACAACAACAACAACAGCTGCCCAATAACAATGGATTTGTGCACATGTCCTTTAATGAACTGAAAGTGAAATTAAACAAAGCTAAGGTGAATTTCAAAAACGGTTCTATCCCTGCAGGGGTGGCGGGCAGGATGAGTGTTTCTACTACTGATGTCATGAGCATTATGGGGGAAATAATCATTAATTTCCCTGCTTCCTGCTCCTTTGTTTCATTTAACTTTTATTGATAGGTTTCCTCTGTTGTAGACGCTGGCTTTTGATTGATTGATATATTTTAATTGACTTTTTTTAACGCTGCTGCCTGCTGCTTAACACCTTATAAGTACTTATTGATATATTAGTGATTGTTTCATTGTGTTAACGAAATCCACCATGGAAGACATCTGTTTGAGAGGGATTTGGTTTGGTTTTGTGTTTGTAGGATATGAGGGTTTTTTTTAAAAAAAAATAAATTCAACGTCCCTAAATGGCATTTGGCATCAGTGTTCCCTCTAAACTGAGTTAGTGTGAGCTAGCTCACAGTTTTTTAACCTCCAGCTTACACATTTTGAATGCCAGTAGCTCACAAAGTAGAATTTTTACTCACAAGTCTCCACAGCTTAGAGGGAGCATTGTTTGTCATCCTGAGAATTCTTTGGAGGTAATGCCTACTTACACATTCAAGGAAGGCTGGTTCTCAGTTAAGCAAAACTACAGCTGCAGTCATAGGTGGGTCAGATAGGTTGACAGTTTTTTAAACTGGTCTCTCTAGCTATTGGGCTAAATGTAAAATATATATATATCATTTGCCTTGGAAGCACAGAAGCTTGACATAGTATCCCCGATCCTCCATGTTTCCCAGTTAAGGAGAAAATGCTGTTCAAACAAATTACAAAGATGGTCTGACTCCAATGGTAACAACAGAAAGAAATTTTACTTACAAAAATAGAAGCCCATCTTACACAACATATTCATGTAGGCACATATAATTTATTGTGAACAGAGAAACTTCAGAAAGGTTCACGTGCTACAGCTCCAAGCCCAGGTAACAGAGAGAGAAGAAGACAGGCCCTACATAAGATGAAGGCAGAAGACAATCAACAGCCAAAGACAGCTCAACATCTAACCAATGAGAGGAGGGTGGGGCCAAGTGTACCCAAGTCAGATAATTCTCTTAACCCTTTCCCTCCTAGATCCTCTTGCATGCAGAGTTACAATATCCAACACTAGCTATCCCTTTAATGCCAGTTTGATCTTGCAGCTATTTTCAAGTGATGTTATTTAGCTCCATGCCTGTTTCTGAACATCTACTGAAGGAATAGGACACTCTTTTTTATGGCCAGTTGGCAATGGCAGTGTCTTAAAGGGCTCCAAGCCACGCTTTCCTATTTTCAGAGGCTGTTGACTGTAATAGGAAATGAAAAGGAAAACACAAAAGAAGGTTGTTCCTTCTATCAATGGAGCACCTGATTTTGATAGCAGGCTTTCTTTAAATATGGTTATGTAACTAGGCAGAGAATTGGTTCAAAGGCAGATGATTCATCCATTAAAACTTCTTTGATTGGTTGAGAGCCTTAAGGAAAATAAAACTTGAGAAGCAGTCCAGAGAGAGAGGAGATAAAGCCCTGAGACTGAAGTTCAGGCAAGAAAGAAATGTTGACAGCATTTCATCTCCTTTCGGTACTTATTTCAACAAGGCGCTAATTAGCGCTATTTAAAGCGGGCTGAAATGCGAACGAGAGAGGGGCGAGAGGCATTTTCAAAGGAATATAAATGCATTTGATTTTTCATAAGGATAAACTCCCAACCATTTGGATCAATAGGAAGGGTCAGATTAAGTCAAACACAATATATGAGCAGTCCTGAAAAAGATTAAGCAGTTTGTAAAACAAATAAAATGAACCCGCATATGAAGCAGGACAGGAATGAATTAAACAGCAAGCCACTACTACAGCAGTAAACGACATGGTGGGGAACATTTAATCAATACGAGTGTAGTGTAGAAAAGGCTATGAAAATAATGCTGGGTGAAATGACATTCAGTGTCCTTCACTTCTGTGGAAATCTACAAAAGTAGGATTGCCAGACTGATGCCGAACTTAGTGCGAACACCTGATTGGCATAGCCCGCTGCAGCCCCGAACTCCTGAGCTCACGCAATCCGCCAGCCTCAGCCTCCTTGGCGGGATTATAGGTGTGCACCACAACATCCCACAACGTCCCATGTTCCACTATGTCACTTCTGGGGAAAACTCAGAAGTGAGGTAGGGTAGCTCTAGGAATCATCAGAAACTCTATTGAAAGCCATAGAGTCCCTGACAATTCCTAGAGCTACCCTACATCACTTTCAGGTTCTCCATGTAAGTGACACAGTGGTGCACAGGACAGCAACTTATTTTTTTCTCACGTCACCACTCCAAGCAGTGGCAGGCAAGGACATCTGCTGGAAAGAGGCCTGGCAGCCCTATACAGACATATTTGGGAGTTTAGGATTAGAGCTAGCTCATGGTGTGCAAAATGTCTCATCACCACACTTCCTGGGATTCAGCTCAATGCCACCATAAGAGGAATTAGATTACTTTAAGTATTATTCTTATTTATAAAAAATATCAATCAAGGCCTTTACTAGAATGCCCAAAGTAATTTAGAGGGAAGGGAAGGAAAACATACAATGTGAAAACCGAATGGGGAGTGCAGAGAAATTTTGTTTGTTTGTTTTTTGGCTGTGCGTATGATAAAACTGTAAAGGCTGATGGAACTTCTCTGAACAAAGCCAGTTTCAATAGCACTGTGGTCCTTGGCACACATAAGGAGAGATCTGCTATGCTGATACATGCTGCACATGTGCATTAAGGACTATTATATCACTGTAATATAGGATCCCAGTGAATGTACTGGATTCACTACCTAAATCAGGGCTCAAGAATCCAAATCGAGGTCCAGAATGTAGGAGACCAGTCTCTCCTGGATTAGAACTTTGTGATGTCCATCACTACAGAAAAGGTATCTTATGGTGGGCCTTCTAGAAAGGCAAACTGATCACAAAACCAAGTGACCGCCCGCCCACCCAACAAAAGCACATTATGATTTTTCCATCCCAAAGACTGTGTCAATAATTCTGAGGTGGAGCCACTTTTTCATATGGGTTTATCATGCAAAGTCCTCAGTCTGGACCTCAGCATTTTTAATATATAGTATTAGTATATTTCCTGGCCTACAGCGCACATTGGAATGATTTGGGAATTGTTGACAGATTTGTTGACTAAACTGTGTATAGTCTGTAGGGTTGTCAAGCTAGGCTTCCTACTAGGGATGCCAGGATCCAGGTGGGACCTAAGGATCCCTTGGAATCACAGCTCATCCTCAGACTACACAGATCATTTCCCTGGAAAAAATGGATGCTTTGGAGGGTAGACTCTATAGCATTGTACCCCACTGGAGTCCTTGTCCTCTGCAGGAGTTTCCCAACCTGGAGCTGGCGAGTCTGCCCCCCATCAGTGTCTGGGGGAAAACTGACAACCCTTCTGGCCATTGATCGCCACTGGTGCCTGCTGCCACTTCAAACAGTAGCAGAGGGGGGAAAAATTAAAAATTTGCCAGCATCCTCTACAGTTGTACCTAGAAGTAACAATTGGGTAGCTCTAGGAATTGCCAGGAAATCTATGGTTTTACCATAGTTTCTGGTGTTTCCTAGAGCTACTCATTGTCACTTCCAAGTTGTACCCAGAAATGACATAGTGACGTAGGCCCTTCTGCTGGTTGCCAGGCTTGACCTTTCAACACTAGTGGTCTGCAGTGACCCCATTTCAAATCTCTTATCTTTCACCATCTCACAAGTCAGTGTCCCTTATCCTCATCAGCAGAACAACACATGAGGCTAGTATTAGTTGCCAACCCTATGGAACTGTCGTTAGGACTACATGCTTTCAAGACAGAAGGTGCTATACAAAGGCCAATCCTTAATATTAAAACTACAAAAGGCTTCTGAGAGATTGGCTTTTGCCTAACAAACAGTGGATTTGCAGAAATCACTAGGGGTGTGTACAAAATAAATTGGTATATTGAACCCCCAAAATATCGGTCATTCCTGATATTCCCAAATCCCAGTATTGGTATGATATTGGGATTTGGGAAATACTTGGGATTCCTGATTTTTTTCTGCATGCAGACTTGGCTGGCCCCAGGATCTTCATGCGGGGGCGGGGGGTCTCTCACTGCTGCACGCAGACCTAGCTGAGAGGTTTCTCCTGCCCAGGGGGGTTAGGCTGCTGAGCAGGAGAAGCTGGCCCCAGGATCTGTGTGTGGCATGGAAGTCTCTCCCCGCTGCACACAGACCTGGCTTGAGGAGCCCAACAGCGAAGGCAGCATGGAGCTCTCAGCTCCCACTGCCTGAGATGATCCTGTCCTTGGTATAGCCAACCCGAATAAAAACTGGAAAAAAAATGGCTTTTATTTGGGCTCAGCTTTATCGGTAGCTGAATCAGATCCTTTGATCTGTATTCGGCTGAATTAAGACACAGATTTTTTTTTTTTTTGGTGGGGGGTATTTATTCAGTTTGGTTTATGCTGAATGCACACCCCTGGAAATCACCCCAACTGGATCTTGGTGTTTATATGCCAATATTGGAGTCGCTGAATACTGTACAGAAGTAAATAAATATTCCATTACCAGAACAGTAATCCGTTCCATCATTGTTTCCTTTCTCTGCAAGACACAGAGATGTTTGGCTTCCCCATGCTGAACAGCACTTTTTCTTTATTACAGTACTAGAGATAAAACGTTTGAGCCTTCCGTGCTGACAGGAAAGCTGGATTCACATATTAGTTCAGCAAAAAGGATTTGTCTTGTGGACTTTTATCCAACCCTATCAGAGGCCAGCCTTGTTATCTTGTACTTGGATACTGCTGAACTAAGAGCCACTTCTCATGATATGGGTACCATGTGGAGGTCACTTGAAATATTATCTGTGGGTAGAACTAGATGGAGTCTGACACAGGGCAGCTTCTGAAAATGTCGCCCCGTACTGAGAGTATTTCCTTGCTTCCTACAATATTTAGGCAGACCTAGCCACACTCTTTCAGGGCTGCGGTGGCTCAAGTGGTTAAGACGCTGAACTGCAGACTGGAGGGTCGGTAGTTCAGCAGTTCAAGACCCAAGTGCCGCATGACGGAGTGAGCTCCCATCTCTGACCCCAGCTCCTGTCAACCTAGCAGTTCGAAAGCAAGAAATTGCAAGTAGATAAATAGGTACCGCTTCGGTGGGAAGGTAGCAGCGTTCCGTGCACCTCGGTGTTGAGTCATGCTGGCCACATGACCAGGGAAATGTCTTCAGACAGCGCTGGTTCTTTGGCTTGGAAACGGGGATGAGCACCGCATCCCTAGAGTCGGATTCGACTGGCTTTTGAGCAAGGGAAACCTTTATCTTTACTTATCCACACCCTTTCCCCTTTCCTATTCTGTATCCCTGGGCTGGAACTAGAGGTAGGGTTGCCAGTTCCAGAATGGGAATACCTGGAGATTTTGGGGGTGGAGCCTGGGGGGGATGGTAGGGACCTCCGCAGGGTACAATGTCATGGAGCCCACCCTTCAAAGCGGCCATTTTCTCCAGGGGAACCGAGTCTGTATTCTGGAGATCAATTGTAAAAGTGGGAGGCCTGCAGGCCCCACCTGGAGGTTGGGAACCCTAACTGGAACAGACAGGGAACTGTAAGGAAATGGTATCACTAACTCTAACAAATTGTATCAACAGTGTTGGGGGAGTGGGGGGACTCAACACAGGGATGCTGGTTTTGGTGGAAGCCACGCATCAAGCACCATTATATCTTATTCAGAAGTACAAGCCCTTGGGCATAGAGCTAAATCTACACCACAAGACCTGCCATAATTACTAATGGGGATGTGGGAACCGCCCAGCTTTGCACACACAAACAATCCAGATGTTAAGAAAAAGAATATGGGGTGGTAAGGCCTCCAAACTGAACACAAGCAGCTTTAAAAAAAATCAAGTCGCCCGAGTCTGGGTGCCATTTTGTCTAGTGTAGAAATCAAAAGAGTCACTAAGGAGCCCGCCTCCAGAGCCAGTGGAAGGGGTTACAGGCAGATGCTAGGAGGCAGCAAAAGCAACAGTGTTGGATACAACCCTGCAGGGGAAGGAAAAGACCATGGCCAGGCAGAGGAGGAAGAGGAAGGACGGTACTGAGGTCCTCACTGGAGGTCTTTCTCCACATGGCCTAACATCTGAAATGACGCTCCCTCAGAGCTGTGGAGTCCGGTGAGGAAAGATTCTACTTTGTGAGCTGCTGGCATTCAAGTTGTGAGCGGGCGATTTGGCCGCTGCATCGATCAGTTTGCTCTGGAGCCATCCTTCCTGAGCTATAAGACAAAAATGTGTGAGCCGGAGGCTAAGAAACCGTGAGGTAGCTCACACTAATGCAGCTTAGAGGGAACACAGATCTGAAATATCATTGGAGGGTTGCCAGGTCCTCCCTGGCTACCAGTGGGGGATAAGGGGCCCGTAGTGTTGCCAGATCCAGGTTGGGAAACTCCTGGAGATTTTGGGATTGGGCCTAGGAAGGACAGGGACCTCAGTGGGGTACAATGCCGTAGAGTCCACCCTCCAAAGCATTCATTTTTTCCAGGGGGACTGATCTCTGTAGTCTGGAGTTGAGCTGTAATTCCAGGGGATCTCCAGGTGAGAGGCCCTTCTCTGTATCAGTGATGGGCCAGGTTTCCAGTTCCTAGTTGGGAAATTCCTGGAGATTTGGTTGTAGAACCTGGTGAGAGGAGGGTTTGGGGAGGGGAGAAACCTCAGCAGGGTATAATACCACAGAGTCCTCCTTCCAAAGTGGCCATTTTCTCCGGGGGAACTGATTTCTGTGGTCTGGAGAGTAGTCATAATTCTGAGAGATCTCCAGGCCACACCTGGCAGGTGACAGCCCTAGACAGACATGGCTCTGGCACCATCTAGGGTTGCTGGACCCCCCCCAACCACTGGCATGGGATTGGGGGGCTAGGATTGCCAGGTCTGGGCTGGGAAACTCCTGGAGATTTGGGGATGGCTCCTGGGGAGGACAGAGACCTCAGTGGGGTACAATGCCATAGAGTCCACCTTCCAAATCAGGGGTGTCAAACATAAGGCCTGGGGGCCACAACTGGCCCATCCAGGGCTTTTATACGGCCCACAAGCAACTGGTGCAAGGGTGGGAAGAGAAGACTGCTCAGCGAGAGGAGCAGATGGAGGCACCCAGATTGTGGTTTCAATATGGCAGAACAACCTTGTCTGCAGCAATCAAGCAATGTGGGAACATCTGCCCAGTGCTGCATCGATGGCTCTCCAGTCCGCCCATGTAGGTTTTCCTCTACATCCCCCTCCTAGCCCATGGGGCCATGCAGTGAGGATACATCAACTCAGAGTAGGGTTGCCAAGTCACTTACCTTGCACAACGTGGGAGAGTTGGTCCCAGGCCGGGACATTCTATGGTACCATAGAGTTTTTAGGCTTGCTAGAGCAATGTACCCAGCGTGATGACGTCACTTCCGGGTGACATCATCGCACCAGGCACGTCGGCCCAATCTGGGCACTTTGGGGGTCGGGTTCCCCCCGCGGGCCAGATCCAGACCAGCAGGTTGGGGGCCCTTTGGGTGGGCAACCCCCCGCCCCCCTGGGGGACCTGGCAGCCCTACCTCAGAGCCTACAAGCTGCTGTCCTTTATGCAGTTTATATCTCGGGTACCTGGCATTATGTTTTATGGTACACATGGCCCGGCCCAACAAAGTGACATTTATGTCAGATCTGGCCCTTGTAACGAACAAGTTCAACACCTCTGCTTCAAAGCATCCATTTTCTCCAGGGGAAAAAATCACTGTAGACTGGAGATGAGGTCCAATCCCGGGGGATCCCCAGGGCCCACCTGGAGTCTGGCATCCTTTGCACCATCCCAAGAGTGGGTCCCCTTGGCCCAGTCCTTGCTAGTTTTCCAGTGTTTTGTAAACATGGAGGGCTTTTGCTGGTTACATTAGCGATGGCTTAGCTTTCATCCTGGCCGCTGTGCTTTTAAATTGTGCTCTCCAAATGTGAAGCTGGAGGTTACCTTTTTTGACTGGCAGCTGTTTCGAATGGAGCACCCTCGGTTTGTCGTCTAAGCCTATTGAAGCCTGCCCTGAGGCCCTGTTTGTATATGGAGGCATGGAGTGCAATTGGTTTGAATTGAATCAATAGATAACAATAATCCCATCCTATGGAGCGCCTCTTTCATGGAGCCGTTGGTTGTAATGCACACTGGCTCATCACTCCAGCTCATCCGTACTGTCATCTGACTGTATGCCCGAAGCAAGAATATTTGGAGATTGTATGGAGACAGATTATACAATATAGGCAAATCTGCCAAGCAAACTGATTCATGGAAACTCACATTCTGAAGACAGATAGTGATGCTGGTCTTCAGTGGAAGAACTAGATTCCAAGAAGGGAGCTTTGACTCCTTAAGGCTAATACCAGGTCATGTCTCTTGAAAGCTTATACCCCAAAAATCTTGTTGAAGAAGAAGAAGAGTTGGTTTTATACCCTGCTAACTACACAAAGTCTTCTCAGAGTGGCTTACAATCACCTTCCCTTCTTCTCCCCACAGCAGACACCCTGTGAGGGAGGTGGGGCTGAGAGAGGTCACCGAGCTGGCTGCATGTGGAGAATCAGTGAGGAATCAAACCCGGTTCTCCAGACTACAGTCCATGGCTCTAAAGCACTATACCACAGCTGGCTCGCTAAGGTGCTCTCTAAGGTGCTCCCGGAATCTGATCTCGCTCCCATTTTGAACACAGTATGTCAGTATTTGCTTCAGATCATTATGAGAGCCAGTTTGGTGTAGTGGTTAGGAGCGCGGACTCTAATCTGGGAGAACCAGGCTTGATCCCCCACTCCCCCACATGCAGCTGCTGGTGTGACCTTGGGTCAGTCACAAGTTTTCTCAGAGCTGTTCTCTCAAGAGCAGTCCTCAAGAGAGCTCTCTGAACCCCACCTACTTTGCAGGGTGTCTGTTGTGGGAAGGGGAAGGGGAAGGAGATTGTAAACTGCTCTGAGACTCCTTCGTGTAGTGGGGGGCAGGGTATAAATCCAAACTCCTCCTCCTCCTCCTCCTCTTCTTCTTCTGTCTAGCATAGTTTTTAGGGTGTCAAACTAGGATATGAGCATCCCAGATTCAAATCCCCACTTGGCAGCCTTGGGCCAGTCTCCCTCTTCCTCAGCTTAGTTTACTTCAGATGGTTATTGTGAGGATAAAAGAGAAGAGGGGAGGACCCTGCAAGCTACTTTTGGCCCTATTGAGAATAACAGTGGTATATAAGTATCTAAGGCTGTGATCATATGCACAATTAGACCCAACATAGGCACAAATGCCAACAGATTTAAAGGGCACAATCAGACAACAACATCTGGGAAGTGTCCTGCAGCCATCAGCAACCCGTTCTGATCAAGTTTGTTGTAGGGGTTAAGAGCGTGGACTCTAATCTGGGAGAACCGGGTTAGATTCCCCATGCCTCTACTTGCAGCTGCTGGATGACCTTGGGCAAGCCATAGTTCTGTCAGAGCTTTTCTTTCAAGGACAGTTCTGGAAAGAGCTCTCTCAGCCCCACCTACCTCACAAGGTGTCTGTTGTGGGGAGGGGAAGGGAAAGGAGTTTGTAAGCCACTCTGAGACTCTGAGTGAAGGGCAGGGTATACATCCAATTTCCTCTTCTTCTTCTTCTTCTTCTTCTTCTTCTTCTTCTTCTTCTTCTTCTTCTTCTTCTTCTTCTTCTTCTTCTTCTTCTTCTTCTTCTTCTTCTTCTTCTTCTTCTTCTTCTTCTTCTCCACTGCAGAAGTGGACAATGGGGGAAATCCAGTAGTAAACAGATTACCACAGGCCACGGACAGACTTTCCCCTACCTGATCACTCCAGCCCACTCTCATGTGGCCGGGATGGTCTGATCAGGCCATCCCGATTCCGTGCCATTGTTTTTTCCCCCCTTCTCAGTGTGCACATCATCACAAACTCCATTGGGAGCCCTCAGTGCGGAGATGTGATTCATCGATTGTTAGTTTAAGCACATCGGAAACAAACGGCACACACAGAAAAGACTCACCCACATTTGCATCTGATCACACACTGACAGGCTGCGCCCGCAGCTTCAAAGAGAGGTGTGATCGTGCAACTGTGGGTCTATTTCCTATGGAGGAGATAGCCTCACTCTCCCCCCATTTTATCTGGCACGTGTGATACATTACAAAAATGTTGAAGAATCTGTGTGGTAGTTTCAAGCAGTTCCAGGGAACCTGCGGTCCAGTCCCCACACTGCCATGTGACCTTGGACCTGTTGTGCTTTCTCAGCCTAGCCTGCTTCACAAGGTTGTTGTGAAGATAAAAATCGGGGAAAGGAGAACCATGCTCAGCACTCTGACCTTCTTGGGAGAAAAGGGCCCTAGTAAAATTAGTAACTGGATGGCCCAGGCTGGACTGATCTCATCGGATCTCGGAAGCTAAACAGTGTCAGCCCAGGTCAGTCCTTGGATGGGAGACCACCAAGAAATTCCAGGGTTGTTACACAGAGGCAGTGATAGAATCATAGGATGTTAGAGTTGGAAGGGACTTTGCAGGTCATCTAGTCCAACCCCCTGCACTCTGCAGGAGCATAGCCAAAAGATAGCCCTACAACATACCTGAAAGATGGTCATCCAGCCTCCACTTGAAAACGTCCAGCAAAGGAGCACCCACCACCTCCCAAGGCAGTCTGTTCCACTACTCAACCACGCTTACAGTTAGGAAGTTTCCCCTGATACTTAGCCAGTAACGACTCCCTTGTAATTTCCACCCATTAGATCTAGTCTTGCAATCCGGAGCAAGAGAGAATAGATCTGCTCCATCTTCTACATGGCAGCCCTTCAAATCCTTGAAGACTGCAATCATGTCCCCTCTAAGCCTTCTCTTTCCCAAGCTAAACATATCCAACTCTTTCAGCCTTTCCTCGTAAGACTTGGATTCCAGCCCTCTCACCATCCTGGTTGCCCTCTTCTGGACACGCTCGAGCTTGTCAACATCCTTCCTAAAGTGTGGTGCCCAAAACTGACACAGTACTCCAGGTGAGGCCTGATCATAGCAGAATAGAGTGGAACTACCACCTCCCGTGACCTGGACATAATGCTTCTGTTAATGCATCCTAAGATTGCATTAGCTTTCTTCACAGCCATATCGCACTGCAGGCTCATGTTTAGCTTGTGATCAACCAGAACACCTAGATCCCTTTCACATGTGCTGCTGTCAAGCCAAGTCCCTCCCATTCTATATCTGTGCCTTTGATTTTTTTGTACCTAAATGTAGGACTTTGCACTTATCTCTATTGAAATTCATTTTATTTGTCTCAGTCAATGTACAATCACCTCTACCTCTGCAGGTCTTTTGCCCTGAGCCAGCTGGTCCAGGCTAGTCAGATCGGGATTAGTACTTGGATGGGAGACCACCAGGGAGGTCCAGGGGTTGTGATGCAAAGGCAGGCAATGGCAATCCACCTCTATTCATCTCTTGCCTCCAAAAGCCTACAAGGTTGCCATAAGTCAACTGTGACTTGACGGCACTTTCCACCACCGATAGAATTACCAGTGATCGCTCCCAAGCAGCCTTGTAGAAGCTATTGTGCTGTAGCTTTCAGAGAAGACCAGGCCAGATCGACACTATCTTGTCAAGGTTTCAGTGTGGGGGGGAAACCACCTAGGATACTGTGCATTAGACACGCTTTTCAATGACAGACACAAAGTGATTTCCGGTGAGACAGCTCTAACATTTCAAGAGATTCTGTATCCCCAAAATAAATCTGCCATTCCCCCCGGACATCCACAGAAGCGCATCATAATCAAAGTTCATTAAATTTGCACCCGACATCAAATGGATGTACCAAAGTGCACTGTATCACACAGCCCTAATAGCTCACACCTGGCAGATCGCTATTTGACATTTTCACACTATTAATGTAAGTACTCCTGAGATGGGAGGTTCATAATAGCTGGCTTTGCTTGCAGTGTATTAACAAGCGAGACTCACCGAGGCACATCACGCTGACCACTGGCTCTTTCTTTTACGCTTCTGATGGAACATGATCATTTGCTCAGCTTGTCACTCAACTGGATGATCATTCTCCCTGGTTTAAAATAAGCACTATTTGAGTATTGTCAGGAAGGTCCTGGCTGATCAACTATCGTCATTACAGACATCCCAACCGTTTGTCCATCTAGAGCCTGTCGTTGTGTGACATTGTGTGACATTGTGTGCGGAACAGCTTAAAGGATGAGGACGTGATCTTTTGCTGGCTATTTGGTTATGGATCCACCATGTTAACTAGAGCTATTAGGAGACTCTGGGTACTGCTTCGTTGGACACCTACCCACATCTGGAGGAAAACATCCCATTAGGAGTCATAAGCCAAACTGGAATCTGATTTTCCTATGTGGTGTTGTCAATTCTCTGAATACTGTCCTGTACACTCCAACGCTATGCTGGGGATTATTAGGAAGGGAATTGAAAACAAATCAGCCAGTATCATAATGCCCCTGTATAAATCAATGGTGTGACCTCATTTGGAGTACTGTGTACAGTTCTGGTCACCACACTTCAAAAAGGATATTATAGCTTTGGAAAAAGTGCAGAATGATAAATGGGTTGGAGAACTTTCCCTATGAAGAAAGGTTAAAACGCTTGGGGCTCTTTAGCTTGGAGAAACGACGGCTGAGGGGTGACTTGATTGAGGTTTATAAGATTATGCATGGGGTAGAGCAGGTTGAGAAAGGAGTACTTTTCTCCTTTTCTCACAATACAAGAACTCGTGGGCACTCCATGAAATTGCTGAGCAGTCAGGTTAGAACAGATAAAACAAAGTACTTCTTCACCCAAAGAGTGATTAACACATGAAATTTACTGCCACAGGAGGTGGGGGCAGCTACAAGCATGGACAGCTTCAAGAGGGAATTAGATAAACATATGGAGCAGAAGTCCATCACTGGCTATGAGCCATAAGGTATAGATAGGACTCTTAGTCTGGGGCAACTGGTGCACTCTATTCTTGGTGCTTGGGGTGGAGGGCAACAGCGGGAGGGCTTCTAGTGTCCTGGCCCCACTGATGGACCTCCTGATGGCACCTGGTATTTTTGGCCACTTTGTGACAGAATGTTGGACTAGATGGGCCATTGGCCTGATCCAACATTGGCTTCTCTTATATATTTATTTATACTTTCGGCTTATATACCGCCCTAACCGCAGGGGGTCTCTGGGCGGTTTACATAGCGGTTCTAAGCAACTGGTTTTAACCTAACTAGGGCCACATAGTCTACAGGGTGGTGACTGCCTATCAGCACCCCAGGCTAGTTGTCATCTGGCTTCCTTTTCGTGGCTTCAGATATTGGCGTCCTGGTGCCCTTTTTCTGGAGCCGATCTTCCGGGCAGCTTCCTCCGGCAGATCTCGTCCTGGTGCGTGGTTCTGTGTTGGCTGCAGTTCCGGCTATTGTCCATAGGTGGCTCCGCCACGCTGTGCCACACATCACCACGCTCTCTAGGCCTCCACTTCTCTGGGCTCCGCCTTCCAACGTTGCTCCACTGGTTGCCAGGAACTGCTCGCCGCCATCACCGCCGCTGCTGCCGCTGCCGAAACCTCCACGTCACAAGGAGGAGGGGGTGACCCCTGCCACCTAGGGCAGGTACCCACTTTATCTACTTGCATTTATGATGCTTTCGAACCGCTGGGTGGATGGGAGCTGGGACATGGGCCAGGAGCTCACTCCGGCCACGGTGAGTTTCGAACAGCCGTAATGGCTGTTCATTGACGTTACTTTGCAGGCGTTCTTACTACCTGCGCCACCGCTCCCTTATGCTACCACTTATGCATCTGGGATTTGCTACCACTCTTGTCAGGTATCTGTCGGCCCCATGTGACCGGGAAAACCCAGAACAGTTTATTCTGGGGCTTTTTTGCCACGACTGACTCCTGCTGCAGACTGCCAGTCTGAACTCAGCCATGGGCGTGTTGCAGAGGAATGCTCTAAAAATACAAATTACAGTCAAGTATCACCTTGCCTTTCCATGTTTCCCTTTTCAAAAGCACTGAAAGCAAAGGTCTGTCTTAACACACACACACAAGCCACCACCCTGAACATCTCAGGCACTTACAGCAGAGTTCCTCTGGCTCTGATGATGACTGTTTGTGAACCTATTAAACAGCATGCATGCCCTTAGTTGGAAAACATCTTCAGTGATTTTGAAGGCATCTTACAGTAGACTCCGCCAATTCAGCCCTCTCTCTTTTAAAAACGTGTTCCCCCTTTACAGGCGCTGTAGTGGTTTTTGTTTGTTTTTTGCCTCAAAATTTCCCAAGTGGGTCTTCTGTGTAGCCATGATGAATATGGATAGCACTGCTCTGTATTCTCTGGGCTTCTGGTTCAGCTCACGTAGGGTGACACGGCAACAGTCGGCCTGTAAAAAAGATTAGTTTAGTCATCAGTATTCAGTCTGGTGATTTGCCGGTGCATATTTGATTGACAAACAAGAAACCGGAGGCCTTTATAGGGAATCAACAATGTCCCGAGGCCAAATTCCTTGTCAGTAGTCTTGAGTTTCTGCAAGCGCACAATTTATCATGCTCAGCCCTCCCGCACGAGTGACAAACCCAATAGGGTTGTGGCAGATGCTGTTGTAGGAGACACTGGGAAAGGCGTCCTTGCTACTGACTGAAGTAGAGGGCTTGACAGGAGCCACTTAAAAAGAGAGAGACACTTTTCTCCTGAAATGTTAATTCCCGCCATCCTTTTTCCCCCACCATTTTGCCTGTCTCCGGTATCTTTCACCCAAAATATGCTTAAGACTCATCTGCAGACTATGAATTCTTTTGTGGCTATTTTTAACACTGGGGGAAAGTGCTGCCTCCAGGATTGCTTTACCAAAGAGGATAATGGTGTGGAGAATGGGGAACTTTAACCCTTCCCTTCTCTCCTGTTTCCTTGCTGGAAACGACATTAATTCCTCATTATACAATTTCTCTTGAAATCTGTTTCTTTTCCTGTTTTTAATAATTTTTCAGTCAGTTTCCAATAATTCAGTTGTGATCGAGACAAAATCTGAAGAGAGGAGGGGCAGGGAGGGAGGGAGGGTCTGCCAAATTTTCCCTTCCCCTCCCCACAACAGACACCCTGTGAAGTAGGTGGGGCTGAGAGAGCTCTGTCAGAAAGTGCCCTTGCAAGAACAGCTCTGACAGAACTACGGCTTGCCCAAGGTCATCCAGCAGCTGCAAGTGGAGGAGTGGGGAATCAAACCGCGCACTTAACTACTAAACCAAACTGGCTTATACCCCAAAAATCTTGTTGGTCTCTAAGGTGGTACTGGATTCAAACCTTGCTATCCTACTGCAGACCAACATGGCTGCCATCTGAAATGACCTTTTGGACTCACATCCTTCCCCCTTGCATACCCTCAATCTCACTCTTGTGAGTCATGAAGGAAAAAGTCTCTTTTATTTTTGAAAGGACATAAATCACCCATACAAGGTAATGGATGTGGAGGCTCCCCCCAAGACCTAGTCAAGAGTACCCATTTGCCCTTCCTGTATTTGGCCTTTGCATGGCCTACACTTCACATTCCTCTGTGTGGAGAAGATGTAGGTGACACATGGCCCCATGGTATGAAAACTGGGACTGGATGGTGCAGCTACAACATAGCCTCCCCTCCCCTTCGGAGCTGTAAATGGAGGAGATATTACTAAGTGCTGTCAAGTCCCAACCGACTCATGGCAACCCCAAAACAGAGGTTGGTTGCCATTGTCTTCCTCTGCATGGTCTTCTTTGGTGGCCTCCCATCCAAGCACTGATCTGCTTAGCTTCCGAGATCTGGTGAGATTGTGCTATCCTAGGCGACCTTGTCTCCTGGAGGAGATATTACCATCACACAAATCTTCCCACATATTTGAACTCCAATAACGCCACTAATACCAACTTTCCCCCCTTTTAGAATGCTGTACTAGTTGGTCCCATAATGAAATTGTGCAGCACAGCATTTTGTCAGTTCCGTCCTTTCTGACAGTTGGCAGAAAGTGACGGGAAGATTTCTTGTCGTGTTGACAGTTTTTCCCTAGAATAAATAGCCCCAAATAGTTTGGGAAAGGATTACTCAGTGCTGTTATCACCCATAGTGATGTCAGATAACCATCACTGTGACTGCACATCAGTCAGTCTCTACTTTCCCGTTCCTTTCTCTCTCTGTATCGCACTTCCTGCCTTTCCCCTCCGTGAATGCGGAGCCTGTGATTTTTTGAGGGGAAGACCTGAAACAGTAAGTCTATCAGGACAGGGGGAGCAGAACCTTAATGATTATAGGACTGTGATTATGGGATGAAGTCTCTAAGGAAGTCTGACAGTACGTCACCTCGAGCATTCTAGAAAAAAAGTACAAGAATTGCCTTTTTATTAGGGTTGGGGGGGGGCATACAGGTCGTTATGACGCGCAGTTATTACAGCGGGATGCAGCCTATTAATTAAATATTGGGATTTTTACTGGCCCTTGTTTTATACTTATTTTTATGGCTAGTTTTAGACTTTGCGGTACTTTATGTTTTCAGTTGGTCATAAGCCTTTTCAAGCATGAGGAGATTTGGAGGGGGAAATGATTTATGTTAATTAATTAAGACAACATCCTCACCACTGTTGTAGCATCTCACAGATTAAGCCAGGGAGTATCCAGTGGAAATTTTACAGCAACCTGGAACTCTCCAAATGGATATGTGTATCCTGTTTCTTAGCGCACTGTTCTGCAAGGAGCTTGGAGTGACATACAGCACCCTTTTGGTTGGTCCTCCCAGTAGACCAATGAGGTAGTTTAGGTGGAGTGATGACCCAATGACCTTCATGACTGAGTGAGGAACGGCATCTGGATTTCCCCAGTCCTAGTCAAACACTCTAATTACTACACAAACTTGGGTCCTCAAATGGCCATAGGCAAGTTACTGTTCTTTTAGCAATAACAATTGTTTTACCAGTAACGTCTCTCCTGGAGAGCTCAAAGAAGACAATTATGAGGTACCACTTCAGCAAGCTTTTTACTGGTATTCCATACCAACATGTGCTCACTTACTTTCACCCCTGCATATGGGAATGGCATGATGGCTATTTTACAGGGTTCTTATGATGATGATGATGTATACAGTATAGGGTAGGGAAATGGGGAGTGGGTCCAGGAGTGCATGTGCTGTGACATCCCTTTCAGGAAAACCTGGAAGTGATGGCACGTCACTCTAGGAATCAGTGGTAACTCTATGGCAAAACGATAGTGTGTCCAGAGATTCCTAGAGTAATGTGACATTACTTCCAGGTTTTGCTGGAAAGGATGTCAAAGTGCATGCACTGCTAGATTCCTCATGTCCTTACCTCCCACTGTATACATTACTCACTATTCCAGGGAAATGATTTCATGGCCTAAGTGACACCAGTATTTGGGGGGAAACAAAATCTCACACCATGGCTCCACGATGCCAACAGGAGGCACAGTAACCCTAGCAGACGGAGTGCTTTGGGCCTTTGAAATGAGTTTTATTAATTTCTCAAGAAGCTCGTGTGCTACCAAAGAGCATATCGGACCAAGTGGTTGAGAAGTGAACCATTTAGCCTTCAGCACCAATGGTCTTTGTAATGCACTTCTGTCTTTGTATGGCGCTTCCTGCCAAAGCGAACCGAATTACCATTTGGAAGAGAGCTGGAAGCAAGGCACTTCAGAAAGTGAGAGCGACGTGAAGTAGCTTGCTGAAGATCTTTTGAAAAAGAAATTGCCATAGGATGGGATTTATGATACTTATGGGCAACAGAAGATGAGGACCATCTGAATCTTCTGAAGAGTAGGAGAAAGGAGGGAAAATAACGTTAACATTTTGTTAAATAAATGATAGCCCTTTTTTCCTTTGCACAGTGTCTCAAACAGCCTACCCAAGGCCACTGACAGAAACTACATTTCTATAGGAACATACAAGTGTCCTTGATCCTTTCTTCCCTGAAGGAAATCCTGACATCAATGCAGTCGGAACTGGAGGTTACTTCTGAAATCTATACATTGATCCACAGCAGAATGCAAGACAACTACTGAAGAAGTAGACAGCATCGGCTTATGTACTCTTGAAGGAATGGAACACAGAAAGCCAGGAGCTGGAGGGAAGTACCAGAGAGGTGAACCTGGCTGGAGGGAATGAAACTCTGAAACAGCCCCTGTCCCTGGAGTCTTTCTTCAATCTGAAGCGTAGGCGGAGTAACTGAGAATGCTGCCGTCTCATGTTCAGCGTACTTCTGATTTCCATTGTGTTGCAGCTCCTAAAGATGTTATGATAGTCCAGAATGCAACTAATGGCCATGTTTTTCATTTCCTGAAGAGATTAGCATAGTGGGGGGGGGGAATGTCTTAAAGACAGTGATATTTCACAAAATGCTTATATGTTTGGAAACCTAGATGCACAGAGGAATGGTGATGTGCCAAATATTTAACAATTGAGGCTCTTTCACAGAACAGAGAAAAACTGCACAACAGACCAACCACCCCATAACATAGCACAATAGAGTAAGGAGCACTGAGGAGCAATTCAAGACTTGGGTTGCCCACATGGGCATCTACAGAAGTTAATTCTGGGGGAGGGCAAAGTCTCTCACCAAGAGTGTCCTCAGAGATCACTCTATCAGTGCCTCTTTCTATATAGTTGGAGCGTGTGCATGCGTGTGTTTAAATGTAAATTAAAGATTTACTAAAATTAGGGTTCAGGGGGGCAAGTGCCTTCCCTCCCCCTCTCCACAGACATCCTTGGTTGCCCATCTTGGGAAATTCTTAAAGAATTGGGAAGGGGAGGAAGAGGAGGAGGAGATGCCCCCATTTTATGCCCCATTTTTCTCTACCGGAGGGAGTCTTGGAGTGGCTTACAATCACCTTTCTGATAGAAACCCTGTGAAGTAGATGGTTCTGAGAGAGCGCTAAGCAAACTGCTCTTGAGAGAACAGCTCTGAGAGAACTGTGACTGACCCAAAGTCACCCAGCTGGCTTCAAGTGGAGGAGTGGGGAATCAAACCTGGTTCTCCCAGATTAGAGTCCCCCACTCGTAACCACTGCACCACACAAAGGGACATGATGCCATAGAGTCCGCCCTCCAAAGTGGCCACTTTTATGGCATGGTAACCCACAGTCCACATGTATTTGGTATAGTGACCCATCCAGGACTGGCTCAGGGTGTTTCACACTCTGGACCAACTCTGACCTTAGCACCCATCCAGTTCCGCATTCCATTTTCTACAGCGGCTAATCAGATGTTTCTGAGAAACCAACCAGCATTACATAAAGAGTCCAGCTGCCCTACTATGAACCCAAGCCAATGGCATTACAGCATACCCAGTCTTTGCCTATGGAAGTTGCATTCTAGCCACTGACCATTCTTTCCTTCCCCATGACTTCCTCTAATCCCATCCTAAGAGTCTAAAAATCTCACTCTAGTAACCATCCGTAGAACAAAGTTTGAGTCCAATGGCACCTTTAAGATCAAAGAAGTTTTATTCAAGGTAACAATTAAAATTAAGAATGTAATCAAGTATGTAATGTAATTTGGAATGGTAGCTTTAAATGTAGTGTGTAGCTATTGAGTGTGCGGACTCTAGTCTGGGAGAACCGGGTTTGATTCCCCACTCCTCCACTCGCAGCTGCTGGATGACCTTGGGCAAGCCATACTTCTGTCAGAGCTGTTTGTGAAAAAGAGCAGTTTCTGTCAGAGGTCTCTCAGCCCCACCTACCTCACAGGGTATCTGTTGTGGGGAGGGGAAGGGAAAGGAGTTTGTAAGCCGCTCTGAGACTCCAAGTGAAGGGTGAGGTACAGGGCTCTTTTTGTAGCAGGAACTCCTTTGCACATTAGGTGACACACCCCTAATGTGGCCAATCCTCCCAGAGCTTACAGAGCTCTTCTTACAGGGGCTACTGTAAGCTCTTGGAGGACTGGCTACATCGCCTAATATGCAAAGGAGTTCCTGCTACAAAAAGAGCCCTGGCGGGGTATAAATCCAATCTCTTCTTGTTCTTCTTCTTCTAGTCTCGGGACAAGGAAAATAACTCTACACAGCCAATTGCCCCACTTAAAAGAACAAGATGATGCAAGGTCGCCTCTGTGCTTGAAAGGAGACAGACTCTCACCATTCCACAATTAAGGATACATCAATCTCCAGTTCTGACATATTTATTACCTATGCTATGTTGATCCACCTCAGTTGAACCCAAACAGATGATAGCCATATATACTAAGCTTACTGTTCTTTTAATCCATTAAAAACACGTTCATTGTTCTGTATGCTGATTTACTGCTCACCCTCTATAATTATGACTGTTATTTCTATTTCCATTTTATTGTATCTGAAGAAGTGTGGCTGCACAGGAATAAAACTTTGTTGGTCAGGCAGGGCTCTTTTGTAGCAAGAACTCCTTTGCATATTAGGCGACACACCCCTAATGTAGCCAATCCTCCAAGAGCTTACGGAGCTCTTATTACAGGGGCTACTGTAAGCTCTCGGAAGATTGGCTACATTAGGGGTGTGTCACCTAATATGCAAAGGAGTTCCTGCTACAAAAAGAGCCCTGGTTGGTCTTAAAGGTGCCACTGAATTCAAACTTTGTTCTAGTGCTTCAGACCAACATGGATACCCACCTTGATCTAGTAACCATCAGGACATATTTTAGTTGATCAACATGTATATATACAATCAGGGCTTTTTTTGTAGAAAAAGCCCAGCAGGAACTCATTAGCTTATTAGGCCACACCCCCATGTTACCAGAAGTGTGGTCATCCAGCCACATCCACCTTTTGCTTCTTATTCTGTTTACCTTGTTGTCAAAACCCAGGGCTTGTATTGTAGCAGGAACTCCTTTGCATGTTAGGCCACACACCCCAAATGTAGCCAGTCCTAATGAGTTTCTGCTGTTTGGTGTGGCCTATTATGCTAATGAGTTCCTGCTGGATGTGGCCAACTCAGGAGCCAGCCGGAACTCTGTTCCTGTGTGTTCCTGCCCCAAAATAGCCCTGTATACAATGAAGGAGAAATGCCAGCTAGTGGATGACATGGAAGACACTGTTTCCAGGGTCAGATCTTGGTTTCAAAAATACAAAAGGGAGCAAAGGGAAAGGTAGGAGGGCCCATTAGGGAGGGTTGGCCAGTGACCCACTTTCAGAGGCTTCACTTTGGGGTCCCTGCCCATAGGTTGGGCAACACTGGTCTAGAAAGCAGTTGTAATTCTAGGAGAATGCCAGACACCACTTGGAGGTTGGCAACTGTATTTGGGAGGCATCTAAACATTTTGTATCGCCTGGTTTTGATTCCAAAATGGAACCAGTGCCCTGTTCTTTATTGTCTTCCGTTTTGTTTCCAAGTTCTGAACCAGCCATTGTGTACCTACAGTTTGTGGAAGCTTTTGGTTCCACCTGTTCCATCATCTGCAGAGGCCTATTGAATCCCAGCGCTGGAAGGCAACAGGGGAGATCTGGTTGGTCATTTTGTGAACTACATGGACCATTAGTCTGACCCAGCAGGGTGCCTCTTAACATTCTTACGTTTGTGCCTTTTCCCAGCTTCTACATCACCAAGACCCCCTGGAAAATGCTGCAGAAAAAAAATCACCCTGATGTATTTTATATTCCATTGCATCAAGATGAGCTGAGCTGCTCCCCTTTGTTACTTCAGGACTGTTAGGGTAGATGGGTTGGGTGGGTGTGGGAAGGTGCGTAGCTCAGTTTCTCTAGGGCTCCAGCCATTTTGCCTTCCTGCCTGAGTCCCTCTGAAAGGCTTAGTCAGTCTCGTTTTTTCAACACATTAGGAGAGCATTCGGTGGATGGAAGCCTCTCTCTGAGACAAGGAACTAAAGGAGAATTGACCCAGGATTTCTTAGGCTCTGAAAATATTGGCCAATTTCGTCTTCCCTTCTAGAGAGGACCATGCAGCTTCAAGGCTAGGGAAGGGATTCAATACGGAATTGACTAAGGTTTCTTCACCTGCATCTTAGGTAGGACAAAAAGAAAAATCAGGAGGGGAGTAAAGGTTCCTGGCTGCAGACAGCGAGGAAATGATCTCTAAACTGTACAAGGTGTTATTGAAATGGTATACTGAGGATGAAGTTGTAAAGGAGCAAATGATAAAATGGGCTGTAAATGTTAATAATGAGATATTAATGACATCTTGGGAATATTTGTGGAAAAAATCAATGAAAATTTCAACGTGTGTAAATGTTAAAGAGAATTGCTATAAAATGATGTACAGATGGTATATGACGCCTAAAAAAATTGCTATTATAAATGAAAGTATGTCCAACAAATGTTGGAAATGTAAAAAACATGAGGGGTCTTTTTACCATATGTGGTGGACATGCGATAAGGCAGTAAAGTATTGGACAGAGATCCACAATGAGATACAAAAAATTTTGAAATGTACTTTTAAGAAAGACCCACAGATGTTATTGTTAGGTCTTAAAATGGAAGAAATAAATGTAGCCAAGAGAACACTACTATGGTACTTGACTACAGCAGCAAGACTGACTTTTGCTCAATGTTGGAAACAAGATAAAGTACCTGAAACATGGGAATGGATTAAAAAGACGTTGTTTTTAGCAGAAATGGACAAATTAACAAGAAAATTAAACAACGAAGAAGATGAAACTTTTTTTGAAGACTGGAAAGACTTTCAAAAATACTTGTTGAAAAACTGGGACATTAAACGCGGTTTGATCTGCTTTGATAGTTATTAAGTGGAAAATGAAATAGAATTAGATTTCTGAATTGTTACCGTTTGCTAGAGAAAATAAGTTTAGAAATAATTGTAATAGAATAAGAGAGATATTAATGGGGTTGGAGCGGTGCGGGAAGTCTTGTTTGGGGGGGAGAAGGGGAAATTAGAAAAATGGGTATGTAGGTTGGTTGAAAATGTTTGAACATGTGATATATCCAATAATAAATTGTATTTACCAAAAAAAAAAAAAAAAAAAAAAAAAAGACCCTTTGGAGGCATTTTATTTACTGACACAAATCTGCACACCAAGGAAACACCACAAAGCAAATTCATTGTTTAGGCGGTTGATTCCCCTCCAACCATACTTGGAAGCAGCTATATCTGCCACCACATCTGATTATTATTTTTTTGCTATGTGCACTTTTTTGTTGTTGTACGAACATATCAGCAGTGCAGAGGGGGGAAAGATACACATTAATGGAAATGCTTGGAAGCTGTGACCCAGTGTGCTTGCTTGCTCCAACTTCCAAATTAATGTTCAACATTATGGTTAAACAGGAAAAGAACTTAGGCGAAAAGCAGGGGTGAGCAAACCGACAGACTAAAGAAATGAAATGGAGGAAACCTTCTCCTACCTATTGTTTAGTATCATGAACAGGAGGCCGCCTAGAATGTAGAAAATCAGCAAGTAACTTCATTGTAATGACACCAGTCTATTAAGAGGAACCTTGAACTCAATGGACTGCTAGTAAGAGCCAAAACCAAATAGTAGTGGAAATGGAGACTGCTTTTTCTTAGAAGAGGAAATTCAACACTTCCTATTACGGCATGTCAGGAGGGTCAATGGGCTACATCTATGGGCAATAGTTCGGTGTCCTGTGAAAATACAGGAAATATGCGTGCATACAAATAAGCTTACATGTGCACCTCTCTCTCTCTCTCTCTCTCTCTCTCTCTCTCTCTCTCTCTCTCTCTCTCTCTCTCTCTCTCTCGTGGAATTAGAGTTACCAACACTTGGCTGGAAACCCCTGGGAGGATTGTGGGGTAGGGCTAGACATGGCATCGCTGAGAATGACATCAAGGCATATCCAGGCCACTCTAGAAGTCTTCCAATTCTCTGTGGTTTTTCTTTCCTCCCCATTTTGGTCAAACAGCTGCACTGGGCAGTAGTGGACAACTAGGGGCAGGAAGCTATTGCAGGTTTCCCTGTGAGGAATATATATTACACAAATCAGACAGATACATGAGGGGGGCGGGATATAGGGCCTACAGTAGCTACTAGCCACAATGACCAAAGGGAACCTTCACGCCCAGAGAGAGGCAACCTCTGAATACCAATGCCAGGTGGCAGCAGAGAGGAGCTTGGCCTCTGTGACGTGTCATTGGCTCTTCAGAGCGACTGGTTAGCCACTATGTGAAAACAGAAGGACCACTGATCTGATCCAGCGGAGTACCTCACATTCTTCCACAGAATAAAACTAAGCCTGAATAAATATAATAAAGCTATGCATGACTGACACATCTAAATTGAATTTTTAAATGTGTTTTCCTTGCTGTTTCCTGTCTGCTGGTGTTTCCTGCCACCATTTTTTTTTTTGGCCATCACTGCCCTTGACTTCATTTCCCCACTTCACTGTTTAGTTTGAATAAGCCACAAGATTTTGTGTATGGCTGTCTGTGACACGGTCCCCTCAGATATAGATGTGACATTCTTGATAAAATTCCAATGGGTCATTCCAGGAAATTAGATCCAATGGTCGCGTGGACAAGTCCAGTGAGGGACAGTGAGGGCAAAGCAAAAAGCAAAAACAGTCATACGCTCAGACAAGCGAGAGACTCGGTGGGCACAGCAGAACATCCAAACTGGGAAATATGTTTTGAGAGAAACAGAAAACTCAGTTAGGCGGCATCAACTTAGCCCCAGTTTTGATGCATGCTTAAGAATGCACTAATTACAAAATGCAGAAAATGTCACAAAAGTTCAGAGTCATTTGGATGTTATTTCTGAATAACTGGAGATCGTAATGCAAGGTGACATTCTCACAGTCTACAGCCTTGTGACTTCTTAGGCAGCAGGCAACGGGGTGAACAGCTCTGTTGTACCGCTGCGTAAATTAGAGACCATTCTTCATACGCAAAAGTTATGCGCGGCACTTCTCATGCTAATGGTGTATTAAGCTATGCTTGCCCTTTCAAGACCTTACTAATGACTACTATAAGAATAAGGCCAAAAGCCATGGTGACTCAGCGGTACTCTTATTAATGGAGGACCACGGTCCCTTGTGCGGTAGTTCCCCATTATTGCTTTTATGAGAATCAGCATAATTGCACTGTGAGATTTTTCTAGGACTTTCTAAAAAAAGACCACATGCATTTTTCTTCCCAGCAGCCTTCAGCATGCTGCACCATTTCCACAGCAATATGAACATATTGAAACAAACACTTTTCTATCATTTCCTTAATTAGTTACCAAAAGTATATATACTTTTTGAGAGAAAGGATATGCTTTGGAAAATGCAAAGGATTGTCCAGGCCTGGCGTTAACCCTTCAGATTTAGTCTTGCTAATAGTCAAGTCAATAGAGCAGTACTACATCCTGCTATTCCAGCAAAAAACAACGTGAAACAGTGGAGAACCTTTGATACAAGTCTTGCTTGAGTTACATAGACAGATGCTGAAGCACCACCACTTTAGCTCCTGTCTTGCTCACAGGGTGGCCAGCTGTGGGAGTCAGGGAGAAGACCGGAAGTCAGTGAGAGGGGGTGGCCAACAGTGATAGTGTGACATCACTTCTGGGGATAACCTGGAAGTTGCATCACACCTCTCTAGGAATAGCTGGAATTCCTAGAGAGAACTGACATCACTTCCTGGTTTCCCCAGGAATTACATCACAACATCAGCCCAATAGCCTTTAAAAAAATTATCCTGCCACTAAAATTAGAGCAAGGTGTAGGAAATCCCCCACCTTCCTGGGGCCCTGTCAGACCTACTTGTCACCCATTGTAAGAAGGGAGCCAATTGTTCAAAAACAGTACCAACATTGTTCATGGCAAAGTTCTCAGCAAAGTTAACTATCACATGTCTAACCTGCTTCTCTTAACAGAAACTCCAAATGACTTGATTGGCTCTTCCTTCCCACCCCATTTTATCTGCAGAACAAACCCTGGGCCGTAGATCGGGTGAAGAGATATTGACTGGCTCAAGGTCACCCATTGAGCTTCAGGGCTGTGGAAACAATAGAACCTGGTGTGACGAACTGACCTCCAAAAGCAGAGTGCTTAGTGCTTCAAATTCAGAAGATTAGGGGTTAATGCCTCATTGTAAAGCACAGTTTGATTGACAGGCTGCTGCCCGCATGCACCCCCTTCTCTCTAACTAGTTAGCACCACCTGAGGAGAGTTTTTAAAAATTCTACTCAGTCTTGTCAGAGGGAGTCAGTTGTCTTTTGAACTCTGCCTTGGCAATAGCCAGTCAGGACAAATGTGTGTGTCCGTCTGAGGGAAACAGACAAGTCACCTGAGAAGTGAAGGGGCTCATCTCCTTGCCCTAACTGTGTACCAACACATTTGAGGAAAAGTTTAGAAATCAGAACTTAAAAGTCTAAGAGTCAGCCCTAGCTGAATTCTGTGTATTCACAGTTTTCAGAACTGGGATTTAGGTTTGACAGAAGGGACTGGACAGGAGTTTGGAAATTGCCAGTCTAACCAAACAGAAAAGGTTTATCATTCCTAGAAAGAGGAGGATATTTCTTACCCAGTTATTCAGAGGGTTCAACTCAGAAGGGAACCCTGGTTTATGTGAAAAGGGAAACGGTCTTAGATGTCACAGGAATTTTTTTTAAAAAAAGATTTATAATCCCACAAGGAAAGTATTTAAATACAGGAAGAAAGTACTAACTTTCCAGGAAACTAAGATAGTTTTATGAAACTTTATTAAGACACATTGTTGCTGAAAGAAATCTCCAAGACAAACAAACCTCTCACAGTTAAGAACTAACTCTCTAAGAATATAAGCTTGAACTAAACTCTGTTGCCTGTTCAAAATATTATAATTTGTATAAACAACTAAATTTACCTCAGCTTCTCGTCCCCTGCCCTATTCCTAGCTCAGCTGTGCCTGTTCAATAAAATCATCCTTTTTGTTTGAACTTAACTTCGTGTCAAGTGCCATTTCCCAAAGGGATTTATAAGAGGGCTCCTGCCTTCCTGGCCTGGGCAAAAGCCAAATAAGTTCTCTATCACAGGGTGGAACATGCAGAAAGTTATAATTCTGTAAATCAAATGTGCTAATAAGAGGCTGCTCAGTCAGAGTGGGCAACAGTGTTTTGGAAGGAAAATCTGCATCGGGGTTTGTCATACCTAGATCTACTCAGTGCTGCTCCAACCACCTTATCATTGGCTTTCCACACAAATGCAACTGTTCATGGCATCCATTTTGCTTCAAGGTAGTGTAATACCACTATTTCACTAGAGATATTTCAGCCCTTGAAAAATTCTCAGGAGTCACACATGAATTATTTTCAGTATAATTTTCACATCCTGTTTGCTGGATCCAACCAGTTTGTCTACTGGTGAAAAAGGGATGGGGGGAGCCCTTTGATCATCACAAAGACTACGTAGGGGATCATGGAAGCAGAATGGACCAAAGTTATGTATGATAGGGGTTGTAATAAGGAGGGGAATTGGGCAAGATTAAAGGGAGAAGTTGGCTGGATCCAACCCAGTATTTGGTAGAAACTGATCCAGAGAGTTTGTTCTGCCCATTTTGGAATCCCTTTTTAAATATTCATAGTTTTCACCAACCAAATTCAAATAAGCAAGTTTCTTTCAAGAGATGGATAGATTGTTAAATTGACCTTAGGAAATCAGGTATGTAATTGCTGAATATTTTTAATTAAGATCTGACACTGCTGTTGCAATTTAAATTCTCTCCAGTAGACTGGGAGCAATAGCTTTAAAAATGCCACTCGATTTTTGTTTTATGATTCTCCTTTAAAATGTACTCAAGGCTTGAAGGTTTAATTACAGCAGGGCTGATTTATTGTTTCCAGAGGTGTAAGACTTACAATTTAAGTATTATGTTAACACACGGCTTCATTCGTGTGCTATTGATTTACTCGGCAAAAAAAATGCATCTTTATTTACCAAAAAGTTAGAATAAGCTGATAGGTATAGCTAACTTAAAAGAAGTCGTGATAATCTTTACCCAAAGGCCAATTTTGTACCTTCATGGAATTTTCTGTGGGGCAGGAAGGTATTATACAAAGCCTGGTTTATGATCCTGTAGTAGAAATTCTGTGTTTCCAAGAATATGAAATATAGAATCCCACTAAAACCTCCTCTTTTTTGAGCCACTTCACAAATTCAGAGTTGTCTGTTGATCTCATTTTCACGTAGAAACATTATTTGTGTACATCCCTTCACACATATTTTTTTTTTACAACTGCAGTTGAAATAGCCATGAATTTACGTTTCTCCGTCGTGATACTCTTTCTGCAGCACAATGGGTGGGAGTGACTAGAATAGATCCACGTGTTTCGTATTTTTACCTATGTGGGTTTCAGCTGGAGCATGAGTCAACCTTGCCCTGTGCTCTGCTTTTAAGGTGATACTAGAAAAAAGGAGGGGAAGAAAAGAAAATATGAGAAACCATGAAAGGGTTAAACCTTAAAAAGACTGCTCAAGGATGACATGGGAACAGACCATAGTTGACAACAGGAGGCAAGGGAATAGAATAAGGCAACTTGTGGGGAAAGCAGAGACTGAAAAATGTCTAACTACATCCGAGGGATCCACAGCAGATGCTAGTCAAATAGTAGAACACTGACATATGTGTAGATCAGTTCTGATGTTACGCAAGGACCCTTCATTTAAAATGGCGGTGCCTGGTGGGGGTGCCTGGTGGGGGGCATCATGCCCTAGAAGCCCACTCTGTGTTCTCAGATCTCCAAAAGTACCTTCATGCTCAACAAGACTGAGTACTTTTGGTGTAGTGGTTAAGTGTGCAGACTCTAATCTGGGAGAACTGGGTTTGATTCCCTACTCCTCCACTTGCACCTTGAGCAAGCCATAGTTCTGATAAGAGCTGTCCTTGAAAGAGCAGTTCTTGAAAGAGCTCTCTCAGCCCCACTTACCTCACAGGGTGTCTGCTGTGGGGAGGGGAAGGGAAAGGAATTTGTAAGCCACTCTGAGACTCCGAGTGAAGGGCGGGGTGTAAATCCAATCTCTTCTCTCTTCTCTCTTCTTGTCTAATGGATCTTTCTCTCTCATATCCACTCCATTGGATGCCCTCCATGTCCTCCTTCTAGAATTTGTTGAGTTCTACCATTCTTATGTGCTGCCCTCTGTTACTGGACTCAGTGTCAGACAAGAGGATGCTCTTATATTTTTAAAATTTAGATGTGGCAGTTGGATCTCTTCTCACTGGCACGGAGTCAAAGAGTACAAAGAAGGTGAGATTCACAGCAGTCTCTGTACGAGAGTAAAATATTCAAAGTTACCCTCAACAAGGAGGACAGCATGCGTGCATAGACCATGGAAGTCAGGACCTGCTAAGGTTGCCAGCCCTGGGTTGGGGAATACCTGTAGATTTTGGGGGGGAGAGCCTGGGGAGGGCAATATTTGGGGAAGGAAAGGACTTCAGAGGGGTATAATGTCATAGAGTCAAGCCTCGAAAGCAGCCGTTTTCTCCTGGGAACGGACCTCTTTCACATGGAGATCAACTGTAATCCCAGGAGATCTCCAGCCACCACCTGGAGGATGGCAACGCTAGGGCCTACCCAAGATGATCTCTCATCCTATTGAGGGAACCCAAAAGAGTTTGGAGACGACAAGCAATGTCATTTGGAGAGAGAGAGAGAGAGAGAGAGAGAGAGAGAGAGAGAGAGAGAGAATATGTTCCTACTTGTTCTGCGTCTAGATTTCCATAACCAAACATTGTTGATCATAAATATGTATACACGATCGAGCAACCCTATTTTGGAGTGAAATTTACACACACCTCTGGTTGCTAGGTACCTTTGTTCTGTTTGGTGATTGCTTTCCATTTCTCCTTTACACGTGCTTCCTCTATTAGACCAATTCAGTGCTTACTCTCTGTTGTATATCACTTTCGATATGAGCTCATTCCCTCGCACAATATTTGATTTCCATGTAATTCAACAAACAATTGCTTATGATTAACCTCATCTAATTCTATGCAGGACGCTCCCTGACAGTTTGATGTCTTCTGTCCCTAAATCAGCCACTCACAATGATATCATGAAAACTTCACATCATGAATACAGCTTATTGACTGGGTACAATCTGGCTATGAATAGGAATCCTTCACAACAAACGTCTGTTTTCCTTAGATTTTTTTCTTTTCCCCTCCCCTGCAACAGAAGAATTTTATTATTCCCCTGCAATAGAAAAATTTTATTATTCTTGCAAATACCATGAACTTAGAATTGCAGCTTTGAAATGGATGCCAAGACAACTAAACTGTAATAGAACCAAACATTCCAACAGCAGAGACCTGATTTCTCAGCTGTAACTTCACAGGAAGTTTGAGTCCAGTGGCACCTATATGACCAACCAAGTTTTATTCTGGGTATAAGCTTTCACGTACACGTGTAATAAATAAATAAAACTTTGCTGGTTTTAAAGGTGCTACTGGACTCAAACTTTGCTCTGCTGATTTGGACCAACACAGCTACCCAGCTGAATGTATCTTCACCTGTAAGCAGGGCTATTTTGGGGCAGGAACGCACAGAAACAGAGTTCCGGCTGGCTCCCAAGTTGGTGACACCCAGCAGGAACTCTTTAGCATAATAGACCACATCCAACAGAAGAAACTCATTAGGATTGGCTACATGAGGGGTGTGTGGCCTAACATGCAAAGGAGTTCCTGCTACAAAAAAGCCCTGGTTTTGACAACAAACAAGGTAAACAGAGCAAAAAGCAAAAGGTGGGTGTGGCTGGATGACCACAATTCTGGTAACATGGAGTGTGGCCTAATATGCTAATGAGCTGTGCTAAGGATGTGGCCTAATATGCTAATGAGTTCCTGCTGGGCTTTTTCTACAAAAAAAGCCCTGCCTGTAAGACAGGCACAAATGGTATTGTGAGGGATGATTTATTATTGAAGCTGAGGTCAGCTAAGCATCCTACAGATATCCTAGAGCAGGGGTGTCAAACATAAAGCCTGGGGGCCAGAACTGGCCCATCCAGGACTCTTACCCAGCCCGCAACCAACTGGTATTTATGGAAATGTAAGGTACTCCCTCCTTTTATGTTATTTCTTGGAAAAAAACTAGTCTTGCATATGATTAAATACATTTATTGGGGCTTTTGTGGGTTCCCCAGTAAATCAATTGCTTTTACTACTAGGAATCAATTGCTTTTGTTTGTGTTTTGAGTATAATATAATATAATTAATTGGGTTTGCCTGTATCCTTTACAAAGTTTATAGCTCTGGTAGCTGGCATTACATTTTATGGCACACATAGCCCAACCCAACAAAGTGACATTTATGTCAGATCCGGCCCTTGTAACAAATGAGTTTGGCACCTCTGTCCTAGAGGATACAGAAAGGGGCCTTAATATTGTGGCCTGAAAGACATGGCCTTTGTTCCCCTTTTCTTGGTTTTGAAGAGTTCGGGGGAACACAAAGCGTGCACGATGTGCTTTATTATATTGCTTGGTCTAAACAAGAAGAATTACATGGCTTTTGTTGATATTTGGGTGTTTTGCTTTGGACCAGTGCAGCTACATGCAATCTCTTTCAACTTTCCCCTGTAGATTCACATGGCAGAAGATCAACAGTGGTGGACAAGCTGTCTCAGATCTTCTCCTCTTTGAGGAGCACCTGAGAAGCTAGGTTTCCAAAGAACCTGGGCTTCCCCAAGAAAAGGAAGTCAGACATTTCAGTCATGCATACCAGGAATCTACCAACTACATGTGGAATGGCCTGCCCAGGGTTATTTTGGGGCAGGAACGCACAGGAACCGAGTTCTAGCTGGGTCCTGAGTTGGCCACACCCAACAGGAACTCATTTGCATAATAGGCCACACCCAACAGCAGAAACTCATTAGGATTGGCTACGTTAGGGGTGTGTGGCCTAATAAGCAAAGGAGTTCCTGCTACAAAAAAAGCCCTGGGTTTTGACAACAAACAAGGTAAACAGAATAAGAAGCAAAAGGTGGGTGTGGCTGGATGACCACACTTCTGGTAACATGGGGGTGTGGCCTAATAGGCTAATAAGCTGTGCTGTCAGGGGTCTGGCCTAATATGCTAATGAGTTTCTGCTGTTGGGTGTGGCCTGTTATGCTAATGAGTTCCTGCTGGGCTTTTTCTACAACACAAGCCCTGGGCCTGCCCAAGGAGGTCAGGAAAGCTCCCATTCTCCTGGCCTAGGGCTGCCAGATCTTGCCCTGGCTGCAGTGGGGGTCTTTGGTGGGCATTCTGGAATGGGCGGGGATGTTATGTGACATCCCCGGTGTGATGACATCACCTGGAAGTGACATCATCATGCTGGGGACATCGCACAGGGATGGTCTGGTATCTGGACAAACTCTATGGGGTTTTTTGGCCTAAAACCATAGAGTTTGCCCAGATACCAAAGTGTCCCCCACGCAATGTCCCTGGTGCGATGATATCACTTCCAGGCCATGTCACCACAACAGGGACATTGCATGGTGACATCCCTGTTTAGGGATGGGGCTTCCCCTGCCTGCCAGCTGGCTGGTGGCAGGCTGAAGCCCCCAAAATTGGGGGTTTCCCCAGTGTGACCTGGGGAATGGCAACCCTATCCTGACCTTCCACAAACTATGCAAAACTGAACTGTTCAAGAGCCTTTTCTGCAGAGGCAAGAGGGTTGGCACTACACAAAATGGTTTTATGCACTCGCTTGGATAAATGATTAAGGACTGTGGTCTATCCTGCTGTGTACAGCTTGTTGTAAGCAGGATCCTATTTAGGTAATTTCTGTACCGCTTAATATGTCATGTAACTACTTATACTATGCTTCAGTTCTTTCTGGCAGTTCCAGAATTCTAAAATCTTAATGCATTGGTTATTGAATATTGCATTTTTCGGTGTGATTGTGCTGGCTCACTATATATAATCCGCCTTGAATCCCTGTGAGAAAGGTGCACAATAAATGATGTAAATAAAGAAACAAATAAACAAACATGTATTGGGAGCACATACTGCCCGTGATCTTCCTGATACAAGCCATCCCCATGAGGTGTGAATAGGGAGAATGCATGTATTGACCATGCATGTGGATTTTTCAGGGTTCATGTCCATGTGTTCCAAGGTTGTATGCACCCAGCAAAGACACACATTGCCTCTGTCCACACAACATGGAAACTGTGCATATTAGGGGAGGGATCGTGGGTAGGGGATCCCTTTACATGAGCTTGGTAGCTCCGAGGATATTTGATTTAATAGCTGAAATGGACAGGTGGAAAGTACAAAGTCTACAATGGCAGCAGATATTTATATGCAATATTCATCGGAAAAGAGGAAGGAAAAGTCTCTGGAAGCAAAAGAATGTGGGAGGTGAAGGAAGAAAAAGAGGCCCTCCTCATTTCATGGGGTTCACCTCCCTCCACGCTGAGGTGTATGTTGCATATACCAAAGATCCACACTCCTAATCACCCCTCCACTTGGAATAATATTCCATGGGCATTTAAACTAACAGTTTGCCTGCCCGCCTCCACTGCGCTTTCCCCTTTGGCGTGCGTGTATTCCTAGCCAATTTTGTCACCTTCCGGCTCTCTCTCTCTTTATCAAAAATTGCTTTTCAAAAAAGAAACCTTGAACCTAATCAGCCTGAGTACTGGTCCTTGTCACACTCCACTAGCCACCCCCTTTCATCCCCCTCCATTTGGTCTCTGAAGTTTCTCTAGCCCTTTGAAGTCCTCCTTTTGTCAAATAATAGTCCCCTTTCCAGTTTGGTTAGCTGGGAAGGGGAAATTTCACCTTGATGTTTTCAACACACATGGTATCTTAGGAGTGCGTTCCTGCTCCCACACACTTCTGTACAAAAAATGAAAATGGAAGAAAGATCAGTAATTATAAACAAGTGAAGTTTAAAAAAAACCAATCGTTGTGTTTCAACTACTGGATATCATCATTATTTTACAGTATATGGAGATTTAAAAGATAATAGCAGTACTGGAAGCAAAAATTTAAAGTATTAATCCTTAATACAACAAACAGCTTTTATCTCCAAAGAGTTTTAGATAGATAGATAGATAGATAGATAGATAGATAGATAGATAGATAGATAGATAGATAGATAGATATAGATATTTATATAGATTTTGTATTTAGATATATATATATATCTGTACATTATCAGAAAATGTTGCTTTCCAGTGCTCAGTGAATAAGAACTAATTCATTGCAGATGTCATTGATCAACGTCTTTTTATAAGAAGTCAGCCTGGTCTAAAGGCTCAGTCCAGATAATTTTATGTCAGTTTATCAACATCAGTGAAGTTTTTGATGTTCACATTTTACAATGAAGGCACGCACATTCAGCTTACCTGTTTGTGAGAAGCAGCCTGCCAAGTGTTCACTTGACAAACAGAATGGGGGATCAGCACTCGAATAAATGTGGGGTTCAAATCCACATGCTCAGCTGTGCATCTGTTGAATGTCAAAGGATAATTAATGCATGTATAAAGAACAAAGGTACATTCACTGTGACTTGTGGACAGGGATTTGGTGAATCATTACTAGAATGGGATCCAGCTCATTTGGGGGTGACAAATGTCATCAGTTTCCAAGTGGTTAAGATGCTGAATAGCAGACTGGAAGATTTGTAGTTCAGCAGTTCGAGACCCGAGTGCCGCATGATGGAGTGAGCTCCTGTCTCTGGCCCCAGCTCCAGCCCCCCTAGCAGTTTGAAAGCAAGAAATCGCAAGTAGATAAATAGGTATTGCTTCGGTGGGAAGGTAACAGCGTTCCATGCACTTGGCATCTAGTCATGACCATGGAAACATCTTCAGACAGTGCTGGCTCTTCGGCTTGGAAACAGAGATGAACACCGCATCCCTAGATGCGGATTCGCATCCCTAGAGTCGGATTTGACTGGCTTTCAAGCAAGGGAAACCTTTACCTTTTCCTTGTGGTCCAATTTTCTGTGTAGGAGACCAAAATTCTAGATATAACTAGTAGTGGATCAGGCAACTCTGTCAAGACTATTTTTTATATAGAGGTGGGAGTAGGGTTGCCAAACTTCAGGTGGTGGCTGGAGATCCCCTGGGATTATAACTAATCTCCAGGCAACAGTGATCAGAGAAACTGGTCTCTTTGGAAGGTGGAGGACTCCAAGACACTGAAGTCCCTCCCCTTCCCCAAACCCCACCCTCCCCGGGCTCCACGCCCAAAATCTTCAGGTATTTCCCAACCTGGAGCTGACAATCCTAGGTGGGACGCAAATATTCTAAATAAATATATTTGTTGAAATCATTTTTAAAGTAAATATATTCATTTAACTAAATCTGAATACATTATCTGAATAGATTATTTATGATATTTTTATGATATACATACATAGATTGTTTATATATAATCTTTATTGCATTAGCAAAAGAGCCGTGGCAACAATGCAAGATAAAAAACAGGTGACCAGCACGAAAAGCAAACAGATAATAACAAATCAACCTTTTTAACAAAACAAACAAAAAACCCCCCAAAAAAACACACACTTAAAATTGTCAAATTAATATATACGCAGTTGACAGTTATCAGCAGTAAACTACATAAACTCAGGGAAATTTGTTTTCCTAATCACCGTGGCTAAGAAAGAAGCCACTATAACCATAATTTGATTGTCAGAGGAATTATCAGACAATAACACTGAAACTACCCAAGGAAGGAGGGGGAGCTTTTCTTTTCTCATAACAGGAGTGATATACATAGATTGTTTAAATTAATATATCTGTTTATTTCTGATACCAAACTCAGCCCAATTAGGAGGGAAGTTCTACTGCTTCATGTGCAGATTCCTCTTTGTACCATGTTTTATCGAAACTTTCCAGTTGCTACAGATGGGTCCAGAATTTGTGTTTGAGGTTGGGCTCAGGTTAAAGTCTTTAGTATTGTTGTGTCGTGTCTTTGGGGATGTTCTCATACCCAGGTAAGACTGGGAAACAGCACCTGCAACTTCCTCCCAGCCCAAATGGGATGAATACCGCCCCCCCCCATTTTCAAAAGAACTTTATTAGATTTATAGATACAACACAGATACTAAAGAGGCATAGTACAAAATATGTGCTTGATGATGCAGTAAACACTGTATGGCATAACATCAATTAAACGTTGTTAGGGTAGACAGGTGAATTCTAATAGGTTGGAGCAAGACCAACAAGCTATAGATGCATCGAAGCTCCATCCAGTCAAGGGATGGAATTTTAAGAGAACTGATTTGTACCCCTCACCGAAATGTTGGAAAGACAAAAGAAAAGAATCTCTCTTCCAGAGATATACAGATCTAACATTTATTCCTTCATCCAACGCTAGGGTTGCCGGCCCCCAGGTGGGGTCTGACAATCTCCCAGAATTGCAACTGATCTCCAGACTACAGAGATCAATTCCCCTGGGGGAAATGGCTCCTTTGAGGGGCAGAGTCTATGTCATTATATCCTGCTGAGTGCCTTCCCACCCCCTAAGCTCCGACCTGTCCAGGCTTCACTCCCCAAATCTCCAGGAATTTCCAACCCAGAATTGGCAACCCAAACCAAAGTTTCAAGGATCAGTGCCCTCACCCAAGGGATCCTCCCAGCCGAGCTGCAGACAGAGAGGAGAGGGTTCCTGTGTTTGTAGGTGATTCAGGTTTTCCCTTGAAGACCAGATGCATAAAGGTAAGGTAAGCTTTTCCCCGGGATCCTGATGTGGACAGGTGGAGTTGGAGGTTCTGAACCCTGCAGGGCGGGGGGGGGGGGAGGAGATACACTGGATTCCCACGCTGGTTGGTCCTCTGGGCATTTTTCTTTTAGCCCCCACATAATTTACTTCCTGGTACTTGGATAGCCTAGGCCAGCTTGATCTCATCAGATCACAGAAGCTAAGCAGGGTCAGACCTGGTCAATATTTGGATGGGAGACCACGAAGTAAATCCACCATCGCTATGCCAAGTCAGGCAAAGGCAAAACTACCTCTGGAAACCCTTGCCCTGAAAACCCTGCAGGGTCAATATAAGTTGGCTGTGACTTGGTGACAAATAATAATAATAATATCCATCAAGAAACCTGAATGCTTGCTTGAATAAAATCAAATGCTTCACACAGTGAGAGAAGATGTGGGAAAGCACAGGCTCCTATCACTCATATATCTAGTTTTTTTAAAAAACCAAACACCAATTTCCATTGTCCATTCTACAAAGCAGGAAGGCTCTGTCCTGAACACGAATGGAGCACAGTAAGATCAGTTTCTTTCTCTCTGGCTGCCCCGAATCATACAATCATAGAGTTGGAAGGGACCTCCAGGGTCATCTAGTCCAACCCCCTGCATGATGCAGGGAATTCACAAATAACTACCCCACGCACACACCAGTGACCCCTGTTCCAGGCCCAGAAGACGACAAAAAAAACCTCCAGGTCCCTGGGCAAGCTGGCCTGGAGAAAAATTGCTTCCTGACCCCAAAGTGGTGATCAGCATTTCACTGGGCGTGTAAGAAAGGGCCAGTGTATGGCAGTGCTTTCCACTCGGCCAAGCCTTTGCTTCTTTCTCTGAAGTCACCAGGCATGTAACAAGCTTCCTATGGGCAGGGCCTTAAGCTTAGACCCCAAAGGCCTTTCTACTGCCCATAGGGTTGCCAACCTCCAGGTGGGGCCTGAGGATCTCCTGCTTGTACAACTGATCTCCAACTGACCAAGATCAGCTCCCCTGGAGAAAATGGCTGCTTTGAAGGGTGGGCTCTATGACATTGTACCCGGCTGAGGCCCCTCCCCTCCCCAAACCCCACCCTCTCCCGGATCCATCCCCAAAGTCTCCAGGTATTTTCCAACCCAGAGCTGGCAACCCTATTGCCTCCTTCTTAGGACATTTCTACTGGGCTCTTACTGCGTATTGACAATATGAAGAAGACAAAACGCTCGATGAAGATCATGTCATCTTTATTCATCTTCTCCTTTGCGTCACTTGTTATAATTTGACAGAAAAATATATGTGTATGTGTTGGATTTAATGTGATCAGAATTGAAAATCTGGGTACGTACTACCAATTGTGCACACTCACTGGATATCATGAAGCCTGAGTGAAGATTTAGAAGTTTTGCATATTGTCTGGTTGACATGAATCACCTGAAGTCATTGTTGGAGGAGGTGGATATTTCCAGGGCTTTTTTTGTAGAAAAAGCCCAGCAGGAACACACTAGCATAATAGGCCACACCCAACAGCAGGAACTTATTAGTATATTAGGCCAGGAGAGCTCATTAGCATATGATGCCACACCCCATGTTACCAGAAGTGTGGTCATCCAGCCACACCCACCTTTTGCTTCTTATTCTGTTTACCTTGTTTGTTGTCAAAACCCAGGGCTTTTTTTTGTAGCAGGAACTCCTTTGCATGCTAGGCCACACACCCCTAGTGTAGCCAATCTTAATGAGTTTCTGCTGTTGGGTGTGGCTTATTATGCTAATGAGTTCCTGCTGGGAACTCATATTTCACAAAGTGAGCTCCTTCTTCACAGTGACCAGGCAGCATATGAAATCTCTCCTACACACTGTGAAATTGCACACATTCACCAAAATAGCTTTGGGAATGTGCAGAGTATGAAATATGCAAAATTGTCAGAGTTCTTCATTCATGCACTTCATTCACAAAGTCCAGGGAATATGCACAATGACTGGTGTTTATGCACATCCTCCATTCCTCTCTTCTCCATCACGGGAAAATGCCATTACAGAATTTCCCTCCCCAAAATTTCAGAATCAAAAATTAATCCTATATGCGCACTTAATTGGGAATCAGTCCTATTGAAACCACTGGCTGTATGGCTTTCTTCTCTGACTCTAATGACAATTTCAGTCCAGTGGATCCAAACTTTGTTCGGCTGCTTCAGACCAACAGGGCTACCCACCTGCATCTAATGACAGCACAATTCTAAACAAAGTTATACTTGTCAGAGCCCATTTACTTCAGTGGGCAGAGAAGGGGGGGTAACTGTTTAGGACTGCATTGCTGAACTACTAATGTTGCAGCTTTGTGCAGTGTCCCTCCATCTAAGGCCATTCAAATTGGTGTGTTTATTAGGGCTGCCAACCTCCAGGTGAAGCCTGGAGAACTCCCAGAATTATATCGTCAGACTACGGAGATAATTTCCCCTAGTGTTGCCAGGTTTGGGTTGAAAAATACCTGGAGACTTTGGAGGCGGATCTGGGAGAGGGTGGGGTTTGGGGAGGGGAGGGGCCTCAGCATGGTAGAATGCCATAGAGTCCATTCTTCAAAACAGCCATTTTCTCCAGGGGAGCTGATCTGTGTCAGCTGGAGATCAGTTGTAAAAGCAGGAGATCTCCAGGCCCCACCTGGAGGCTGGCAACCCTAAGAGAAAGTGGCTGCTCTACGGCGTTATACCCCACTGAGGTCCCTCATCTCATCCCACAATCCTTTCCTCTCCAAGCTCCACCCCCAACTCTCCCATCCCAGAGGTGGAAACCCTGTGGCTTATATAGTTGTCAATCTGGGTGTATCTCAGGTTTTTAACAACCATTGCTCTGCAGTTGTCACAACATGCAGCTGCTGTTTTGAGGCTGCGTCGTCTAGCTGTCTTCAACATATCTGTAATCAGCAATCTGTCCTGTGTGATTCCAGGCTGTACTTTGTCTCCCTTTTATCAGTGATTGCAGTTGCAGTGATCCGGTCTGATTGTGCTTTGAAGGAAGTCACAGACCCTGCGTTAGCCGTCAATCACCAAGATTTGTTAGAACAGGGACTGATACCAGAATAGTTTTAGGAATAATACCTAGGCCATGGGTCTGTCCAAATGAAACCCATCTCTGACAACTAAGTGCCAAATTGGATCGCCTAGGAGAAATACTGCCAATGTCATAGTTTTTCCTGAATGGCGACCAAAGGTCTTTTGGGCCCACACTGACCCCTAGTGTTGGAAAATAAAATGAAAGGGAGGGGAAATGTTGTACCTCATCTGGGAAGTCCCCGGATAAAAATGGGGGCTTTCTATTAGCAAGTGACAGCAGAGTCCTCAGACTTTTTACTGGAGCAATCAGTTTGAAGGCATTTCGACTTTTATACACACACACCCCCCCTTAGGAAACTCACCTGTCAGGAATAACATAACAATGATAACAAACCGGTATTGGAAAGAAGTATCTTTTCCCTTCCTCTCTCCACAACAGACACCTTGTGAGGTAGGTGGAGCTGAGAGAGCTCTTTGAAGGACTGCTCCTGAGAGAACAGCTCTGAAAGAACTTGTAACTGACCCAAGGTCACACCAGCAGCTGCATGTGGAGTAGTGGGGAATCAAACGCGGTTCTCCCAAATTAGAGTCTGTGCTCCTAACCACTATACCAAATTTGGCAGGAATTCTGGAACAGAACTCCAAACATTTAATTTGAATGGAAAATTCAGCTGAGGGGGTGATTTGGATCAGGGCTTGGGTACTGGGGAATTAATTAGTTAACTTTCTCCCTTCATTATCAGGGATTCCCCCCCAGGTCCATAATATATCATAAAATTACTATGTCTACATAATAAAAGGTCACAGGTCCCCCCCCCCCAGCAGAGCCTTAAGTTACCTGAAGTCCAAGCTCTTCTTCAGTGCTGTGGTCCTGATCCGCATCTACCGCAGCTGCATTTTAGAGTCATTTTACACATCAGGGAATTCCAATTATGGAACTCCAGTACTATGAGTATTTTGTGCTTCTGTTGTAAGTGAATTTAGGGTCATGTGTACTCACTTCCCAGGAGCTGTTGGGGGGTTCTTGCCAAAACCCTACCCTAACCTGAATAGCCCAGGCTAGCTCTATCTCATCATATTTTAGATGCTAAGCAAGGTTGACCCTGGTCACTATTTGGATGGGAGACCACCAAGGAATACCGAGGTTACTACACAGAGATAGGCAATGGCAAGCCACCTCTGAATGTCTCTTGCCTTGAAAATCCCATGAGAGGTCACCATAAGTCAGTTGTGACTTGACAGCAAAAACCCCAAAAACAAATGAAAACCCTCCAAAAGCTCCTCAGCATTTTGCCTAAAGCAAGCGTTGGTGACAGGTCTTTATATGATGTCTAGGCTGACCTGATGATGTATGTATCTGAACACACATAAAGCTGCCTTATACCAAATCAGACCATTGGTCCATCAGTGTCAGCCTGGCAGCAGCTCTCCAGGGTCTCAGTCAGAGGTCTTTCACATCACCTACTGCCTGGTCCTTATAGTTGGAGCTGCTGGGGATTGAACCGGAGACCTTCTGCATGTGAAGCAGAGGCTCTACCACTGAGCCACAGCCCCTCCCCTTAATTTGGGTGTGTTTTGAGAGTCATAGACTAACCACAGTGAAATGCACGTATCAAGGCACATGTGTATGATTTGTCTCCTGACTCTGTAGACCTGAACGTTTCAGCATTTGCAAAGTGACCTAAGGAGAAGTGGGAATGTCAAAGCAGCCAGCTCCAGTTCCAAGATGGCGGCATGGCTTTGTTGAGCTGGTGGGGCAGGTTTCCGAACTTGGCTCGACTGGCGATGACTTTCCTCCCCTTTCAGTGTGCAGCACCATAAATGAAATAAATTAAGACTAATCAAATCAACCGAGCTGAAGACTGTAGTTCTTTCTTTTTTTCAAAATGAACTGCACATATTTACTTTCTTGGCAATCAGAGCAATCACCCCCCTCGCCTGTACAGAAACTCTTTTATACAGAACTCTGTTGCTGTGCTGCCCTCTGTTAGCACATTTCTTATTGTTTAATTAAACAGAGAGTAGAGGCAAGCGTTTCAGGAAGAAATCAACTGAATGGGAGCCCCCTTACTCTTTGCATAATTAATAGCATTCCCTGTGGATGGCACAATTTGTTAAATTGAAGAGCAGAACTATGTTATGTGTACCCACTTCCCGGGGCTTTTTATTTTGAAAAAAGAGATGCTTGAACTCTCAAGAGGGAAATGAAGTTTTCAACCTGTATACTGAAAATTTATGAACTTTTAAACATTTTTGAAAGAATTTTGTTGAAGAGGTTCTGGAACTCCGTTCTGGCACATTCCCCCAGGGGGGGAAAAGCCCTGTTATGTTCTTCTTGCTTTTGTATTATTGTATTCCTCAGTGCCCACAAGCCCCTCCAGGTGTTGTGCTTATGAAACCACAAAGCAGGGGTCCCGACTCCTCAACCTTTTGGTGTTTGCAGGTCCCTTCAAAATTCTGTCACAGGGACTCAATGGGCACCATCACAAAATGACTGCCACAGGAGGCAGAGCCAGCCACAAAATGTCAGGGGAAAAGATGATATATAACTCGACATTTTGGACAGAAGCCCAGCCAAACAGAAGGCCTGCTGAGCAAAAGTCCCACCTAGACCCTCTAGCTTTCTAAAAGCACTTGGGGCGGGCACCGTGTTGGGGACCCCTGCTGTATATCCTAGTCTTTGAATGCTTGTTGGCATCTCCTTCAGGAATGGATGTGCAACAAGGTGGTGGGGGGCACAACATGACGTTGTGAATGACATGGGACTGACAAGGAATGATACCCCCATGCTACGTTTGCCTCTACTCTTCCATGATCTCTAGGGACAGTAAACATGTGGTTGGCATCATGATGATACAAGTTTCCTTGAATTGGAACAGAGGTGGGGAAACTTACAAAAGTCTTGATATTCAATGCCATTATGGGAATCTTTAAAATGTTTTAGGGGAGGGGAGGAGACACGGGACTGTCCTTTTATTATGGTGGTGTCGTGTGTATCATACTATCTACTTCCTCTCTGGCAGATTAACTTTGTGGCTTGATGATACGCAATAAGGCAGTGGGAGGAAATTCAGGTCGAATGCTTTGATCAGCTTCCCGAGGATCGCCAATCTGATAGGAAAAGCTGAGGATATGAAGATCTCCTTTGGACAGTTTGTGGCCAGGTTCAGACTGGCAGTTTGCCCTGAGATAGGCACGTTTCAGAGACATTTCACAAATGGATTAAAGGGCCAATTCACATGGGCACATCTGTCAGGCATTCCCCAGCTGTACTCAACCCGTCTTGTAACACTTCCCTCCCGAATTTAAAAAATACCAGGTGAAAGTGGTAGCAAACCCTGGAGAGCACATTCATCCCGCTTCAGGGATGTGCAAACACAAACAAGCTGATCGGGTAAGGGATGCACTTATGCGCATGAGCACTTATGCCATGAACGCATAAGCGCATATAACCGGATTACACAGAAAAAGCCGCTTACAGCTGCGCCTCTGCCAGGGGCAGGCCAAGAGTGTGAATGCTCCCTTGCGCGTCCTCCTCGGTATGCTCCCGCATCAGTCGGTGCAGTGTGACTGGGAAAACCCAGAACGGTTTGTGCCGGATCTTTTTGCCACGACTCCCTCGCGCTTCAAACTGCCAGTCTGTCCTTGGCCTGTGTTTTCTCAATGAGAATCCCTAACAGTGTCGTTTCATCCTTTCAAACCCATTGACTTTAATTAATTAATTAATTACCGTATGACATTGAGTGTAGAATAGCCAGGAGATCCTAAAATTCTCAGGCAGCCAGAAGTTCTAGCTCTTTAGCGTTATGCACGCTAGGTGGTGAGTGACTTGTTTTGTAAGGCAAGAGATGTTTCAGAGGTGGTTTGCCATTGCCTTCCTCTGTGTCACAACCCTGGTATTCCTTGGAGGCCACCCTTCCAAATACTAGTCAAGGCTGACCCTGCTTAGGTTCTGAGATCTGACGGGATTAGGCTAGCCTGAGCTGTCCAGGCCAGGGCCATTGACTCTGATGGTCTTCGAAGGGCATAGATCTGCGTAGGAAGGCACTGTAAATCAGTCATTGCTTTGTACCATCTGCATCTTGTGTGTGTGTTCTTTTTGACTTGGATGATCTCTCTTCTGATGGGAATATGGAATAATTTCTTAGTGGAAGGAAAGCATGTGAAATCTTATGAACTCAGTTGTGCTCAGAGCTTAAGCTTCCTGGAATTAGATAGAACAGCATCATGGAGTCTGTATGGAGTATAGGTGAGAGATTTGCATTATGAATGCTCTCCTCCGTCCAAATGAACTTCTTCAGTTAGTTTTCACCTATCTCCTGAAAGAGTACAATTCCTGAAATTCTATCATATGACATTTGTTAATCATGTTGGTGTACCCACATTCTGTGAAGCCAATGTAGGGTTGCCAGGTCTGGGTTGGGAAATACATGGAGATTTGGGGGTGGAGACTGAGGAGGACAGGGCTTGGGAGGGGAAGTAACTCAGTGAGGTACAATGCCACCGCATCTGCCCTCCAAAGAAGCCATTTTCTCCAGGGGAAATGATCCCTGCGGCCTGGAGATCCGTTGTAATCCCAGGATTACACTCTCCAGCCGCCACCTGGAGGTTGGCAACCCTGAGTCAAGGGTCTGCTGTCAAGTATAATCTTTCGATTCTGGAAAAACAAAAATGCATTATGGGAAGGTATTGGTTCTGAAGCCATTTCACTGCAAGCTATCAAGAGTGCCCAATAAGTTCCGGAAGCAACCCTTGTTATGAAACAAGTGGCTTTACTGTGTTCCTGGTTGCTGTTTTCATTAATATATCTCAGTTCTGAGCATGTAAATAACGACAAAAAAAATGGCAATAGCCTTCCTCCTCTTAAAAGGCAATTCCATGGAGTAAATCAGTAATAAACTGTAATCATTTGTTATTAGCTTTAGAGAAAATAATCTGTAATAAAGAGTGCATTCCTTGTGGAAAACAAACCCATCCTCTTCATATGAGATACAAAGTTTAATTAAGTAATAATTTAATGTAGTTTATAAATGGAGCGTTTTAAACACCCAGGAAATGTACTACCCTTTAATAGTAATCAAAATGAAGGAGCATTTCTTTGCTTTGTTTATTTCAAATAATACACCACATTTCTGGAGATGTCTAAGGAGTTATAAAAGACAGGATCCATTCGTGAGCTTGAAAATGAATTAATGTAAAAGGTTAAGGAGAAACAGAGGGCATGCATTCGTCTGGCCCCTGATTCTGTGGCTGCGTAATTCGGCCTCTTTTGTAGTTGACTTTCATTGTCGACAATATAACCTAGTGCTTATATTTTTATTTGGCCAGACAATTCTTTCATACTGTTATATAAAAATAAAAATGCTTTTTTAAAAAAAAAATCTTTCATGCTGTGAAACTGGAGTACATCCATGATAGCTGCAGTCAGACATAGACTGGCTTAGGTGATGGCTTCTTTTAAGGAAATCCCTAAATATATTAATTGCCTGGTTGGAACAACGCATTTGTCCAGTTTATAACGCTAGTCTCTCTATTCTTCTGTTTCTGGCCTTTTCCGCATTCTCATTTTCCTCGCGTGTGTGTTCATGTTTCTTGCGGTAGTGTGTGTCTGTTCTGCATGTGTTCTGCTCCATCTAGTGGTTGAGTTGATATTACATCGCTTTATGTCCAGCATAAAAAACCTGCAGTTTAAATCTTCAGGGAAATATGCCGGATATAAAGCAATGTGCTCCCTCTTCTCTCTCCCTCTCCCTCTCCCTCTCCCTCTCCCTCTCCCTCTCCCTCTCTCTCTCATATCCCAACTTTCCTCCAAAGAGCCCTCTGCCCATTTTAGCCTCAAAACTACTGTGTATTGGAGGTTAAGCAGTGGGAAGCTCCACATTTGGAGGTAGTAAACCTCTGAATATCAGAGTGAGGAGGCAACATCAGGGAAGGCCTTGGCCTTTATGCCCTGTTGTTGGCCATCACAGTAACTGGTTATTCTTCTTCTTAATTACTGTTTTTACACACAGTAACTGGTCAGCGGCTATGGGAGACAGGATGCTGGACTAGATAGACCACTAATCTGACCCAGCAGGACTTTTCTTTGTGTACCTACGATCTTAGAGAGAAACTGGGCAAAGTCACCTAGTGAGCTGCTTGGAAGACGGAGGGTTCAGACCTTGATCTGCAAGAGCCTAGTCCAGGACTTTAACCACTTATACCACACTGCCTCCTGATTGCCATTTCCCCGGAAAGTTATACTTAGTGGGGTGGGCAATACAATAATGAATGCGTGCATGGCATCCCAAGTCAGCCAATGCCAAAATGAATCGTGGAGTGTTTGCCTGCCATTATTTTCTTGGTGAGCCAGTCCCTGGTATGAGCCAGTGTATAGCGGCGCTGAAGCAAATAGATTTCCTTAGCAGAGGGGCAGTGAAGAGCCAGTGAGGTGATTGATGAAGGTATGATTGATCATTAAAAAGAGCTTCTCTTCCGGGCCTACTGCTCAGCAATCAATGTGACAGGGACAGAAGATAAGCAGTTTTAAGTGACTGGGGGGGTTACCTCCCAAGGTATATCACTGTAGCCTCCTCCTCAACATAGAGCTCTTGGGGGTCCTGGGGCTCGCTTGTACCTGAAGTCCAGTGATGCCAGCATCTCAGAAGAGGGTAGATTCAGCCTGGCTAATTATTTGCTTGGATTTATTTGATTTCAGTCAATATACCCCAGTTTTTTCCCCAATCAAACAGCTGACGACATCATTCTCCCTTCTTCCATTTTATCTTCACAACACCCCTGCGAGCTGAGAGAGTGTGACTGGCTCAAAGTCACCCAGGGAGTTTCCACGGCAAAGTGGGGTTTCAAACTTGGGTATCCTGGATCCTAGACCCAGCCTCTAACCACCACGTGGGCCTGAAAAAACCCTGTGAGTCAATTTGACTGCTGTAGCTGTCTGTTGAAATATCACCTTGGCCGTGAACTTACTGAGGGCTCAGACTGCTTGGAGCCACCATGCAATGTGACTTTTGTCCACATAGGTCCCAAGATGCCTGGCAGAGCCGTTCAGTGGTCAAAATAAGCTTTGTTTCACGGTTTCACCAAGCTGGTAGGATACAGCCCACCAACATATTTCAGAAGGCTGTCATTATTTCCTGAGATAATCTTGTGGAGTGCTGCTGCTCCTGCTGTTGCAACGTTCCCTTCTTGTCACATCAGTCTGCGTAACCAGAGGAATGAGTAGGGTTGCCGTCCCCCCAATGGGGGTGGGTTCTCCCCCACTTTCAGGGGGCCTGATCTGCCAATGGCCAGCTGGCTGTTGGGGGGAGCCCCATCCCCAAAGAGCCCCAGAGCGCCGAATGTGCCTGGCACGATGATGTCACCTAGAGGTAACATCATTGTGCCAGGCACATTGCACAGGGGACACTCTAGCATTTGGGTTAAAACTCTGTGGTGACTATAGAGGGTTTTTTTACCCAAATGCTAGAGCGTCTCCTGCACAACATGCCTGATGTAATCTCATTGCTTCTGGGACTGGGCAGGAGCACCCCTGCCGGGGTAAGACCTGGCAACCCTAGGAATGAGCCAAATGGAGATCCAGCAGAGAGTGAATACACATCTGGTCTGTCTAGGCAGTGGCTCTCCCAAATCTCAGACAGAGATCTTTCAAATAACCTGCTACCTGTTCCTTTCAAACTGGAGATGTCAGGGATTGAACCTGGGAGTTACTGTATGCCAAGTAGGTGCTCTATCACTGAGCCACGGCCCCTCCCTCTGGTCTGTTATCCTGTTTCACACAGTGGCCACTCAGTTGCCCAGGCTACAACATTTCCAAATACTTTCATGCTGAGAGTTTCCTTTACTTCTGAAGACACCCACCAAGATTATGGCAAACTGCTTGCTATTGGAGTCATGTGTTCCTTGCTTCCATTCTTCTAGTCTGTATTCGTGTAGTGGTTGGTGTAGTGGTTAAGTGTGCGGACCCTAATCTGGGAGAACCGGGTTTGATTCCCCACGCCTCCACTTGCAGCTGCTGGATGACCTTGGGCAAGCCACAGCTCTGTCTGAGCTGTCCTTGAAAAAAGGGCAGTTCTTGAAAGAGCTCTCTCAGCCCCACTTACCTCACAGGGTGTCTGTTGTGAGGAGGGGAAGGGAAAGAAGAAGAAGAAGAGTTTGGATTTATACCCCGCCCTTCACTGCCCAAAGGCGTCTCAGAGCGGCTTACAAACTCCTTTCCCTTCCCCTCCCCACAACAGACACCCTGTGAGGTAGGTGGGGCTGAGAGAACTCTAACACAAACTGTCCTTGAGAGAACAGCTGTGCCAGAGCTTGTGACTGACCCAAGGTCACATCAGCAGGTGCAAGTGGAGGAGTGGGGAATCAAACCCGGTTCTCCCAGATAAGAGTCCACACACTTAACCACTACACCAAACTGGAAAGGAGTTTGTAAGCCACTCTGAGACTCCGAGTGAAGGGCAGGGTATAAATCCAATCTCCTCCTCCTCCTCTTCTTCTTCAACTAGACCAATGCCCATATGAAAGCCGGCTCAGTTTATTCCTACTCATAAGTAACCTACACAGAACTTAGATATTGCCCTATTTAATTTCCCTACTGCTCTCCAGTTTCTTAATTGCCTTCATGCCAAAAAACGGAGAAAGTTCCACTGCTCAATTAATCACAATACACAGCAGTAATAATCAATCTTATTTCAATTCTCTTATAAATTTAAACCCCCTTATTCGCCGGTCTCAAAGAAGCTGAGCAGCACACCAAGGATATCTTATTAATTCATCACATTTCATAACTTTTTTTTTGCATGGAAACAAATTATGCTGAGAAACTTCTCCGTCCGATAAGGACTGGAAGCATCTAGCTGGTGTCTAGAACAACTGCTATCTGATAGCAAAGCAATTATGACTTCTTAAAATAAAGTTTTGAAAGGCGCACTCATTTCCATAAGAATCAAAAGAACTCGGGGAATGTGAACATTTGCCAGCATTGCCTTCTTTCTCTACGTGTCTCCTAGATTCACTTGCAATATCAAAATTAACTTCCTTATTGAAATATCAGGAAGGAACCAAATGCCTGTTAGGATCAGGTGCTTGGAGAAGGAGGAGGAGGAGGAGGAGGAGATTGGATTTATACCCTGCTCCTCACTACCCGAAGGAATCTCAGAGCAGCTTACAATCTTCTTTCCCCCCCTCCCCGCAACAGACACCCTAAGAGGTAGGTGGGGCTGAGAAAGCTATCTCAAGAACTGCCCTGGAGAGAACAGCTCTGAAAGAACTTGTGACTGACCCAAGGTCACACTAGTGGCTGTGTGTGGAAGCATTGGGAATCAAACCCAGTTCTCCCAGATTAGAAGAATCTGAAAAAGAATCACTTTCCTACAGGCAGTATCCAGGAGAGGTGTAAGAGCCTCCGTGCCAAAGTCGTCAATCACAGCTGATGTTCCTTTCTAAGGACCACAACAATAAACTGAACTGTTGTTTAAGTAAGAACGTAGAAGTTCTGTGAACTGTTTTCTTCCTTTTGTAATGTTGATTTACCACTGGAGGAATCCACAAAACTATCTGCAGTTTTCCCACAGAAAATTCCTTGTGCTTGTTGACCTTAGGAATGTTTTAATAGCTAATTTTGAGGACTTAAGCAGGCTCACTAGGATAAAAATAGAAAACCTTAGTGCTAGATACTACAGAATCTTAAGCTCTCCCTTTCCTTAAAGGTTATTCAAGAAGGGACTAGGGGTAGACTTCCGGAGACCAAAAAAAAATGATTAGAGGCCCTCATTCTTGTCGGTACCAAAAATACGCTACCATTACCCAGCTGAATGTCTGTTTCTCCACCCATATCAACCTGCCTAGATGTTGGGGTTCATGCAAGGTGCTGTCCAACCAGAACTGGTCTTAGCAGAGGTTAGATGGACTGGGACTTGTAGGAGGGCTTTTTCTGCCACCACCTTCATAATGTGGACTGTCATCTAGTTCTGAAGAGCCTTCAGTCTGGTAGAGATCATCTCTACTTATTACTTGGACGGTTTTAAGGCTTTGAGTGAATGTTGAACTTCTCAGTTGTTCTTTATAATGATGATTTTATGGATTATGGCTTCATGCATTTTAAATGGTGGGGGTTATGTTTCTAGTAGGAAGCCAAAGCCTTCAGTTTGTAAGACCTGAGCAAGGCTGTTAATGATAGGACATTTGGAGGTCATTAATTCATAGGGTGGCCATAAGCTGGAAGCAACTTGATGGTGCTTAACTCACTACACATGTGGCTACACCACTTTTGGCACCCTATTGGTTGTCAAGTGGCTAGCAGATAAACAAAAGCTCTTTCTCCAAAATGTGTCTCATATGGCTGCTATGTAAATGAACATCATGGCAATCTTAAACAATGTAACACCCTTCTGAACCCACTGACATCAACAGACATGGAAAGGTGTAACTCTGAAGACTGCACAGTATTTTGCCATGTGAGTGGGACAGTTTGGGGTAGTGGTTAAGAGTGCAGACTCTAATCTGGGAGAACCAGGTCGGATTCCCCACGCCTCCCGTTGCAGCTGCTGGTGTGACCTTGGGTCAGTCACAAGTTCTTTTAGAGCTGCTCTCTCAAGAGCGGTCCTCAAAAGAGCTCTCTCAGCCCCACCTACCTCACAGGGTGTCTGTTGTGGGGAAAGGAAGGGAAAGAAGATCGTGAGCCGCTCTGAGACTCCGAGTAAAGGGCGGGATATTAATCCAATCTCCTCCTCCTCCTCCTCCTCCTCCTCCTCCTCCTCCTCTTCTTCTTCTTCTTCCATTCTGACCAATATTCTTCCCCTAGGTAGGAAGCTAACAAGATGAGAAAGATATGGGCAGCTGGCCTGTCCACATAGAGCTAGAATTGGCACGCAAATACACACAAGCTTCATGGGATAACACTGAAGGGAAGACGTTCCCATTTCAATGGAAATGTGTGGAGGGGTCTTTTGCTTGTGAGGTTCTTTCCAGGATCTGAAGAGGTGGTGTGTGGGTACCATCACCATTTAGAATCACGCACAGCTTGCTAAGCATTGCATCAGCACAAATATCCCCTAACAAGAGGGCAGGGGGGCTTGTTTTGTTAGTAAATGGAAGTCCAAATGGAACAATGTATAATTCACAAAGAATAAGAAAACCCGGACCTCATGCCTATCTTTTATTCATGAGTTCAACATGTTTGATTAAATATATATGAAGCTCTGGTCCGAAAAGAATTGCCAGCAGGAATATTGGGAAATATACCAACATGATTTCAATAAAGCCAAACAACTACAAATAAAGCTACTACATTCATCAAGGTGATAAAAATAACCATCAGGAGCTAGTGAGAGAGAGAGAATAGAATGATATATTATTCAGGGATGGTCCCTTTTTCTGCATCCCAGTTTGGATTAAATGTTCCAGTAAACATCCATAGCAGTCAGCCTTCAAAACCACCTAGAAACCCATGTACATATGTTCAGTCTCTGTCTTTTCTGTGCTCATGCAACAATACATGATCTCCGCTTTTGGTTTTTCCATCCATCCATTCCATCCTGTGACAAAGAGATCTTCTTCCTATATCCTGTTAACTGTATTTTAAGTATATTTCAGCAGCTTTGAAAATTCAGGCTAAAGCTCCCACACCTCTTGGTTAATTCTGTATTTTGAATTTTTGTTATAAAAACTTGTAAATAGTTGGATCAAATGTTTCTTTGTTTTTTAATCTAATACTTGTTTGCTTTGTATGTTCTACTTGCACTAACTTTGTGGGAGGAGTACTTAATATGCCTTCGTTTAGTTTTTCCTGTTTTAGAGTTACAGAGAGATGCAACCTGACATGGTAAAGTCCAACAGCTAATGGGCTTTTTGGACAGTTCCCAAATTTTAAAAAGTGCATATTTAATAGGGATGGGCACAGACCTGAATACTGAGCCAGAGTCTGGCCCGAAATCTGCTTAGTTACATAAGAACATAAGAACATAAAAGAAGTCAATGTTGAATCAGGCCAATGGCCCATCTAGTCCAACACTCTGTCACACAGCGGCCAAAATATACCAGGTGCCATCAGGAGGTCCAGCAGTGGGGCCAGGACACTAGAAGCCCTCCCACTGCTGCCCCCTCCAGCACCAAGAATAGAGTGCATCACCTGCCCCAGACTGAGAATTCCCATCTATACCTTGTGGCTAATAGCCACTGATGGACTTCTACTCCATATGTTTATCTAATTCCCTCTTGAAACTGTCCATGCTTGTAGCTGCCACCACCTCCTGTGGCAGTGAATTCCATATGTTAATCACTCTTTGGGTGAAGAAGTATTTCCTTTTATCTGTTCTAACCCGACTGCTCAGCAATTTCATGGAGTGCCCACGAGTTCTTGTACTGTGAGAAAGGGAGAAAAGAACTTCTTTCGCAACCTGCTCAATCCCATTCATAATCTTATAAACCTCAATCATGTCACCCCTCAGCCATCGTTTCTCCAAGCTAAAGAGCCCCAAGAGTTCGGGGCTTGCGAGCTGAGGTCCAGGAAAGGCACCTTCCCTGGCCATTCACCCTGAGCTTTTCGGGCAGGCTCAGGCATGGTTCAGCCCGACGCATGCCCACCACTTTTGGGTGGTGTCAGACCCTGCCCCGGCATATCTGCTTTACCTGGAAGTGACTCAAGAGAATGCTCTTGTGTCACTTCCAGAAAATGCAGGCACACTGGGGGGTTGGGCCCAACACCACACAGAAGCGGTGGGTGCACGTTGCTTCCAGGTAACATGGGCATTCCAAGGCAGGGCCTGAAGCCACCTGAGCTGGTTCTGTTTGGGCAGGGTTTTGGCTTGGGGTGTTTAGTCCGGGGTTCAGTCACAAGCTCCGGACCGAACCAGAATTTCCTGGTCTCTGCCCATCCCTAGTATTTAACTATGTACTGACACAGGAGCCTTCTCTTCTTCTGCCAGGCTGTCTAGCAAGTGCCCTGACCAGGCTAACCTGATCTCATAGGATCTTGGAAGCTAAGCAGGGTCGGCTTGGAGACCACCAAGGAAGTCCAGGGTTGCTACCCAAAAGCAAGCGATGGCAAACCACCTATGAACATTTCTTGCTTCGACAATCCTATGGGGGTTTTGATGGTAGCTAAAAGATCTGAGCAAAGGCCAACATTGATACACCGGTAGTACTTGATTAGACTTATATTCCATTATGTCGCTGTGTTTCTACAAGGTCATCGTGTTTGTCCTCTGTCCACATGGACCAATGTGGTGTAAGTGGTTAAAGTGTCAGACTAGGATCTGGGAGTGTCCTTACCTGGCTTACCTTACCGGTTCTGGCTAGCACCTGGATGGAAGGCCACCAAAAAAGTCCAGAGTCACTACGCAGAGACAGGCAGTGGCAACCCACCCATGAACATCCCATGCCTTGAAAACCCTGCAGCGTTCCCCTAAGTCAGCTGTGACTTGACAGCCAAAGTGTGGGGGGGGAGAAATCTAACAAGTAACACTACAGGTGTAGCTGCCTCATGCCAGAATTCTAGATACCTGATGATGGAGAAAATTGTACCGACGCTCAAGAAGTTTTGGAAATCAAATGAAATGGTAATGTGTTCCTTTTCCATTGCTTGCATTTTGATACTAATCAGGGAGAAAAAGGAACCTAATTCGCATTTTGATTAAAACATTTTCCCCCCTACCAGCAGCTCATAAATTTCCCATTTGAAAGTCCTCATTCTAGGATTTTTTTTCATGTGACTATATAAGCAGCATTTTGTTTTATGCGCAGAATGGAATGTTTGAGCATTCGACAGCAGCGGGCCAATAGAAAGTGTAGAAAAACCCGCACCCCAGTTCCAAATGATATGCGAATGTCTGTGATATATATATATATATTTCTTTAAAATCTAATTTCCTTAAACAAATCCCCCTAAAAGGCTGAACGACTCTTCCCATACATGTGATTTGGCAAGCGTGACTTTCCCAATTTGTGTCTGTTTCCCTTTGTGTATGCAAAATATAATAAATGTTGACAGGTGCGACTTTCTCCTGTTGCCCAATTTGGATACGCGTTTCCATGTTTTACATAGTAATTAAAACATTCCATATGCAATCACAGACGTTCTCAATTTGCCAGCCCACCTCATTCCTTTGACTGATTTGTAGACATCCTGTCAACGTTTTGTACGTGTGCCATGCCAGGCTGTGTTCTAAAACTTTACCCAACATATTCCTTCAACTGCAAGAATGTCTGTCTAAGTTTATACTTGCTGCATAAACCAATGTGAGGTTCCTTGTATATGAGGTTGGTGTCTGTCTGATGGTTGGAATGACCAGAGTTAGGGTTGCCACGTCCCCTTGGCCACCTACGGGGGATGGGGGGTCACAGGGTTGCCAGATCCAGGTTAGGAAGCTTCTGATGTTTTTGGAGGTGGAGCCTGGGGAGGACAGGGACCTCAGTGGGGTACAATGCCATCGAGTCCATCCTCTGAAGCACCCATTTTCTCTACGGGAACTGATCTCTGTAGTCTGGAGATGAACTGTAATTCTGGGGCATCCCTGGAGGCTGGGGGATCCCTAACCAGAGTCATTTCATATCAGGCAATGGGTTTGGTAGTATGGAAAAGAAGTCCAATCTGTATTTGACTGGCTTGGCAGAGTTGCTCCTTCGCCACGGGTGGTTCTTACACATTGTTCTTGCAATTGCCACTCATGAGGGGGTTCAGTGATCCTGACATGTTAAGGAAGTACATTACATGCTGGTCCCACATGGTTTGCTTTTTCAGGGTTTGGATTGCCTGGCTCAGTAGAACACCAAACCAAAGAGCTCCTATGCCACAATAGTAGGCTTGCCAGCTCTGGGTTGGGAAATATCTGGGAATTTGGAGGGTGGCGCCTGAGGAGGGCAGGGTTTAGGGAAGGGAGGGACTGCAGTGGGGAATAATGCCATAGAGCCCACCTTCCAAAAGTGGCCGTTTTCTCCAGATGAACTGATCTCTGCTGCCTGGAGTTCAGTTGTAATCCCAGGAGATCTCCAGCTACCACCTGGAAGTTGGCAACCCAGCAGAATAGTAGTGTAGGGATTGGACCCCAGAGACAAAGGGCCTACAGGAAGCTGCCCTCCTCCTCAATCAGTGGAATCAAAGCTTTCTCCAGATGTCCCCCCTTGGACAATGAGCAGGAGATCTTAGTTTTAAATGTACTCTTGTAAAAAAAAATAACACGTCGGTTGAAGGCTTAAGAGGACTTTTGCTGACATATCTCGAAACAAAGACACCAGACAAAAGGCATGGGTTAAACAAGGGTTTATTAATCACAATCCGAACTGCCAACCCCAATTAGGGCCTCAGCAACCCCTCTGGATCAGGCCACTGGGTATAGTCCAACCCCATAACCATAAACGTGAGGCAGGTCCCTTATCCCAGCCAATCTGACAGGGGCCAAAAAAAAAATTCTGCTTGGACACTAAGGAGAAAAGGGAGGGGAGCTCTGTAGCAAGAAAGGGTGCTGAATAAGGAGGGAACCGCTAATCTCCATCCTTTCAGAGGCTGTGCTGCACATCGCCACTTTTCCTCTTCCACTATTGTTACCCCTACCAGCTTTGATTTAAAATGCTGAATAGCTGACTTCAGTTTCGGGGGGGGCGGATTAGTCAAATGGCAGGCCTCAGCAAGAGGTGGGGTAATAGTGTGGATCTTCCTACCTATTTTTATAGGAGTCTTTCCCTTTATGAGGGCTCTTAATAACCAGAAAGTTGCTTAACCAAAGGGTTATTTTTTTATTATATAGAAGAAAATCCTAATAAAATGCACACATACAGAAATAAGACACACGTGAAATCATACACAGAAGTACTGGAAGTACAGAGGTGAGAGGGAATAATAGGAGGTACTGGGGAAATGTACTTTACCTATCCAGGAGATCAGGAGTCCATGGAGCAGAGACTGGAAAGATGTAAAATGGCCCAAACAAATTTGGGGGTGACCTGCCAATAGAGTGCCTGGGCAGGCACACCAAGACTGAGTGCTATTTTTTTTACCCAAAAATGAGTCCAGAGGGCTTACTAATGTGCGGGGTTCCCTCAGAACGAAGAATTGATGGGATTACTCAGAGGTATGATGGGATTAATCAAGGGTAGAACAATGTAGTTTGGAGATTCTGTATAGAGTTCCCAGGAGTGGACAAAGGGAACCGGAGATTCTCTTCTAGATGCAAAGTGCATATTGGGCTGGGTTCCTGATTAGTTCTCTGGTGTCTTGGAGAACTAATGGATTGCTAATTTAAACTAGTCAAGATGGAAACAATACTGCTTGATGAACCTCCTTTTGGGTTAGGTGGGGAAGAAGGGAGTCGTCGCTATGAAAGAAATGTGAGTATGAAAAGGGGAGGGGAGGCTGATAGGATTAGCGATCCCAGGAGAAAACAAAGATGTCGTCATATTTTGCATCTGTGTTGGATGAATGGATTTCCTGGTGCAAACAGGAACTGTTAATGTTCTTGTTGGGATGTGGCTAGGAATGTGAGACATGAAGATGAGATCAGATTGATAGCATTAGTGATTGAGATTGAAAGAAGTTACTCTGGGGTAAGGCAAGGCCATTGTCTTATGCAGCTGTCAGCAGGGTGTGGGCAAGAGAGTTGCAGCTGTCAGAGCAAGAAAAATCTCATGTCCCTTCAAGGGTCACATCCTAGGCATAATTATGGCCTGCCAGTTTTGGCTTTCATCTTTGTGTCCACTTAAGGGAGGTTGCCTGGTATATGGACTCCTGGGGCACACCTATGGGGTCCATTGGTGGTTGATGGTCAGGGGGTTAGCATACTTACATTATCGCTAAAGTCTGATGCCTCCAATTCTCTGAGGGGGATTGGTGCAAAACCACCTCTGCCATCATTGTGGCAGAAACATGCTTCCACTTGCCCTGCCATTTCTGTCTAGAAAAATTATGGTAGTTCCTCTGGTGGGTGAAAATTCAAGGTCACTCACACAGACAGTCACCCACATAGCCTGAAGATGAGTCCACAAAAAACAAAACAAAAAAATCCCCACTTGATTATGCTGAATGACCATCCACTATAGCCCTTTTCAAAAGTCAGAGTGATGGCACATACAATCCATGTACAGTGTGCACTTGATAGCTCTCTCTATATGCATGGTGTAATTCTTACATTATATTCAGTTGCAGGTTTGAACATGTGACTGAAAGGCAACATTGAAACCCCTTCCTACAGGGGAGGGGCTGTGGCTCAGCGGAAGAGCCTCTGCTTTGAATGCAGAAGATCCCAGGTTCAATCCACAGCATCTCTGCTTGAAAGGACCAGGCAGTAGGTGCTGCAAAACTCCTCTGTCTGAGACCCTGGAGAGCTGCTGCCAGCCCGAGTAGACAGTGCTGAGCTTGATGGACCGATGGTTTGAGTCAATAGAAGGCAGCTTCATGTGTGTACATGTATCCAGACATTGAGCTCTGGTTCCATTTGTAAACTGAATGCACGTTGACTCTTCCTTACTAACATGTCTACATGCAGGCTGTATGGGCCCTCAATGTAATATAGGGTTGCCAACCTCAATGTAGGGACCTGGAGTTCTCCCAGAATTACAACTGATCTCCAAAGTACAGAGATCATTTCTTCTGGAGGAAATGGATTTTCAGAGGATGGATTCTGTAGCACCACATCCCTTGCTGAGGTCCCTCCTCTCCCCAGATTCTACCCACCTCTGGCTCCACCCCCAAGTCTCCCGGAATTTTCCAACCCAGAGCTGGCAGAATTCACAGTGTGTGTAACTGGAGGACAACCTGATAATAGTGAGGATGGAAATGCAGAAGAAAGACACTGCAGACTTGGCCAACCTGAAAAATCAGCAGAGGCTGAACATAGCCTAACCCGAACAGGACACAGCATTTTGTTCCAATACACTGAAAGAATGGACAACACTTCCAATTACCATGTCAGATTACACAGGGAAGCCATTGAAATTCATACACATAAACACAATTTCAACAGGAAAAAAGAGAGTTTAAAAATAAATAGGGCATGGTTTCCTGTCCTGAAAAACACAAAATGCTCTACAGCTGACAATAGAACTACAGATAAGATTAGAGTTTCAATAGCCATTCCACACACAAAAGAACCTCCTCAGGAAACAATCCATAGACAAAAGAAGCTCCTCAGGAAAGCTCCTCCATTAGCATGTTCATAGCCTGGAGAACTACAACAAGATAATGACCCAGCCCTACCCCACCTTCCAGGGTACATATAAATTCCCTGCCTACCATTTTTCTGCTCACCTTGACACAGAGAGTACTCCATCTTTCTGTGTTATACCTCTGAGAATGCCAGCCACAGCTACTGGCGAAATGTCAAGTTCTACAATGCCAAGACCACGGCCACACAACCCGGAAAATCTACAGCAACTAAAGAAAGGAGTGTCTGTCTGAGGTCCTTCTCCTGTGGAGTCAGGGAACTGTAGCTACTGCTTCTCAGTTTTCAGAAGCCAGCTCTGCCAGTTTGGGGGGTGTGTGTGCCCTAGACCAGCGCGTGAACACTTAACTACTTCAAAGTTCTGAGCCCTACCTTTCCAAGGGTCTGAATAACAACTTTAAACATAATTGGCCAGTGACTGGCACCTGTCAGCCTGAGAGTGATAGCCTGAGTAATATATATCTCCCATGGCAACATATGAAGTTAATTCTCAGGGGGAAAGAATCTGGAATTGATATATTCTGAGAACTAATTTAAGAACATTTAGTCCAGGGTATCAGCTGAAGGTGCCTCCTATCAATTTACCAAGTGTGGTTGCTGAGAGCAGCAAATTTAATCATGCATATAATTTCCAGCCGGTCAAATCCTGAGATTCAAGAATGCTCAGTTTACACATTAGAAGAGGATCCTCTCCTCCCTTCTGTCTGTGGGAGGGACCCAATAATTGAATTGTGTGGATTCTCCACGTGTCCTCAAGGGTCTGCCAGTGCATTCACAACCCTTAGTAATAAAATACTGATATTACAGAAATGATATTAGATATCCAAATGATTACAGAAGTCTGATCAAAGGCAGAAAAAAGAGCAAGTTAATAAAACAGAATACATTTATGGTGGTAACAGATAAGAATCAATACAGGGTTCCAAATAGTCCTTACACGGTCCCAGAAGCTAATAAAGGATTCTTATTACTGTTCAGCATTTGCATTCATCCTCCTTCTAACAAAGATCAGATTTTAATACGTTTGGTTAAATTTATTTTTTTGAGATATTGAGACCCTGATCTCTTCCCGATTGCAAACCAAAGTGGCTTACAATATTGTTCTCTTCTCCATTTTGTCCTAACCGTACTGTGCGCTAGATTAAGCTAAGATAGAATGACTGATCTAGCTTTCCATGGCATAGTGGGAATTCGCACCTGGGTCTCTCACTCCCTAGTCTGACATTCTAAGCGCTACTGACTCAGACCGTCCACCCACTATACCACACTGCTCTTGAAACAGTTAATAACACGTCTACTTTTGTTTGGACAGTCAGAGTTTCCATCTCTCTGCAATCTCTCTGCGATCTCTACTTTTTGAATGGCTGATTCACTTTCTCCCTCAGTTAGAAAAAAAAATATCTTTTGTTCATATGAAACTGCATCAGAATGTGGGTCTACCTGATATTGTGCTGTCTAGAGTCAACAGCTCTCCACAGTATCAAGTAGTTGCCCTGCTAAACCCAAGAACCTTTTAAGTGGGAATGAGACTTCTGTGATCAAAGCATATGTTCTGCCATTGAATTTTGGGGCACTCTCTAAAGCTATAGCTGAGTGCATAGTCAAACAAAAGAGTGAAAAGATCTAAATGACTACTCTTATTGATTCAACAGCTTGGGTTTGCGAGGATAAGGTAAGGTGTGCTGTCGAGTTGCAACCAACTCATAGGGTTCCCCTGAAGTTCCACCTCATAAAGTGGTCAAAGCAAGAGCTGTTCAGAGGTAGTTTGCTGTACCCTTCTTCTGTGTAGTAGCCCTAGTCTTCCTTGGTGGTCTCCCATCCTAGTCCTGACCCTGTGAGTATAGCCAGTCATGAATGCTCAGAAAGTAAGTACTCAAACTACCACCTTTCAAAAAATCCGAACTGGTATTAAGAGACACTTCAGTCCAACTCTTAACCTTAATTACTCAGAAGCTAAGCAGGACTGGCCCTGGTTCGGTCTTGCAGGGGAGACCATTAAGGAAGCCCAAGGTTGCTATGCAGAGGCAGGCAATAGCAAACTACTTCTGTTTGTCTCTTGCCTTGAAGACCCTGTGGGGTTATCATTAGTTGGCTGTTACTTGATGTTACTCTCACCAATGGGATCTGGGAGACCCAGGTTTCAATCCCCACTCTTCCATGGAAGTTCGCTGAATGGCTTTGGGACAATTGTGTGCTCTCAGCTTAACCTACCAGTTTAACAGTGGATTGTCGTGAGAATAAAACAGAGGAGAGGACAATGACTTGGGTCCCCATTGGGGCAAAAAGCAGGTAGGGTTGCCAGACCCCCTGTGGAGGGTTTATTGCTGATGGGCCATGCCCCCCAGCTGCTGATCAGCTGGTCAGTTGGGGAGACTTATCAGTAGAAGCTGGTTTTACCATAGAGCTTTTTGCCAAAATACTAGAAGTTCACCTGGAAGTCACTGGTATGATGACATCACTTCCTGTGTGATTGCTGGCGAAGTGGCCTAGGCCTTCTTCTTTCTACTAGTAAGTTGTCATCCCCCATCCCCTGCCAGTGCCAGGAGGCACCTGGCAACCCTAAAAACAGCGTATAAATGAAGCAAATAAATAAATAAGTGATCTTACACCTGCAAGACACATTCCCCAAGCAGGCATGAGGCGCCTACATTCATTTCATTAAGGTGCCAAGTTACGACTCTCTCGCTTGCTGGGCTTTTATGGATTGATTTGTGTTTCCGCTGTTTCATTGATGTCCAGCTTTATCGCCACTGTCTTTATCTGATTTTAAGATTGATCTTATTTGTTTCGTTGTTCCCATAGGTTTGTTAACAGGCCCTCTTTTTATCGTACATGGCTTTTGTAGCTATTTTGAAGTGGAAAGGCTTTAAATGCTGGCAATAAATAAAAGCTGGATAAAATTAGGCCACATGGGAATAATTATTTGGGACAACATGAAACCTCTGGTATTTCAAGGTCGGCACAGGAGAAGACACTGTAAAAATGGCATCCATTAGAGAAGTAAACCATTTTCCTACCCACACAATGCTGGCTGGGAGTGAAGTTACTTTACTGGGGCCATTTTGAGTCTTCTTGATTTTTCCTCTGTAAGCTGTTCAGAGAGGTTGGGTAGTCTGTTCTTGTTTCCCATTTTAATTTTTTTTAAAGCCGTACACTGCTGAGTGCCAGTTGGGAAAGCATAGTGTCGATTACTCTGCCTGCAGTCCAAATAGCTCCTTCTTGTCTTTAAGCAAAAGTCCTCCTGGGCAGTGATATTTCTTCCCATTGACTAAGGTTGCCAGGTCTTCCCTTTCCTTTGGCGGAGGCTCCTGGGTCCTTTCTGAGATCTTCTTGCGAGCACACAGTGACATCACTCGGAAGTGAATTCATCACACCGGGCACATCGCATGTCGACACTCTAGCATTTTGGCCAAAAATTCTGTGTTGATCATAGAGTTTTGGTCAAAATGCTAGAGTGTCGATGTGCAATGTGCTTGCCATGATTATGTTGCTTCTGGATGACATCATAGTGCTGGTGATGTCAATACGGGAGGGGACTGTTCAGGGTGGGGCTTCCCCCACCAGCCAGCTGACTGGTGGTGGATTGGGGCCCCAAAAATTGGCAGAACCCCTGCCCTGACCAGGGGTTTGGCATCCCTACCATTGACAACTTCTCATATTTCAACTGCTGGGGGGGGGGGGGTTAGGATTGCCAGTTCTAAATTGAGAAATACCTGGAGAATTTGGGGGTGGAACCAGAGCAGGATGGGATTTGAGGAGGGGAGGAGCTTCAGTGGGGTATAAAGCCATAGCGTCCACTTTCCAAAGAAGCCATTTTCTCTAGCAGAACTGACTTCTGTCACCTGGAGATCAGTTGTCATCCCAGGAGATCTCCAGCCACCACCTAGAGGTTGGCGACTCTAGGGTTCTGGAGGGAGCTTTTGGGACATTGTTGGGTCTGCTGTTGAAGGTGATTCTGGAAAACTTTGCCCATGAATGGTAAAAGGCTTATTGAGCTGAAGAAAGTGGCTTCAAAGAGGCAAGAGCTGTGATTTCATTTGTTCCCCTCTAAGTGATGCAACCATGTAGCATGGCTTCCTCCCGACATGGGTTCTCCCTGCCCCCAGCATCCCTTCTTTGGTGCTGGAAGAAGGAGAACCTACAAAAGATCCATCTCTGCTAGCCCCTTCCACTGACACAGCATAGGATCCAACCCTGATATACATATATGCAATGCACATTGGACACATATATACCCTATACATTGCACCCATAAATTATAGGACCTAAACCTACAGCAGGAAGTGAAAGACCAGAGACAAACAGAGAAGAAATGCAGTGGAGGGCATTTCCACATCTATCGTGGAGTTGCTGTTTATTTTCATGCTGCCTTTCAGAATGTGTTTTATCGAGGACTACCTGTTTGGCTAACAACATTCCTTCTCATCTAATAGTGTCTGCGCTTTAAACGAATGGTTCTAAATGGCTTCCTCTGCCTTTGAAACCTTGATAGCGATCTCATCTTCCACATGTTAACTATCGTCACAACAGCTAATCTTTATGGCTGTCATGATTCCCAAACATGGACGGGCTGACCTATTACCGAATGACAAGTTGCAGCTGTAAAATCAGGCATGTCACTTTCAAATTCCAAGAGATTTACATAATTCAGCATCGCTTGGGGGGGTAATGATCGTGATATAGACAACGAGCATCTGCTAGAGATTTAAAAGCCATTTTTCTTTCATTAAAATCAGTATCCTCCCTGTATATTTGGACGGGGTGAGAATTTCAGCTCCAGGAGTTATTGATTTCTCTGCCTCGTTTTCTTGCCAACCATAATCGTCTTTCCTGCCCAAGTTGGGGTTTCAGAGGTGTTTAGAACTAAAATTAAAATATGCATATTATAAAAATAACCATAATATTACAAGAACACCTTTGGAAAGCTGCTCCGGCAACAGCAGAAAAGCAACAACTCAGAGCCCAGACAGATAATCGAGCATCTTTCTGACCAGATTCGAAAAGGCACAGTCTTTTAAAAGGCATGAAGAACACAACTCAGAAGCTGCTGGAAGGAGGGAAATCCAGACATGATCTGCCAATACAGTTGCCAGCACTGCCTTGACAGTGCCTCAGGAGGATTGAGCTGGGTGAGGATGTGATGTCGGTTCTGGGTGATGGTCTAGGAATTTCTCTATGATAAAGACCATAGAGATGTAGAGAAATTCCTACAGCATCACTACTAAAGAGGCCATTTTCCGGGCATTTTTTCTCCTGCTCCTCATTTTGTTGAGGGTGGAGGATTGGAGTTTACCTGCTGCAGGAGGGGAAAAGACAAGCCTATGGGTCGGAGAAGGTCGCACTGCCAACCCCAGGTAACCACAGATACCCTTAGTCAGTGTTCCCTCTAAGATGAGTTAGTGTGAGCCAGCTCACAGTTTTTCAGCTTCCAGCTCACACATTTTTGTCCTAGCTCAGGAAGGATGGCTCCAGAGCAAATTAATTTATGCAGCAGCCCAATCACTCGCTCACAACTTTAATGCCAGTAGCTCACAAAGTAGAATCTTTGCTCACAAGGCTCCACGGCTTACAGGGAGCATTGGTGAAGTCATATTAAATCAATGAACTGCATAGGTTTCTGACGTTGTCTATCTTTATTGTTGTTCAGCTTGGCTCTCTGACATTAATTCTCATCCAGGAAGAGCTAGTTCCTATGATCCACTGGGCAGAGGCTTTTGATTTTGTGTTGTATGACGGATCCTGATTGATTCAGCAGGAGGAATGTTTATCACTGTGACGGCCTGTCAGATGAGGGTGTCACCAGAAGCCTTAGCTCACCACAAATATATTTGTTTCATTAGTCGAACGTATCAAAGGTTCACGGAAACATATCTAAAAACTGCTAGTTGTGCTATTCCCCCCCAAAAAATGTCTCCTTAATCACCTAGAAATTGTGACGCCGACAACCTTCCATTTTGAAATCTCTTGAGGCAATTTCTGTGCCAGTTCCCCTAGTTGTAAATAGCTCACCTGGTACCTACTTTCCTTTCCCTGAGGCCCCAAGCCAAAACATGTCTTATTACCCAAGCTTTTAACCAAAGGGTTCCATCTTTGTCAGATGTATTATGGTCTACTTCTAGCTTGAATAGGGTTGCCAGGTCTTACCTGGCTGCTGGTAGAGAGCACTAGCCTGGGTTCCTGGATCTTCTGGCATGTGCTGTGATGATGTCACTTCAAAGTGACATCATCACGCCGAGCATGATGTGCAGAGTCCCCTGTGTGACATGTTTGGCCCGATGACATCACTTCTGGATGACATCATCGCACCGGGCACGTCGGGAATGATGGGGCTCTTGGGGGGTGGGGCTCCTCCGTCAGCCACCTGACTGGATTGGGGGCCCTGAAAGTGTGGGGAACCCACCCCCATCGGGCGGATGGAAACCCTAAGCCTGAGGCCTGTTTTATGAACATCTTTTTAGGCTACTCAGGTCTTGCTTTATGCTGGTGTTTATGCCCTGGGTGATTTGTAATGGCTTGTTTGGTTATGTTGTTTTGGTTGTGAACAAAAGGGTCATTTCAATTCCTATCGTAGATTTTGTTATTACTGTTAGAACTTGACATATTTAAGATTTCTTTACACTGGCTATGAGACCTCTGAGTTCAGATGTGGATGTTTACTACCTGAACATTCTAGTCCTCATGGCTAGAAAAACTGGAGAAAGCAGTCCTGTGTATGTGACAGAGCCAAAGCACCCTCTCTGTAACTAAGTACATTGACCTTCCTCCCTCCAATATCCTTTAAAGCCCTTTATGACCTGGGACTCACATATTTGAAGGACCATCTCTTTCCACACACCCCTGTACAACAACTACAGTCATAAGGCAGCCATTTATGGGATATCCCACCACTTAGGGTGGCCCGTCTGGGCACTGACTGGAACCTGGACGTTTTTCCATTTTGGCTCCAGCTCTGTGGAATGGCCTCTCAGAAGGGGGGGGGGCGCTTTGGAGATCTTCAGGAGGTGCTGTGGGCATTGGTTCCCTCTATCATGCAGGCATTTATTTATTTAATTAATTCCTACCCCGCCCTCCCGCCGAGGCAGCTCAGGGCGGCTTACATAAAACCATAAAATCGACATAAAATACCTAAATTCAAATTCCATAGAAATACAATTAAATACAGTTAAAACCACAGCATATGGCGGTGTCATGCAACAAAAAAAGAGTGCTGCTGGCAGAGCTGGAATGCCCTACTGGAATGCCCGGCGAAAAGCTCTGTTTTCACGGACCTGCGGAACCGCTGAAGGTCCCGCAGGGCCCTGATCTCACCAGGGAGCTCATTCCAGAAAGTTGGCACCACCAGGGAGAATGCCCTGGTCCTGGTTGATATCAACCGGGTGTTCCTAGGACCAGGGCGGGCCAGGTGGTTTTGTGTTCCTGATTGCAGTGCTGTCTGGGGAACGTGGGGAAAGGCGGTCCCTCAGGTAGACAGGCCCCTGACCATAAAGGGCTTTAAAGGTCAAAACCAGCCCCTTGAGATTTCTGAAGACATTGAAGTGTCTTCAGAAATCTCAGAGGCCAATCTCAGTTCCAAAGCCCTAACTGTGATCAGGGTCTTCTTCTGGCCAAGGGTGGTTTAAATGGGAGGGCTATTTGTGGCATGCCCTATAAATTAAGGGCAGGAAATGTGCAACACTGAGGCTAATAGAATAAGGGCAGCCTCTCCTATTTAGCCAGGTTGAAAGCTTCATCCCTTGGCATATTTTGTTGGTGGTAACGATGAACTCATCTGGAATTTTTTATTCAGTAGTGACTTCCATTAGAATTTGTGGTATTTATTTCCAGGGCAGTGTGCTTAGGGGGATAAACTTTGCACCAGAATACCACAAGTGATTCTTTAAAGGCTGATCAACAGAAATGCCAAAATCCATCAGAAACTCTACAGAAGCCTGTGGATTGCAGTGGGCTTTTTATGGCCTTAAACACACTGAAGGCTTCCAATACATAGATTGTGTATTTAAAAAAAAAAAAAAACTGTGAAATTTGTTTCATGAAAGACTTCAGCAGGACCAAGAAAATGTGTGTTTGTGCCTCACCAGAAAGTAAAGACACACTCCAACAACTTTCAACTCCCTTGAAAATAAGGCTGCCAACTCCCAGATGGGGAACTCCTCGAGATTCAGGATAGAGCCGAGGAAGGGCATTGTACAGCAATGTATAATGCCATAGGTTCCAGTCTCCGAAGCAGTCCCATTTAAAAAAAAAAAATCAGGGGAACTGGTCTCTGTATCCTGAAGATCAGTTATAATTCCAGGTGATCTGCAAGCCCCTCTTGGAGACTGGCGATGCTATTCGAAAATGAGCTTATCTCTGTGGATTGTGTGGCCTCTCACTCCCTTTGTTCCAGAAATAAGTGCCTTTGTACAAATTGTTCGATATCTTTTTTTTCCTGAAGTACCTTGCAAAAATCATGCACAGCAACGACAGAATGGATGGCGATCAAACAAAAGTTCAAAAGAGCTTTCCTGGAAGAGACGCTTTAGAAAGAAACACCTTTATGACATTACCAAAATTTTCACTGTCCCATCCTGCTCGCTGTATTAGGTAAGACATACAATATGCGTTTGTTACACTCAGGGTTTAAAGTACGTCTTTGGGGGGGGGGGGAGAATCCAGTCTAATGTGTTATGTATGCACAGAGCTTTCTCTTCAACATAATCAAACACCAAATGGCAACAACTCATTCTAAGTGTTGTTTTAAATCATTCTATTTAAATCCCCGGCAATCATTTTGCCGCAGCGCTGCCGTCCCATCTTTGTGCCATTATGCAAATGAGCACCAGTGATAAAGCACTGATATTATTTGCTTAACCGTCTTAAAAGACCGTTTCTGGGAAACAATTTCTGAATTCTGCCAGTAAGAACAGCTTAGAGTGTTCCAAATCCATTCAGGAGATCTGAGAGAGTGAACATAAATATGAAATTCATGTTTATATTCATAAATGCCTGAGAGTTGGTGTAGGGTAATGCTCACAGTATCTGGCTAGGACTGGGGAGACCCAGGTTCAAATCCCTTCTTAGATGTGAAGTTTTGGCCAGTTACTCCCTCCCAGGGTAACCTACCCAAGGTCATTTCACATGGTACGAGGTCCATTTTGGTTAGATCTTCAGATGGAATTAGGGTGGCCAGTTCCATGCTGGGACATTCCTGGAGATTTAAGAGTGCATCCTGGAAAGGGTGGGATTTGAGGAGGAGAGACATAAGAACATAAGAGAAGCCAATGTTTGATCAGGCCAATGATCCATCTAGTCCAACACTCTGTCACACAGTGGCCAAAAACACCAGGTGCCATCAGGAGGTCCAGCAGTGGGGCCAGGACATTAGAAGCCCTCCCACTGTTCCCCCCCCCCCAAGCACCAAAAATACAGGGCACCACTTGCCCCAGACTGAGAGTTCCTACCTATACCTTGTGGCTAATAGCCACTGATGGACCTCTGCTCCATATGTTTATCCAATTCCATCTTGAAGCCATCCATGCCTGTAGCTGCCACCACCTCCTGTGGCAGTGAATTCCATGTGTTAATCACTCTTTGGGTGAAGAAGTATTTCTTTTTATCTGTTCTAACCTGACTGCTCAGCAATTGCATTGAGTGCCCACGAGTTCTTGTATTGTGAGTAAGGGAGAAAAGGACCTCTTTCTCTACCCACACTATCTCATGCATAATCTTATAAACCTCAATCAAGTCACCCCTCAGCCACCGTTTCTCCAAGCTAAAGTGCCCCAAGCGTTTTAACCTTTCTTCATAGGGAAAGTGTTCCAACTATACGGTGTATAAGGGGTATTAGGTGATATAGTCCATCACTAAAAGCAGCTGTTTTTCTCCTGGGGAAGTCATCTGTATAGTCTGGAGGACAGTTGCAGTTATGGGAAATCAGACCATACCTGGAGGCTGACAAACCAAGATGGAGTTTCAGAATTTAATTGCCAGGCACGTGTGGCCTGATTTGGATCAGGTCCATTTTCCTTTTTTTTTTTTTTTAAAAAAATGTTATTATTTTCCAACATATCAACACAGAAAAACATACAAAACACACAAACATTGATCAGGAGTACATTCTGTTAGTGCTTAAGATTTTCTTTTTATACATCAGTAGTTTTTGCACCTACGCTGCTACTTCATATATGCCTATATAGTAGTTAGGATTTCTATTTCTGTTACTAATTTTTATGTATACTTTTTGGTGGTTATAACAACTGTCACTTAAGGTACCACTCAATCCATTTATAAAGTCCTGACCATGTTTTTTTTTCAAAGATATCTTCGCTTTTGCCTTGTGAGAGCAAAGTCAGTTGATCCATCTCAGCCGTTTCTAAAAGCTTAAAGATTATTTCTTCTTTTGAAGGTGTTTCTTCTTTTCTCCAATATTTAGCATTCAGAATTCTGGCAGTAGTTACAACATGTATAATCGTATAAACGTCTGATTTTTTAATAGGTTTCTAACCTTGACCTGAAATTGCCCCAGGAAGCCAATGTTTGCCCTGCTGGGGAAAGTTACACGTACTTGCGGCTAAACTTGAGTTTCCCTAGCAGGACAAATTGTGGCTGTTTCGGACAGGGAAAACGGCATGGGTGGGAAAGCGTAAACGACTTCTCCACAACATGCCACGGTCCTGATCTGGATTTGGCCTGTGCACAACTGGAAAGCACAGAACTCTCCTAAGCAGATCTGATTAGAAGTCCACATGGATTTTATAACATGTGAATCAGACCTCAGTGAGTTATGAGGATAAAATGGAGAAGCAAAGAATCAAGTACATTTGCCCAGGACTCTTTGGAGGAGGACTGGAATAAATTTAGCCTTGTCCTGAATCAGACCTCGGGTCCATCAAGGTCAGTATTGTCCACTCAGACTGGCAGCAGCTCTTCCAGGGTCTCCGGCAGAGGTCTTTCCCATCACCTACTTCCTGGTCCTTTTAACTGGAGATGCCGGGGATTGAACCTGGGACCTTCTGCGCAGCCGAGCAGATGCTCTACCACTGAGCCATGCCCCCACCCCTAATAAAATTAGCAAATAAGAAACATAAGGGATGAGAATCTTGTCTTGCCCCTTTTCAGGACCCAAATGTATCAAACCACTTTAGGGTTGCCTAACCCCACGTGGGGAATGGAGATCTCCTGGAATTACGCCAGATCAGTTCCCCTGGAGAAAATGGCTGCTTTGGAGGGTGGACTCTATGGCATTATGCCCCACTGACCCCCCTCCCCTCCGCAATTTGGGGTGGAGCTGGGGGAAGGTGAGTTTTGGGGAGGGGAGGGATCTTTGTAGGATATAATGCGATAGAATCTGTTATGTATTGGGACTGAATCATCCCTGATTGAATCACCCCAGAGACTTGCTGAGCTTGGAGCACAAGAACTACAGCCTGCCAGGATTCTGAAAGTAACCAGTCAAGTAGAAATGTTATATAAATAGCCAATCACTGGGAGTGGGGTGTGTTTGGGTGTGGCAATTGCAGGCTATTTAACAGAGCGGAGGCTCAGGAGTCTTGTCTTGCTGTTACTGAAATCACAATTAAAGTTGATCTGATCACTAGACTCGAGCTTGCTCATCCATGGAACCCACTATTTAACAGAATCAAGTGGTTAAGACGCTGAACTGCAGGCTGGAAGGTTGGTAGTTCAGCAGTTCGAGACCTGAGTGCCGCATGACGGAGTGAGCTCCCATCTCTGGTCCCAGCTCCTGCCAACCTAGCAGTTCGAGATCAAGAAATTGCAAGTAGATAAATAGGTACCGCTTAGGTGGGAAGGTAACAGCGTTCTGTGCGCCTTGGCGTTTAGTCATGCCAGCCACATGACCACGGAAACATCTTCAGATAGCGCTGGTTCTTTGGATTGGAAACAGATGAGCACCACAGCCCTAGAGTCGGATTCGACTGGCTTTCGAGCAAGGGAACCTTTACCTTTTACTATCCTCCAAAGCATCCATTTTCTCCAGGGGAACTGATCTCTTAAGATGTTATAATTCTGGAAGCCCTCTGGGCCCCAGTCTTCCTCCAAAGAGTCTAGAAGAGTGGGCCTGGGGGGGGGGTTAATGCATATAAACACAGAGTTTTCTGCCTATAATCGGGAAGTCTGCTTGTCTGATGGCTCCTGATCTCACTGAGACCATTTCCGGAGCAGTGAAATTCCTGAGACTGACGTTTTTAAAACTGCATGCTGTGTGAAACTTTCTGCAGTAGATTTTTCCTCACCAGGTGCAAACCCAAAGTTTTCTCCTTCTTACCCTGTGTTTTCGCAACTTGCTAAAACTGTGGATTTTGAAAATGCAGGATTAGAAGGAAAAAAAAACTTTTGGTTTGTTCCTGGTGAGGAAAAAGCTACTGTGGAAAATGTCACAGAACACGCAGTTTTAAAAGTGTCAATGCGGGGAATTTCACTACTGCGGAAATGGTCTACGAGAGCTCTGCATCCCTACTGCAGTTGTATACAGATAAGGTCTGGGAGTCTTTTCATATAAACTGGGATAGAATCTGCCACCAGCTGGATAATCTGGGAGAACCGGGTTTGATTCCCCACTCCTCCACTTGCACCTGGCTGGATGACCTTGGGCAAGCCATAGCTCTGGCACAGCTGTTCTTGAAAAAGAGCAGTTTCTGTCAAGAGCTCTCTCAGCCCCACCTCCCTCACAGGGTGTCTGTTGTGGGGAGGGGAAAGGAAAGGAGTTTGTAAGCCACTCTGAGACTCCTTTGGGTAGTGAAGGGTGGGGTATAAATCCAATCTCTTCTTCTTTTTCTAATTAGTTTCAGGGTATGGCATAAAATACTCAATATCCATACTCAGTTCTGGTCATCCCTTACTTTTGTGTACAATCACATGCAAAGAGACAGGGAATGTCAAACCAAGTGGGAGCTGAGAGGTCCCTTAAAAGCTAATGAAATGTGTTTCTGCATAAGCTTTTGTGAGTCAGAGCTCACTTCATCTGATCCATCAGGACAATTAAACACACAACATGAAAAAGGGTATGGGGTCTCTGTCTCTATCTCTGTCTCTGTTTCTGTCTCTATCTCTATCTCTATCTCTATCTCTATCTCTATCTCTATCTCTATCTCTATCTCTATCTCTATCTCTGTCTCTGTCTCTATCTCATCTCTATCTATCTCTATCTGTCTGTCTGTCTGTCTATCATCTATCATCTATCTATCTATCTATCTATCTATCTATCTATCTATCTATCTATCTATCTATCTATCTATCTATCTATCTATCTATCTATCTATCTATCATCATCTATCTATCTATAGGTTATATTGTACTTTTCTTCCCACTGGACACCAAAGCAGCTTATACAATGTATGTATGCATGAATGTATGCATATCCATCCATTATCTGTCTGTCTGTCTATCATCTAACTGTCTGTCTGTCTCTCTCATCTATCTGGCCAAAAGTCCTTTGATTCTTGCCCATGAATGCACACCTTTGGCCATTCTCAGGCATTTAAGTATCTGCAAGCAGGACGGGGTCACAAATGTGCCACTTAGATGCTATGCAGTTGGCAGAGATGTTCTCAAATTTCCCCTCTCTTTCCCTCTTTCTCTTATTCTCCTTTCATTCTTTATGCCCATCTTTTAGAATATCCCATGGAATAGAAACTGTGAATCGCTTTCCTAGGTTCCTTTAAAATGACATATGTATTCAGTCAAAATATGAGCAAAAATGGAATGTCACAAAGGTAATGTGTGCCGCTGTTTGATAGAGAAGGGTAGGATCAGTTCCAGAAAGCAATTATAGAAATCCTAGCTCTTCTCTCTGAAATCTATACATGCCTTTCAGCGACGGATTTTCACACACCCATGTCTTTTCTATTGGAGCTGTCAATCAATGAAAGAGTTTTCTAATCTCTCTTTTAACTGATTAACCTATTACACTTAAATAAATATGCCTGGTATCCATACCTCCATAGCTACCCTTCCGAGCTATTGGGAGAAATGTGAGATGTTACAATTTAATTAAAAGACAACTGTTACTGAGAAAAGGCAGACACCGTTTAAAAATTTCCTCTCCAGAGCCAAAATATTCTCTAAAAGTGTCTCTGTAACTCTCGGTCTAACTTTAGCATAGAACCATTGAAACCAGCCTGCATGAATTAAGCATCGATGGGTCGAGACATTGAATCAACTGAATGGGCATGTACGGGGGGCGGGGGGAGTTGGTTTCAAAGTCTGATGTCAGGTTGTTTCAAGAGCTTGAAACTCACATATCAGAAGTAAAGCTAGTCCTGTTAAAAAAAAGACAGTCAATAGATATCTTTTTACTGTTATCAAGGACCTTGATTCAAGGTAAAATGCATTTCTAGTGTGGTATAGTGGTTAAGAGCAATGGACTGTGATCTGGAAAACCGGGTTTGATCTCCCACTCCTCCACATGAAGCCCCCGGGGTGATCTTGGGCCAGTCAAAGTTCTGTTGTGGAGAGAGGAAGGGAAGGCGATTGTACGCCACTTTTAGACTTCTTAGGGTAGAGAAGAGTGGGATATAAAAACCTACTCTTCTATTTCTAGGTGTAACTTTCCCCACTGGAGATGCAATTCTTAAGGACTATATCTCTCTACCACAAAATTCTCCATCCAGATTTCCAGCAGGCAATCCCAATTCTGCCTTGCATAGTATATGAGTGACCTGTTCCCTCCTCCTGGGGCTAATAGCAGCCAGGGAAGGGGACATTAGCATCAATGTGTGGCATTTACTGCTTGATTCCAAAGCCTGAAGAGCAGGACTAGAATCTGGGAAATCCAGGTTCAGATCCCCATTCATGCCATGGAAGCTTGCTGGGTGAGCTTGGACCAGTCACACACTCTCAGCCTGACCTACCTTACAGGGTTGTTGTGAGGGTAAAATAGAAGAGAAAGGAATTCTGTAAACTGCTTTGGGTCCCCACTGGTGTGAATGGTGAAATATAAAGTAAAAGAAACCCCTTCTTTCCAAGATTTCTGCTGATTCCCCCCCTCCATTACGACCCCTCTTTCCCCCATGCACTCCCTGATTGGCCACTGACTAAGAACTGGGAACAAAATCTCAGGAGTCTATTGGGCTGCAATGGGAGGGAGGAGTCAGCAGACATCGACCCCCCGCACAAACACCTGATCAAAATCCCCTTCCATCTTTGGAACCAAATGGTAGGATAGTTAAAGGTAAAGGTAAAGGTTTCCCTTGCTTGAAAGCCAGTCGAATCTGACTCTAGGAATGTAGTGCTCATCTCCATTTCCACGCTGAAGAGCCAGCGCTGTCTGAAGATGTTTCCATGGTCATGTGGCCAGCATGACTAGACGCAGAGGTGCACAGAACGCTGTTACCTTCCCACCAAAGCAATACCTATTTATCTACTTGCAATTTCTTGCTTTCAAACTGCTAGGTTGGCAGGAGCTGGGACCAGAGACAGGAGCTCACTCCATCATGCGGCACTCGGGTCTCAGTTCAGTGTCTTAACCACTTGAGCCACAGACCCTTAATACTGAAATTCCAACTCCAGATTGCTAAAATCCAATTATGAATATCAGGTTATGAATTTTGGGCTGACGGAGTGCTCCGCTCTGTACCTGGAGGGTGGCTTCATTTTGTTTTTGAATCTGGGGAAAGAACTGAAGAGTTTCTCTGAAACAAATTGCTGCCAGGTACAAATGCGAAGTGTTCCCTCTAAGATGAGTTATTGTGAGCTAGCTCACAGTTTTTTAGCCTCCAGCTTACATATTTTTGCCTTAGCTCAGGAAGGGATGGCTCCAGAGCAAACTAACTTATGCAGTAGCCAAATCACTCGCTCAAATCTGTAACACCAGTAGCTTACAAAGTAGAATTTTTGCTCACAAGGCTCCACAGCTTAGAGGGAGCATTGCTGAAGCCATATTAAATCAATGGAAGAAGTAATATGACATTCATAGGTTTCTGACGTTAATGTCTATCTAGAAGGGCACCGTTGTTCAGCAAGAGCAGCAATGTGCAGGTTTTCACACAGCGATTCAGAATATCAGGTTCATCTCGTCAAGTTCCCCGTTCACTCGGTAGCCGCACTCAAATGGGAATGCGAATGAGAGAATTGAAATGCTTCGTCTCGCTGAAGTTCCATTTGAAAACAACTGTTTTCGACTCGCCATTGTTCTTAAAAGAAGGCTTCTTCGTTGGAGGCGGCTGGGAAACGTGGGCTGACTCCATTTGATGTTGGCACGCCATCAAATCGGGACTGAGTTTTTTTATCCAATTGTCTGTGGGGATGGTGAAGGTCTGCCTTAGACATCCATTTGAGCTGAACACAATGAGAGGCATGTAATTTGTCCCTCGACAAATGCCTTAGAAATGGGATCGGGGTGGGGGAATTTGGCAAGAGGGAGCAGTGGAACAGTTAGAAAGGGGCCATGGGGATTGGATTGATTTTTGAAAGTCGCATTTGAGAGCCAGGGTGCTAAAAATAAAGCAAAGGAGTCATTTCTGCAGTTATTCAAAATGATGCATCAGATCTTATAAGGTGTGGAGAAATGCCTCGCCCCCTGGAAGGCTGGCAAACAGGCTTTAAAAACTTCTCTCTCTGAGCAAGGAACAAGCAGGAGAGGGGTGAGGAAAATTAGCCTATGTATGGCATTCCTGTCAACCCAGCAGTTTGGAAGCAAGAAATTGCAAGTGTATCACATACATCATGTGATGTAAATGCTTCGTCTATCAGGGCCCTGGGGTGCCAGGTGGGTGTTGACCACAATATCTCTCAGGCAACCCCTTGGGTCTGGGCCTCAATTTAGCCTGGGGCTCAGGATCACTCTGGTAGCGTGCTTCCCTTATCCTGAGTCCCCTTCGTTTCCAGAGCCAGCCGGCTCAGCTTAGGAGAAGCAAGGAGGGCACATGAACGGTCTCTACTGCCCAAAGACTTGTTCAGACTCCCGGCTTATAAAACATAAAGGTTTATTCAAGAGAAATAAAAACAAATAAGGGGGAGTTGTGGAATAAAACGGACAATAGACAAACTATCTAGCTACTATGAACATACGGTTTGTTGATCCTTTCTCCCTGAACATCCGGCTCCCTCTGGCTTAGCCACTTGCTTCAGGGTTCACACAGAACTGCCAAGACTCACTTGCTTGCAGACACTGGCTGTCTTCTGAGCAGCTCCTGCACCCGGACTATCTCACGGTGAGCAGTTCAGGAATATTCCCGCCACAGCCTCTGGCTCTTCAAGGCCATGTGCAGCATTCCTGGCATTCATCAAGTTGTCGAGAACCTCCGGTCTCACAGCTTCCTCCGAATGCGTAGATGTGCGCGTGTTCAGGCAAGTCCATCGGCTCCTCTGGTTTCTCTCTGCTTCTTGGACTGGATTCTTATTTTTCACTTCCCCAATCCCCGTCCTAGACTAATGAGGGATTGCTGCCTTGACCCAGCTGTCTCCCATTTGCTTAGCTTACTGGACGTGCTGATTCTAACTGAACTTACAGGCATCTTATCCATGATGATTCTGCAAATCAGTATCTCTGGCATGACAAAGCGGATAAATAGGTACCGCTTCAGTGGGAAGGTAATAGCGTTCTGTGCGCTTCCGGCCACATGACCACAGAGAAGTCGTCGGACGGCGCTGGCCCTTCGGCTTGGAAACAGAGATGAGCACCGCCCCCTAGAGTCGGATACAACTGGCTTTCGAGCAAGGGGGACCTTTACCTTTACCTTCCAGACAGGTATCTGAAGAAGTGAGCAGTGACTCAGGAAATTTTGTTAATCTTTAAGGTACTCTTGGGCTCTGGCTCTTTTCTGCTGCTACAGACAGACTAACATGGCTGCCCATCTTGATCTAGTTTAGTTTAGTTTTATTATTACGGTCTTAAGACAAACATACAGTACAAACATAGTATGAAAAAGAAGGGAAAAAAACAGAGATAACATACAGGATAAAATCTAAAAAATGCGACTCCCGCAGTCTAAGAGTCAGTGCACAGAACTCAGCAACTGAACCTGTAATCTCTGCATTCTTCTCTGATAGGAGCCAGTGGAGTCTTGCTTTGTTTGTATTAATGTGACCCGGTATCCTACCAACTAATGGGGTAATGATTTTAAGACGAGCCTCTCTGTAGAATGGGCAACTGAAAAACATGTGCTCTACTGATTCAACCTCGCATGAAGTGCATGAACAGGCCCTTTCAGGGTTTTTTTGTTCAGTCGCACAGTCGAGTCCGACTCTTCGCGACCCCATGGACCAGTTTACGCCAGGCCCTCCTGTCTTCCGCTGTCCGCTGAAGTTTGCTCAATTTCATGTCCGTTGCATCGATGACACTGTCTAACTATCTCATCCTTTGCCGTCCCCTTCTTCTTTGACCTTCAATCTTTCAGGGTAGGGGTTTTTATTGTACCTGCCTTGAATAACTGCAGATGGAAGAGTAGAACATCTGGCTAGGGCAAATGCCCTTCTAGAGTTCTTTCCCTCCACTGAAGTCAGATATGTAGCCGGCTCAATGGTGCTTTTGATATTTAGCAATACCCCGAGTTTTGAGGCCTTAGTGATATCAGATTGTCGTTCGATATCCTCAACTCTGTTTAATTTGCCCTTTGGCTTGTTCAGATCCATAGGATAAAAGTTGCTGGATCTAGTTTAAGATGGGTAGCCACATTGTCTGTTGCAACTGAAAAGAGCAGGAGTCCAGTAAAGACTAACAAAATATGTGGCAAGGTATCTGTAGCAGTAGAAAATACCAAGAGTCCAGTAAAGACTGACAGCATTTGTGGCAGGGTGACCCACAAAAACTCATTCCCTGCCACGAATTTTGTTAGTCTTTAAGGTGCTACTGGACTCTTGCTCTTTTCCAGAGCCTAGTGTGACACACTAACCACTCTAAAACACTACCTGTCTAAATTAACAGATCAGGGGAAGCATTTCAAGCCAGTGGAAAGACCAGAGAAGGAGAGAAATAAATAGAGACCGGATTTTTGCAGTCATTCACTTTTCCTTTCAATCTTGCCTGAAAGGTTTTCTTGAAATAGAATTTGGCATCCAAAATAGGAAATAATGAGTGGAACATGGGATGTATTCTCTTCACCCACCTGAGCAGTTAATCTCTGCACAGACTGTGTCTGGCACCCAACAGAGATGGGTAGGAGTTCTGAATCTACCTGAATAGCAAAGCAAAGACCTTCGTATAATAGAGTTACAATGTTCCATCTGCCGCCATTGTTCAAGGAGAATGGCCTAAGGGAACTACCACACATTCAAATAGGAAGGTGTATAACATCAATATAATGCCATTTTTTTCCCCTGCTTTGCTTCCTTCACATTGATCATGAAAAATATTTTGTAGGAAGAAGGGGGGATTGAGAGGTGATGCTGAACAGCCTGAAGCCAAGGAAGGCACACAAGCAAAAGAAAAGAAACAGTGGAATTGAGCTAAAAGGATGGGGGGGGAGTTTTTCAGAACCTGCAGAGCCACAAAAGTCATCCCGCTGATTGGGCTTATTGATTGGATAATGGGAAAGTGAAGCAAGAAAGGGCAGATGATAAAAAGGAACAGGGAAGGCTGAAGGTGTTGTACGTCCAGTCAGAAAGACCATGTGACTGGTTGAGAATGTTTCAACTAGATAGGAGCTCACAAGTGATAGGTCAACTTTAGAGGCACAGAGATTTCCCTTCCAAGAGGAAGAGGAAGAGGAAGAGGAAGAAGAAGAAGAAGAGGAGGAGGAGGAGGAGAAAGAAGAAGAAGGAGGAGGAGGAGGAGGAGGAGGAGGAGGGTTGGATTTATACCCCACCCTTCACTCAGAGTCTCAGAGCAGCTTAAAGTCTCCTTCCCTTCCTCTCCCCACAACAGATACCCTATGAGGTAGGTGGGGCTGAGAGAGCTCTGAGAGAATTGTGACCGACCCAAGGTCACCCAGCTGGCTTCATGTGGAAGAGTGGGGAGTCAAACCTGGTTCTCCAGATTAGGGTCCACCTCTCTCAACCACGACACCAAATTGGGCTAGGGTTACCAACTTCCAGGTGGGCCCTAGAATTTCCCTGGAATTACAACTGATCTCCGGGCTAGAGAGATCAGTTCCTCTAGAAGAAATGACAGCTTCAGAAGGTGGGCTCTCTGGCATCACATCCCTACTGAGCGCCTCTCCCCAAACTCTACCCTCCCCAGACAACACCCCCAAATCTCCAGGAATCCCCCACGTCAGTGTTGGCAACCCTAGCCTGCACAGAGCCAGAGGCCCTTCTCGCAGGAGAGAGGGATCTTGGGAACATGGCTGCCAATCTAGGTGAGAACTGAGCTGAGCTTTTACTGCCCTCCTTGTTACAGGTATTGAAGCCTGAACGTGGCCACGGGTGGGAGCCTTTTAACAAGGGCCACAGAGCAAGGGCCACAAAGTGCGTGGCCTGTGGGGTTTGGCCCACGGAGCACAGCCTGTCACCCTGAAGGAGTCAGACCAGTGGATTCAAGCCCAGAGCAGGAGTTGAAATTATACTGTGCATTTTGTCTAAAAAAAAATGTATTTTGTGTATTTCTTTATTAATCACTTTGAATCCCCGGTGATGAGAAAAGTAGGATAGAAGTAAATGTTTCCATTATAAATACACTCAAGCTGAAATGCTGGTGATTTGCACATTTATTTAAATGCCACTGATGAAAAGGCAGGGAATTAACCAAGACAAACAAAGAAACAAAAAAAGAACTTTAATTCATGAAGTCCCTGCCATTTTCCTATCCAACTGTATTGTTCATCTGATTTCCTCCCCCCCATCTTTACTGGGCCGCTGTGCTAAAAAGTTGACTTCCTTTCCTCTTGGGTAAATACATGGAAACCTGTCAGAGTTCTGATGCTTTCATTATACGCTTTTCATTATTACCCTGTCGTCGCCGAACAAGCTGATTTCAAAGCCTCTGGCGGAAAAATGACAAGCGACATGACAGTTTATTTCCTCGTCCCTTCATTAGATTAGGAACATCATGGGAGATTTTAGATTCCATTTATTTTATGAAAAGGGGGGGTGCTGTACCTTTCATTATAAAAAGGGTAGCCAGTGAATGATTGGGCAATAGTCATTTAGAGTTTTCTGGATGGTTGAAAGGATTGGAAAAGGAGCGGCTCCAAACCTTAAAACCTGCTGGAGTTGTACAAAACAGGCCTGTTGGACAGTGAGCTGCAAAACCTGATGGACTAGAGTTTCCAGCCTCCAGATCGGCCCCGGCGATCTCCTGGTAAGAATGCTGCCTCCAACTGGGAGCTGGAGAAAATGAATTTTTTTGAGGGTGGACACTATGGCGTACTCCACTTAAGTTCCTGTCCTCCCCAAGCTCCATTCCCAAATCTCCAGAAGTTTCGCAACCTGGATCCGGCAACTCTAACCCCCAATCCACACACACATACCCTGGGGCAAGAAGGATCTGGCAACCCTGTCACCCAGAGTTGCAACTGGTCTCCAAGTTACAGAGCTCAATTCCCCCACAAGGCTGCCAACAGAGGGGACTGAGAGGGGACAAAATTCTGGGGGCCCGAGTCAGCTGAAGGGCCTTTGAAGCCAGCACCATGCTGCATCCAGCTGAACATCTATTTCTTTTTAATGCAGTTCTGGCTTCATCCACTAGGGGCGCAGGGAGTCTGAGCACAGTAAAAGGCACTCTGTTATGGGCTAGACTTCCCTTTCTCCAAGACTGACGTGAACTTGCCTAATAGATCATGCTAAGCTCACCAACCAAGCCAGCTATAGAGCAAGACAAGCAACCCTGGATGATTGCTGATAAACCAACAGTCAACCTGTACCCTACCCACTGAGGTCATTTTCTATAATAGCCTAGCCTTTCTGTCTTTCATCTCTTTCACCCAGCTCAGCCAGATCTTGCAAAGCAGTAGTTAGAGTGTTGCAGCAAGATAAAACAAACTTCCCCTCTCTTTTCCTTAAGTTATTTCCCTCTTTTCCACATTTTGGTCATTCATTTCTATACCCCTCCACAGGGATCATTTCATAGAAAAAGAGGTGCAGGAGCTCATTAGCATAACTAATTAGCATATGCTACACCCCTTGACATCACCAGAAGTATGGCGAGCTGGCAAGAAGGAAAGAGAGAGAGAGAGAGATGGGGAGGAAGGAAGGAAGAAGGAGAAATAGGGAGGGAGGGAAAGAGGGCAAAAAACTTTGGAAAAGAAGAGAAGAGAAGAGAAGAGAAGAGAAGAGAAGAGAAGAAGAAGAGAAGAGAAGAGAAGAGAAGAGAGAAGAGAAGAGAAGAGAAGAGAAGAGAAGAGAAGAGAAGAGAAGAGAAGAGAGGAAGGAAGGAAGGAAGGAAGAGAGGGAGGGAGGGAGGAAGGAAGGGAGGGAGGGAGGAAGGGAGGAAGAGGGGAAGAGGGGAAGAGGGGAAGAGGGGAAGAGATGGGGAGGAAGGGAAAGAGGGCAAAGAATGGGAAAGACAGACAGAGCGGCAGAGAGACAGAGAGAGAGGGATAGAGAGATGGGGAGGAAGGAAGGAAGGAAGGAAGGAAAGAGGGAGGGAGGGAAAGAGGGAAAAGAATAGGAAAGAAAGAGAGAGAGATGGGGAGGAAGGAAGGAAGGGAAAGAGGAAGGGAGGGAAAGAGGGCAAAGAACTTTGGGAAAGAAGGAAAGAAGGAAGGAAGGAAAGAAGGAAAGAAAGAAAGGAAGGAAGGAAGGGAGAGAGAAAGGGAGAGGGAGAGAGGAAGGGAGAGAGGAAGGGAGAGAGGAAGGGAGGGAGAGCAAGAGGGCAAAGAAAGCGAGCAAGCAGAGAAAGGCGGGGGCACTCCGGAGGGCTTTCTCTGCCCGCCTGCTGAGGGTGAATGGCCAGGGAAGGTGCCTTTCCTGGACCTCAGCTCGCAAGCCCCGAATGCTTGGGGCTCTTTAGCTTGGAGAAACGACGGCTGAGGGGTGACATGATCGAGGTTTATAAGATTATGAATGGGATTGAGCAGGTTGCAAAATAAGTACTTTTCTCCCTTTCTCACAGTACAAGAACTCGTGGACACTCAATGAAATTGCTGAGCAGTTGGGTTAGAACAGATAAAAGGAAATACTTCTTCACCCAAAGAGTGATTAACATATGGAATTCACTGCCACAGGAGGTGGTGGCAGCTACAAGCATGGACAGTTTCAAGAGGGAATTAGATAAACATATGGAGCAGAAGTCCATCAGTGGCTATTAGCCACAGGGTATAGATGGGGCAGGTGATGCACTCTATTCTTGGTGCTGGAGGGGGCAGCAGTGGGAGGGCTTCTAGTGTCCTGGCCCCACTGCTGGACCTCCTGATAGCACGTGGTATTTTTGGCCGCTGTGTGACAGAGTGTTGGACTAGATGGGCCATTGGCCTGATTCAACATTGGCTTCTCTTATGTTCTTATGTTCTTATGTCTCAAGACCTTCTCATCCCCATCCTGCTTGGTGGTAGAATGTACTTAAGAGTAGTATAGTAGCAAATCTTTGTTAATATTATGAACAGGGGGGAAGACTTAATATTTCCCTGTGTAAAAGTATGCTCCCCCTTTCCACCATTCCCCTTTCCACATTAATCTTTCTTAGTGGTTATATATGAGGAACAAAAGTTAGAACTCCTGGTTCAGATACTTGGGATGGGCACAGAGTGGAAAAATTGAAATTTGTGGAGGTTCATGATTTGCGAGTTTCACGAACCATGAACTTTCACAGACTTTCCCTGTTTACAAACCAGTTTGTGGGTCACAAGGTCTGTGATGCAGCATGACCTGGAAGTCGGTTCAGAAAACATTTAAATGCCCCCTGAGCTCACTTAAGAACATAAGAGAAGCCAATGTTGAATCAGGCCAATGACCCATCTAGTCCAACACTCTGTCACACAGTGGCCAAAAATACCAGGTGCCATCAGGAGGTCCAGCAGTGGGGCCAGGACACTAGAAGCCCTGCCACGTCACTGCCACCACATGGCTTCAAAAGGTTTCCTGGGTGCCAGCATGGACCAAACGGACTGCCAATGGACCAAACGGACTGCCAAAAAAAAATTGCAGTCTGTGGGCAGTCCATCAAGACCATGAAGCATGGACCAGGCAAATGGACCATGAACCAGCCCCTGGTCTGTGACAAAAATTTTCATGTTGGTCTATCTAATGATCTAATCCCATTTGTAAAGGCTACTTAGCTATATGATGAATCATGGAATGTTTTAATATCATTAGAATTAGGTTTATAACAAATACCATACACAATTAATTAATTATTGTATGGCAGTGGGTTTAGTAGAACCAGGAGATCCGAAGATTGTCTGGTAGCCTGAAACTCTAGCTCTTTTTGTGGGGAGCTAGGTTTATTTTGGGGGCTGAGAGAACTGTGACTGACCCAAGATCACCCAGCTGGCTTCAAGTGGAGGGGTGGCAAATCAAACCCAGTTCTACAGATTAGAGTCCGCCACTCTTAGCCGCTATACCAAACTGGCTCTCTGCCAGATGCAGTCTTTCTCCCCAAAGGAGACCCAGAGCTGCATTGTTCTCCTGTCCTCCACTTTATCCTCCAATTTTGAGTCTCCTAGCTGTATTCTCTGATGAGTTATGCCTGCCAGTGTGATGTAGTAGTTGCAGTGTCAGACTAGGATCTGGGAAAACCAGGTGCAAATCCCCAGTCTTCAGTGAAAGCTTGTTGAGTGACCTTGGGCCAGTCACACACACTCAACCTAACCTACCTCAAAGGGTTGTTGTGAGGATAAAACGGAGGAGAGGAGAATGATGTAAGCCGCTTTGGGTTCCCATTGGGGAGAAATGTGGGATATAAATAAAGTAAACAAATTAAAAAAATAAACACACATGGACAGACAGGGCAATTCTTTTATTACTTTTAAATCCATGGTAACAGCAAGTCAGTTGATTTGTTCATTTTGTTATGATATTTGGTTTCGATCAAGGTCATATGGGGCAGATATTGGAATTAGGAGCGTGGAGGTTCATTGATCATGGGGTTTACGTTTAACAGACCAGGTCATAGTTCGTTGTGTTCGTAAAGGGAAGGCATTCAAAATGCTCTTGCTTCACTCACTGGGGCGCCTTCCCTTCATTCTTGGAAGCCTGCCACTGCTGCAGCGCGACTGGGGAAGAGAGGGAGAGGCATTTAAACATGGCCCCCTTTCACTCTCCAAAGTCACGCTGCAGTAGCGACACACTTCTAGAGGTGAAGGGAAGGCAAATTGGGAGTGGTCCGTGAGCCAGACATGCTAGCACCGAGGATTGCCAAGGCAACAGGGGATTGCCTTCCCTTCCCGCCTGAGGCACAAATTGCCTTCCCTTCTCTCCTGGAAGTGTGCTGCTGCTGCTGCGGTGCAACTGCTTGAATGGAAGGGGAGGCATTTAAATATGCCCCCTTCACTCCCAAAGTTGCTTCCACACGTGAAAAGAAGGCAATTTGTGCCTCAGCGAGGGAAGGGAAGGCAATCCCCCATTGCCTCGGCAGTCCTCGGTGCCAGGGTGTTTGCTCATGGGTCACTCCCACTTACTGCATGAACCTCCATGGGAAACATGGCGGTCCGTGGGTGGTTCGTAAGTGTCGCGATTGCGTGGACAGGGCTAATGGACCATGAACCAGGCCCATCCCTAATTGGGATCTTTGTCCGTGGGCCCATGGTGGCTCTTGGTGGCCTAATTCCCCTGGAGAAAATGGCTGCTTTGGAAGGTGGATTCTATGGCATTATGCTCCATGGAGGTCGCTCCTCTCCCTACTTCCTGTCTCTCTAGGCTCCGCCCCTAAAAGCTACAGGAATTCTCCAACTCAGAGCTGGCAACCCTATATTTGTCCCCCACCAGCCTGTCAAGTGGAGGTGGGGAACAGGGAGAGGACTTTCCAGGAGGTCTCTTGCTGTATCAAGAGACCTGCCCCCCCCCAATCTATATATCTATCCCTCTGTGCTATGGAAGTTGTTTTCTTCTGCTAAAACAATAATTGTTCTAAAGCTCGAAACAAAACATTGTGCTTAGATGGCCTTGCAATGCAAAGTTTACCTTCTTATGAAAAAGGGTAGCTGGAAATAAGAAAAAAACAACAACATAAAAAGATGTTTCAGCAAGGCATTTTCACAATGCTTTCTTAAATTAGAAGAATGACAAAAATCTTCTCTTTAGCTACATGAAAAACCAGCCTGATCAACATCATGCTGATGGATGGAATGCCAATTTAAGGTAGCCATTATGATGTATTTTTAGTTTTGCCGGGGGGGGGGATGTGGAAGACGAGTTTTCCATTATTTTTGTCAAAATGTCTCTTTTCGTGTCAAAATGACTTCCCTCCCCACATTGTATTTAGCCAGCTCGTCTCTGCTTCATCTTGAGAGGCTGTGGAAGCATGTTTTCAGTTGCACAAAGAGACACGACTGGGTCATGTAGTGTAAATTGAAAAGCAGCATCTCATTTCCAAGGGCACCCTGTTAACAAATAAAAGGGATGCGATACAGCAAACAATATAGGCGCGCACAAAAACCTAGAATTTCACAGCCCATCTAGCATCAAAAATGGCATGGCCAGGCAATTGGAAGAGCAAATTGTTTATTATGTATTTGTTTGCTTTTGATCTAAAAGGCTAGTGGTTCAAAGCTCACCCATGTCAACAAATCACAAAGTGTCCTTATTAGGGATGCTAGCCTGTAGGTGAAGAAGAGGAGAGATTGGATTTATACCCCACCCTTCACTAGTTACATTCTGGAAAGGAAGATGACATTTTTACTCTAACGGATTGGGGGGGAGGTAAAATCAACATGCCAATTATTTCATCATTTGACCAGCCTGTCATTTGCCCTGATAGAGTATACCTGGCCTTGAGAAGAAGAGAAGAGATTGGATTTATACCCCGCCCTTCACTACCCAAAGGAGTCTCAGAGCGACTTACAATCTCCTTTCCCTTCCCCTCCCCACAACAGACACCCTGTGAGGTAGGTGGGGCTGAGAGAGCTCTGAGAGAACTGCCCTTGAGAGAACAGCTCTGAAAGAGCTTGTGACTGACTCAAGGTCACACCAGCAGCTGCATGTGGAGGAGTGGAGAATCAAACCTGGTTCTCCCAGGGTGCGTTCAGACGTGCCATTTGAGCCGCTTTCGGCACACCTCAGAAACAGCTTTTACGTGCGCGTTCACATGGCCAACATCTGCGCACTGACCCCAGCCGTCGCTTTCTGGAGCAAACCCACTTTAAACTGGAGTATTTTGACACCACTTACCCAAGTGGTGTTTTCCTGATTCTCCGTTTCAAGCCATACTTTCTGCTGTCTGATCGCTCCGTCAAGCCACTTCCGGGTGCTTCAACCCCCCTCCCCTCTGGGAAGCTGCCTCCGGCTTCCGGTTTTAGTCCACCATTTTTTTTTTTTGCCTTAGCGGTGTGCGCTTGAGCGGAGCTCCGCACTTAAGTTAAGTAAAGAAAAGCTTCAATGGTGCCTAGTTTAGGCATTTAGACGAGTCCGGGATCTCGGGGAGGCCAGTTTCGGGGAGAAAATTTTAAGCAGAAGTCTTCATTTAAACTTTAAAGGGACGGATTGAAATTGCTGTTCTGTGCACGTGCCAAACTTTCCGTTCTGGAGAGGGCTGCCTGTGCGCATGCTCAAACGAGAGGGGAAAAAAACCCATCTGTATGAGGATGGCGGGGAGCCCCGAAGGAGGAGGTCAGTGTGATCGCGATTCTCCAGTTTAAAAAAAAACACGCATCGTGCCGGAGCAGTTTAAACCGCTCCAGCACGCTGTCTGAACGCACCCCCAGATTAGAGTCTGTGCTCTTAACCGCCACACGGAACTGGCTCAGAATTACAGCTCACCTCCAGACTATAGTTCCCGTGGAGAGAATGGATGCTTCAGAAGATAGGCCTTCTATCCCACTGAGGTCCTTGTCCTTTTCAGGTTCCCACCCCACATCTCCAGGAGTTTCCCAGTCTGAATCTGGCAACCCTACCCCCCATCCCCCACTGGTGGACCGGGGGACGAGGCAATCCTTGTCCTTATAGAACAATCCTAAGGACATTTCCCTGGGGATAAGTTCCACTGAGTAAACTTTAGTAGGATCCTTCTGCACTGCCAAATTGGAATAATAATAATAACCTACTAGATCAGGCTGTTGTTGAGATTACATCACTATAATGCAAGGATCTCCAGTGTGGTGCCCTGGGTGCCGTAGCACCTGAGGACACTTTTCTTGATACCTGTTTTTAGAAAGTAGGTATGGCTTCCGCTGGGCCACTGGAGATCTGACTGGCTGTGCAGATTTCAAAACATTGCTTCGGCAGCAGCTGCCACCACGGCACAATGATCTTCACTCTGTGATTGAAGATAAACTGTACGGTATGCAAGAAAATGTTTTAAAATATTAACATATTGTTTTAGTACATGCCCTGCCCTTCCTCTGCTCACTTCTTAGCTCCAGCCTGCCCAATTCCTTTCTGACTATTGCTTACCATTTAGGTGGCCCTCTTGGATTAACCATGTGGGAACAGGGTTGCCAGACCCCTGGTGGAGGTGGGGGGTTCCCCGCTGACAGGCCCTACCTCCTCACCACTGATCAGCTGGTCAGCAGAGGGGAATTTACCCCACCGCCAAAAAAAGAGGAAGATCCATCTGACGTGTGGTAACATACCTACATCACTGCTCATGTGACCTGGAAGTGACATCAAAACCAGGATATTGAGGTGACACTCTGGTATTTGGGTAGAAGCCAAATTTACCACAGAGTTTTAGCCCAAACACCAGAGCATCACCCAGACATCCTGGACATGATGGTGTCACTTCTGGGTTATGTCGGTAGTGATGTAGACCTGTTGCTGTATGTCATATGGGCGTCTCTGCTGCTCCCAGTCAGTCTCCTCTCCCCTGCCACTTGCCAGGAGGAACCTGGCAACCCTATACGGGAAGAACTCAGTAACTGCGGGGTAATTAATCCAAAATGAACACTAGGATTTGCAATCACTGGATTGCTACAAATAAGCTACTATTGTGTTTTTGATTGCCTAAGACCGCTCTTGATTTAAAAGTGTCCTCTTTCTTCTTGCTACTCTTGTACCTTGGTTGGGACACTGAAGGTACCATCTGATTTCTCGTCTTCCTCTATTTTATTCTCCTCTGGTGGCATATTGAATCTTACCAGAAGCTGTGTTTACAAAGACTGGAGTGATCCCCCTGGAACCAATATTTGGGATTGATAACATGATAGGATTCTTACATGGGCATTCCATGACATGAGTAGCATGCTGCTTGGGTGGGGTGGTATGGGTCTAATAGCAGCAACTGAAGAACTCTGAGGGGTGTGTGATTTCGTTCGCCAGGATATTCTTCTTCGTTACCACTTCTACTTTTCTGATTTTGCTGATCCCTTCATAGCACCCTATGCAGAACCACACTTTAGAAATCTGTTTCTGAAAACTGGATTTTAAGCATCATATAAATTTGAGAATGGGAAGTTTCTTCAGCTCGGGAGTCTTGGACTCTCCCTAGCTAAGCTTGCTTGGGGCAATGGCATTATCATTTTTTTCCTACTATTTCTTTTAAAAGACCCGGCCTCCCCCTTTCCCCACACTATACAGCAGGGCGTCCTCAGCCTTTTTGAGCCTGCAGGCACCTTTGGAATTCTAACACAGCATGGTGGGCACTGACACAAAATGGCTGCCACAAAAGGGCTGCTGTGGGAGGTAAAGCCAGACACAAAATGGCTGCCACAGCTCACCCTCAGACACACAGTGGAGATCCTTGTGCTGTGGTGGCAGCTCCAGCCAAAGCAACCTTTTCAAAAATCTGTCCAGCCAATAAAACCTCCAGTGACCAACCAGAAGCCTTGCTGAGCAAACCCCACCTGGCCCCACCCACTTTCTAAAAAACACTTGGTGGGCATGAGGAAAGGTGTTGGTGGACCCCTGCTATATGGGGTCAAGTCAAGGAAGTTGTCCAGTGGTGAATTCACAGGTGGCAGATAGAGAAATGTGATCCATGTTATCACCCTTGAGGAAGAGTGGGATAAAATGCTCTAGGCATTTCAGACAGACGGACAGACAGGTGGATTGAGTGATGGGTGGAGGGACCAAGGAGAAGCTACAGATGGGAAAACAGCCTTGAAGAGAAAACACCCCCCTCGACCCAACATGCTTGCCCCGCAATAGGGCACAGGGTATACATTCAAAATGTTCACCTCGAGCAGCCACATAACTCACACCAGCCATGACCCAGGGTGGATCTAACCTTGACCTTTTGCCAGCATATTAAGTCCAGTTGTCATTTTTACCTGAGGTCAGGAACTCTCTGAAACTGCAAAGGTCATGTTTGCCAAAGAACACAGCCCAGGGCAATGAAAATACTGTCTATTGCCTTGTTTATTTGTTGTTATATTCAGAGGAGGGCTCTAATCTGGGAACAATAAGAATGGAAATTGGAAAATAACTTCCAGAAGTCTGTTCAAGGCTGTTCATGATTGCTTTGTCAAACCCTGTGTAGTCTGACTTTTATTTTCCAGGTGCTGAGATTTAAAGATTTTCCTATATATTTTTAACGGGCTTATTTTACTTCAGATATTTGGGGATGGGGTGTGTGTATGTGTGTGTTTTACCAGAATAGCTCATTGTTAATACCAGGTTTGTAATGTTTCCTGCTCTGAACCTCCATAACTTAAGTCAATTCATATAAAGCTCTTGACAGTATTATATACACAATGGGTCTGGTTAGCGTCTCTCTCTCTATTGGAAATTGGGTGCAATGCTTCCAAAAATTAAAAGCACGGAGAAATGAAAAAGAGACACACTGTTGAAATTGAAAGTTGTTTTTTTAAAAACAAGCATATGCCCAAGATTTATGTCTATTGATGGGGAGACGCTCTGAAATGTCAAACATGCATTTTTAAGAATAAATATTTGTAAAGTGTCAGCACGAGTCATAAGGGAAGCAAAATACAGAGAGCTTATCAGTACTGCGTTAGAAGAAGAGAAGAGAAGAAGAGATTGGATTTATACCCTGCCCTTCACTTTTGAGTCTCAGAGCGCCTTACAAACTCCTTTCCCTCCCCCTCCCCACAACAGACACCCTGTGAGGTAGGTGGGGCTGAGAGAACTCTAAAGCAAACTGCTCTTTCAGGAACAGCTGTGCCAGAGCTTGTGACTGACCCAAGGTCACATCAGCAGGTGCAAGTGGAGGAGTGGGGAATCAAACCCAGTTCTCCCAGATTAGAGTCTGCACACTTAACCACTATACTAAACTGGCATTCTGGTGTCTAAGTTCTGGTGTCTAAGAAGGGCTCTGAAGAATTGGCCCAGTGATATTCAACATGCAGTCCATGAAGTCTGTTTCCACCCTTCCACTAGTCCTCTGAAATGGCAACCTGTCAGAGGTGAAGTGCCTCTCTGGTTCTTCAGCCTAGGAAGCGGATCTATCACTGTACTGCTAGGAAGGGCTATTCAGAATCTTACTGAGGTCTGCTCAGTGGTGCTTACTCTCAGGAAAGAGTTCTCAGTAGGGTTGCCAGGTCCTTATTGGGTTTCAGGGTAGGGGGGCTCCAGCCTTCTTCCTGGAGTCTTCTGGTGTGCACACTTTGTGTGCACGCCCAATAACAACATCTGAAAGTGATGTCATTGTGTAGGGCATGTTGCACAGGAGATGCTCTAGCATTTCGGGGAAACTCTATGGTTATCATAGAGTTTCTCCCCAAATGCTAGAGCATCCACCATGTGATGTGCCCTGTACGATGATGTCACCTCCAAGTTATGTCATCATGCTGGGAACATCGAGTGTGGACAGGGCTACTTGGGGGTGGGGGGTCCTTCAGATGGCCAACTGAGCAGTGGTGGATTGGGCCCCAAAAAAGTGGGGAATTGGGGGGGATGGCAACTCTAGTTCTCAGGATTACATTGTCTTTTCCCTGGTTCAAGTGATTTGTGGAGGAGAGATAATGATTGCTTTGCTGAAATCATTCCTCTTTTAGAACATCTGCTTTGGTGGTTGGTATGTTCCTGGGCTTAGCTGAAGGTGCTACATTTCACCTGTAAAGTCCCTTCATGGACTGGGATGCTCATCCCTGAAGGCCTGCCTATCTCTGTATGTTCCCAAGTCCCAGTTTCATTCATCACACCAATTTCTCCTCGCTGTCTCTTCCCATCAAGTCCAACTCACTGACCAAGCCCTCCAAGCAGCTGATAGGGGTAGCACAATGTGGTGAGTATCAACACCACCCAGATACTCAGGTTGATCCCATCCATAGGCGGTATGGAAGGTAAAGGGGCCCATGCCAAAATGGGTATGCCTTTCTTGGACTGGCCATCCAGGTAGGGTTGCCAGCCAGTGCCTGGTGATTGGCTAGAGGACTGTGGTGGGGCAGCATCCCAGGAACTGGAAGTTTTGACAATAGAGTTCCTGGTGATTCCTAGCGCTACCCAGAAATTATAAGGGTAGCTCTAACAATTGACAGAAACTCTATGGTAAGATTACTATAGAGTTTCTGGTGATTGCTCAAGCTACCCTTGTCAATTCCAGGTCACTCTAGGAATTGCCAGGAACTCTGTTGTCAGAACTTCCTGTAAACAAACAAGGCCTTCTTTTTCTTTTTAATTTCCCCCCAGGATGATAGTGCCCCCACCCTTTGGCTCCAGTTTTTGCCTGTCAGTTAGCAGAGCACTGGCAAGCAAGACCTGAAACGAGCTAGAATTCTATTTCCAGGGCTTTTAGGGGGCCTGCTACCAACTGAAGTGAGGACCGTTTCCCCCTTTCTTAAGAAGTGACTGCAAAGGCATTCTTTCCAAAGTTCTTATTTGCTAGCTTTATGTTTCTGATTTTGTTCTGTGGCTTGTGAATGCTGCACGTGGTTTTAAGCTGATATTAGTTGTGCTGATATGGTGTCTAGTTTATTTTTAAGGTATAATTGTACACCCCTGGGCTAAAAGGGAAGACCTGGCAATGAGCAGACAGCTTAAAAGCCCAGCAGAATTATGGATGATTATTATTCTCAACTCTTTTTCCATTATAAAATTCATTAAGCATGTGAAATGGCACATTGTTTGAAAAGAGCTCTCCGTTAATAACTGAAACATATTTTTAAATCATCTCGGTCAACATGGAACACTTTTTGGCCATTAAAAATAATTTCCTTCCCAAATGGGCATCCAGACAGCATACTTTGACAAAGTGCAGTATTAAGATGCCCCCTTGCCATAATAAGAGCATTGATAGTAGTTTTCGCATCTCTGCAGTCACCTCATACGCTGGCGTGGTGGGGGAAGGGGGGCACGAAAGAGAGTCATTCCAACTCAGCTGCCAAGTTTCAACATCAAACTCGCTGCTAAAAAACGCTGTCAGACCTACCACAGGGGAGAGATTTGCACGTGTGATATTTAATAAAGTATTTTGGCCTCTTTTTTTCCCCCCAAGCAGTTACATAAGGATGAAAGCCAGCACTTGCTAAATGACAAGTGGATTTCCCCCCCCCCCGCCCCGCCACTGCCACCACCCCGTCCTGCCCTCAGGCTGTCTTGATTGTGTTACACAAGAAATCTTCCTGCCATTCCTGTACCTGCCTGTCTTGTGAATTACTTGAAAGGCAGCGGGGAATCCCTCTTGCGCGAGGGCATTTACAGAAGTAATTGTTTATTAGTGATGACTCTGGATACAAATGGGACTACCCACAACACTGTGCTGTTAGGGCAGCTACGCTGACTACCTGCTTTCCTCAGGTGATTGGCTTGAACCCTTCCTTCGTTATAAAAGAGCATTTATGCTTGTTCAGTTCAATACTCTTTCGTCAGCCATACCGGATTCACAGGCATAGTATCGTCGGACAGAGTTTGTAAATGTGGATCTGGTCAGCTAGAGTGCTTAGAACATATTTTATTGAAGTGTGAAATCTGGTCTGATTTGAGAGAAAGGTATTTGTCCTCTCTCTTAATTGGATATGTGAATTTACGATTTAAAAAATTGTCCAGTTTGTCCTCTTAGATGAGGATCGGAAAATTCCCTTAGCAGCTGCTAAATATTCAGCTATGGTGATTGCCTGTAAGAGGGCTGAATCTTGATCTGTTTCAAGAAGAGGAGAAGAAGAAGAAGAGATTGGATTTATACCCCACCCTTCACTAACCGAAGGAGTCTCAGAGTGGTTTACAATCTCCTTCCCTTCCCCTCCCTACAACAGACAACCTGTGAGGTAGGTGGGGCTGAGAGAGCTCTGAGGCAACTACTCTTTTCAGAACAGCTTTGAGAGAACTGTCACTGACCCAAGGTCACACCAGCAGCTGCATATGGAGAAGCGGGGAATCAAATCCGGTTCACCCAGATTAGAGTCCACATTCCTAACCACTACTCCAAACTGGCTCTCGCTTTTCAAGACCTTTGAGTCAAAAGAACCGTAAGATAAGAAAAAGGTTGAACTCTTAAAGCCATTTACAGTTTGGGTCTCTCATACCTGAAGGACCAGGAGGTTTGGGGGGCTAGGGCAGGGAGCTGTGCGCTGCAATGTCACTTCTGGGTACAAACCCAGAAGTTTGTGACACCACTTTTTAAAATTTTTGCTCCTGCTGTTCCACCAAGCAGCAGCAGCAGCAGCCCAGAGGAGTGGGGCACCTGGCTGCCCTACTCTCCACATAAGCCTGGATGGACCTTCAGATCCTCACAATATGGCTGGGTATCTTTCGCCTCTGTAAAAGAGACGAAATCTGTGACTGCCAGGGCAAGAATCTTTTCTATGGGTGGTCTCATCCTTATGGAATAGGCCACTAGTTGAAGTAAGTTCTGGAGCAGCAGCATATACCTTTTCTATATTAAATAGGCACTGGATAATAAATAGGGAGAAAATGGTGCATTGCAGTGTAACAGAAACTGGTGCCAAAATAACAACAGGGTCAATTCACATGAAGGGAAACTGAAATCAAAATGTGGATTTTTCACATCTTCCTTTCTTATCCTACAGTTCTTTTGACTCAAAGGTCTTGAACAGATTGAGATCCAACCCTCTAACAGGATGTCACCTCAGCCAAATATTCAGCAACTGCTAAGGTAGTTTTCCAATCCTTATCTATGAGGAAAAACTGCACTGTATTTTTTGAAATAATACATTCACATAACATATTAAGAGGGAGGAAAAATACCTTTCTCTCAAATCAGACCAGTTTTCACACTCCAATAAAATATGTTTTAAGGACTCAAGCTGACCAGATCCCCATGTATAAACTCTGGCCGAATATGTTATGTCTGCTAATCAGCCTTCCAGTATGGTTGAGGGAAAATGATTTAACTGAGTGAGCATAAATGCTCTTCTATAATGAGGCATTGCTATGGAGAGCATAAGAGCATAAGAGAAGGGAACTCCAAAGAATGCTAGTGAGCATACACACCATGCCCTCAATAAGGTACTTGGGGTTCTCAGATCAAATTGGACAGGATGAGAAATTCTACATCTTCACTACAGAAACCATGGTTTAAGCACACTGGTTCAAGATTCCCAGCACTGTGACCATCCTTCTGTGGCGCCAAGATAAACAGGTGAAATAATTTGGTGTAGTGGTTAGGAGCACAGACTCTCTGGGAGAACCAGGTTTGATTCCCCACTTCTCCATATGCAGCTGCTGGTATGACCTTGGGTCAGTCACAAGTTCTCTCAGAGCTGCTCTCTCACAAGCAGTCTTCGAAAGTGCTCTCTCAGCCCCACCTTCCTCACAGGGTGTCTGTTGTGGAGAGGGGAAGGGAAAGGAGGTTGTAAGCCGCTCTGAGACTCCTTTGGATAGTGAAGGGCGGGGTATAAATCCAATCTGTTCTTCTCTTCTCTTCTTCAGACAGCTAACTGGTATTCTACAGCCTTGAGAAAATTATCACCTGAGGAAACTATAAATCCCCCCAATCATTTTTTTTTCCTGAGGCAGTTGTTAGTTTCCCTTGGTTCCTGGTGCTAACGAATCTTGAACGAGTGCTATAGACTGTGTTTATCCTGTGGGGTGGGAACCCTGTCACTAAAATTTCAGAATGAAAGAATGCCTATACACATACACACACGGGCAATATTAAGTTAAGGCTTAATGTATTAATCGGTCTTCAGGGACAGCCACTTTACCTGATTTGCTCACTAAGTGCAGTTAATGCACCGAAGCAAAAAAAAAAAAAAAGTCCTCTCCTTATTAGATGATTCCACCCCATTAACAAGAACCAGTCATTCGAGGGGCAGGAAGTTACAGGGGAGTCGCCTGTTGGTCTTTGGAGGAAGGAAAATTGAATGTGTGGGCAACATAATGCTAAACTCAAGTGTGTCCCACAATTTTCAAAGCATAAATATAAAGCCAGGCCATGCAATTACCTCATAACCACCTCTTTAAAAAAACCTGCCGACATGGACTCCGACACAGAAATGTTTTAAAGAGTCGGTGATTTTCTCACTGCGTCGTTGCATTTTAGAGTCAACAGAAACTGTGCGGGTAAAACCAGCGATGCTCTTTTGTCAAGGAGGGGTATAAATCTCAGGCATGTCATTGTTTTTGCTTTCTTTATGGAGACTTACGTTCATCCGAGTCTCACTATCTGGAATTCATTGCCTACTTGTAGAGTAGACACCCAGCTGAAAACTTAATTTTTGTTCCCGGGGCTTCAGTTTCTTACGTCTCCCTCCTCTTCTTGTTTTCTTAGCCTTCTCTCTTGTGTTCCTTCCACCTTTTTTTTAAAAAAAAAGTTTAGCTTGCCAGTAAGATTTGGTCAGAGCAGTCATTACCTGAACAGCTCTTAAACTTGTAGCAATTTTTGTTTATATAAATATACATCGATGTTAGGGTTGCCATGTTTCCACTTCCAGTCGGTGAACCTCTGCTTTGAGCCCTCCTACACACCGCTCCATAGGCCAATAGGAGGGATGAAGACAAAAGGGACTGCTGGCAGGGGAAAAGACCTAATGTGACACTGCACCACTCTAGGAATCAGAGGGAACTCTATGGTAAACCATAGTTTCCTCCTGTTCCTTACAGCAGTGTGATATCACTTCTGGGTTTTCCCCAAAAGTGATTTAATGCCATCCTGCCAGTGTTGTCCTCACAGGTCCCCAACTCCCCAGTCTCGTGCTGGATGCCAGCCTCTGGGTGGCAACCCTACCTGCTCTGTGGGTTGACGGATGAAAAGGCATGGCATAAACATCTTAGAGACAGTGTGGTGTGGTGATTAGAATGTTAGACTGGGGCCATGAAGAGAGCAAGAGTCAAATCCCCACCCAGTCACAATGTCCGCTGGGTGATCTTGGGCTACTTGTTCTCTTTCTCAGCTTAACAGAGTTGTTGCGAGTACAAATTGGAGGAGGGGAACCTGTTACGGACCTTTGCTTCTGGCTTACCCAGCCACCCACCATCTCCAGGTATCATAAGGGCCCAGCTCTGCACACTGAGGCTACCCTGAGCAAGTCCTGGTCTGTTTTGCATGCTACCCCCTAGGGATCCTCTTTAAGGATTTGATCAGTATAGAACACTCACACTTCTGGATTAATTGTCCCCATAGATTCCTCCTGTTACTGATTCAGGCCGTGCCGGCCAGCCCTTACCAAGGATTGTCCAAGGAGGTGCTGGAGTTCTGGGGTAGACAAAAGAGCTGCATCCCAGGCTGTCACAGTTACGGGCTTTCCGTCTAGTTTGTATGTCCCCTTCTTGGTCAAATCAACTTCAAAAATTCCCTTCAGGAAGACTTTGGACCAATTCATTCAAAGGTGTTAATTCAAAGAGTTTTGCATTCTGCACCAAAATTTGTCCCTGGGTGCAAAACCGAAGTACCAGGAGCAAAGGGGTAAGGAGACAGCCAGTTTGGTGTAGTGGTTAAGAACGCGGACTCTAATCTGGAAGAAACGGGTTTGATTCCCCTGTCCTCCACATGCAGCTGCTGGTGTGACCTTGGGTCAGTCACAAGTTCTTTCAGAGCTATTCTCTCAAGGGCAGTTCTCGAGAGAGCTCTCTCAGCCCCACCTACCTCACAGGGTGGCTGTTATGGGGATGGGAAAGGAAAGGAGACTGTAAACCGCTCTGAGATTCCTCCGGGTAGTGAAGGGCGGGGTATAAATTCAATTTCTTCTCTTCTTCTCAAGGCCAGGTATACTCTATCAGGGCAAATGACAGGCTGGTCAAATGATGAAATAATTGGCATGTTGATTTTACCTTGCCCCCCCACCAATCCATTAGAGTAAAAATGTCATCCTTCTTTTCCAGAACGTAACTTGCAATTTTATTGCCCAATTCAAGCAGATAAGGATGTATTATTCTAAAATCATTATCCTTCTATCCATAACAAAACCAAATATATCACCCATCAAGAGAGAAGCCATCTTGGAGCAGAATTCCAGTGAAGACAATAATCTTCTGGCACTCTGAGTGTTTGCAGGTGTCAGCCAACCCGACCTCAGAATGGCAGTTACTCGCCAAGGTCACTTTGAGAGCCAGTTAATTAGTTCACACAGTTCATCTGCACGTCGGTTATGGGGGGACTTGCTCTCACCCCAGAATGTTCCACAGAGACAGCCCTGTGATTGGTTGGGAAGGTTATGGCTGGCATTATCTGTATTATAGACTATGGTAGAGAAAGAACATTCCCTTCTTATCCCTTTTCCTCCACCCTGAAGATACTCTGCAAGCTCTAGAACATCATGCTTCAGCTGTAACAACAAGCAGTGCTGCTATTAGCTTGCATAAGTGGTGCAGTCAGTTAGTCCTTTGCTGGGCTCTTTTTGTAGCAGGAACTCCTTTGCATATTAGGTGACACACCCCTAATGTAGCCAATCCTCCAAGAGCTTACAGCAGCCCCTTTAAGAAGAGCTCTGTAAGCTCTTGGAGGACTGGCTACATTAGGGGTGTGTCATCTAATATGCAAAGGAGTTCCTGCTACATAAAGAGCCCTGGCTTTGTTATTTTGTATGCGTTATGGCTCCACTGAACTTTAGGCCTTGTTTTTGAATAATTTTTATTGAATTTCTTCAATAAAGTTTCTTTGCTTCATTTTCATGAGAGTTACTGGGGGAGTGACATGAACTTTTATGGGCCAGACTTTGGTTACACCATTGCACCAAGGTGTAACCAAGACTTGACATCACCTTGTACTCTCTGGAGGAAGGGTGGGTTAAAATATGACAGACAGACGGACAGACAGACAGATTGATAGATGTACAAGTGGCCAAAAGACAGGGCAGATGAAAAATGGAGACTCTGAATATTTACAGTGCAATCCTAAACAGATTTACACCCTTCCAAATCCATTCATTTCAAGGGTGTAACTCTACTTAGAACTGCACTGCCAAAAAGGGCATTACTTGATTCTGAGTTGCATTCCAGCAGCTTTTTAGCTGATGAAAAACAAAGAGGCGTCCTCTTCAACCACCCAAAAGACTATAAGTATCCTGGGACCTGCATTACAAAAGTCACATTGGTTGCAAGCTGGAGTACAGTGGGCAATTGGGCAAGACTGCACGGAGCGGTTGATTGGACGTTCCCTCTGAGCCAATCCTGAAACACTTCAATTCAACACATTCCGAAAGTTCTCTTCAAGATAATAAGAAAGTCAAATGACAGAAAGCAACCATTCCATTATATATAGAAAGTTTATTCTCAGCGGCTTTGGAGAAGGTTTGATACTACTAAAAAGACATTCATGAAAACAGCGACATCATGTGTTTTATTATTAGAAATATCCCTTTGAAAGATGCAAAGTATTTAATGATTGCCAAGATGAAGAGCCATATAATTTTTCATAATCATTTCCTCTCTCCCACCCCTTTCTACCACCACTGAACTTGTTGCCCCCATTTTAGATACAAAAGGCAGAAATACAAGATTGTTTTGTTGTGAAAGTCATCCTTTGACACTGGGGGCAGCTATTGCATAATAAGCTGCGTAATGTCTATAATTTGATATCTGTCCCTTCTGCAGACTTCAAAGACAAAGATATTGAGAGAAGTTAACGATTCTTAACTGTTGCCAACCAGTATGCAATGTCTTCCTTTCTCTCACCCCTCCATTCTTCTTCTTCTTCTTTTTCATTACTGAAGTTTGATTTTTTTTAAAGTTTTTTTTTAAGAGAGAATTGTTCTCCTAACTGAATTCCGTTCACTGTAGACGTTATGCTAAGCGCAGTATTCACAGGAGTGTGAAATCTAATTAAATGTCGTTGCTTGCCTAGCAGAGTGGTATTACAACCGGAGGGCTTTTGTGGTTTCAGAATTGTGACATGGGACCCTTTAATTACAAAGGTCTGTATTTTGATACCTGCTTTTATTTTGCTCTTTCTTTATAACTGAGGTGGGTGGAATCACTGACGGGAGGAGATCAGAGAGGAAGATCAGTGAGAAATCCCCTTCCTCGACCCATCTTTCATTTCTCATCAGTTTACTTGCACTTTATAATACCACAGGAAAGGGGAAGCTGGAAAGTATTCCAAGAGGAGAGTGTTGCAAACAAGGTCTGTCCTTTTGAACAGGTATTATATCAATGCGTGGTGGTGAAGCAATTTTTGCAAATATTTGTTGGTCATATTGAAAGGACTAAAGGTAGAACAGATGCCTGCTTCCCCACCCAGGTGGGGGGGGGTGTCGGTTCCATCCTAAGGTTGCCAGTCTCCATGTGGGGCCTGAAGATCTCCCAGAATTTACATTGATCTGCACACCAAGGAGCTAAGTTCCCTTGGAGAAAATGGCAGCTTTAGAAGGTGGCCCCTGTGGTGTCACATCCCCACTGAGTTCTTTCCCCTACTCATACTCTGTCCTCCAAAGGCACCTCCCCCTGGGCTCCAGGAATTTCCCAAGGTGGTGTTGGTGACCCTATCCCATCCCCATGGTAGGGTGAAGGACGAAGAGCTTGGGGACAACTGGGAACACTTTCTAGAGTTCTCCCTGCATCCTTTGAGTTCTGTGGAGCATTACTTTCTCATGACCCACATGCTCTGAGCTGGGCTGCAGCTTCCCATGATGGAATTTCCTTCCTCCCTCCCTCCCTCCCTCCCTCCCTCTCTCTTTGTATATGTACGTTAGCATTGCCAGCTTCCAAGGGGGACCTCAGGTTCTCCTGAAACTACAACTGGTCTCCAGACACCATCAACCAGTTTACCTGGAGAAAATGGGAGCTTTGGAGGGTAGCTTCTGTGGCACCAGCATCCTTGCTAAGCATCCTCCCCTCCCTAAATTCTGTCCTCCCCAGGTTGTTAGTTGCTTTTATTGGTTTAATTTTGCAGTAAACCTTTGATTATGATCCAGTTATGTTGCAGGGTTTTGTCTGTTCTGCTGAGAATTATGGATTAGTAGTGGTCTTTGTGTTTAAAACAATTATATGGTGCTGCTCCAGAGAATGTGCTTGAGTAGATGTACAAAACAAAACATGATAAAATAATCAAACATCATTAAAAATTAATAAAAACAACTAAAAGTCCAGCTGTTAAAACCCATCTAAAGCATAAAAACACCAGAAATGGTGCTCATAAAACTGTTCTCAAGCTAGAAGAAACCTGTAAAAACCATTTTAAAAGATCATTTCCTTAATTTATGATATATATTTTAGAAACATGCAAATGTATGGTCACAGGTCAACATTCAGTGTTCATTTTAGATTTAATGCAATGCTTTTGGGTGTTGTTGCACGATGCTGTTATTCCAGAACCGGAGAACTAATATGCAGCTGACAACATCAATCTCACCAGGTGGCATGCCAGCAGCTCTGATTGCCTACAGGTTGTGGCACAACCAACCATAGCAAAATGGTTAATATCCAATTTAGGTGAGTGACTTGCCATTAATGTGAGATGCTGGTGCTACAGCGAATGCCAGGATCTGAAGTGCCCTCGCCACTTAATTTCTGGCTTAGTGTTCAGCATAGTCCATTAAGAAATCACCAGAGGAGCAAGCCTTTGTTTGCTCCTTGGGTAAACTCTGAACTCTGTGGGATTGTCTGCATGGCTGTCTAAGATCTTGTCAATTCATCATGCCCGTTTGTGAGAGAAATAGCTCATATCCCATCATCTATTCTTTTATAGTTAACATTTTATTGAATTCATGAATAACAAACAATAACGACATATAGATGAGTAGTTAACATTCAATAATAATAAGCTCGAAGGTTACATGTATGACTTGAGTGTCTAGATGGTAGGTAAAGTACAACAAGAATACTTAATCTAAGTTTCCTATGAATAGTAATAACCTAGTATATTACAATGTAAACACGAAAGAGACTAAATTAATTTTTATTAAATGTTAAAAGTCTATAAATATTTCAGCAATAAAAGACTTTTACTAGCTATTGATGATTTAAAAATGGGTTGAAGAGTCTAGAGCTGTGATTTTTTTTGAATTATATTATGTGTTATGTATATATTATGTATAATCTAGAACTGAGTACAATTTCTTAGTGAAGTCAGAGTGTCTAGGGAAGTATTCGTATTGGAACAATCAATCGGCTACCTTTTCCATCACGTAAATATTCTGTATTTTATCGAACCACAGTGATAACATTGAAAGTGAATTGGATTTCTGTTTTGAAGCAATGGTTGTTTTTGACACCACTATTAATGTTGAAATCAAGTCTTTTCTAATTTTAGAAATAGAGGGATCAGGCCAAAAATTCAAAAAATATAATTTCAGGCCTAAACAGGAAATCATAGCCCATTATATGGCATATTTTGTCTAAAACCAAAATCCCAAACTCATCATTCTGGTCTTGTGTATATTAATCTTGCTTTGAAAGTAAGTAATATAGGGATTTTCAACCATAATTCATCACATTACATTTTATGCATATTTAAAATTATTATTGTCTTTTCTTCAACAGCATTCCTCCTTTTGGTCCAATATTGACATATTCTTTGCCAGCTCTTTGTAACATGAGCCTATTTGTACCTCAGATTGGTTGACCTCTGAAGAAGGCCTTATTGGGCCAAAACGCATAAGATCACAATAATTGGTCCTTGTTTGTATGTTATCTGTACTTTGTAACAAGGCTTTCATTAGGCCCTTATCTGTTTTTTTAACTTTCCTCAAAGCAAATGCATGTATTTTTACTTATAAGAAGAATACGTGAGGTTTTGACTATTGGAAAAATTATCACTAACACTGGTGCACCAAATGCAACAATTTGAAGAAAGAACTCAGAAGTTCATTCAGGAGAAAAGAGGGGGAGGGGGCGTTGCCCTGTGGGCCCTGTGCTAGCTATGGCCCTACTTCTCTTCTACTTCCAGTATTGAAAACACTGTAACTTAATTGAGGTTTACCCAATCCCAGTATGCAATTACTTTTTTTTAAAAAAAATCCAAGCCTAGGATAGTTAAAGGTTGCTGATATTGGTGTACTCAAAGATTTACTTGTTCATTAAGCCAGAATTATTTATTAGTAAGTTGGTCAAGATACCAAAGAAGATCCAATAAAACCTATTTTTTCCAACCTTCATTAATTAGAAACAGTTGTCCATAATATTGTGCTAGCAAGTAAAATGAAGTTATTAATAACCAAAAGCCTCAGAAACCCATTTTTTTTAAAAAAATATACAATTTAAATGTGGTGAAAATATATTAACAATTTAATGACTAGTCAGTAGATTTCATTACAAAATTATTATTTGTTCGGATTTGGTGTTATAAACCTATGGGAAGTTGTTCTCACTGGCTTTTCTTTGCTGGGTCTGAGTATCAATGAAAATCCCTGAGCATGACCCCCGTCTGCAGTGCCAGAACAGTGAGGGACAGAGATAGCTCAGTGGTAGAGCACATACTTTTTATAGTATAAGGTTCAATCTCTGGCTTTAAACTTGATAGTTTATGTCTATTTCAGGGTCACTATATTCAATGTTTAGAATGTAGACAACATGGAGGCTTCTGAACTAGAGCTCATTCACAGATTGGACATGATATTGGGAGACCCTACTGTTCAGTGGTTGAACATATGATCTTCAGTCTCTGTCCTCTCCAGTTAAACAATCTCAAGTAGCAAGGTTGGAATAAAGCCCCTGGAGAGCTACTACCAGTTCAGATTGAAAATGCTGAGCTACAGTGATCAGTAGTCTGGCTCCATAGAAGGCAATTTCGTATACAAACAGGGTAATATGATGTGAGCATCTACTGAACTAGGAGGAGAGAACATAAAAGAGCCTTGCGCTATGTTTAAAGGTAGAGCGAGCCATCAGGTAGTTTCCAAGGCAAGAGATGAGCAGAGGTAGTTTGCTATTGCCTTAGTGCATAACAACCCTAATCTTCTTCGGTGATCTCCCATCCACGTACTAGTCATGATTAATCATGCTTAGTTCCCAAGCTCTGACAAATCAGGCTAGTGTGTGGGCTAGGGGTGTGCACACACACTCAAATCGATATTTTTCGGCTTTGGGTATATTGGACCCCAAAATATCAGTATTCTTGATATTTCCAAATCCCAATACCAGTATGGTAGTGGGATTTGGGTTTTGTGTTGAGATCCACATGTCTTGTAAGTCTGGCTAGATGTATTTGATCTGGTGACAGGTAGCTGTCAGCCAGGAATCTCTGTAAGAGCTGGCTATAACTGGTTCAGGGCAGTCTTGCCACTGCTATCACAGTGACTCAGCACTGAAGCCTGATTGGCTAGTGTTTGTATAAATGTACAGTGAGTGGTGTACAGTTTCTCCTCTTCATTTGTATGATTGCAGCAGAGCACTTTGACACTCTGTTTGATGGTGGCTGTGGTGTGTAAATAAATGTATATACGTTGCACCTAGCTGAAGCCTCCAGTATTTATTTGGATACTCGTACTCTCTTCTGGCCCACTCCATGCCTACCACTTCTGGTGTTCGAACCCGCGACATTTTGGGGGGAATCCTATCCAGCCCTGGCTCCATTATATCCTATTGGGACCATTATAGTCAATGTGGAATCTATCTAGGGGTATACGGGGCCTGGGGTGGGCTGTTTTTTGAGGTAGGTACACCAAATTTGCCACATAGCTGCCAGTACCTCTTCCATAAGGATGCCCAAGTTTCAAAAAGATTGGACCAAGGGGTCCAATTCTATGTGCCTCCAAAGAAGGTGTCCCCATCCTCCATTGTTTCCAATGGAGGGGAAAATAGCAAAAGAAGCAAGGGCAATAGAAGTCCAGCAGAACAGAATCAAAGTCCCAGAGAATCTCTGCAGTAGAAATTGAAGGTGAGAGGCAGTTTTGCCAGCCCAACAGAACCAGTGCAATTTGTCCAGCAGAACCAGTGCTACTGTGGCAATTCAAGCAAAAGAGGGCTAATGTCAAACCAGACAATCCCTGAAGTACAAACTAAAGGGGGGAGAATTTTTTTCAAGCTCAGTGCAACCAGTTCAGTGTACAGAATGATCAGCAGATCCCAGCACCACTGTGGCAATATAAGCAAAAGAGAACTAATGTCAAACCAGAGAATGCCTGCAGAACAAACTGAATGAGGGGAGACTTTCTTTTTCAAGCCCACCACAACCAGTTCAGTGTACAGAATGCCTAGCAGAACCCAGTGCCACTTTGGCACTGCAAGCTTAAAAGGACTGATCTCAAAGCAGAGTCAGAAGAAATCAAAAGGGGGAGGGGTTTGCAAGCCCAGCAAAACCAATTATGATATGCAGAGTGCCAAAGCAGAACACAGTGGCACTAGCACTGCAAGGTTAAAAGAAATTATCTCAAAGCACAGAGTCAAATCACCAAGCAAGAGGGACGGCTTTTGAAGCTCTGTGCAAGAAAATGGGAAGGGAACACAAAGGAAAGGGAGGGAAGACTCTTGAAACTGACAGAAACTGACAAAAGCAGCCCAAAGCAAGATGGGTGAGGAGGAAAGCAAAAACAGTCATTGGGAGCCTGCAATGCTGGCTCCTATTGTTCCTGGTGGGAGGGGGATTTGGGGATTTTTTTGTGGTTTTCCAAACCTGGATATCTTTGGGATGTTGGAATATACCCAAAAATACTGATAAGGAAAATTACAAGATGTCCATCTTGATTCCCATTCCTTTTCCTCAAGTTCCTGGAAGGGCCTGCATATAATGCCAGATGGGAGAAAAGGGGAGTACAATCGTTTGGTTTCTCTAGAGATACCACTTATGAGAATTTTCACTGCTTAAATCATTTTTTGCTACCCTAAAATGTTTCATCGAAGCACCAGCTTTCAAATTAACAGTGACACTTTTTTTTTTTGCTTTAAGCAAAATTCAAGGGCAACTTTAGCTTCCTCACTGGAGGTTCTTCTAACATCTGGCTCTACTCTAAAACCTGTCTTGACAATGAATGGATAAATGTATTCTGTAGCAACAATCTGTTATTCTCTGGCAAGGAAGTTCGTGTTAAGTGGCACCTTGGCCACAGTCATTAAGCTTTGTTTTGATTACAAAAAGTTCTGAACTGCTACTGTTTTTGCTAAAATTGCTTGATCTGCAAAGCATTTTTGCACATGAGACACTCCCAAGCTATCATGTGTAACAATGGCTTTTGATGGCTAGAAAGCTTACCCTATACGATGCCATTTTTGGCACTATTTTAATGAAGTGTTGTTTATTTATGGTATGATATTATTTTGCCCCCCTGAAGTTAACAAATGCCCATTGATTTAAGGCTATTGGACAGATACTGGCACTCTGTCTCCAACATCTTAGTTGTTACAATTGGAGAAAGGGGTCAAGATAATGGAAGAAGAAGCGTTTTGAGCCAAGGACAGTTTGTTACTGATCTTGGAATAGATTCCAGTGGTAAACAAGTCTGGGAAACGACCATTTAGAAAGCCATTCATTATCGAGACCAGATTGTGTGATATGACAAAACAGAGGAATGTGCCAGGAAGTTTTCCACTGTGCCCCAAATAAAGAAGTCTTTGAACTGGGTAAGAGGAGGTTTCCAACCAAGGCCCACGGCTACAGAGAGGGAATTCATGGCCCTGGGCCAAACACATTCTTGGACCTTCCTCTTAACTACCTGCAATGGACAGGTTAGGTTCCACCTCTCCCAAAGAGCAATCAATGAGGGCTTATGGAAGGTTAGAGAGAGAGAGAGAGTTGAAAAACAGCAGTTAAAAAGCAGTTGGGAGTTGGCAACTGGGGAGTTGGCAGAGAAAAAAGAGTGTCTGGCTGATTGAAACTGTGGAGAACAGCTGCTTACAGCTGACTGGAAATAGTCAGTTTGTAACAAAAAATCCCAATTGTAGGAGTAGGACCACAGTTCAAAAGTTCAATGGAAGCAAAAGGCTATGACTTTTACCTTACTTTCTTCCCTGCTATGTTTACACAATAAATAAAAGTTAACTTCTTGTTTTGTTTAACCCTATGAACTGCATGTCTCAGGGAAAGAAACACACACACACACACACATACATACAAGTTAATATCTTGGTCTATGTATGTACTATAGCAGAGGTGTTGAACTCATTTGTTATGACAGCCGGATCTGACATAAATGAGACCTTGTTGAGCCAGGCCATGTGTGCCATGAAATGTAATGGCAGGTAGCGGAGATATAAACTTTATAAAGGACACAAACACAAAGGGGTTTTTTTACTTAAAATAAAAACATGCTTAAAACATGAGCACTCTTGCAATATTTTGTTTATTTTACAGTGTCTGATAACTGACACCTCTTGCTCTGAATTATTGCATCAAAAATGCCTGTGCTGTTGCAATCTTGAGTACGCTGTTCAGGTGTGTCTCTGTAAGCTGCAAACCTACGATGACGCAGCAGCAGCAGAACTGGAAGAAGACAGCAGAAGACAGCCAGTTCCACTGCGGGCCTGAGAGAAACCCTCCGGTGGCCTGATCCGCCCCCGGGCTGCATGTTTGACACCCCTATACTATAGGATAGTAATAAACGGTGGCAGCATATGAATGGAACAGTGTTTGAGCCCACAACCCCCATAGCTCTGTGTGAGGGCCTGTTATCAAAGTGGACTGGGCTACTTACTCTGTCTGTGAGGTCCCTGTGAGTGAGAGAGAGGGGACCCAGGGTGTGAAATGGCCATGGCTCTCTTTATACTTTAAAAGAAACAAGAAGGGTGGCAAATGTGATGTCCTGACCTACTGCTAATCCTGAACCTGAGAAGGAGAGGTGTAGAGGATGATAGGCATTCTGTGTGAGTGGAAAGGGTAGGGTTGCCAGCCTCCAGGTGGGGCCTGGGGATCTCCCGCTTTTACAACTGATCTCCAGCTGACAAAGATCAACTCCCCTGGAGAAAATGGCTGCTTTGAAGGCATTGTATCATGCTGAGGCCCCTCCCCTCCCCTCCCCAAACCCTGCCCTCTCCTGAATCCACCACCAAAGTCTCCAGGTATTTTCCAACACAGACCTGGCACCCCTAGGAAAGGGGTATCATACCACCCTCAAATGCTGTTAGGGGATAATACAGCACATTTATGCACATGAAGTAGTATTTCATGATGATAAATTCACTAATAACCATGGGCACCAATTAATGAGCTAGGCAAATAGGCTTTCTATTTGTAAGTCACTGCTTTGATAGTCAAAGGTGACAGGTTGGATGGGGGCAACTGGGTTTGTTCACTAACATTTGACAACAGGAACCAATATGTTGGGGGACCTCAACCTTGTGGGTTGGCCTAAAGACTGAACTGAAATGAAATGATTTTATTTTGTCTGACTGAGGTTAACAAGTATCCCTTCATTTAAGGCCACTAAATAGATACTGGGCCTCTAAGTGATTGCTTTTTGATCTGGCATTCTGCCATAATTCCTACTAGCAAAATGCAGAGTTGAGAACCAGAGAGATAATTTTACTTGAATGCCATTTATTTCTTTGTTTCTCTGAGGAGCTTCAGTCAACAATTAGAGGGAATACAAATGAGGAGATGTGGCAAGCACACCGCATCATTCAGGAGTGCAGAGAATGAAAGGAAGGGGAAGAGGAAGAAATGAGCAGAGCAAAAGCACTTCCCAGTATGAGAATTGAAGAAGTTTCACCGATATCGTGTGAAGGGTCATACCAAGGATGGAGCAAAAATGGTGCATTGGAGATTAGCAGAAATGTTAGTGGGTTTTTGGTCTGAGTGAATTCATGAGTGTGAGTTCACATTCTCCTTTAGTAGTTTATTCATACTCTAAAGGAGATCAGGAATGTGCAATGGTGCATGAAAGGCTGGATTCCTTGGTGGCATTCATGGAAGGTATTGGTGGAATATTTCCATAGTGCATTTTGCAAAGAGATTGGTTCCCACCAATGACGTAGGTAATCAGTATTCCCAGCACTGCTTAAAACTAGCAGTTGTAACTCAAAAACACATCACTGGTATTATGTACTTTATAAATAGGGATGGGCACGAACTGGCTCATGAACTAAAGCTCATCACAAAACAATGTTCACGAAGTGAAAAACTGCCATGAACTTTCATGAATGTTGATGCAATTCATGGCTGTTCATGGTGTTTTGTGAAATGTTGATCCATTTAACCCCCTGCTTTCTACTCCCCACTGCTTTGAGCAGCAGGCAGAAAGAAGGGGGTTGACCTTTAAATGGTTCACAAACCAATACGAACTGGTTTGGTTCATGAACTAGCATATCAATTCATGGTTCGGTTCATGGATCAGCCACGAACCACAAACCAGACCAAACCGCAAAAATGTGATTTGTGCCCATCCCTATTCGTAAAACCTGCTGGAAGTGTAACTGGAAGAAACAAATCTCCTTACATTTTGTGCAAGGAGGGGCTTGTGAAGTAGAAATTAGCACAATTATCTTCCTCTATAGGAAATTAATGATGCTTTAATTGGGATTTTAAATATTTCAACTGGTGTGATAAATAATTAACAATGTAAGGGATACATTACTATAAAGTGGTACTAGAATTAGTTCCAGCCAGAGATCAGCAATAAATTCAGCAGATATTTTCCAGAAATCCGTAGACTCATTTCCATATTTCCCCCCTTTTCCCTCCTTCCAACCAATAGATCCAATAGCATATTTGTAAAAGCTGCTTTAATTATACCTTCTGTCACTGGGCAATTAACCTTTTGAAATGCTGAGAGCTTAGTGATAGACCATTCCCATCCAAACATGTCTTCAAGTCATTAATTTACTAACATAATACCAGCATTTTATTAATGTTGTTGACTGTAAGTTACAACTGTTCAGTTTTGACCTTGTTCTGAGATATTTTTTTTTCAAGTATATTCCTAAGGAAAGCTAATCAGACCTGCCGAGATCCCTGTTATCTTTTGAAATATAATGTCCTTCTACATGTGTTTTAAATATAAATACCCATTTCTTTTTTTAAAAAAATCACTCCTTTGATTTGAAGATTACAGTGATTTCATTCATCTGGTGCCACTTTCTTGGTTCAGCAATGAACAGTCGCTCTGGCTCTATGACTACAATGGCTACTACTCCTTTTGGTACACAGTTAAAAGGGCTGCATTAGGCATTCACATATGAATTCCTAAAGCAACAGGCAGGAACGCCTTTGCATGTTAGGCCACATACCCCTAATGTAGCCAATCCTAATGGGTTTCTGCTGTTGGGTGTGGCCTATTATGTTAATGATAGCGTGGCCAACTCGGGAGCCAGCCGGAACTCCGTTCCTGTGCGTTCCTGACCAAAAATAGCCCTGGTTCTGACAAGAGGGCCTTACATAGTAGAAAGTTTTCTGTCTCCTCACCTAGACTTGACATAGATCAACCATGATGCTTGTATTTTGTTTCACGGCCTGATTTGACTTTAAAACGCTACAGCAAGCATTATTCTTGGGATGGTCAATTCACAAAAACAACTCGCTCAAGGTCTCACCCTGAAAAACAAACCATTCCGATATTTCCTCCCTCCCATTTTCTTCACTGTTCTGTATTTGCAAAGGCGGAATCACACCAGTGACATTGCCAAGCAAAGTTCCTGGCTCCATGGAGGCTAGTTCTAATTACCCTTTTGCAGAATTCTCAAAAAGCTTTGAATCCATAAGTTTCCTGGAAAAATGATTCTCCAAATCTTTTACTACAACTCCTAGTAGGATACGAAAGAATTGATACAGCTGCTACAATGATTCATCCATTCTTTCAACAGCTCCTTTAGATTAAAAAAAAAACCTTTCAAAGAGTAAGGTGTCTGTGATGCCGGAATTTGGGACAGTGACAAAAACGTGGAAATATTATGATAGGGCTCTTTTTGTAGACAAAGCCCAGCAGGAAGTCATTAGCATAATAGGCCACACCCAACAATGGAAACTCATTAGCATATTAGGCCACATCCTTGACAGCACAGCTCATTAGAATATTAGGCCACACACCCCATGTTACCAGAAGTTTGGTCATCCAGCCACACCCACCTTTTGCTTCTTATTCTGTTTACCTTGTTTGTTGTCAAAACCCAGGGCTTTTTTTGTAGCAGGAACTCATTGCATGTTAGGCCACACATCCCTAATGTGGCCAGTTCTAATGAGTTTCTGCTGTTGGGTGTAGCCTATTATGCTAATGAGTTCCTGTTGGGCGTGGCCAACTCTGGAGCCAGCTGGAACTCCGTTCCTGTGCATTCCTGCCCAAAAATAGCCCTGATGATAGTACTGAACATAGGGCCCTGACCCAGATGGCCCAAGCTAGCCCAGTCTCATCAGATCTCAGAAGCTAAGAAGGGTTGTCCCTGGTTAGTACTTGGATGGGAGACCACCAGGGAAGTCCAGGGGTTGCTAAAAGGCCAAAAGGTCATCACCAAATGTTGCTCTTGGGGAATAGTTGGAACCCTGGCCTATGCTTTACAGGGGCAGCTTTAGCTTCCTCACTGGTGATTCTTGTAACATCTGGATCTATTCTAAAATCAGACTTGTCAATGAATGGATAAATTACTCTGTTGCAACAATTTGTTGTTCCCTGGCAAGGAAGCTCTTGTTAAGGGGCACTTCCACCATAGCTATTAAGCTTTATTTTGATTTCAAAAAGTTCTGAACTGCTACTGTGTTTGCTTCTCCCTTGCTAAAATTGCTTGATCTGCAAATGCATTTTTGTGCGTGAGGCACTCCCATGCTATTATATATAATAATGGCTTTTGATGGCTAGAAAGCTTACCCTATGTAGTGCCATTTTTTGGCACTATTTTATTGGAGGGTTGTTTATTTATGGTATGATATTATTTTGCCTACCTAAAGTCAACAAACTTCCATTGATTTAAGGCCTCTGGATAGATGCTGGGCCTCTAAGTGATTGCTTTTTGATCTGTTATTCTGCTTTTCCCCCTCTTTCTCCAACATGTTTGTTGATGCAGTTGGAGAAATGGGTCAAGCTAACCAAAGAAGCAGCATTTTGACCCAAGGACAGTTTGTTAATGTTCCTTGGAACGAATTTCAGTGGTACACAAGTCTGGGAAATGACAGTTTAGATGGACCTTGGTGGATTGAGAACAGATTGGGTTATATAACAAAACAGGAATCTTTGAAGAACTTTTTAACTGTGTCCCAAATAAAGAGGTCTTTGAACTGGGTAACAGAAGGTTTCCAACCAAGACCCAGGGCCGCAGAGAAGAAATTCATGACCCAGGGCCACACATATTCTTGGACACTCCTCCCAAATCAGTCAAATGCTGTTGGTGGATAATATAGTATATTTAAGTATGTGAAGTAGTATTTAATGATGATAAATTCACTAAAAACCATGAGTGCTGATTAAGGAGCTAGGCAAATAGGCTTTCTCTTTGTAGGCCACTGCTCTGATGGTCAAAGGTGAATGGTTGGATGAGGACAACCTTGTTTTCCTGCTAACATTTGGCAATATGAACCAGTATGTTGGGGGACCTCAACTTTGTGGGTTGGCCTTCCTCTCTGCTACCCTACCCCTTCATTCCTTTCTCACACATTGGAAGGTGTAAATTTCTGACTTTTACGCTTCATAAGAGCTTCAACCACATTCCTACTGAAGCTGTAAAGAGTTGTGTGTCTCTCAGTGTTGGCAACAACATGTTCTAATGAATTGAACTGGGAACAAAAATCTGCCACTTTCTTCGGAGTCCAAAGGTTTTGAATACTTGATAGGTTGACCTGTTTAAGCTGAGAGGCTCACAGGCGTAATTCCTACTATAGCAAAAAGCAGAGTTGAGAACCAGAGAGATCTGTCTGTGGGTCATTTTCCTTGAATGCTGTTTATTTCTTTGTTTCTCTGAGGTGCTTCAGGCAACAATTAGAAGGAATACAAATCTGGAGATGTGGCAGGCACACCACATCATTCAGCAGTGCAGAGAACAAAAGGAAGGGGGAAAGTGGAAGAAATGAGTAGAGCAGAAGCATTTCCCAGTGTGGGAATTCAAAAGGTTCCATCAGTATCAAACTTGAAGAGCCATACTGAAGACAGAGCAAAAATGGCGCGTTGGAGACTAGCAAAAATGTTAGTGGGTTTTTTGGTTTGATTGAATTCATGAGAGTGTGTTCACATTCCCCTTTAGTAGTTTATCCATGCTTGAGAGGAGATCAGGAATGTGCAATGAAGAAGAGATTGGATTTATACCTCACCCTTCACTTGGAGTCTCAGAGTTCCAGCCTCCCGGCCCGGCCCAAATTGTATCTCTGCACAGCCTATTGAGTGGTAGCAGAATGCAGGCACAGTCAAGATTCTCACTGGAGGGCCTGCTAAATTAGTGTCACTGTCTACGGTTCTCCTGTGCAAGACAGAACCACTAATAGTGGTTGCCAGGTGCAGATAGATTTGAGGAAGCTCGGTACGTGTATTGCTAAGAGGCAAACGGTTCTTTTTCCTCTAGGGATTTCAAAAGCAGTCAACACACCAGAGGCAGAAGGAAAACAGCTCTATTCTTTCCAAGTTACAAATATAAACAGAGAATAATAAAGTGCTACACAGCTGCGGGAACCCCAAATAATCACAGCAGGTGGATTCCTGGGTGTCAGCCAGTTCCAAAACCAGGTACCACTCCCCTGACTCCTCAAAGTGCATTTAACCCCTTCCGGCCTGGCACTGTCACAAAAACGATCTAGGCACAGAGGGAGAAGCGTGTGGTTAAGGTTGCCCACCTCCAGGTGGTAGCTGGAGATCTTCCACTATTACAACTGAGATCAGTTCACCTGGAGAAAATAGCTGCTTTAGAAGGTGGACTCCATGGATTCTGGCAAAGGATCAGTGAATGAAGGGGGAAAGGGTCTGTGAGGCCATAAGCCCCCCCCCCGAGTTACCAACCTCCAGATAGGGCCCCTGGAGATTTCCCAGTTTTACAAATGATCTCCAGATGACATAGATCAGTTCTCCTGGAAAAAATGGCTGCTTTGGAGGGTGGCCTCTATGACATAATTTCCCATTGAGGTCCTTCCCCTCCCCAAAACCCGCCCTCCCCAAGCCCCACCCCCAGAATCTGCAGGTATTTTCCAACCCAGAGCTGGCAAGCCTATTTGTGGTTCACCACTATTCTCCTTGAATTACAATTGTCTTCTGTAATGTGCCACTGCAGTAGGGTAGTAGCACAGCATAGCGATCTGGGAATGGCATTTGGCAGGTCAGGGGAAGGGTTTGGAGGTGTTGTGCTACTGCTTCCAGTGTGTAGGCTAATGGATATTGGGATGGTGGGATGGACAGCAAATGTTCTGAAGCTATGATTTTACGCTTTCATCGCTTTCATCTGGAGATCTTGTGAAGGAAGCTGAATGGTCCAGTTGAACACCTGGCGAACATCACCACACAGAAAGTAACTCGTAGCAAAGATGAGCATGTCCAATTGTTGGAGGCAGCATTCATCTCCCAGCATGGCTGTGAAGCTTGAGACCAAGGTATAATAGGTGATAAAATATATCCTCTGGACCTTAAGGTTGCGAAGCAACTGGCGGGAAGGCTGGGGTTAAAACCATAGAGTTTCCAGAAGTTCCTAGAACTGCCCTAGCTCACTTCCAGTTTTTACTGGAAGGGCTTGGCAGCCATACCTTTGGTGTGTGCATTTCCCTTCAGGATGTGGAGCGACATATAGAAAGTAAACAATTACACATGCAAAGTTTAAAACAGTCACAGGTCACACATAAACGCAAACTTGCTAGAATGGTAAGATGACGGTGGCCCTTCTTGCTGAGCTTTGTGATAAACCGTGGTGACATCTTCAGTGCCCTCAGCCTAGCTAAAATGCTTTCACGGGGTGAAAAAAAGAAAGAAAGAATACTAAATTGGCAATGCATTTGTTATTAGCCTGGCAGTCTGTCCCTGAGTGCCACAGATATTAATGCATTAAAAGTTGTGCTTGGAGGGCAACTTTCTCATTTTGACTTGTCTCCTGCTTCACTAAGCTGGCCTGGTGATGAATCTGCTCCTTACAGGTGGTCCCAGAAAATTAATTCCAACAGGACCCCCCCCCCAAAAAAAACCCAGTTAGAAATACCCACTCAGAACTTAGAGGACTGCTCATTTTACTATCAGCGGGAAAAGATCCGGCATTTATTAAGCCATTTACAACCTAATTTTATGCGGCCCTGACACTTTGTCGCCACGAGGTGCACGTTAAAGCGAACGGCAACATATACATGTGCAAATGAAACCTTTGCCACCGGGGGGTTGAAAGCTGTACAGATCAGAAGAAAAATGGATATGGGTATTTCATTCATAATAGCTTTGGACAGCCATATTGGCACATCAGCGTACAATGGCAATTGGGCATTTATCTCCCTTTTGATGGGAATTGCCTGTAGCCAGGTGACACAGAGGAAAGGAACATTTGCAGAGATGTCCTCTGAATAGCTTCAGGTTTCTGTTGGGATATTAAGTTTTATTTCAGACCTGACATTCCCACCTGTGACGGTCCATTCCGGGACAGCTGTGCCACAGTCCTTACGGGAAAGGCTGTGCCCCAACAGCTTCATTCATCTGAGCAGAGCCTTTTGTAGGTGCCAACCTGCAAAGGGGCAAAAACATCAACTGCCTATGCCTGTGCGTTCTGTGTTATGGCCCCCACCTTATGGGAATGGCCTGCCTCATGAGGTCAGGAAGTCTCTCGCTGTCCTGGCTTTCTGCAAACTATGCAAAAGTGAATTATCCAAGAGGGCTTTTCTACACGGGCAATAGAGCTGTGCTGTAAAAATATGGTTCAGAAAAATACTTGGAGGTAAAGGGTTAAGGACTGTGATTTATACTGCTTTGTATCTTTGGAACTGCTAAATGTGCATACTATATAGTACAGAGGATATTGCACTCCCTTCTGCCTGACCAATCCCCCAAAGGCAAGAAGGGGTGGGAGGAGCCAATGTTCCTTTCCACTCTGGAAACTTGCATCCCCCCCAGAAGTGTAACCAGGTTCCTCAGTTTGGTGTAGTGGTTAGGAGGGTAGACTCTAATCTGGGAGAACTGGGTTTGATTCCCCACTCTTCTGCATGCAGCTGCTGGTGTGACCTTGGGTCGGTCATAAGTTCTCTCAGAGCTGTTCTCTCAAGTGCTGCTTGTGTGAAAGTTGTTTTAAGCCATTCCTCGTTCTTGTGGGCCCAGAAATATTATTATTTGGGCATGAGGTATAAGAAATTATTTGTGGAGCTGGCTGATGAAGAAGAAGAGGAAGAAGAGGAGATTGGATTTATACCCTGCCCTTCACTACCCAAATGAGTCTCAGAGCAGCTTAGAATCTCCTTTCCCTTCCTCTCCCCACAACAGACACCCTGTGAGGTAGGTGGGGCTGAGAGGAATACTCAATAAAAAGTTTATTTAAAATAGCAAATAACACCAGCTGGTACAGCCATCTCTAAGCTTTGTTCAAGACCTAAAGTCACATGATCATAGGGCACCTTCTCAAACTACCAGCTCCCTAACATTGTTTAACCACAGCACTACAAGAGCTAAGGTTGCCAGTCTCAGGGTGGGGCCCAGAGATCTCCTAGAATTACCACTGGAGACCAGGCAACCGAGATAATTTCCCCATTGGCCGCTCTGGTGGGAAGACTGTATGGTATTATACCCGACTGGATCTCTCTCCTCCCCAAATCTCACCCTCCCCAGGACCTACCCCCCACAAATCCCCAGGAATTTCCCAACTCAAGAGGTGGCAGCCCCAAAGAACAACCAAAAAGTCTGGGCATACCTCAGGCTCCACTGTGGCCCTAAATTCCCCCTCCCTTATAGTTCTTGTCTGAATTCCTGCCAGGCAGCCGCTGCCAGCTACACTACAGCCATAAGAAAGGACTTTGTTGCGGATGGGGGCAATGCTCCCTCTAAGCTGTGGAGTCTTGTGAGCAAAAGTTCTACTTTGTGAGCTACTGGCATTAAAATTGTGAGCGAGCAATTTGGCTGCTCCATAAATTAGTTTCCTCTGGAGCCCTCCTTCCTGAGCTAAGACAAAAATGTGTGAGCCAGAGGCTAAAAAACTGTGAGCTAGCTCATACTAACTCAGCTTAGAGGGAACACTGGCCCGGGGGTGAGGCACAGGAGCCTCCAGGCAATGTGATCTGGACAACTGTACTCTCCTCATTCCACCTGTGAGCGACAGTCCATGTGAACTTCATTAGCGACTACCCAGGCTGAAGTATTTATCAAACTCTCAGTGACACCAAGCAGTAATCATCACAGAGTATAACTCTGGGGCAGTGCCAGTTTAGGTCACTGGTTCAGAAACACAGAGTAAATCAATGGAGATGGTAATGAACACTGTTTCCTTTAGGGTGGCTGCATTGAACATCTCATGCATCACATTAGTTCCTTCCATGGGTAAACTTTATCTCCTTTATCAGTGGGAGGAATAGGGTTGCCAGCTCTGGGTTGGGAAATACCAGTGTTTTGGGGGGTGGAGCCTGGAGAGGGCGGGGTTTGGAGATGGGAGGGACCTCAGTGGGAAATTAGTCATAGAGGCCACCCTTCCAAAGCAGCCATTTTCTCCAGGAGAACTGATCTATGTCATCTGGAGATCATTCATAATACTGGGAAATCTCCAGGCCCTACCTGGAGGTTGGTAATCCTGGGGAGCTTATAATTTCACAGACCCTTTCCCCTTCACTCATTGATCCTTTGCCAGAATCCTGACAATTGTGCAGAATGGGAGAAGATACAGGTCCAAAGCAAAATCCTCAAAGCAAAATCCTCAAAGCAAAATCCTCAAAGCAAAATCCATGTAATGAGTTTCATTGAGACCATCCCAAATAGCACTGAACAGTGTGCCAAGGTTTCCACTTCTGGGGAAAAGAAGAAATGGCAGCCCCCAGTTGATGAAATGTCTTTCTGACACTAAATAGATCACAGAGATCCTTTAAAATGCTGAATTTCTAAAAACATGGAGTTCCAGGTGCATGCAATAGAATCACCCTCACATGTTGATGTCACTTCCAGTTCATGCCAGAAGTGATGTCATGATGTCAGGGAACAGCAGACAGGAAGGTACCTAACCCCCCAAACTCTCCTTCCAGTTGCCAGTCTTGGGCAACCTTTTGTGGGATAGCCTGAGCCACCATAATCAAAGGCCATCAAGTAGGATAGAACTATCATAAAATTGGCATTTGTAATAAAAAAGTGAAAGGGAGAACAACAACAAAAACTAACAAACTAACAAAAACTATCAACAAAGGCCATATTAGTATATACCCAATAATATGTTTTTCGGGGTGAAGGTTCTCTAATATCTTATAGGAATCCCTTCCTGTGAATCAGCTCTGCATCTCTGTTTATCTTTTCATTGCTGGGAGATTTGCTGGTCATGGCGTTGGTCGAAAAGACAATGACAAATGTAAATAGCAAACTGGTCTTACAACTTGATCCTAAATACGTTTATTTGGCAGTAAATCCCCCCAAGTTCAATGGGACCTGAAGTAATTCCTTGTAAGTGTGCTTAGTAAATACACTTGGTGGGAACTCAGAACCTGTCCTCTGGACCAATATTAACAATGCCAATCCATCACCAATATAAAGTTCCCACAGAGGCCAGACAACAAGAGAGCTGATGGTCTTATTTTTTTCTGAGTGATCCAGTAAGTTCACTGCAAGTTCTTTTCCTAGTTTGGGCATCGCACCACTACCACTTCTAATCAGCTTTCTTGTCTAGATCAATTGAATTGAATTTCCTTTGCCCAAGGAACAAAATAAACTTTATACTCTGCTTTAATAAGCAACTGCCTTTATTTATAAGTTAGTGGGTTGGATCTTAAAGTAACCTTTGCCAGCAGGAGAAAGAGTGATTTTGGGGAGCCCCCCTCTCTCTGTCCACCTCCAAGTCCCCTGTGATGCTATTCCTGAGGATTTTTGTGGATGTATTTTCTGTCAGTGGAAAATGACCGTTGGAGCTAACCCATCATATAGCTGTTCCCCAGGTTTGGTCCCAATTTGTGGATCAAACAATCTACACACAGAGGCTACCCAAGACTAGATAGATACTAGAGTTGTCAGCCTTCAGGTTAAAGCTTCCTGTGCCCTTGTCTCTGTAGAGGAGCAGACATATGTTGACTGTAACATACAACAATGTAAAATCATGCACATGCATACTAAGGTAACTTGCAGTGCCCAGTCTGTCATTTCAAACAATCCAACCATGGAACAATTCAGTTCATCTTTAGAGTGAAGGGAAGCACCCCTATACCACTTTTTTTTTTTTACTATCAGGTCACAGATGACTTATGGCAACCTCTTTGGGTTTTCAAGTCAAGAAACGTCCAGAGGTGGTTTGCCATTTCCTGCCTCCACGTCACAACCCTGGTATTCCTTGGACGTCTCCCATCCAAACACTGACCAGGTCCAACACTGCTTAGCTTCCAAGATCTGATGAGATGGGGCTAATCTGGGCCATCCCAGTCGGGGCCCTAAACCACATAGCATTTATTATTCCCCAAATATTTTTGCTGGGAGAACTGTTTTCAGTCGATTTAGCAGCCGACTCTCACCAAGTCAGAAAGCTGTGTTTCCTGACCTAGAGCAGAATGGAAAGTGCAGATGCATCTGCAGTTTTCATTTAATTTGTATTCCCCTTCAACAAAAGGCTCTCCCTTCTAATGCAACTTTCCACAAAAGAACCCGTCAAAACACATACAAATTGAATTCAGCTCCTGAATGAACAATTACCCATGGACTGCATGGCATTTCTCCTTTGCAAAATGTTCTCCGGGAGGACTGAATGTTCCCTGGGAGGTCTGTCTTCAGTCGACGTAGGGTTAATTTTGCAAATGACTCCCCACCATGTCAGAAAGTTTTCAAACAGACTCTGAACTCACCCACCTCATTAATCTAAAAGGGCCATAACTGTATCTTTACTTACCTTATGGGTCGACGGGAGTGTTTAATCAAGAAAAAGGAGAGACTATAAATAATTTGTGTGCTTTAAAGGTCAAGTTTATATGGTTGTGTAATCGCTTGCAAAATGAATTTTTTATACATGGGGTAGTAATAACTGATTCACTGGCCAGGACATAATAAGCTGGATGTGACTGTGCCACCGGCAAATTAATACTTCCCGGGTCGTATCAAGAACTCGGTCGAGTTAAAAGAGAGGGGCTTCGTGCAGGATTAGGTGAGCATATGTGGAATGAGAACCAATTAGGGCTGAGCCCCAAAATGACAGGTGCACTTTTCTCGAGAACTTCTGACAGCTGTGAAAAACACACACACCCCCTCCAATTTGGTGATGGGGGACTAGGAAAGGGGGTTGAGGTAAATGTTCGAAGAACATCTTCCCCTCCCACTGAACTGGTTTCATGACACAATTATAGAAACCCTGTTCAGATATTTGATTTTGGCACCACCACAACACATCGTATCAGTGCTGTACGTGCGTGGAAGCATATGTGAGTTGCTCTGTTCAAACAAAATGAAACACTTTAAGTAAAGTAAGTAAATAAACCTCTGGCTTACCACCGGGTAGAGAAACGGGTGGAGAGAGACTGAGAGTGCAGTTCAGTGCAGAGTTACACCCTTCTAAGCCAGTTGGTTGCAATGAGTTAAGAAGCCTGTGACTGTGTTTAGGATTGTACTGTAAGTATATTCCTAGAGTTCCTGAGGTCCCTCGGTCCACCACTGAGAGCAAAACTCCTCATTGTCAGGTAGGCTTGCCAGTCCCAGGTCGGGGTGGGGTTCCCCCCGGTTTTCAGGCTTCTTCCCACCCCCAAACAGCCATGTCCCCACATGAGTTCCTCAACATGATGACGTCACCCAGGAGTGATGTCATAATGCTGAGGATGTTGCATGAGGCTGCTCTACTTTAAGGGCAAAAGTCTATGGTTTTAAGCCGGTTTTACCATAGAGTTTTGCCCTTAAACCAGAGCATCCCGTGTGAAATCCCCAGCATGATGATGTCACTTCTGGGTGATGTCATCATGTCAGGACACCCAGAATGCCCACCAGATCCCCCAACCCGAGCAACGGGGATCTAGTGTTAAGGTTGAATTGGCAGGTTTTGCTAACACCTAAGATGTATTACCAGTTCCATCACTAGACCCCAGGCAAGCCTTGCACCCTTATTGAATTGCCCCAAAGAAGAAACAGCACTATTCACTCTGTATTAAATTGCAGTGACTGTTTTGACTATTCCTGTAACTGTTTGTTTGTTTGTTTGTTTTTCATGTTTATAGCCCACCCTTACCGCAAGTGGGCTCAGGGCGGGTAACAACATTTCAAGAATACAATAAATATAATTAAAAAATTTAAAACACCACAGTATACATGAAAATGGTGGTCACAACCCAAGGACAGAAATTGGCTGGTTGCGAGAGATTCTCTGGCCTGTCGGTAATGAATGACAGCCAGCAGTTATTAGATGGTGACCGAAACCTCAGGGAGGCCATACACAGAAACCCGCTGCCTCAGCCAAAGTTGACCAGCAGTAAAGAAGCAGCATGGACAATGAAGAAAACGGGCCAGAAGAAAACTGATTCCTATGGATGCTGTGGACCAACCAAAAAGACAAATCAGTGGGTTCTAGATCAAGTCTAGAACTCTCCCTAGAAGCTAAAATGATTAAACTGAGGCTATCAAACTTTGGTTCACATCACGAGAAGATTAGAATCACTGGAAAAGATGATAATGGTAGGAAGACTTGAAGGCAGTTTGGGAAGAGGAAGACCCAACATGAGATGGATTGGCTCAAAAAGAAGCATGGCCTAAGAAAGGCTGTCAATGATAGGATGTTTTTTGTTGGCAGGGTAATTAACATAGCAATTGTGCACAACCTGATTAAAGCCAGTTTGGTGTAGTGGTCAAGTGCATGGACTCTAATCTGGGAGAACAGGGTTTGATTCCCCACTCCTCCACCTGCAGCTGCTGGATGACCTTGGGCAAGCCATAGTTCTGTCAGAGCTGTCCTTGAAAGAGCAGTTCTCGAGAGAGCTCTCTCAGGCCCACCTACCTCACAGGGTGTCTGTTGTGGGGAGGGGAAGGGAAAGCTGTAAGCCGCTCTGAGACTCCAAGTGAAGGGTGGGATATAAATCCAATCTCTCTCTCTCCCTCTCTCTCTCCCTCTCTCTCTCTCAGTAGATACAGGTTTATTCGGGAATTGATATACTTGATAGGAAAGAGGAGAGACTGAGATCAGTTCCTAACTACATCTCTAGGTGAGAGAGAGGATAAGGCTGAGTGTGGCTTTTCTGAGAAGAAGGGGGAATGGCCCAGAGAGTAGCAGTCTGGAAACAGACAAGGAATGACACTTAACAGGAGAGAAGGTGCTGACCTCACTATCCTCTCTAATTGTCTTCTTCGCTGTGCCCTGCAGGGTCCTCCTCTTCCTTTCCCAACAGTTTTGGAGGTCGTGAATTCATGGGGTCTCCATAAGATGGAAACAATTTGATGGTGTATAACAGGTCACAAAGAAGCGGGCCTTAACTCTTTGCTTTGCCATGACACACAGCAAGCACCAAAACCAACCTATTGAGCGATAACAAAGGCATTGATTGGATTGTCTCAAAAGTAATTAGATATCTGAAGGGAAAGAAATACATACAGATTAATAATGATTCCCTCCTGTTTCTGAGTTTGTGAGCTCTGAGCTGGGCAGAGTTGCAGGTAAACAAGTGTTTGTGCTCAAAGGCTTGTAACTAGAATAATAAGCATTGACACATGGAAGAGAAATATGCACAAACATCACTTGTAACGGTAAAGAAGTCATTAATACCACATGTATTGCAGTGCTCCAGCACTCTACCCTACGAGTAAATGATGACATTGTAATGTTGTTGAGGGGAGAGAACATTTCCTTAGGGCTTAGTTTAATATTCATTCTCCACAATTGAGAAGAACGCTTTAAACTCCCTGGTTTATGACCACGATCTTTCTGTCTGGAGATTTGTCAGTGCTGGAATGTAAGAATGAATGAATGTTCCCCCATTTTACTTCTTTTTATATTCATGGATATTTGTATCAATGAGGTTTGTATCTCAGCTTTTGGCTGTTGGTTTTATAGGGCCATTCGTATCGCCTGTGCATGTTGCATTGTTCGTAAGTACAATGTACATCATTTATATGTAAAATATATGTTCAATGCATAGCATTGCTTTTCTGGTTTGCAGGGAAGGCTGAAATGTGCACGGTTTAGCTGAAATATCAGCTACAAGGAAACAGGACATGGTCCCCCCACCCCACAAAAGGTTTGTAAATCTGGTTTGGACGAGAGAGAAGGGAAATCAAAAATATGGATTTCCAAGTCAAAAAAAGCAGGGATGAGGAATTTGAAATGGTTTGACCTGAAAATGATATGGAACCTGATGTCCCTATGCCATAAGCAGTTTCTTACTGTAGATGGAATGTTCTGTAGATGGAATCTTCCCAAATATTCAGAATTTGCAAACACAGCCCATTGCTGCCATGTCTTTTTCACTGCGAATTTTCTAATTTGGCACCCACAGTTGCATTTGGTTCCCGGTTCCCAGTCTCCAGTGTTTTTACAGCTTGCTGGCCTTCCTTGTTTGTTTTCCTTTGGATCAGCACTAGCTCAGTGAAATATTAAGTACAATCATCAAAGGTGGTTCAGTACAAAATATCATTTCATGTAAAAGGTCATGTGTCGAATATAAACCTTTCAGTTCTACACTCAGTTTTGATTTTTGAAAAGAATCGTTCCTTGGAGTTCCCAACCCCAAGGTAGAGCTGGGAGTTCTGCCAGAATTACAAGCCATCTCCAGACTACAGAGATCAGTTCCCCTGGAGAAAACGGCAGCTTGGGCAGATGGGCTTTACGGCATCACATCCCTGCTGAACTCCGCCCCCCTTCCAAACTCCACCCTCTCCAGGAATTTCCCAACCCAGAACTGGCCTCCCTCTCCTTACTTGAGCAAGAGATTATGAAAGGGAAGGAGGTGGAGAACAGATAAGGGGGGAAAAAGAGAAAGCGTTTTGCAAAAAAGCCTTCTGGAAACCTAGATAAAGCACGTGCCCAGTTTTACATATATCGGAGTAAGAAGGGGAGCTCAGGAGGATCAGGAAGGATGAAATCGACTCATTAAGATGAATAATTCCACTTGCCGGCCTTTCCCCACCATGTTGTTTGCTGGCCTCCTGAACAGCTCAGCCGTGTGGCTGAACTTTTATCAGAGGCTGAACTTCAGTAAATTATCAGTAATTAAAATTGCTGCAGTGGAACCCGGGGGCTGGAGGTCGGAGAGCCTGACACGCTGGATCCAGGCGGCACGGAGATCATCAGATCTTTTATTAAACACCTGCTTCGGGGAGTTGTTGAATTTTACCTACATTAGTTGGCAAGATGTTCCGAACAGCAGGAGGACTGCAGATTTGATTCAACAGTTAATTATGGTCAATTAACCAACAGCTATTTATACGGCATAAACTCGGTCTAATGATGGAGGGTAAATAGAGCTGGCTTTTCACTTTGGGGGGTTGGATTGCTCGGAGTGATCACAGTCAAGTCACAGGGATTGCAGAATGACATCATAGTGGGGGGGGGCAAAACTTTGAAACCTTTGGTCCAAGATTGCTTAATTCTTTTTCTGTTTATCAATTAATTTTCTCATCAGAAGATAATGGGTTGGATCCAACCAGCTTTTCTGGGGGAGGGAGGAAGGAGGGGTTTTCTTTGGACAGCAAAAAAGGCTATGCTGGGGATCATGGGACATGTGTGTACAAAAATCATCTGGGATGAAGGCTGTAGTAGGGAGGGATTTTGGTAAGATTCAGTGGAAAAACTGGCTGGATCCAACCCAATGGTTGTTAAAGAACACACTGATTTGCCAAAAGATCTGATTTTTCTACGACCTTTGATTTCCTTTGGACCTTTGGATTTTTTCAGTGGTGCTATTCATCTAATACAGCACAAATGCTAAGAGAAATCACGGTCGTCTCATTGCTTCTGTACTGATCTCTGTCGAAGTCCAACATGCTCAAGCATCCAGGACTTGGCTCCTCAGTTTAAAACAACCTGCTTGGAACATCAGCATGCGATCCAAAGCAGCAAACACAAAAAGTTCTTTTGCATCTGTATTTTTCAGACAATGGTCATGGCTGTACGGCTCTATGGCAATTAAATAGTTCCTGAAATCGGGACATATATTCATTGCATGGTTGTTGACTGAATATTAAGATGCATTTATGCCCTTAAAGGTTGACAGCATAACATTGTAGCTGAGGGGACTAAATGGTATAAGAAATTTGAGCTGGCAACAAAAATAGCAGCGTGATATTGAATTTCCCCTCCCAAAACATCTAGCCCATCTTGCCTTATGTCCTGACCTCATTGCATTCCCTCTCCAGATGTACTAGAACAGGACCTACAGAAAGAAGTACTCCTTTCATGAATCATTAAACTGTGGATTTCACAGCCAGGGGATGGAGTGATGGTCATGAGCACAGATGGAGGTTTAAGAGGGAATTAGACAAATTCATGGTCCATCATTTTGACTAAAAGAGACCTCTACATCCAAAGGCAGCAAATCTTTGAATGCCAGGACTAGGAGACCACATCCGGGAAAGTCACTGGCTTCCGAGTTCTGTTTGTTGGCCCTGCAGGGCAACTCCTTGGCTACTGTGTGAAACAGGATACCGGAGTATTGTTATTGTTATTGTTAGTTATTATTATTTCTGAATTGCCCATTCCCTGAGTATACAAGACTCTGGGTGATTTACAATAGGTTAAAAAATACAAAATTTCAGATTAAAATCAACAAATCAATTATCCTTAATTGAATAGTCTCCAGATGGCGTCCTTAATTTTAATCAAAAACCTACTCTGAGCTGCTGTTCTGTCTCATAGACAAGTTAAGAAGAAGGCTGAAGTGGGCAGAATGGAAGAAAAGTGGGTGCCAGCTATGATGGAAAACCACTGCTGCCCTCAATCAAAAGTCTGGCGGAACGTCTCTGCCTTACAGGCCCTGTGGAATTGCATAAGATCCCATGGGGCCCTGATGGTATTGGGCAGAGAATTCCACCCAATTGGGGCCAGAACTGAAAAGGCCCTGGCCCTGGTCGAGGACAGTCAGGTAGCTTTAGGGCTGGGGACCACCAGCAGGTTGTTATCTGAGGAGCATAACACTCTCCTGGGGACATAATGGAAGAGATAGTCCCGTAGATACATCTGGATGTACACTAAGCTGCATCCACACACCACTGAATATCACACTACCATTTTGCAAGAGCAGTCCTTCACAACTGTATTTTCCTGTGTGGAAAAGATAATTTCAGTTATGAACCTTTGCTACGGAACAGTGTTCAAATGATGTGTCCCTGTGTGTGTATTCCATTAAGATGCAGTGTGGAGAACCCTATTAGGAGGCCCATTGGGATGCAACTCTGATTTAATACCAGAGATTACTGATCCAGCAGTGATAAACACTAGTGAGGGGAGGATTGGATGCAGGAACCGTACAATGGCCTTGCAGCTCAATGGCCTTGCAGGTCAGGCCAGAAGCGATGCCATGCCAGCACTGATGGCCAATTAGACAAAGGCTCCAGCCAAGCCTAAGAGAGCTCACCTGGAGAGTTAGAGATGCCAGGGAAGGCTGCCTGCAGATGCAGTTGTCAGGACCTTCAGAAAATGGTCTCAGCAAGCTATTCAGAGACATAGTGCTTCCTTGGTGAAGGGACTCCAGTCTGAAGGGTTCCTGCTGATCCTAAAGAGAAAAAGTGGAATGTCAAAGGAAGGCCAGAGCTTCAAGGAGATACTTGTTGCCATACTGGGAAAAAGCAAGCAACACCCAATGTGTCAGATGTGTCCTTGAATGGAGTCTCCGAAGACATGGCAATGGGCAAGGCAGTTCCTCACCTGGGTGCTTCTTGCTGGATCAGGCAAGGCAATAGAGAAGAAGGGTTACAAGGAGGGGTATTTTGTCCATCATCATCATCATTATCTTCTTCTTCTTCTTCTTCTTCTTCTTCGATAGTATGTAACAAACAAAATGATAGGCACAGAATATACAACCCATGAAAATTCTTCATGGTTCTACAACTGTGGACGGTGGGCTCTGGGATGCAAGAGCCAATTTGATGTAGTGGTTAAGAGTGGCGGACTCTAATCTGGAGTACTGGGTTTGATTCCCCACTGCTTCTCCACCTGCAGCCAGCTGGGTGATCTTGGATCAGTCACAGTTCTCTCAGAACTCTCTCAGCCCCACCTACTTCACAGGGTGCCTGTTGTGGGGAGAGGAAGAGAAGGTGATTGTAAACTGTTCTGAGATTCTGAGTGAAGGGCAGGGTATAAATCCAATCTCTTCCCTTCTTCCGAAAGATAAGCTGTGTACACCAATCAGCCATTCAAGTCCATAAGTAACAGCCACTAAGACTGCTCAAGTCAATTGTTATGCTAGGATTTCAATCCAGTTCCACTCCATCCACTCCAATCACCATACCTCGTATTGATGGGAGGAGCAGTGACTCTGTGGTGGAGTATCTGCCTGGCATGCAGCAGGTCCCAAATTCAGTCCCTGTAAACTCCAGTTAAAAGGACCAGGTAGATGTGAAAGACCTCTGACTGAGACCCCGGAGACCTGCTGTCCATCCAAGTAGTCAGTCTGACCTTGATTAGCCATTGGTAGAGGAAGAAGAAGAAGAGGAAGAGGAAGAGGAGGAGATTGGATTTATACCCCGCCCTTCACTCAGAATCTCAGAGCAGTTTACAATCTCCTTTCCCTTCCCCTGCCCACAACAGACACCCTGTGAGGTAGGTGGGGCTGAGAGAGCTCTTGAGAGAACTGCCCTTTCAAGGACAGCTCTTGTCAGAACTATGGCTTGCCCAAGGTCATCCAGCAGCTGCAAATGAAGGAGCAAGGAATCAAACCCAGTTCTCCCAGATTAGAGTCCACACGCTTAACCATGTCACCAAACTGGCTCTCACTGGTCTGATTATGTGGCAACTTCATGTATCCATGTTTTCGTGACAATTGCTCGAAACTTTTTTTCCAGTTTTTGGAACAGGTACCTTTTATATGCTTTGGGTAAAAATAAACCTCACAAAAACTAAAACAGTTCTTTGTGTCCCCCCCCCCAACCAATCTATTCCTCTGAACAGCCATTTGTAATGTTGATGTTAATGTACCACCAGATTAAAAGCAACTGTGCTCTATATTCCAATCTTCCCTGGTGCTGAGCATCAATCTAGATTGTCAGCCTGACTGGAAACGTTCTCGAATGGCGATAGAGCACTTGTCAGGCACTTCAGCTGTAAGAGGGTTGGTGCTTTTATGGCTCAGATGCTTTTGCCGAAGCAGCACTGCAAACTGGCATAAATCTGACACCACACTTCAGGCTGAAATATAGAGCGGAGTTTTTCCCCGGGAACATTTTCCGCAGAGTCAAAATGCCTCCCCCAGCCATGATCGAAACTGCTTGCAAAAATATTTGCCTGCTCATTTAGATGGCCCTGTTTTGCACTTTGGCCCTCACTCAGTTTACTTGAGTTACTGTGTTAGCCGAACTGCTTATCTACGCAGTGGCTGACTAACTTTTGAGGTCTTTTTGCCAATGTATACAGAGAAACCGGTGTCCGTCGGCTGAGAAGCCTATTTCTTCAAGGAATGATGCTTGACAAAGGTTTCTTAATTTGAATCAAGATTCTCTTTACTGAAGGTTCTTATCATTACAGTCATACAAAAACAGATACACACACACATACATTCAAGTTCCTTTTAGATACAGTAGAAATGGAAAACAATATTGGAATTTAAGCTAAAGGTATGTCTTCAGGAGGGGAAAAGCAATTATACTTATCTGCTCCAGGAGATGTTGGTTCTTCCAGTGCTCAGGAACAAGGATTGTTTCTAAATAAGGATTCCTTACTTTTGCTACACACAGATAGGCCAGCTATATGTGTGAGGGTTCCTTGGTCGCGACTCCAAGTTACCACAATAAGTTACCTTAGCTATCTTGTTGATATGAAGAAGGAGCAGCGGCTGCAGAAGTCAGAGCAAGCAAAAAACCCAGCAACAAAAGGTTGCACCCCCTTTTATCAGTTAGTCTGGGGGCTGGCTTGGGGTGTTTCTGGGTCCATCCCATCCCTATACCATTGGCTAAAGGATGTGGGGGTTCCCTCCTCCTAAGGTGGGGCAATGCTGAAAATCTACACCTTTCTACAAGGGAGGATTTTGGTCCAGATGTCAAGATGGGTTGGCATGGGAACCTTTAGGTATGTAGATGGATCTGGCCGGGTCTTCATACATGCAAATGCCAAGCATCCTGTGGGTTACGTGAAGGTAGAGATTCTCCCAATGGTGGAAAGTTGTTGTTTTTACATTCTGTGGAAAGGACCGTAATGGAGATGCTAATGGAGATGCTTCTTGCTCCCAAAGGCTGCTGGGTAAATGTGTAAGATGCGTCTGTGACCTCATTTGCATGGAGATACAGGCTGTGTGGTACCTCATTTTACAGAGAGAGTCACATTAACTCAAGCATACATTCTCCCAAAGCAAAGACTCTTGCTGGCATCATTCCTGGTGTGCATGCAGGTCAGAAAATAACAAATAAAAGCATTTTCAAAGTTCACCTCCTAACAGTCCCCCTTTCATGGCTTCACTGAGTGAAACGGTGTGAACGCCATGACTTCCATACACGTGGGGTTGACGTGTGTAATGGAACACGTCAGATAGTCCATGATGAAACAAGAACAAAAGTCCAAAAGTCCAGTATCGTTGGTTACCCATTGCTTGTGGCGATGTAGTCCCGTCTGGTCTGGATCCAAGTTGGAAAAGGTTTCCTTCCACCTATGACCATCTATCTAGTCTACTCGTTGGGGATGGACCAAAAATTAAAAATGTCTAGCCCTACAAAAAGCCAAATTGTCACTGTGAATACCGGACACCGGAAGCAAACAAGCATATGACTTTTCCATAGGCTATGTGCATTAACACTGCTAAGGTGAGCCATAACAATTATGTGCTTTAAACCAATAGCATTAATGAGGTAGACAATTATTCATTACTATTTGCACCAAACATGTAAAACTAGAAAATTAGTTATAAAAATCAGTAGCATAAACTATACTGCATTGATACATATATCCCTGAGGGCAGTCCTCATTATGGGAGGTAGTTGTAAACATTTGAAATTATTTACAAACAAGAAAAACATGGAAGAAATACAATCATGTTTCTTCAGTGTTTAGTACACCATCTTCAAGTCTTCAGATCACTTTTCTTGACATTAGCTGTGTCAACTCAAAGCGAACCAAGTTGGTTATTTACACAACAGGTAAACCGTAAAAGTCTTCAAGTTTCTTCTTTCCTTCCAAAAGAAGTTTCCATTCCTTAATGTTACTGAACTATGGCATGTCTGTCTAGAACTTGCACATGTTCAATGACAAAAGGAAGGGGGATGTCTTTGCATAGCAAACCAGTTTCTTCCTTCACATTGTTGTAACGCATTGTACCATAGGAGTACAGTTAGCAAAAATAACTGCATTTCATGAAATTAAACAAAGCATTTTTGCTGTTTTTCAAGCATTTTGCATTCATAAATCCATTCAGGCTCATGATAAAAATTATTAGTGGTCATTCAAGCATTCACACACTAATATTAGCAGCATTTTCAGAAATTTTTACCCTGAGAAAATTCTGAAAAAGTTAAGCTAAACAAACAAATCCAAACGTAGACCTTCCTATACACTTGTAACACATGGTATAGTCCAAAGAGGTCTTGTTTGTACTAAGATGAAAGCTAGACATGTTCTGGAAGAATACACGTATAGATAGACACACTCTGTGCATTGTCTTCTAGATTTGTGTAGCCAGACTTACAATAAGAATAAATGTTACTTGTTGTTTGTCTTGTTAAAAAAATGAACTTCCACGCAAGGATTGCTATTGGAGTTACAAAAATAACAAGTGAACTCTCTCCTTGTCCAGAAAAATTTGGGAAAATGAGTAAAGCAGACTCCAGGCTGCTGACTGTATCAGGGGTTCCTTTTCCCAAAAGAAAGGGGAAAAGGCTGCATGTCCTTGACTTAAGTTGGCAATTCAAACCTGAGCCTTTTCTAATAAAGCAATTTCAAAAGTGAAAACAAAAAGAAGAGCAGTTTCTAAAGCTGCTTTCCTCTGGAAAGATAAAAGTTTCGTTTTAAAAAGAAAACTTTCCCAAAAATGAATGAAAACAAAAATAATTGTTTTGCAAAAAGATTGATTAGATAGAAATGAGATAAGAATGATCTCTAAGTTTCTAGTTCCCTAAGTTCAATGCTCACTGCTAGAACTTAAAATACAGAGTCCTCCTTTGGGTTTTCCCCTGGAAGATGGCAAGTCAGCGGGTTCATTTGAATTTTAAATGGAGAGTGAGAGTCTTACATTTTCCTCTTCAATTTGAGACAGAAAAGTCAGAAGAAAATTAGTACACATTAATCATTAGTACATTCCCTACATATTAATACCTTTAGTAGTAATTAGTTAGAGGGACAAATCTTGATCAGTAAATGCTCTCTCTCTCTCTTGAAGCTGTATTCCTGCGCTGACAGGCACGGATACAAAGTTGGGCTGCCTTGCCTCGAGGGCATTTGGCTCTCTTTTGTCTTCCTGTGTTGATCACAGTGAAGAAGGGGGGTCGGTTGAGCGTGGGAAAACAAACGAGTTGGTTCCCAGCTGGTTGCTGTAAATGAAGTCAGGTTAATGAAAAGGGGGGGGGGGAATTTGCATAGTTCCCTGAGCTTTTGCTTTGCTGTGCCCAACCACAGAGAGAAAAAGGGACCTCTCTCCTTTTTTCCTCACAGCAAAATCCTTTGAATGTTGCTATCTAAAGATTGGTGGCTTATCAAAACATGTCTCTTTAAAGTTTGAAGTGAGCACAAAAACTTTGTGTGAGCGCTCTCTCCTTTTTCCGGCGCTGATGCACTCTTTGAATACAAACTCTGCAAGCATCTAGACCACATGGCTTGAAAATACCTTGGCTGGGGTCAGGACAGCCTGCATGCCTTCTAAGCACGGCAGCTGTTCCACTGTCCCAGAACCTTATACTGCTGAAATTTTTGGAGGGATTCCCTGTGTTTAAAGGGGAATTCTGACAATTGTGTTAAAGAAAAGATCTTGCAAAGACTTACAGTAACTGGCTGCCTGTCAGACTTCTGTTTGAACCAAGCTGCAAAACTTGAGTTCTTAGGCTGTCAGCTGTTCAAAATTACTGTCTCAGTGAAGAGGGGGTGGAATTTCCTGTGTGCAATGTACCTTACCTGGAGATTCCGGGAGATTCTGGGAGATTCAAAAATTAATTCTGCTGCTTCCCCCTTTGCTTGTGGTTGTGTCAGTGAGTGCCTTATCTCCCCCTTATGACACTTTCTGATTTTTATATCAGGAAGGTGTCATTAAAGATAGTAGAGAGAAAAGTTTCACTCAAAGCTTCAAAGGGTGAAGTGAACAAGAAAGAAAAAAAGTTTTACTGAGTACTCCAAAGGGAGATTGCCTTATTGCATTACCTCTGTGGGACAAGGATGTTAGCGTGTGAAGTCCCTGATTGGTTGGGATCACCGGCATAACTAAACTGGAAGCAGTGACCTCCCTTCCAGCTGACTTCATTTGCCCTCAGTGATACCAACAAATAACCAAATCTAATCTGATGATACCATTTGGATGTCATCATGCTGTGATTCCTGACTGTTTGCGATAATCCACAGAACTGATTCAAAGAGGTGAAAAAAGCAGTAATTGCTGGGATGACAGTAATAGCTAGGAAAGCTAATACCACCAAGAGCCTGTTTTTTAAAGTGAATATTCACATAATCAAAGTGTTTCCTAGGAAATATATCCCACTCCACCCCATGACATCACGTGGTTAGTCTTGAGAATTGAACATTCGGCCAAGTTCCTGTATGTAAAAATCCTGAATATTCAGTAAAGTTACCCGCCATGAAATATTCACTTACCCACCCTGAAATGTTGTTACCCGCCCTAAGCCTGCTTCTGGGAATGGTGGGCTATAAATGTAAATAAATAAATAATAAAGTATTTTGCATGCTCACATTAGAAAAATGGTCATGGTATTGATTGTTATTAAGTGAACAATTATTTTGTAGATGCATATGTGCACTATGCAAAAGATCTGGATTTTCAGTATTGCTCAGTGGGTATTTTATCCGATAAGTTATGTTGTAGGTAAAAAAAAAAAAAGTGCCACAGTCTCTAGGGCTTGCCTACACAATTTGTGACCCACCATGCATGACACAGCTCATAAGCCATAGCTGGTAGTTCAATAACTTTCCTCTTATTTGCCAGAGTAGGACTGCAGCAACGGCTGTCAAGCAACAGGTGGGCCATAATCAATGGCTCACAGTCTGAGTTCAGCCTGGTGAATCATAACTGAATCAATTTTGTTCTATGGCTAGACCCATGATTAGAGTAAACAGCCCTGATCTGAAGGTTCATTCATGGAAGGTTCATTCATTTAAGTAGAGGCTGAATTAGGATATGACATCAGGATGTTTTAACAGATGCAGAAACTAAACAGGAATAACAAGTTAAGTTTATAAGGTCACCATTTGTTTGGATTTAATTACAGGGGAAACACAATAAAGCAAATAGATATGTCAGAATAGGAGAATGATTGCGTAAAAGTATCCTTGTCAATTATGGAATGCTAAAAATAATTAACTGAGACCATGTGCTTATGCTCCATTCATCTCCTCCCAAGCATTTGGGAAACAGTTTCCCAGGTTTTTTCTACATGCTCATTCACAAATAAACATATGAAGAACACAGAATGGCCAGCATTGGCTACTCAGACTGGCGGAGTCTTTCACATCACCCATTGTCTGATCCTTTCTAACTGGAGGTGCCCAGGATTGAACTTGGGATCTTCTGCATACAATGCAGAGGATCTGCCACTGAGCCACAGCCCCTCCCATGTTGCTCCATCAGATGATTTGCATGTGTGAATGCTCAAAGATTAATCACCATAGGCAGAGGTGTCATATTAGTCAGATCCTTCTGCTTAAGGTGGTAGCCGTATGAGCAATGCTGGATAGATGATAGATGATAGATGATAGAAGATAGATAGACAGACAGACAGACAGACAGACAGACAGACAGATAGATAGATTATTGCAGTATGAGACACTCAGTTTCAAATCCTGAAGATTCCATAGAACCACGAGATGAGAGATTTAAAATTTTAAAAAAGTAAATAAATGCTTGGCAATAAAACAGCCACCCATTTGGCAGAGTTTCATCACAGCATAATACAAAATGGCATTTCCTTGTCATTTTGTATGGTATAGCTTTTTGTAGTTGGATAAGTGTTAATGCATTTTATGTGGAGCTGTCCTTGAAGACAACTCAGAAATAGTCAGTACAATTCATGACACCTATTTGTTATTCGGGGCTAGCTGGGGTGAATGTATCAGAGCTGTTTTAAAACAGAGAAGAAGAAGAAGAAGAAGAAGAAGAAGAAGAAGAAGAAGAAGAAGAAGAAGAAGAAGAAGAAGAAGAAGAAGAAGAAGAAGAAGAAGAAGAAGAAGAAGAAGAAGAAGAAGAAGAACCTTAGCTCCATAACATGTTTGGTTCAGGATGAGAAATGAAGAGAGTGGGAGAGAACCTCTCATTGTGATCAAAACTTCCCATGGAACTAAAAGTTATTCTGTAGCAAAAGCATCTTTGTAAATTACTGCGGGTGTGTGATTTACCTACTATTTGTCAGACAACGATAAATCAATGCAGATTAGCTTCTTTACTCCTTGAAGCCAAAGCATTTGTCAGCGTAGGAATGTAGGTATGATGTTATGGATACGACCTGTAGGCCAAAGTCAATGGTGATTTAAATGACAATGTCAAATGAGTTTCCAACTGGGGGAGAGCGGTAAGGTACCGTAAACTGTCACATTCTGATGCATGTGTCAGGGCCAGATCTCTTCCGTCGTAGCAAATGCTGCTAAAGGTGGTGGGAGAAAATGCAGTTATTGAAACCTGGGCCTCTTTTGATTCTGCCAAAGTGGGTCAGCTCCCTCCCTCCTTAGGCCTCTGTTGAATTTAGTTTCAATTGCTTATTTTGCCAAAAATCAGTGTATCTGGACTTAATGGTCTTATGCCTACCCCTGCCTCCAATGCAGTATCCAACCAATAAATACTGGGTGATGAACCAGAATAATATACAAAAGGTTGTTCCAGGCGGTCAGCCATGTTGGTCTGAAGCAGCAGGACAAATTCAGAGTCCAGTGGCACCTTTTAAGACCAACAAAGGTTTATCAAGGTGTGAGCTTTTTGTTCTACTGCTTCAGACCAACACGGCTGACCACCTGGAACTATCTTCATGGAAGGCACCACATTCAGCTGCATGGAATGGAACTCCATCAACCTGACATATTTGAAAAAGTGTGCATGCACACGAAAGCTCATACCTTGAATAAACCTTTGTTGGTCTTAAAGGTGCCACTGGACTCTATACAAAAGGTTGTTGCATTATGCTTAAAACACATGATTGAGTTATAAACATATGGTAGGAACAGGGCAGGCTCTTCCATTAGGCCAACTAGGGCGACAGCCTAGGGTGCAGATCTCCAAGAGGTGCAGCGAGGCCCCTGCCACCACCCACCCGCCCCCAGCATGGCTTTTGGGGTGCCCTTGCTCCACAGCATGCCCCTTCCTGCTGACTCGTTTCACCTCACACCCTCAACTTCTTGTCAATAAGTTGGGCATCACATGACATCACACAATAGCCTGGGCTGCACAAAAGAGTCATGCAGGAGCCGTCAGCACTTTTCAAGGGCCTCTCTTTTCTCCTCGCTCTTTTGCCTCCAGGCTCAACCAGCAAATCCCACTTGCCTGGGTGCCTTTGTCACCTCCGGAGCAGCTCAGCGAGGCAGCAGTGAGCGAGAAGAGACACTTTGCTTTCAACTGGAGGGTGCTGGTGCCACGCAGCCCCGATGGGATGGGACGGGAGGAGGCAGTTGCCAAAGGAAAGGTAGCTCAGCTGCCGCTCCCTGGGCACAGCGAATGCACGAGAGAGAGGGGGAGGGGGAAGGCAACACCCACCTGAGCCAAGAGGGCCCTGGTGCTTCCCTCCCTGTTGGGATTTCATGTAGGCCTGTGGGACATGGAGAGGCAGGGCATGCTCCTCTGGGAAAGGGCTGGAGAGTGTGGGACTATTTCCTCCTCCTCCTCCTCCTCCTCCTCCTCCTCCTCCTCCACTCTTGCAATGTACTAGACTAGCCCTGGGTCCCAGAGAGACAGAAGCCAGGGCTCCCGCAGGCAACTGCTCCATGGACAGATGGTCACCGGGGTCTGTAGCTTAGGGAAGTTTACAAATGAACAAACAAACAAGGAAATCCCGGAGCAGAGTTTGGCAGTTAATAACAATGAGAACGAAATGGAGCCTCCATGTCGGGTGACGGGGGGCACCACGAGGCAGCCTCACCTGGGGGGGGGGCGCCACAAGCTAGCGTCACCTAATGTGCAAAAAAACCTTGGGCCGGCCCTGGGTAGGAAAATGTCCTGAGCAGAACACTACAAACACAAAAAAAAGCCCCCATTAGCTAATTAGTTGGACAGCTCTCTCCTCCATACCTCTACTGTAGAATGAGTCCGATATCACTTGAGTGAATTCATTATCTAACCTTTGGAGGTCACACATCTCCTTCTCAGTGGTCCCTGTGATGTTCCCAGAGGGATAAATCTGATGAAGGCTTAAAATGCTCCATTATTGAATAAAGGGTATAATTGGGAATCTTCTTATACTGCACTGGAGACCCAAAGAAGAAACAGGACCACTTGTGACTCCTTGGGTCCTAACCTTTTGCTTGCAATGCAGGTCAGTAACAGGATACTCAGAAAATAACATCCATTTATTATCAAAGAGATAGAGGGATGGAAGTTACTGGTTTCAGAACAAGGGAACTCACCATGAAGGCTACAAATCTACCTGGGGGGCAGAATATTAAGGAACAGGGACTCTACCTCATGAGACTAAACCAACACACACAAATATCAAAGGGACGAACTGACTGATCCATTGTAATGTACACAGTCCCTATCTCAAAAATGTAACCAATGTATTCTACAATATTCTCTAAATTCCACATATATAATTCAGCCACAGTCTTCGTATCTTATTTGGACATGCTCCATAGTTGGAGGCTTGGTCATCTGATGTGAGCTGTTTTGCATGCCATTTAGTATCTCCTTATTTCTGATTGTGACAAGCTTTGAGCTTTCAGCTCCACGTTCGTTGGCCTTGTCCCTGTACTATCACAGGAATGACCCTCCAATATGGCTGCCAACAAACATCCATTTTGGCTTGTCTTTCTCCCCACCCCACCCCACCCCACCCATATAGCAACACTATTTCCAGGAGTGAAATGTTGGAGGTATACTTTGTTGTAGAAAGACATTCCTCCTTTTGACTACTAGAAACTCTGACTAAACTACTGTTGTTAGTTCAACAGTAACTGTGAAAGTGTTTTGTGTTTATCTATATAACAAGGTGGCCTAGAAACTTTGTTTTTAACAAAGAAAATGCCAACAGGGTGGTGACATTCCAAGGTTCACATTGTAATGAAAGTTCAAGATATTCTACTCTTCACCATCCTGTATGACATAATTACATCAATCTTTTTGAACAAAAATCACTCAGAGTTTCCGGTCCTCCCACTGATCACTGCTGGCCTCTGTGCTCATACATCACTTCTGTGTATAACCCAGAAGTGACAATGGGTAGCTCTAGGAATCATTGGAAACTCCATGGTTTTATGGAGATAATACCAATGTCACAAGTCCCCCCATGTCCCCGCCACCTAGCCCTCCCACTGGTTACCAAGCTAGGCTTGGTTATTTGGCTATATTTCAAAACCTGTCTACAGCAACATAAATAAAATGCTGTGTGATCGCTGGGAAGAGAAATAACTGCATACTCATAGCTGATAATCAAATATGTACATCATCTTCCCCTCATAATTTGGACATAATCTTCTACAACATTTTCAGTCATCGACTCATACCTTACTAGAGAGCTATGAATAAAACCCATTTTGCATTTTGTAATTTTCAACCCTATACGGCTGAGATCCATTGAGGGAGAACACATTGCCAAAGCTGCTGAAAGCTCAAAGTTACACGTCCCCCTTTACAGATGTTTACAACACATATGTTACCTCGCAGTAACACTTCCCTCATTTGGTGACGATGCCAAATTAAATCATGCGATCAATCGCTTATCAAATGTGGCACCAGCCCTCCCCTGCCCGGTGGCTGGCAGCCACTTCCTGTTCAAGAACTGCATGGCAGACCCCGAATGTAGCTGAACCATAAAGTTCAGCTAGTTCGCTCAATTTGTTCTGTGATTTTAAGAATGCATAGGCCATTCAGTAATGTTAATATTGCATATTTTCTAAAGTTTATAAGACTTATGTACATCACTGTAATTGATTTTGTGCTGGTCATGAACCACATGAATAAAGTGTGTGTGTATATATATATGGCTCTTTTTGTAGCAGGAACCCCTTTGCATATTAGGCAACACACCTCTAATGTAGCCAATCCTCCAAGAGCTTACAGTAGCCCCTGTAAGAAGAGCTCTGTAGGAGGAATGGCTACATTAGGGGTGTGTCACCTAATATGCAAAGGAGTTCCTGCTACAAAAAGAGCCCTGTATGTATGTGTGTGTGTGTGTGTGTGTGTGTGTGTGTGTGTGTGTGTGTGTACAGAGCTCTTTTTGTAGCAGGAACTCCTTTGCATATTAGGCGACACACCCCTAATGTAGCAAATCCTCCAAGACCTTACAGAGCTTTTTTTACAGGGGCTACTGTAAGCTCTTGGAGGATTGGCTACATTAGGCGTGTGTCGCCTAATATGCAAAGGAGTTCCTGCTACAAAAAGAGCCCTGTGTATATATATGTTTAGCTTGGGAAAGAGAAGACTTAGAGGGGACCTGATTGCAGTCTTCAAGTATTTGAAGGGCTGTCATGTAAAAGATGGAGCAGATCTATTCTCTCTTGCATAGCAGAATGTAAGTGGATTACCAAGCCATCCTCTCAAGGTGTTCTAACAGAACCAAGAATATGCTCTATTACCCCCATGTAAGGTCTTTCAATCATCTGTGGCAGAAAAGTGAGGGAAGGGAAGGGAAGAGGCAGCCAGGAAAACAAGAAGGGTTGCCAGATCTGGGTTGGGAAACTCCTGGATATTTGGGGGTGGAGCCCGGGGAGGGGTCTCAGCCGGCTACAATGTCATACAGACCACCTTCCAAAGCTGCCATTTTCTCCATTTTCTGTAGTCGGGAGATGAGCTGTAGTGTTAGGAGATTTCAGGCCCCACCGGGAGGTTTGCAACCCTAGAAGCAAGCCCGGTATGAACTTGAGAGTTCGGACCTCTGAGAATATTTATGATGTGAAGGCTGGGGCGGGGGGCTCGGGGGGGGGGAACTAACATGTTTTTCTCCTTTTCCCCCCCCTAAGGACTTCTGCCCTCCAGTTTTTCCAGTGGGGAAAATGGAAATTTGGGGAAGCTCTAAAAAAAAAAATCTCATTTTAAATATTGTCTCTTTTGGAATAAGAGAGATTCTTTTCTAAAGAACTTTTACTCACTCTGAAAGCGTAGCAAGAATTGTTTTATGCCGGATAGTCTTTAGCATTAGAGAACAGCCATTTTCTTTTCTTTCTTTTTGGTATTTTTGCATTTGTGTGTGTGCGCCCATGCCTGGAAGCCATGGTGACCTCTGGCGAGTCCTCCTGGGGCATGGAGGAGGTTCAGAGAAGTGGCTTGATAGCCTGCCTCTGCCTCCCGGCCCAGGTATTCTTTGGAGGTCTCCCTTCCAAATACTTGCCAAGGTCGTCCCTGCTTAGCTTCCGAGATCTGATGAGATTGGGCTTGCCTGGGCTATCCAGGTCAGGGCTCGAGAAAAGCCATTTTCAATGATATTTTTTTTTGTTTGTTTAAACATGACAAATTTCGTTTGCGAGTAATATGCTATAATGTGTATGCTGATAGCGCATAACTGGAGAGTTCACAGCTTGCAGTGCAAAGCCGAATTCGATATCCATATGTACTGGTAATTCTATTGTGACTTTATGAGACAGTTTCTGTCCAAACAACACCATTTCTTTTGTTCTACTGCAAAATGTGTTTTCTAGTTTCAAGCTTAATTTTTCCAAAAATGAAGAGATGCATGCGAAGGCAAAACAGGGTACAGCAATCTGCTGTTCTGTCTCTCGCACTCTCTTATTTTGACTGTATTTGTAATTTTGCTTGTAGAAAAAGAAGGCATTTATATGTTTAAATTTCATACATATACCAAATAGCTCAATTTTCTACAGCTTTGAAGGATGGTCTCTATGACATTACAGCCTGCTGAGGTCCCTAAGATATAGATGACCGTTTTATTTTATAAAGCAGTAAAACAAGTGTAGACTTTTTGAGAAAGTATTGCATACATTGGGGGGGGGGTGTTTCCCATTATTCCCCCCTCTGTGTTTTCAATATTTCTGGAATTTTTACCTATCTGGAGGAAATAGGGCTTCACCCCAGGTTTCACGAGGTTTGCAGGAAGAAGCTAGAAATGAAAAAGAATTGCAGTGCAGTATCAGCTGGTTCCGGGAGGACAACAAAAGAAATGGCGAAGTTTTAAAACCATTGTCTATAGCCCTCAGGGGGCCTAAATATACAGTTGCCAGGTCTTACCTGGCTGCTGGCAGGGAGCTCCAGCCTGGGTTCCTGGACCTTCTGGTGCGTGCAAAGTGCGAATGCTGCAATGATATCACCCAGAAGTGACGTCATGGTGCCAGACATGACAACCCTACCTAAATACCTTTACTCAACCAGTCCGTTAGGGCTTGGGGGAGGTGACCTTCCCAGACTAAAAGGAGTGGGTAGTAATGAGAGTGTGGGAGCATAAAAGGAAAGTCCAGTTTGGATTCTGGATAGGGCTGCCATGTGCAACCCATGTGCCCACTGGGGATAGGAGATTTTGCACCTCAGTGGGCCTTGCCTGCTGGCGTGATATAATTTCCATTAAAAAAAAATAATTGATTTACCACCTCTCTAGGAATCACTGTAAAACCATAGAGTTTGGGGCAATTCCTAGAGAAGATTTATGTAACTTCTGGGTTTTCCTGGAAGGGACATCTCACGGTCGCTGACAGCTGCACCTACCATGTCCCTGCCCCATTCAATCTTCTGAGTCTAGGTCGGTGTGCACCAGGTACAGGGCCTTCTTAGTGGTGGCACCTAGTCTTTGTAATTCCTTCCCCTCAAAGAGTTCCCTAGTGTTGAGCTTGTATTGTTTTTAGTTGCCCGGGTGAAGATTCCTTTCCTCCTAGGTAGATCTTGCTGTCCCCATGTGGTTTGTGTCAGCTCCCCTGACCTGTGGATTGTAATTTAAAGCTCTGACTTTAGGCTTTGGCTTTTAAATCCCTCTTTTTGTGCCACCGGGATAGGGTTTCATCAGATTTTTTTATTTGTTTTACTGCTGCTCTTTGAGAATATTGCTTGTTCTTTGTTTTTGTTGTTGTTCAGTCGCACAGTCGAGTCCGACTCTTTGCGACCCCATGGACCAGATTACGCCAGGCCCTCCTGTCTTCCGCTGTCCGCTGAAGTTTGCTCAATTTCATGTTTGTTGCATCGATGACACTGTCTAACCATCTCATCCTTTGCCGTCCCCTTCTTCTTTGACCTTCAGTCTTTCCCAGCATCAGGGTCTTCTCCAGTGAGTGCTCCCTTCTCATTTGGTGGCCAAAGTATTTGAGCTTCAGCTTCAGAATCTGGCCTTCCAGGGAACAGTCAGGGTTGATTTCTTTTAGGATTGACTGATTTGATCTCCTTGCAATCCAGGGGACTCTCAAGAGTCTTCTCCAGCACCAAAGTTCAAAAGAATCTATTCTTCGGCGATCGGCCTTCCTTATAGTCCAACTCTCGCAGCCATACATTACTACGGGGAATACCATTGCTTTGACCATGCGGACTTTTGTTGGCAAGGTGATGTCTCTGCTTTTTATCATGCTGTTTAGGATTGCCATCACTTTCCTCCCAAGGAGCAGGCGTCTTTTAATTTCATGGCTGCAGTCACCATCTGCAGTGATCTGGGATCATGAAAGATTCTGGATAGGGTTGCCATGTGCAACCCATGTGCACTGCCCACTGGGGATGGGAGATTTTCATTAAGGACCCGATTTAAAACAACAACAACAACAACATAAATTTAGAATGTGTTTTAAGCCTGAGTAATGTGTAAGCCCCATTTTAAGCTGCTTCATGTTCTAGGCTTATGCTCTGGCTGCGTATTAATAACTTTTATGATTTTTTTTATTATATTGCGTGAGTTGCCGCGGACAGGTTCCCTGGAGAAGCAGTGTAGACATTTCCCAAATAAATAAATAAAATGAGAAGCAGCTTATTGAGACTGGGATAGCAGAGCTCTCAAAACGGAGCAGATAAATGTCCGGACTGAGGCATGGCTGCCATTGTCTGAAATCGGTCTTCCTCCGATTGCCTTGAGATTTATATGCTTGCTGGTGGAAACGGTTGATACGGATATAGCTAAACCGGCATGCATCATGTTAAGAATGTATTCCTCCATCCATAACCAATTTTGTTCTGCCCTAAAGCATAGGAAACAAGCCCGGTAACATAATATTGCTCATTGCAGGAGCCTTAATTCAACATGCTGGGACACAAGGATGTGTTAAGGAACTGTGTCTGTCTCAAAATTATGTTTCCGAACACCAGGCCACAATGAGGAACAGGCTTGACTTGTCGCTTTTTCTTCCAGGATGTCTGTGCTTTTCATTGATGGAGCAACAAACGTGTCATGTGATGCTGTTCCACTGCCAAGTTTACAGCGCACACCACCATGGCCAATCCCACCCACCACAGCACGCCGCCCTCTCTCTCTGCTGGTAGCAGGATCAGTCCTGCTGTCAGGCAGATCAGGTAGCAATTGATAGATTTCCCAAATCAGACTGGAAACCCAAGGGCAGCTGTCTGCGTCCAAACCTCACCAGGGGGTTGCCTCTTACCTACTTGCAGTGGGAGACCTCCTGCCAACATGTCAGTTCCTCCACACTCACCCAATAGAGCTGCATGGGGGGAGATGGGAGGTGGAGCGACAATGATCGATGACATGACAGTCTAGGAAGTCCCTGAAACTGTATGGTTTTACCATAGAGTTTGGATGCATTCCTAGAGTATTTTGACATCACTTCTGGGTAAACTAGAAGTAATACTGCAACACTGATTGATGCATCCCCTCCCCATGTCCCACCACCAAAAGCTCCAAAGGGATGAGGCGAGAGGCTCGGCAACCCTCATCCTAACCCAAACCTCAAAGCTGTATCTCATTGGCAGCAGCTATGTCAGTAGGATAGGACACTTAGAATCATAGAATCACAGATTTGGAAGGGGCCATACAGGACATCTAGTCCAACCCCCTGCTCAATGCAGGATTTATTTATTTATTTGTTGTATTTATTTATTTATTTGGATTTATATCCTGCCCTCCCCGAAGGCTCAGGGCGGCTGACAATAGGGCATAAATGCCAGGTTTAAAACATACAGTATAAAACAAATAAAATTATACAATACAACATCAGCATATAAAACCAAGATGGGGCAGATCTTAATCCCTGGCAACATACTAGTAGCCTGTCCCCTCTCCAACCAGGGTTGCCCAGCACCTGACGATGGCAATGGTGCGGTGGCGCAGGGTTATCGATGGTGGAATAGTGGCGGCGGCAGCTCCTACTCAAAGGCCTGGTGGAAGAGCGCCGTCTTGCAGGCCCTGTGGAATCTCCCTGGATCTCCTCCGGGAGCTCCTTCCACCAGGTAGGAGCCACCACCGAAAAAGCTCTGGCTCTAGTGGCAGCAAGTGTCACGTCCCTGGGGCCTGGAATTTCCAGGATATGTCGACCCCTAGACCGAAGTGCCCTTGGGGGAACATATGGGGAAAGGCGGTCCCTCAGGTAGAGCATCCCTGACAAGTGTTTTATCATTGTATTATTTTATGTGTTTTTAACTCTTTTATGTAAGCCACCCTAAGCCTGCCCTGGTGGGGAAGGAAGGATATCAACTGAATAAATAAATAAATAAATAAATAAATAAATAAATAAAAGTGTTTGTCCAGCCACTGCTTAAAGACTGCCAGTGTGGGGGAGCTTACCACCTCCCTAGGCAGCTGATTCCACTGTTGCACAGCTCTTACTGTCAAAAAGTTTTCCTAATATCCTTCTCGCCCTTAATTTAAACCCATTATTGCAAGTCTTATCCTATTCTGTCTAAAGAACTTATATCCCATTTGTGATTTGCTTGTGAACCTCAGTGCAGCAGGTCAGCTTCAACAGTCTTCCTTACAACTTCATTTCAGACTTGACTGGTAGAAGGTTTTCTGCTGTTCAGTATCTAGCCAAGTTCTTGCAAATTGCAGATGTATCTTTGCAGGATTCTTGCTGTTCCCGGCAACACTGTCTTCTGGATCTGAGCTGATGTTATTGGCTCCATGCCCAGAATGTCCTGGTGTTTCTTGAGACTTCTAGGCACTGTTCCAAGGGCTCCAATGACAACTGGCATGATGGTCACCTTCTTCTCCCAAAGGCTTTCTAACTCTGTTTATAGGTCTTGGTATTTGTGATCTTCTCTTGTTCTTTCTTTTCTATTCTGCTGTCTCCTGGGATTGCAATGTCAGTGATTCAAACCCTATTTTTCATTTCCCCCTACAATTGTGATATCAGGGGTGATGCTGCTGCTGCTGATTGTTATTACTATCATTATTATCAGGGGTCTTTTTGTAGAAAAAGAGCTGCAGGAGCTCATTAGCCTATGGTATGCTAATGAGCTACTAGGCTATTAGCATATGCCATGCCCCCTGCCATCACTGGAAGTGATGTCAGAAGGGGAAGCAAAAGTGGGAAGGCATCTTCAAAAGCCCCCCCTTCCCTTCCCCAGCTGGTCTGGGGGGGGGAGTGAAGAGAGAAGGGGTTTAAAGTTTAAACCCCTTCTCACTAGAGTTGGGCCACAGAAGGAGGAAAGAGGGAAGGAAAGAGAGAGAGTAGAGAGAAGGAAAGAAGGAAGGAAAGGGGGAAAGAAAGAGAAGGAAAGAAAGAGGGAAACAAAGAAAGAGAAGGGAAGGAGGGAAACAGGGAAAGGAGGAAAAAAGAGGAGAAGAAGGCAGGAAAGAAATAAGAAGGGAAGAAGGAGGGAAAGAGGAAAAGGAGAGAAGGAAATGAGGGAATGAAAGAAAGAGAGAAGGAATGGAGGAAAAGAGAGGAAGGAAGGAAGGAAGAGAAGGGAAAGAGAGAAAGAAAAGGATGGAAAGAAAAGGAAAGGAGGGAAAGATGGCAAAGAGATGGAGGGAGGGAGGCTCTCCCACCACCCCTCATCAAGCCCCCACCACTCCCACCCCTGTGGATCCCTTAGTTACTGCTTCGGTGGGGGCGAGGGAAGCCAGTAGCAAAGCTCTCCTGGCATCCCCTGAGCCACAGCACTCCTGTGTGGGCCCGGGGGATGTAGCAATGAGGCTCTCCTGGCATCCCCCAAGCCACAGTGCTCCTGCACAGGTCCGGGGGATGCGGCAGCAGGGCTCTCCGGCCTCCCCCAAGCCGCAGTGCTCCTGCACAGGCTCAGGGGACACGGCAGCAGGGCTCTCCGGCCTCCCCTGAGCTGCAGCGCTCCTGTGTGGGCCTGGGGGATGTGGTGGTGGGGCTCTCCTGGTGCCCCCAGAGCCGCAGCACTCCTGCGTGGGCCCAGGGGATGTGGTGGCAGGGCTCTCAGGCCTCCCCCGAGCCGCAGTGCTTTCAGTGTGGGGAGCTAGGGGCAGGGCTTGCCACCGACGCCATTAGCGTGGGCTCCTGGGCTGCTGGAGCAGCACTCCAGCACGCTCCGGCCCCAAAAGACCCCTAATTATTATCATTATTATTATTATCTCATGCAACCTTGGCCTTTCCTTGCTGTTGTAACACATCTAACCCAACACTGGTCTATGATCAAGTACCAAAGCATATGAAACCCACTCTCATAATAAAATGCACATTTTAAAAAAATATATATCTATGATGAGAGTAGGGGAAAGGGCTCCCCCCTTTAGGCCTCAGAGGAATGTATAATCATTAGTTTTCCCATTCCAATATTTGACTATCCTTAGGGGGTTTATATGAAAGTCAATGCAATCTGCTCTTTCATCAGCTCCCATGGCTGGTTTGCAGGGAGCTGCAAATCAAATGGCTTTCGTCCTTTCGAGAAGGCTATCAGACCTGCGGGGAAGGAAAGAAACAGCCACGGGAAGGGGCACAGCTGGTGCTTGTAACCTCTTTCCTGGCTCCTTTTTATTCTCAAAGAGCAAGTGACTTCAGTCAATTTTCTGCTGAGGCTTTCCTGGCTAATGACGTTGTAGAAGGAAATCGGGAAATCATTCAGGCCAGGTCTTATTTAGGCTTCACCTGCTGTGAGTATAACTGACCAACATAGCATTTAGGCTGCTATTGTGGTTTCATAGTAGTAATAGACTTCCAACCTTCCTCGGCCCTTCATAGAATAAACAAACAAAATAATGTAGGGACATGGAAATTCTCCGTGTTGAACAAAGAAGCTAGGGCTTTTGTGGTTACTTGTGTGAATGCTTGGCAAGGAGCTAATCCCAGTCAAGGAGAAACAGAGAGTATTCATTAGCTGGGTTGCCAGCCTCCAGGTTGTGGCTGGAGATCTCCTGGGATTACAAGTGATCTCCAGGCAGCCGAAATCAGTTCCCCAGGAGAAAATGGATGCTATTATACCCCACTGAAGTCCCTCCCCTTCTTAAACCCCGCCCTCCACAGACTCCACCCACAAAAACACCAGAAATTTCCCAACCCAGTGCTGGCAATCCTATTTAGAATACAAGGTGGCATTGTCTCTTATTCAGCCAACATCAAATGGGGCCACCAATTATTGTAGACTTCTGAAAACGATGACAATTTAGTGGCCAAACAAGGGTATTCTTTTGGTTTCGCTCTTTAGCATTCTCGATTTGTTTGAGGCAAATATTCAAGCTCCCTTGAACATTGAGACACTGGAATAAATGAGCTATGCATGTTCAAGATAGAATCCTGCATTTTTTTTATTCATTTACATTTATAGCCCGTCCTTCCCAGAAGCGGGCTAAGGGCAGGTAACATTTCATTTATACAAATATATTAGTTAATACAATAAAACGAAATTTAAAACATTATCATAAATATCAAAATATTAAAATGTTAAAACGGTGGTCTCAGCTGATAGCATAGAAATTTTCCATTGTGGGAGGCTCCTGGCCTGATTCCCATATCTCCTCTTCTGTACCTGTCTTCAAAGGGGGTAAGGAAAATGCAAGAAATACTGTAGCATGAACTGAAAGCTGGTATATGGATTTGGGATTCATTTTTCCATTTAACATTAGGAATGGGCACGAACTGGGAAAATGCACTTTGGATCACAGTTTGTGGCATGCCCAGTTCATGAATCATAAACTGGCACAAACCTTTAGGAGCTAAACAAAGTGGTTTGGTTCATGAGGTTCATGGCTCAATAGAACAGCCCTCCGGCATGCGAGAGTCTCACCTCTACTTACCCTCCAAGTTTGGTGAGGATTGGATTTCTGGGGTCCAAGTTATGGCCCCCCCCCAAAGAAGGTGCCCCCAGGAAAGTGCTTTCTGGGGAAATGACAGGTGGTCATTTTGACAGGCGCAAGTTCAGGAGGTTCAGGAGTGTATAGAATAGACTCCGTGCAAGCTAGAGACATCAAAGTCTATGGGGACCTTCCCCCTGATGTTTCTCTACATGTCCACCAAGTTCTACTCCCCCTGTTGCTTTACATTTTGGTAAACATTTAGACTGAGCGGAGACAGCCTGAAATGTATCCATTCACGAACCACCATGAACAGCCTGAAAAATTGTGGAAAGCTCATGCCTGCTGACCTGCCACAAACTCCACTTTGCGAACCACAAACCAGCCCAAATTCATCACGATTTGTGCCCATCCCTATTTAACATTTGAACATCCAGTCAAACCCACATCTATTTTCAAGTCGGCTGAGAAAGCTTTTTTAAAAAAATGGCAACAAAATGCATTTCTTAAGTATTGAAATAGCACAATGCATCTTGGGAGGTACATAGGTGGAACATCAGCTTGAACATGTTTTTTTTTTAGTGTGGGAGGAAGGAAACAATGCAAAATACCTTATCATTTAATACTTGAATGCTGTACTAGCTAGAAAGCAAGCAAGCCATCTAACATGTGTTTTGTGCACATCAAACATAGGGAGACTCGCAGTGGGGGGAATCCCATTCACCTGCTGGCCCCAACTAACACCTCCTGGATGCAGTTCCACTCCTCCCCATGCTGAAACTCTCTCCCTTCCTCAGCTCCTTCTCCTTCTCCAAGCACTATTTTAGGATGTCAGGGTGATTAAATATAAGAACTTTTAAAGAATAAGCTCAATGATTCACTGCATTTTTGGCCATTTGTCTTGAAGATATCCAAAGAAGCCCTTTGACCTTTACTATGAATCTTGTCCTCTTTAACAATATCACTTTCTCCTTCCCGAATCTGAAAATAGCACCTCTGCGTGAAGTGAACCCAAACTGGCTGATTCACTAGAAACAGTAATTATGCCTTATGCGGTGTCATGGAAATTGAGCATCAGCTTGCAGCAGGGGGTGGGTGCGCCTGGGTCCATCCGCCGCTATCTTCTTCTCGCCCCCCTAGTGACTGAACCACATGTACTTCAACTAATTGACTCCTGGATGATATAGATTTTCAGGATGTGTTCATCCGTTTTTAGACCAGCTCTGCATAACAACATTTTTCTCCTCACTGGACCCGCAGCTTTAACCGTCCATCATCATCATTGTCCACTTCCTGCAGCTTGGTGAGTTCATGTCACCATAGACATGTTCATCCTTATGGCACTGCCCGACTCTTTGTTAGTAGGGCTTAAAAGGAAAGGATGTACTCCATTCATCATGGAATCTCAGGAATGAGTTAGTGTGGTACAGTGGTTATAGTGTCGGATTGGATGGGGGGAGCCGGGTTGAAGTCCTCACTCTACCATGGAAGTTTGCTGGGTGACCTGGAGCCAACCACACTCTCTCTTGCTCTCTCTCTCTCTCTCTCAGCCTAACCTACCTCAGAGAAGTTGTGGTTGAGGATAAAATGGAGGAAAGGAGAATGATGTAAGCCACTTTGGATGTCCATGGGAGAGAAAAATGGGGTACAAATGAGGTAAATAAATAAAATACTCCTAGAATTACCCCCTTTTATCCTTCTCGAAACAGTTCTGTGAGGTAACTTAGGTAGGAAGATGTTGTCTTGCTTGAGGCTGCCCATACAGCTTCATGGCTGTGTGGACACTTGACCCAGTACACTGTTCACTACACCATACTTTCTAATGGATTCCAAAAGCAGAAACAAGAACCATGCTGCCATTCCTTCCTGTCACTCCAGTGGTCAGCAGGCCCATAGCTACAGTGGGGCATCTCGGGGCTAGGCCCCCCGACTTGCTGGCAAGGCTCCCTGAGTTCCCATCCAGCCCAGGGCATCATGGCCTTCTCCCCTGGATTAATTTGATTAGCCAGTGCCCCCTAAGAAATTTAAATGCCCCCTGACTTTAAAAATCCTGGCTACGGGCCTGGTGGTCAGTGTGATGCTGAAGGGATAATGGTATAGCAACAGTAACCAAGGCGCTCATGGTTCTCCCTTCCTCTATTTTATCTTTACAACACACCTGTGAGGTAGTTTAGGCTGAAAGAGTGTGATTGGCTCAAGGTCACTCAGTGAGCTTCATGGGAGAGTAGAGACTAGAACCCAGGTGTCCCAGAGTCCAGGCTCTTTGAAGAAGTGTTCAGTACTTACTTTGAAAATACTCACCGACTCAGGAAACATTGCCTTTCTTCTAAACTGACTTCTCCAACCCATGAAACAACTCCTTGCTAACTGGCTATAGAGTAATTTGTGATACCGTCCCATTTGCTATCTGATCCCCAATTGGCTGGGATCATACATTCAACTGAAGTAGAAAGCATTGTCCTCACTCATAATTAGCTTCATTCCTTCTCACATGTCTTTAGTTGGTTGGATGTTGGGGTAGGGGAGATGTCTCAGGCTGTAATGTTGAGGCCTCCTCTTGTAAGCATCCTGTGTGATAAGTGGAGCAGGTATGCAGATTTATTGTCAGGTTGTGCCCATGGCCTTTGAAGATGAACCACAAGACACTGGGAGGTTATAGTCTACCATCTTCCTGTGATGGAAGCAGCTATTTCTAAACAGGTACTCCCTGCCGATGCAAAAAGGTCTCCAGAAGTACCTCCCACTCCAGTGAGGTGGAGGAAATTCAGGACTGGCTCTCTGCTTTGGGGAAGAAGCAAGTGGGCACCAGAAACACACTGCTAGATGCCATGGTGTCCACAGGCACCACGTTGGAGGTCAATGATTTAGGGAATTTATATGCTGCAGAGTCCTGGCTCCATATGTTGCTCAGGCATGGTGAGAAAAGCATGGAGAAAAAGGAAGATATTTTTGCAGGAATGCAAGTGTAGGAATGGGCTAGTTATAAACCCACACATTATTTTTTTAGATAAAAGCACCAAAGTAATCAGCGTCTCCCATGAGTGACTGCAAATCGACCACAGGAACTGTCCCTTATGGGGTCCTCTCCCACCTATCAGAGTTCTAGGCCCAGCCAATGCATTTCAGAGAAGAGAGATTGTAGAAACCTAAGAAGGAACAACTGAAGCCCAGCAAAGTGTGCTGCTGATGAAACTGCTGTCAATGCCATTCTGTCAGGCTCAGCGGAAAGAGGCCGCCGGGTAGAACGCCTGGCCTTTCTGGATGGGATGGAAGGAGAGGTAAAGGTAAAGATTCCCTTGCTTGAAAGCCAGTCGAATCCGACTCTAGGGTTGCGGTGCTCATCTCCGTTTCAAAGCTGAAGAGCCAGCGCTGTCCGAAGACATTTCCGTGGTCATGTGGCCGGTATGACTAAACACCAAGGTGCACGGAATGCTGTTACCTTCCCCCCAAAGTGGTACCTGTTTATCTACTTGCAGTTTCTTGCTTTCGAACTGCTAGGTTGGCAGGAGCTGGAACTAGAGATGGGAGCTCACTCCGTCATGCGGCACTCTCGGGTCTCAAACTGCTGAACTACTGACCTTCCGCAGCCTGCAGTTCAGCCACCACAGCTCCTATAGAAGGAGAAGAAGCCACTCAAATCTTGCTTAACTTTCACTGGATCACTCTGTAGGTTGTTGGGGCCCTTGAAAGAGGGGTTTTTGTGTGTTTGTGTGTGTGTGTGTGTGTGTGTTTACCTTATTAACTTCATCCAAATGCAGATTGGTAAGCAATCATTGAACACTTTGTCATTTCCTGGAACAAGGTTTTTGGTTTTTTTTAAGTAGCAAATGTTGGAACTCGGGATGATGAGAGAGTTCCGTGATTAGAATCTTTTGTGTGTGTGTGTGTGTGTTCAGGCTAATTAGCAGCCCCCTGCAGCTGCTTTGATGATCAGGGATGAGTCACGGGAGGGGGGTTAACCCTTTCCTCCCCCCACAATTACATTGCCCGTTTTGAAACTGTCATTTCCACCATGGGGGGGAGCCCTTTTCAATGTAACAAATGGAGAAATGAAAGCTGGGGCAGGGCCAGAGAGCCAGGGAAGGGGCTGTCGGTGCAAGTTGTGGAGTCTGGCTGAATTGAGCATCTCGTGCGTGCTGATTGAAGAGAAGGGGCAAATATAATGGGGGGGGAAATCCATAGAGAATATCTAGGGGCCCTTCAGGGCTCTCAGCAACCGTGTCAACATTTTGTCAGCTGTACTTTGGCCTTGCCCTGACCCAGATAGCTACAGGCTAGCCTGATCTTGTAAAGCCTCAAAAACTAAGTAAGATCGGCCCTGGTTAGTATTTGTATGGGAGACCACCAAAGACTACCAGGGTTGTGATGCGGAGGCAGGCCATGGCAGACCACTTTTCTTAGCCTCTTGTGCTGAAAACCCCCCTATGGGTTATGAAAGCTCCTCACCTGCTGCATATTTTGTTAGTCTTTAAGAAGCTCCTGGGCTCTTGCTCTTTACTGCTACAGGCAGACTAACACCATTCCCCATCTCGATCTACATACACAGGACATGTGCATGCACACAGTTTGACCTCGGCGAAAGTGGGAAGGGTTTCCAATGTCAAGAGAGGAAACAGTTGCCCGGCCCCAAAGGACTCCCGTATGAGGCTTAGGATGAGACATCGATGGCATTCTTCTGTTTACTTCGACATTTATCTCATTTGTATCCGATCGTTTTCCCCAGCGGACACCCAAAGTGGCTTATATTGCTCTTCCCGTCTCCATTTTATTCTCACAACAACTCTGTGAGGTAGGTTAGGCTAGGCGGAGAATTGTGCACCTGGATCAAGGCCACCCAGTGAGCTTTTATGGCTAAGCAGGGATTCGAACCTGGGTCTCCCAGATCCTGGTCCAGCGCTCTAACTCAGGCATGTCATGCAAAGTTTCAGCTGCCCATTTTCATGGGTTTTGGAATCAACTTGGCTCCCACTCCATGTTGGGGGAAAGGCAGAGTCTTAATAATAGGTCATCCAATGAGCTTCCATAATAGAGCAGGGATTCGAACCTGGGTCTTCCAGAGCCTAGTCTGAAGCAGTGTTCCCTCTAAGCTGAGTTAGTGTGAGCTAGCTCACAGTTTTTTAGCCTCTAACTCACACGTTTTTGTTTTAGCTCAGGAAGGAGGGCTCCAGAGCAAACTAATTTATGCACAACTTGAATGCCAGTAGCTCACAAAATAGAACTGTTGCTCACAAGACTCCATAGCTTAGAGGGAGCATTGAACCTGACCTGGACCCTTTTATATGGATAAGGGAAGTATTGCCTGCCCTGCCCTTATCATCCTTTGCTGCTCCTTGCCTTGCGGTTCCTTCCTTTTCCAGATCCAGCCAGTAATGAGCAGGTCCCAGACAGTATTCCCTCTAAGCTGAGTTATTGTGAGCTAGCTCACAGTTTTTTAGCCCCGGGCTCACACATTTTTGCCTTAGCTCAGGAAGGAGGGTTCCAGAGCAAACTAATGTATGCAGTAGCCAAATTACTCACTCACAACTTCAATGCCAGTAGCTCACGAAGTAGAATTTTTGCTCAGCTTAGAGGGAGCGAAGCTCTAAGCACTACACAACACTGGCCTTTAGGCTTTTACTTTTGGAATGACAAGATTGTAATCAGCTTGTCAATCAAAAGAAGACAATAGCCTGACTAGGACTGTTGTCATCGTTATCGTATTTGTACCTGTGGGGTGGTGACCAAGAATCCTTTCTATCGCTGAAAAATTCCGATTTTCTCAAAAAATAATTTTGTGTTTCTTCCACAGTTAATCCCAGCTTGCGTTAATTGGATGTTTATGTTATGGGGCAGGGGTCCCCAATCTGGTGTCCATGGACAGCAAGGCACCCATCATTCTTGGCGCCCCCCAAGTACTTTTAGAAAGTGGGTGGGGGTATGAGGTGCTTTTGCCCAGCAGGGCTTCCGATTGACTCTGTGGGTTACAAGAGATCCTGTTAAGCAAAGCTTCCCCCTGAAATGTTGAAGTGATACTGTGACTTATATGTAACCTTTCTCCCTGACATGGTTGGCTCCACCTCCTGCGGCAGTCATTTTGTGACTGTCCTCACTGCCTTGCATCAAAATTCCAAGGGTGTCCACACTCCGCAGCCCCAAAAGGGTTATAGGGGATTATTTTCAGGTGGATAAATTATCTGTGAAGGACAGAACTCCCTAATGCAGAGATGAAAATACACATTCTAGGAACTGTTTGACCCATCTTCGGGGTTTCCAGCATTTCAACACTGGTGTCCTATAATTTTATGAGGGTAACGTTTTATGGCCTCCCTCTTTTACAAGAGTCTGTCCACTTCGCTTTGGCTCAATTATTTATGGCCCTTCAATAATAAATGGGATTGTAATCCCTCCCTTGTCATGTAAAATCCACTTGGCCGCGTCAAGCTCGTGAGTCAGCAAAACGAAAGCAAGCACGGTTGCATTTCTCTGTGCACAGTGGTATCTGTGATGACCCAGGAGAATGAAGTCGAAAGGACCGATCACATTGCCCGTTGTTGACAAAGGAGGGAAAGAACATAGTCCTTATTTATCTATTAATTATTTATAGTCGGCCTTCCTCCCCGGGATTCTGGGCAGGATACGCTGAGTGAGTCAAGACAATCCACAAGATGGCGCGTCTGGTGAACAGTGAAATAGGGTTTGGATTGTAGAACCAACCAGAAGTCTAACAGACAGAACCGAAGCAAGGCATAACTGCTAACGTGGCACATTAACTGGTGCAAAATTACACAGTCCGCAGCAAGCTACACACATTAGAATAGACCACAGTCCCCGATAATTTATCTGAGTAACATTGTGATGCCTTTTGTATAGTACTACCCTATTGCCTGCATAGAAAAGTCCTCTTATACTATTCAGGTTTGCATCGTTTGTGGAAAGCCAGGAGAGTTGGGAGCTTTCTTGACCTCCTCAGGCAAGGTGGGGGCCACAACACAGAAGGCACGTGTGATTTTGCCCTTTTACAGACTGGCATCTGCAGATTCTTTTCTGTTTGTACAGAAACCTGAGCACTCCACTGGCCCTAAGTAGATCCATGGGGACATAAAATATTGTACATCTTGATGAGTTGCCCATGTTGCATCTCAAGAATATTTATCACCACTTACTCCATGGGTGAGCATATCAGTGTGAACCAGGTAGTTATCCCAGTTCCATATATTTCAAAATATTGGATTTTTTAAAATTAAAAATGTTGAAAATGTTTTTAATTAAAAATGTTGAATATATATAAATTTTTTCTCCCCTACCCCCCTTCCATTCATTTTAGGTCCATTCTGTGTATGATGAGTTTTATGTATATTTCTGTTAAATTTACGGAAAGCTCAGTTTGAATTTTACCACTGAGGAAGGCTTTTAGCCGAAACACGTTTGGTATTGCTTCTTGTACATGGATATAATCAGTACCTTTTAACTAGGGATGCCATTCCCCAGTTGGGGGCGGGGGATCCCCCAGTTTTTGGGCTTCTTCCCCCCCCCACTGGCCAGCTGGTTGGGGGGGATCCTGCCCCCAAACACGATGTAATGACATCACACAGAAGTGATGTCATCACATCAGCAATGCCACACAGCAACAGTCTGGTATTTGGGGCCAAAAAAGAGTTTTGCCCAAAATACCAGACCATTCCTGTGTGATGTCACTGATGTGATGACATCAGTTCTGCATGAAATCATTACATCGTGCGTATATTGTATGCTCCCCCCACTCCCAGAAAGTCCCTCCCCCTCCCCCACTGCTGGGTCAATCCAACCTGGAAACCTACTTCTAACCTATACTTGTATGATTGGATATGGATATTGTATGATCGGAGAGCCAGTTTGGATATTGTATGATCGGAGAGCCAGTTTGGTGTAGTGGTTAAGTGCGCGGACTCTTATCTGGGAGAACCGGGTTTGATTCCCCACTCCTCCACTTGCACCTGCTGATGTGACCTTGGGTCAGTCACAAGCTCTGGCACAGCTGTTCTCTCAAGGACAGTTTCTGTCAGAGTTCTCTCAGCCCCACCTACCTCACAGGGTGTCTGTTGTGGGGAGGGGAAGGAAAGGAGTTTGTAAGCCGCTCTGAGACTCCTTTGGGCAGTGAAGGGCGGGTATAAATCCAAACTCTCTCCTTCTTCTTCTATGTGTCTTTATATTAGGATTAGGTACTCATATGCAGAACCATAGGACTGTGGTTTTCAAATGATATTTTAGCCCTTTTGACTGTATAATTAAATTATATATGACATTTTGTACATCGGCACTACGTGCATAGCTCTGTTTTAGTTTCTTTTTCTTTGTGTCAACCTTTTTGGTTACCGACCTGGCACTTGCAGAAAGCCTTGCTCAGAGGAGCAATACTATCATGGTGGAACATCAGGGGAGAGATTGTCTCGAAGAGATGAGGGTCCAAGACCATGAAGGGCTTTGTATGTGATAGCTGATGCTACAGACTGAGCCCGGAAACTGATGGGCAGCCAGTGGGGTGACTGTAGAATGGGAGTCGTATCCATGTTCCATCTGGGGGTGGAAAGTGCCATCAAGTCACCGCTGACTTCTGGCGACCCCGTGGGGTTTTCAAGGCAAGAGACGTTCAGAGATCTCCCATCCAAATAGTAGCCAGGGCTTAGCATCCAAGATCTGACGAGATCAGGCTAGCCTAGTGTTAAGTATGAGACTTGAGGCAGCAGCTCATAACGAGTGATTCAGCTTTATTAACAAGATAGGAACAAAAACAAAAACAGGAGAGCAACAGGCTCTCTTTTAAACTATCTGGGCTGGCATAACCATGCCCCTCGTTGCATTAACAACCAATCAGAACAGTAACATAACAACCAATGAATTAATCTCCCTCCAGAACCTTTTCTAGCATCCTGATTGGTTTCCTACACAGAGTAGCCAATCAAGTTTTGCTGTTTTCAATACTAGGCTTAGATAGGAGTGAGATTCAAGCTCAGGCTGCTTATGTATAGGCGATACATAACACCTGGTCTATCCACGAGCCCAGCTCCATCCAGCTTCCGATAATAGGCCAACTGTGGCATTCTGCACCAACTGGAGTTTCTGAGGGGACACCAATTTGCAGTGAGCTTTCATGGTGAGTCTTGAATCCTCCTCCAAATTTAAAAGGGCATGTAAGGGGACAGTCATCGTGGGAGGACATAGACAAGAATTCAGTGAAAATGTCTGAGGAAATGGCGCCCTTTCTAGAGGTGTGCATATATCTAAATGTATCACTTCATCAGAGTTCTGTCAGCAATACAAATTCACCTCAGAAAGTGTGAAGAGATTAAAAGGAATCTTCTCAATTTATCCCTCCATTCTTTCGTGCTGAGCTAAGCTAAGATTAATGTCTAGACGGGCAACCCTCAGGGAATGCTTTTCTGCATCAAATTTGCCTGCTGAGCAACCTCGGAGAATTTATCTTAAATACATGTTCAGTTTAGCTGGAACATTGACTGGGCCTTGTGTGGGCCTCGCTGCCATCTCACATGAACCGAGCATTTATTCATGTATAAGAAATATTTCTGCTCTTCCCTTCCATCTTCCCAGCAGGCAACAGATGTTAAACCTATACATAAAAATATCATCTGTCAATAGACTACCCATGCCTTCAGTGCATATAACTCCGCATAACTCACTCTCCCAAAGCTCACCTGAATAGGGCATACTTGCATCGCTGACAGGAGAAGGCTAATTTAGGGGTCCTCATCACATCCTCTGGGAGACCATTACCCGTGGTTAGAGTTGCCTGGCTCCAGGTGGGCCTGACGCTCTCCCTGAATGACAAGTGATCTCCAGAGATCAGTTCCTCTGGAGGAAATGGCAGCATCGTAAGGAAGACTCTATGGCGTTACATCGCAGCTGAGCTCCCTTCCCAAACTCTGCCCTCCTCAGGCTCTGTTCCCAAATCTGCAGGAATTTCCAAAACCTGAGCCTGCAGTTCAGCCAATGGTCAGGACCAGTGCTGAGACAAAATGAGCCTAGGCAGTAAACAACCAAACAACTTTAAAGAGGACTCTCCTAGAAGGATCTGGGAGAGGCATCAGGGCATAATGGGAAGAGCTGTCCTTCAGGCAGGGCCCAGGTTGTTTAGGCTATATCCAGAAATATATGAGCAGCTAGTGAAGAGGGATGGGTGACTGCTTCCACCAGCAGACCTGAATCAATAGGCAAGCTACCCTCTTCTGGTCCTATTCCAGCTTTTAAAGCACTTTTCTCACAGCACACCAACAAATCAGGCTATGTACCATGCCACCTCCCCTCCCTTTGTCCTGCACAGGAACCCCCAAATCCAGTTCAAATTTGGTGTTAGCTGTCTCGTTTCTTTCCTTTCCCCCACCCGTGCAGAGCAAAGTCAAGCGATGCAGAACCTAATAAAAGTCTCAACAGCAAAAAATGTAGCACGTGGCAAACATGAGCTGAAAACCTGCAGCTCCTGGTGCTGTATTCAATATGCTCATCCCGCTCTCGCCTAAGTGCACACAGTTGCTGGTACCAGATTATCTGTCATTCTTACTCACATACAGTCCTTCATAATGCTGCAAGCCCTCTCTCTCTCTCTCTCTCTCTCCCTCTCTCCCCCCTGTACTATATGCCCCTCATTAGAATTTCAAAGCGAGTTAATATATTTTTGGAAAACACTGCACTTTCCAAACCTAATTTTCATCTCTTAGATCTCGTTAAGCAGTTTAAAACTTTGAGCGACCTTTCAGCCTCCACCCCTCCCCAGATTCTGGTATGATTTCAAACATTTCTCAATGTCATATTCTGTGGAACCGACAGATAGGAGAGCGAACAAACGCTGTAGAGAGATTGTCCTGAGAGCTCTAGCAGCGAAATACAACAGGAGTCTGGGGGCAATTTGGATTTTGTGGCAGCGAAAATTTCCATGACTCCGACTTCGCATCAGTGGGATGCATGAAGTTTGCATGCTTTCATGGCCGGATCGCCCATTGGGCGAACTAGGCACTCGCCTAGGGCGCGCTGCCTCAGGGGCGCGAAATGGCGCCCGCCCCTCCCAAAGCCCCCCGCCGCCGCCCTAACTGGGCGCCCCACCACAAAAAAGCGCCCGGCTAGGGCACAAGTCACCCTCCCCCTCCTCCCTGGGGAGGAGGAGGAGGAGGAAGTGGTTGGTGGCGGCCAGCAGGATCCCCCTGCTGCCGCCGCCATGGAAAAGCACCCACCGAGGACGCAAGTCGCCCTCCCCCTCCTCCCTGGGGGCATGGTGCACTGGCTGCAGGGGCGCCAAAGCGCGCCCGGCCCCTACCAGGAAAAGCCCCCCCCGCTTCCCCGAGCACCCCGCCGGGGCTCAGGAGGCGGCAGGCAGCAGCGGAGGTTGCCCACCCTCTCCCCAAAGCCGGGGGAGAGGAGGCAGGGGCGGCAGAGCGGCTTCTCTCCCCCCCCAGCTGCGCCGCCACTGGGAGGGAAGGGCGGGCGTTCCAAGCCTGCCCATTCCCGGCTCTCCCCGGGCCCCTCACAGCTGCGAGGGGGCCGGGAGAGCCGCGCCGCCCCGTTCCCGGCTCTCCCCGGGCGCCTCGCACTTGCAAGGGGCCCAGGAGAGCCGCGCTGCCCCTTCCCCGGCTCTCTTCGGGGGCCTGGCAGCTGCGAGGGGCCCGGGAGAGCCGCGCCGCCCCGTTCCCAGCTCTCCCCGGGCGCCTCGCAGCTGCGCGAGGCACCCAGGACAAGGCTGGGCCCTCTCCAGGCCCCACCGGGAGGTTGGCATCCCCGGTGGGGTGGGCGCCCCAGGCTGTCCTGCCTAGGGCGCCCAGACACCTGGGGCCGGCCCTGCATGCTTAGTCAGAAGAAAGAGACTGACACAGGTAAATGGGATAAAATTAAGGGCCAGCTTGATTTAACTTTCAGTTCAACAGGATAAATTCTAACTGGCAAGGGCTGCAACACATGTCTGGCAAAGGGATCCCCTGATCCCTTTCCCGACCTTAAACAGGGTGAACTACTGAGCCCCTGGTGCGAGCCAACCATAACACAGCCTTTGCCAGGCGGCAGACCTGCTAACACCCTGCTGTGAGCCAACCACCTCTAGCCATGGAGCACGAGGGGAGACCCAGCACAAGGTGTATAACATGCCACATGCAGTCCCCATCTGAGGCCCATGCCAAAGAATGGTTTGTGCTAAGTGTGCGAAGCCCCCGAACAAGGGGAGGGTGTCTGTTGCTTGCTGTTCCCCCTCTAAACAGAAACAGGCCAGATTTCCACCAACCCTATTTAACAGCACCACCTGGAACCAATTCCCCAGCCTCATATACAATGTGAGGTAGGCAAAAACACCCCCCTTTCACAGCCAATCTGAAAGGGGTGAAAAATTCCTACCTGGCCCCAAATTGGCAACCAGCTGAAGCTCACATTGTCTAGGGAGGGCGGGAGGGCCAATTTCAAATGAACTGCACTAATGAGTGGGAGCGATACAGTAATAAGCGCCAAGCTCCTCCCCTCAACAAATACCCGTATGGGCGGGAATTGCCCCCAATCAGTCTTCCTGCTTCCAAGCTTGCAAAGTAGGCCCTCCGTCCTTATGCGGCCCATTGGGCCACCATCTGTTAGGGCCATAGTACCTTCATTTTTGCAGTCCACGTATATATATAGCAGGGAGGTGATGGGGAGGAATGGACCACGGCAGCATCCTGCGAATCTCGCTGTTTGTATAACCTGACAAGTGGAAAATTCTTCTTGCATGGTAGAACACCAGAACCATGGCATGACCACCATATGTGGTCTTCATAGAGCAGGGCCTTCCCATTTTCTCCTCTGGTTGCAGCCCCCTGGTGGTGGTGTTGGTGGAAAGTGCTGTCAAGTCGCGGTTGATCCGTGGTGACCCCACAAGGAGTTATAAAGCCAAGAGAGAAAGAGAGGTGGTTTGCCATTGCCTGCCTCTGTGAAACCACTCGGGATTTCCTTGGTGGCCTCCCTTCCAAATGTTAACCAGGGCCAAGCCTGCTTAGCTTTCATGATCCAGCAAGATCAGGCTAACCTAGGCCATCCATGTCAGGGTACATTGTTCCTGGGGGTAGGTGGACCTGCAGGAATAGCTTGGAGACAAAGTCAGGGACTGATTTCACACAAGAGCTGCACCACCGTCACGCCTCTCTTTGCCCCATTTCTATTGGTCAGTTTCCCACTCAAAGCCGCACGGCCGCATTTTGACCTGCAGCTTCACCTGATTTTCCCCATGGTTTCGTGATCCTTCATCTTGTGTGAAATACGACAGCATCTGCAGTGAGAAGGTGCAGCTGGCAGGAATCAGCACTCTGTCTTCCACAAGTGGAAATACCATTCCAGTAGAGGACTTGTGTGGCTGGATACAGGCGTCTGTATGTATTACTGTCAGACCCCGATCCAGTTATACACAACAACTCTCTCTTGGCAGTGATAAGTTTATTGGTGTATATGCAAGATCCAGAAAGTCACTGCGTCAGAACTGAAGACTTTTGGCGGGCACAAACTTAATATAGTAAATTCAAAGAAAAGCCCCTTCCCCTTCTCCAAGCACACACAACACATTCACACCACGCCTAATGTTGCCATCCCAGCCAAGTGAAAGATATATGCCTCGGTTATCTGCAGACCAAGCTGGTAGTGAGAGCCTCTCAAGGACACCTTCCCCTGGGAAAGGAAAAGGAGGGAAAGGAGGTTGACTTGGAAAGTTATGTCTGCTAGAAGCGAAAGGTCTCACTCTCTCACTCACTCACACCACGCCCCTCCCCTAAGGAATTCCCTCCCCCCACAACAAGGGCAACCAAAACAAGCGAAGCTTAGCAAGGTTTGACAATTACCCTCCTGATAATATGTGCTGTTACCAGGGCTCTTTTTGTAGCAGGAAGTCCTTTGCATATTAGGTGACACACCCCTAATGTAGCAAATCCTCCAAGAGCTTACAGAGCTTTTCTTACAGGGGGCTACTGTAAGCTCTTGGAGGATTGCCTACATTAGGAGTGTGTCGCCTAATAGGCAAAGGAGTTCCTGCTACAAAAAGAGCCCTGGCTGTTACATGGACCTGGGTTTGAGTCTGTAGTTCTCCCCTGTGTTTACACCTGATTCCGACCATCTCTCGCCTCTTTCCCCTGCCCTGCGTCTACAGTTGTCACCTTTCAGCCCAGAGGGGGTCTGCTTGTTGTTCCATCCTTCAGTGCCGTAGGGGGACAAGGCAAACATGACTTCTTGGGGGGGGGGGTATCACGAAATAGGACAAAAGCAACTCTGAGCAGCTGCTTTGGCACACAAATATCTCCAGTGCTGTTAAGAAGACACGCCGAACCGGTTCATATTTATGGCAGTTCCCACAGGAACAGCAGCCACGGCACTTTCAGCGACACTCCACTGGCACGGAGCCATTGTTTTCTGAAAACCGGCACCTCTGCGTGAAACCTACATGTGCAGCTGCTGTGAATTATGTGCTGACAGTGGCCTGAACTGAACTGCTGGAATCCCACCGATCTGCACAACTATTCACCCCCACGCAGAGGTGGCTGGTTCTTACAAGCAGTGCCTGCTCAAGAGTGCTGTCCATGCATGGGCCTCCTTATGGCACCTCCACACTCTTCAGCTGCTGCTGAAAGTTTGGTACAGTTTAAAATATCAAATGCGGAACTCTGTCAAATGGTTATCCATTTCAGCATTCAGGGCAAATGTCCTGTTTCGGGGAGAGCTGAAATATTTCCCCGAATGCCTACCTTTCCTCATCTAGTCATTTGTGACCATTATTTTCCCCCATCAGCTGTTATTTAGTATCATAGCTTCCCTTGCTTTTTCCTCCTTTAAGAGATCTCAGCCAATCAGGGAGCTGGTCAGGGATCCAAGAATGAATATCATAGCATCACAGTACTACGTAGCCAATCAATTAAGAACATAAGAACCTAAGAGAAGCCAGTGTTGGATCAGGCCAATGGCTCATCTAGTCCAACACTCTGTCACACAGTGGCCAAAAATACCAGGTGCCATCAGGAGGTCCAGCAGTGGGGCCAGGATACTAGAAGCCTTCCCACTGTTGCCTCCCCGAAGCACCAAGAATACAGAGCATCACTTGCCCCAGCCTGAGAGTTCCTATCTATACCTTGTGGCTAATAGCCCCTGATGGACCTCTGCTCCATATGTTTAGCCAATTCCCTCTTGAAGCTGTCCATACTTGTAGCCACCACCACCTCCTGTGGCAGTGAATTCCATATGTTAATCACTCTTTGGCTACGTGATGAAATCGCTGAATGCAAGCAAGGCCAGTAGAGACCCGAGGGCATTGCATTTTATGTTGATTTGTGGTCATTCTGAATGAGCAAAGGATTCTGCCTCACTTTCAACATAGACCCCCCCATCACTTAAGAGATGGATATTTTTCACTACTGTTGATTATTTCGTGCTGGGGGGGGAGCAGTGGGAGGGCTTCTAGTGTCCTGGCCCCACTGCTGGACCTCCTGATGGCACCTGTTATTTTTGGCTGCTGTGTGACAGAGTGTTGGACTGGATGGGCCATTGGCCTGATTCAACATTGGCTTCTCTTATGTTCTTATTTTTGGTGTCAAGTAGAAACGTGACAAAAGTGTTTGTCCATTCAGAGAGATGCTTACCCTAACCAAATATGTGTATTTGTGTATGTAAAGTGCCATCGAGTCACAATCAATTTATGGCAACTCCAGCAAAGGGCTATCAATGGAAGTAAAAAGCAGTGGTGGTTTGTCGTTGCCATCCTCTGCAGAGTCGTCCTTGGTGATCTCTCTTCCAAGTCCTGGTCTTGCTTAGGTTTCTGAGATCTGACAAGATTGGGCCATACCAGGCCCCCTTCCCTCCCCTAAAGAGGGCATATATGGTGGCAAAATATACAGGGCAGGTTTCTCAATTTCTCATCCTTGCTGTTTCAGTTTGAAATACCCTATTTTGATTTTGCATCTCCATTGTGCCAATCAGAACTTCAACACTGATGAGATGAGGACAGAAACTGTTACAAAACTACAACTGTAAATCTTTGCTTTAAAGACCTCTTTTCAACAGGATACATGCATCAATAAACCAGAATTATATACATACTGCTTTGTAGACGCACACATGATTTCAGGGTACGTAGAGACACTATGTCAGTTGTTCATTTTAAAAAAAATCCAACACAAACAGATCTAAATAAGCCAACTGTGAAAAGCCGAGACCCAAAACTGTTAAAAATACACAAAGAAAACAGAAAGAGACAAAATCAGGAATGTTCACTCCTCACTATTGTTTCAAACCATGCTACTGTTTGCTTTCAAAGTGCTCCGTGGGAAACTGGCAGGCTATTAGACCATAAACTGATTTGCTGCAGTTTTAATGGAATCCTCTACCTGAAAAGAGTGGCCTGTTTCAAGGAACTGGACCTTATTTCAGCTCATCCCTGGCTCTTTTCCCCCTAGAACTCTAATTCCCCATCTGGGAATTTGTATTCTGAGAATGCAAAGTAGAGGAGAAACTCAGCAACAAGTCCACCAAGCTAATCTCACACCATTTCACAGAATCGCCTTTGGATCATATTATTCCCTTGGTTTACGCTTTGGGTCCCCAGTGCTGAGTCCTGACATTCTTGGTGTCAAGAATAAACCTTCTCATAGTATGCTGGTTTATTTAGTAAGGATAAATGCACTGGGTGGAGACTGTGGGTTTCTACCCTACGATGGAGCAGATCTATTCTCTCTTGCTCCGGATTGCAAGACTAGATCTAATGGGTGGAAATTAGAAGGGAGTCGATACCGGCTAAATATCAGGAGAAACTTTCTAACTGTAAGAGTGGCTGAGCAGTGGAACAGACTGCCTCGGGAGGGGGCAATGCTCGGGAGAGCCAGTTTGGTGTAGTGGTTAAGTGTACGGACTCTTATCTGGGAGAACCGGGTTTGATTCCCCATTCCTCCACTTGCACCTGCTAATGTGACCTTGGGTCAATCACAAGCTCTGGCACAGCTGTTCTCTCAGGTGATGCACTCTATTTGGGGCAGGTGATGCACTCTATTCTTGGTGCTGGAGGGGGCAGCAATGGGAGGGCTTCTGATGCCCTGGCCCCACTGCTGGACCTCCTGATGGCACCTGGTATATTTTGGCCGCAGCGTGACAGAGTGTTGGACTAGATGGGTCATTGGCCTGATCCAACATTGGCTTCTCTTATGTTCTTATGTTCAAGGACAGTTTCTGTCAGAAGTTCTCTCAGCCCCACCTACCTCACAGGGTGTCTGTTGTGGGGAGGGAAAAGGAAAGGAGTTTGTAAGCCACTCTGAGATGCTTTTGGGCAGTGACGGGTGGGGTATAAATCCAAATCTCTCTCTCTCTCTCTCTCTCTCTCTCTCTCTCTCTCTCTCTCTCTCTCTCTCTCTCTCTCTCTCCTTGGCTGGACGTTTTCAAGCGTAGGCTGGACGACCATCTTTTGGGTATGTTGTAGGGCTATCTTTCGGCTATGCTCCTGCAGAGCGCAGGGGGTTGGACTAGATGACCTGCAAGATCCCTTCCAACTCTAACATTCTATGATTCTATGACTATTAGCTTGTATTTTTCTCTGTTTTCAAGTGTAAACATGAATCCTTTTTTATAAAAGAAAAAAATCTTTTCAAAAATAGCAATAAGCAAAAAGCATGTGCTCTTTGAGGAGACCATAACTTCAGTTTCTGGTAGGGTTCACTCCTAACTCACCAGTTTCCACCCAGATTCTGCCACTCATGCTATAGATTTTCTCTTGGACTGCCAATCTCCAGCCGGATCTCCTGACATTTCAGCTGCTCTCCAGACTACAGAAATCAGTTCCCCTGGAGAATATGGCTGCTGTGCAGGGAGGACTCTGTAGCACTGTACCCCACTGAGGATCCCACCCCTCCCCAACCCCCACCCTTGTTAGGTTCCACCTCCCCAAATCTCCAGGAATTTCCCGACTTGGAGTTGGCAACCCTAGTTCCACATCTCACCCACCAGGTTCTGCTCTAGTTTTACTTGCTTTTACTGACAACGTGGAAGGGAATTGGACAAGTAAAAAAAAAAAGTAAAAAGGGATTGGACAAATTCGTAGAGGACAGAGCTATCGGTGGCCACTAGTCACGATGGATATCTGATCCCTCCAATACCAGAGGCAGTATGCCTCTTTAAATAAACGTCTGGGGAGTGCAGGCAGGATAATGCCGCTGCAGTCTTCCTGTTTGGGGGCTTCCTAGAGGTAGCTGGTTGGCCACTGTGTGGACAGAATGCTGGACTAGGTGGGCCTTTGCTCTGATCCAGCCTGGCTTCTGTTCTTATAGTTCTGGGTCTACCTAGCAGAGCAGTATTTTAAAGCAAAAAAACCCAGTGGTTTGTATGGAGCCAACTCCAAGCTGCAACATGCATAGATTCTCCCACTTTCTTATCACTTTTGGCCTCTAGAAAGATGACGCTTGGAGCCACAGGACCCACATGGACAAAAAATTGCATATGTTGGGGGGCTGTGGAGAAGAGAGGTGATATCGCACCCCATTCTTCCTTTTCTGTTTGTGGAGCTCCACTTATAGAATGTTGGGATATGACTTGCAGATACATTCCAGGTAGCTGGGCACCATTTTATTTTTTGCTGAGGAGAATGTTTTATCTGCCTCTAACTGTGCTCTAATATGTCACTGTCCTCTTCCTCTGGTGCTGACTTGTTCTTCTGGCTGGGTTCCCATAATTTCCACTGTTGTAAGTGATCCTTTTCCAGACAACCCTGTCTTTCACGCCACCTTTTGGCTGGAGGTACAAACCTGAGACCTTCTGCATGCAAAGCAGAAGCTCTACTACTGAGCCATGGCCTCACCCAAGCACAGAATTCTCCTCCCTATCAGCTAGCAGGTTCCATTATGCTCAAAAGATAGGGTTGCCTGACCCTCCAGTGGAGGCGGGGCTCCCAGTGCAAGACCCTGTTAGCCAAATTGCTCTATTATTTAATAAAGATGGGGAATTATAATTATTAATATGCAATTGGCTTATCTCTAGGATCTGACCTGTGTATACCAGAGTTAGAATTCCCAAGAACTCAGGAACAGACACAGAAACTGGGTGGCTAAAATAATTATTTCTTTACTAAATATTCTCAAGCATACAAATAATATTCACGCAATATAGAACTAAGGAAACAGAGGTGATTGATGGCTTATAGAGGGGTGATACAACCTGTTCAGATGTGCAGAGGTCCATGAATAAAGGTTAGTGGCCCAAACTCAGAGAGAGTCTGGGGTGGACTGCCATCTTGGATCATGGCAGAAAACACACAGTCTAAGGCCATGTGTGTGCTGGAATATAGGCACTGGCAAAGAATGCAGACCAATGGATGGCCCTGGGGGCTGGTCTCAGGTGAGAACAATAGATTACCCGGACCAATGATGAGTCCCAGGGGTGTTTGATGCCAGTAGGGGCAGACCTTAGGTATGATCAATGAGCTTCCAGAGAGGCAGGGTCTGGGTTTAACAATAGAAGCCAGGTGTTGGGTAGCTGGTTAAATGGATTATCTGACTTACTAATGGTCCTGGCAAGGGTAGACAAAAGGTGGGAGATGTCCCTGATTAGTGTCAGGAAGAATTGCTTGCTAAACATTTGAATGATTGATTGGTTTATCCCAGTATTCTTGAGGAACAGAGCAGGAAAGACAAAGAATTCAGACAAAGATTTACTGGAGACAGAGTTAACTGCCAGATAGCCTCTAAATAGACTAGAAATGTAGATACTTTACCTGGTAGAAACCATTGTCATTCCATAAACATAATCTCTGCTGGGTGGAGGTGGAAGACTGGAGGCTTGCTCTGAGGTCACTTTATGAAACCTGAATATGAAACCCCTTTTTGCAGAGCACTTGCAGCCTGACTCTGTGGTTCAAACTGAGTGTGCTTGACTTTGGGGGATTTTGGTTCAGGTTAGAAAGTAGGGCACCCCTGCTTTGGGGCTACCCAAGAGTAAAAGAGTAAAAATTATACCACGATGGTATAATCACTGACCTCGAGCCAGACATCCTGGAAAGCGAAGTTAAATGGGCCTTAGAAAGCATTACTAACAACAAAGCTAGTGGAGGTGATGGTATCCCAGCTGAGTTATTCAAAGTCTTAAAAGAAGATGCTGTTAAAGTGCTGCACTCAATTTGCCAACAAATTTGGAAAACACAACAGTGGCCACAGGATTGGAAAAGGTCAGTTTACATTCCAATCCCAAAGAAGGGCAACGTCAAAGAATGTTCAAACTATCGCACAATTGCACTCATTTCACACGCTAGCAAGGTCATGCTCAAAATCCTACAAGCTAGGCTCCAACAGTATGTGGATAGAGAACTGCCAGAAGTACAAGCTGGGTTTCGAAGAGGTAGAGGAACTAGAGATCAAATTGCCAACATTCGCTGGATTATGGAGAAAGCAAGAGAGTACCAGAAAAACATCTATTTCTGCTTCATTGACTATGCTAAAGCCTTTGATTGTGTGGATCACAATAAATTATGGCAGGTTCTTAAAGAGATGGGAGTACCAGACCACCTCACATGTCTCCTGAGAAACCTGTATAAGGGTCAAGAAGCAACAGTTAGAACCGGATATGGAACAACTGATTGGTTTAACATAGGAAAAGGAGTTCGACAAGGATGTATATTGTCACCTTGCTTATTTAATTTATATGCAGAGTACATCATGCGAAATGCTGGCCTGGATGAATCACAAGCTGGAGTTAAGATTGCTGGGGAAAAGATCAATAACCTCAGATATGCAGACGATACCACTCTGATGGCAGAAAGTGAAGAGGACCTAAAGAGTCTCTTGCTCAGGGTGAAAGAGGAGAGTGCAAAAGTGGGCTTGAAGCTCAACATCAAAAAAACTAAGATCATGGCATCTGGCCCCATCACTCCTTGGCAAATAGAAGGGGAAGTCGTAGAAGTAGTGACAGACTTCACGTTCCTAGGATCCCAGATCACCGCAGATGGTGACTGCAGCCATGAAATTAAAAGACGCCTGCTCCTTGGGAGGAAAGCGATGGCAAACCTAAACAGCATGATAAAAAGCAGAGACATCACCTTGCCAACAAAAGTCCGCATGGTCAAAGCAATGGTATTCCCCGTAGTAATGTATGGCTGTGAGAGTTGGACTATAAGGAAGGCCGAGCGCCGAAGAATAGATTCTTTTGAACTATGGTGCTGGAGAAGACTCTTGAGAGTCCCTTGGACTGCAAGGAGATCAAATCAGTCAATCCTAAAAGAAATCAACCCTGACTGTTCCCTGGAAGGCCAGATCCTGAAGCTGAAGCTCAAATACTTTGGCCACCAAATGAGAAGGGAGCATTCACTGGAGAAGACCCTGATGCTGGGAAAGATTGAAGGTCAAAGAAGAAGGGGACGGCAAAGGATGAGATGGTTAGACAGTGTCATCGATGCAACGAACATGAAATTGAGCAAACTTCAGCGGACAGCGGAAGACAGGAGGGCCTGGCGTAATCTGGTCCATGGGGTCGCGAAGAGTCGGACTCGACTGTGCGACTGAACAACAACAAAGAGTAAAAGGCAGTGCCTCTGGCAACAACCCCACCCCCCTGCCACCAATCAGCTGGCCGAGGGGAGAGAACTTACCCCAAAAAAGAGGGGAAATCATCCCACATGCAATGACAAGTCTATGTAACTGTCCACATGACCCAGAAGTGATGCTATCATTGTCTGGTATTTGAGCAAAAATTCTATGGTAGAAGCCAAATTTACCATAGAGTTTTTTACCCAAATACCAGAGTGTTGCCCCAGCATCCCGAAAGTAGTAGTGTCACTTCTGGGTCATGTGGGCAGTGATGTAGAAACATTGCTGTAGTTGGATGGGCTCCCTGCTGTTTCTCATCCCCACTCTCAAAAGGCCAGACAATGTCTTCATTTCCCATGAGAAATCCATATTTGTGGTCGGAACTTTTCCCTGAGATCTTTTCACTCTCCAAAGACAATACAGAAGAACCCTGGGAGGTGTGTCTAAATAACAGATCATGCAAAAATCACTCTTTGTTTCCTTCCAAAATGAAATCTATCCCTATCGTTAATAAGGATTTCAAATTATTAATATTTATACAGTTTCCCAAAGCCTGATGAAAGGTCCATATAGCATAATGCAATTAAGTTCCAGTTGATTAGGCAATTAGAAATAAACGAGGGGTTTTTCCATGAGAATAATGCACTGTGATAAACCCGTTTGTGGAACAAATGTGAAAAAAGGAATGCTACGTGGAAGCAGGAGATTTATTGCACAAACTTCATCCGTTCTTAGAAGTTGGAAATTTTAACACCCGGTTCCGACTCTTCCGACTGATGGTTGTGAGGTGGGGAGGGAAGATAAGCCACAAATTATCAGCCAATTTGTTTCCCCTTAAAGTCAATTATTCCCCCATAAGTCACAGCCGAAAGACATTTGCATGTTTAATTAAGGCTTAATCATAAAAAAAAACCCCAGCCTTATATTTTTCAAATGGTCCAATTAAATTAATGATGTTTATGAATAGGAAAGAAATGATTATATGATTTCTTTTGATTTGAAGAGGTTACTGGTGGAGGGCAAACTCGTCGAAAAGAATTTTCTAAGCATGTGGGCAGAAGATTTATGAGGTCTTTTGGGGGGGTAGCTATAACAAGCTAGAATGACTTCCTAGGCTGGCTTGATGTCATCAGATCTTGGAAGGTAAGCAGGGTGGACGCTTGTCAGTATTTGGATGGGTGACCACCGAGGAAGTCCAGGGTGGCTACACGGAGGCAGGCAACACCAGATCACCTTTGAACACCTCTTGCCTTGAAAATCCCACGGGGTCTCCATAAGTCTGCTGTGAATGGACAGCTCTTCCCACCACCACGTATAGGTCTCCTGGAATGTTTTGGAAAGGGGGGGGAAACTGTTCATGTTTCCAAGACTGTCAGATCAGAATTTTCAGCACATCTGAGCCAGAGACTTTAATTAAGAGCTATTCCGATGGTTGCCAACTTCCAGGGAAGAAGAAGAAGAAGAAGAAGAAGAAGAAGAAGAAGAAGAAGAAGAAGAAGAAGAAGAAGAAGAAGAAGAAGAAGAAGAAGAAGAAGAAGAAGAAGAAGAAGAAGAAGAAGAAGAGATGGGATTTATACCCCATCCTTCACAACCGAAAGGAGTCTCAGAGCAGCTTACAATCTCCTTTCCCTCCCCCTCCCCACAACAGACACCCTGTGAGGGAGGCGGGGCTGAGAAAGCTCTGACAGAAACTGCTCTTTTTCAAGAACAGCTCTGACAGAACTATGGCTTGCCTGAGGTCATCCAGCAGCTGCAAGTGGAGGAGTGGAAAAATCAAACCTGGTTCTCCCAGATTAGAGTCTGAGCACTTAACCACTACACCATATCCTGGAGATTTCCTAAAATAACAGCTGATCTCCAGACTACAAAGATCAGTTCCTCCCAGAAACTGGCAGCTTTGGAGGGTGGACTCCAATGGCATTCTACCCTGCCGAGGTCCTGCCCTCCCTAGGCTCCTCCCAAATCTCCAGGAATGTTCCAACCTGAAGTTGGCATCCCTAGCCGTTTCCTTCTTCCCAAGGAATACTAAGCATTATAACTTTGAAAGGGAAAGGAGGATGCACCACAGGCCCAGCATCGATAGTGAGTAGCCATGCTCTTGCACTACCAAGTTTACAGCATGCACCAATCAGCATGGCTGGCCCAAGCAAATAATGCGCCATTTTTCTTTTCATTGCTGGGAACAGCAGGGGCCATCCCTTCAGGCTAAGATCAATGGACTTGCCAAATCCAATGGACAAACAAGAGGTGTGTGTTGCTCTAGGATTTCAGACTCTTTGCTTATCCCCAGTCTGCATCCAAACCCTGCCTTGAACCTCAAAGCCATCCCTCACTGGGGGTAAAGGATGAGTTCTCTATAACAGACGTGGACCCTGATGCCTCTTCCCAAGGAGCTACAGATCCTATTCTGGTTGTTTGTTTAGGCAGAGAACTGTCTTCTCTGATGTTTATTACTCAGATCCTTCAACAGATGTCATCATTCAAACTCAAAACCTTCTGCCCCGCCACTGGGCCAAAACTGTCTGTGTTTCTCGAATGTGCCTGGAATCCAGAAAAGCAGTAGGTCCCTGGTCTGCTATGGAAATACTGATCTCATCAGACCAGCTTGTGAGATGGATCTGTGACCCATCTTTACTCTATAACAGAAGCGAGAGCAGGAATGGATGGATGGTGCTGAGGTCACACCAGATAATGTTGATGATGTGGTCCATTTATCTGGAAATGGAAGACTGCATCCACCAGCAAGTCTCATAACGGTGTCTACATTCACATCTGAATGTCTCCAGCAATGGAGATTTCACTGCTTGCTTTGCGACGTGTATATTGATTCTGATCTTTGAAATGGTTCCTAATGGCTACTTAAAATCCCAGTTGGCAGCCAAAGGATTTTCCAAAACACTTTATTATGCTATTATTGGACAGTTTTGTTTGTCGGATTGTAACTTAAATGCTGAGAATGTAGAACTGAGAAGAGTTGCACTTTCTTCCCTCTTCCCTCTATGCCCTTCTGTTCTAATAGAAGCATTTGGAAGGGTTCTGGGAAGCCTGAGAGTTGATGCGCTCTCACCAAGAAAAGATGGCCGAAGCATGAGTGCTTTCTGTGCCCTCCCACTTAGAAATCTAGTTTCAAAAGTTCCATCTTAGCCGGTTGTTGTGGGAAAGAGTCATCAAGATTTCATGAGGAGAGAACATTGAAAGCAGGAAAGTTGCACAAGTTCTCTTTGGAAATTATCGAGAAATCTCTTCTGCAAATGTTAGGAGGGCATATTCTCCATCTAGTCTCAGAGCAGGGGAATAATCTCTTAATATATTTTGTTCAGCAACAGCCTGCATTGGACTCAAGGGTTATGCAGTACAAGTCCACCTTTGACAACATCTGACATGTAGCGATCAAGGCTTGATCGTTTCTGACAGCTGGCCTGCTGTAGCGGTCAGCATTTGACATTTGCTGACAGGTATCATGAAGTACCAATCAACATTTGATCAGATCTAAAAGATTACCTGAAAGAGAATGTAGGGGGGTTTTATAGGAGCCAGTCAAAACATTCAAATTTGGGACATTAATGTCATTTCTTTTGTTATTTGCATGTTTATTTTTATTTCGTTGGGTTTACACCCTATCTTTCTCCCCAGTGGGAACCCAAAGCAATTCACATCTTCCATTTTATCCTCACAACAACCCTGTGAGGTAGATTAGGATGAGAGCGTGTGACTGGTCGAAGGTCACCCAGCAAGTCTCCGTGTCCAAGCAGAGATTTGAAACTGGGTCTCCTCAGGTCCTAATGCGTTTTGCTGCTCAAAAGCCAGATTTTGCTGTTACAAAATGTTGTAAAATGTTTTCTCTACTGGATTTGTTCAAAACAATGCATTTGTTTTTTATCATTTGTTGTTTTTATCACTAATAATAATCACAGCAGAGGGGCCCAACCTTTTAGATCTCACAGGCACTTCCAGAATTCTGATGCAGAGCGGTGGCTCAGCAAAAATGGCTGCTGCAGGAGGCGGAGTTAAGGAGTGAGGTCATGCATAACTAATAGCAACTCTTCAATACTTCAGGCAGAAGCTGTCCTTAATGGGAGTGGACAGGGCTCTTTTTGTAGCAGGAATTCCTTTGCATATTAGGTGACACACCCCTAATGTAGTTTCTCCTGGCATCATGTTCCTGCTGAGCTCCCTTCCTCCCTTCTCCAAACTCTGCCCTCCTCAAGCTCCACCCCTGAATCTCCAGGAATTTTCCAACCCAGAGCTGGCAACCTTAGCACAAACATTTCCTCCTAATACTCATACTCACTCTCTGACCTATGCACATGTGTGCGCTCCGTTTTTCCCATACAGATGATCTTGGGCCAGTCACTGTATCTTGGGCTTGATATACATCACAGGTTTGTTGTCTGGGTTGCCAGCTCTGGGTTGGAAAATACCTGGAGACTTTGGGGGTGGATCCGGGAGAGGGTGGGGTTTGGGGAGGGGAGGGGCCTCAACATGGTACAATGCCATAGAATCCACTCTTCAAAGCAGCCATTTTCTCCAGGGGAGCTGATCTCTGTCATCTGGAGATCAGTTGTAAAAGTGGGGGATTTCCAGGTCCCACCTGGAGGTTAGCAACCCTATAAAATGGGAGAACTACATCCTTTGCCATGAGCTCCTTGGAGGAAATGTGGGATAAAAATGCAGTAGAGAGACGGATTTATACCTGAAAATAAGCAAATGGTTTGTATTGTCAATGCCAGCAAATGCTCTGTCCCCATAACAATGTTATAGGTTTTTGCAAATTAACAGCTGCTGATCATATAATTGCTTTGGTGAAATAGTGTGGTTGATATGTAAACACATGGTTTTTGCTGCTAGGGGTTTGTGTTAAAAAGAGGACAGCAAATGCAATTAAAGTCTGTTTTATTAGTAAATGATGACATCCTGTAGCTCATCCTTATAGGAAACAGTGGTGTCATTTTCTTGCCAGTTGGAATGCTGTACTATTCAAAAAGGATAGCCTCCATATTAGGAGCTTCTTATTCCCCTTATGTGTGGACAACCAGTAACTTCAGATGTCCACAATGGTCTTGAGGTGAGTGGTGTTGCTGCAGTCCTGATAGCCATTAAGACTAGTGCATTCTGCCTATAGAGGCAGTTGTCAGTAGAGGAATAAGAGGAATATGAAATTGTGAACATTATGAAGAGATGGACTGGGGTCCTTCCCTCCCTCTCTTTCCTGATTTACACATGTAGGAACATGAGGTGGTGGATGGACTGTACCACTACTGACTACAGGTGGAAGATCATGAAGGGTCATATTTTAGAATCCACCTCTAGGTCAGATGGACCCTGGAAACAGAAAAACAGCAAAGTAGCAAAGAGAAGGGAGTAGAAGCCATCTTCTGGGGGGTTTGTTGTTGTTGTTTTTAATGTGAAGGAACATTCAAAGCTGGTATCCACTACCTGCAGTGGGAATTGGTGTAGTCTACCCTTGTACCTCAAAGTTCTAGGGTTGTTGTTGGGTTGCTTTTTTTGTTGTTGTTTTGGGAAAAGAGGTGCCGGAACTCTCAAGAGGGAAATGAAGTTTTCAATCTGTATACTGAAAACTCATGAACTTTTAAACATTTTAAAAAGAATTTTGTTGAAGAGGTTCCGAAACTATGTTCCAGCACATTCCCCCAGGAAAGAAAACCCTGAAGTGGCCTGCCACTGTGGGCTACCTCCAGCCCCTCCTGTTCCAGCCTCCACCCTTAAATAGAGTGGCAAAAGCAGAATGGGAGGATGTCTGTGTGACACTCTAGGAATCCCCTTGATCTCTCTGGTTATTTGACCATAGAAATTGGTGGAATTCCTAGAGCATCACATGAGGCCATGATGTCCTTTACCCCAATCTCCACCCCACCCCAATGCATCTGACTGGCAACCCTAACCTGTCCTTAGGAAAGGAAGAAAGAGTGAGGCCCTTTCCATAGGTCTTCTAGTCCCAAGTGTCAACATGGCCTCTCTTCTCAGAGGACTGATTCAGACATACAATAGGATGAAGTGATTAAACACTTTAAGGTGGTAAACTGGGTCACACCACTTGGGATTGCAAGTGGAGAATCACATTGTGGAACCTTCCCTGCTGTGTCCCAAAGACTCAGGGTAAGTTGCAGTTCCGGCCATATTAAATTTAAAAAAATAGATTCTTCTCTGCCATGCAAACTCTGTCACCAGAACCTCTGCAAGACCAGAGAAGGCTGAGTGCCAGGTCATTCCTTGAATCCAGTAGAATGCTAAGTGGTGGAGTGTAGGCTTGGGTTGTTTCCAGAAGAGGAGAACTTGGGTCACTAGACTAAATTTCATGGGATGAACTTTGCTGTGGTAATAGTCCATGAACTGTGTTTCAGTCAGCCTCCTAGAACAGATGATAATTTTTTAATGTTGCCATCTGTCCCAGCTGTGTTTAACAGCAAGAAAATGAACGGATGATGCCCTGCCTGAGGAGATTGTTGGGTATTCAGTGATCTTAAAAATGATCTTAAAATGGGATACAGGCCCAAGCTTCCCTGAGGTCACAGCTTATGAGTTTTAAGGTGTGTCAAAAATCACTCCTCAGTCCAAGCCTGGTTGGCTGGCCTCTTAAACTCACTGATGCATTTGTCTTCGGAGATCTCATTGGCCTCTGCTTCCCAGCAGACTCTTAATGGAAGAACTGAAAGGCAGTCCAGTTTCTGGAAAGGCAGTCAACATGCCATGTAGAAGGTCTAAGAACACAAAAAGAGCCCTACTGGATCTGATCAGTGGTCCATCTAGTCCAGCACTCTGTTTTACCCAGTAGCCAGCCGGTTGCCTTGGTGGGCTAATAAACACAATATTTCACATAAAGTGCAGTCACCTGCAGGTTTTCTCCCAGGAGCAACATTTTAACATGTCTTGGATTTGAACACCCAAGATTTCTATTGAGCGGGGGGAGATACAGTTTGAGCGATTAATTTGATAAAAAGGGCAGTAAAGGGGGACATGTTCTGTTGTTTCTATCTTGCCACTGCCACAGGGACATAATCTTTCATTCAAAGGAAACTTTTTATATAGCCCCACTACTACCACTGCTGGGAGGGCTTGCCATCTAGGTCCTTTCCACACTAGACCTTGAATCCTGGTTCAACCATGTCCCTGAACTTACATTCTACACTACACTTGAGTTCACCCCTGTAATTATCTCAGAGTATTTTTTTGTTTCCACATTACATTGAGGTCCAGTTTCACCCCACACTTGTCCTGGGATAAATGGAGGCTGTTATAACCAGGGATAAATGCAAGGTATTGTGTCGTGAGTTGAACTCTGATAAAACCAGGGATGAGATCCAAGGGCAGAAAGGACCCTAGTGAGAGTGAACGCCCTCTAATGGCTTGGGATCTCCAGCTGAAATAGGTATTCCACTGGGGCGGCTACATATCTGACTCATTGTGAAGCTAGAAAGTTGATCCTTCTATCTGCTATGAATTTTTACCTGACCTGTCTGATTACTTGTTCTGTGTATGTCTTCTCTGAATCTCCTTGGTTCTGATTTCATCCAAACTGACTTTTTCATCCCCAAATCCAGCTTTACCACTTGCTCTCCAACAAGCCTCTGAAAATTTGCAGATCTCCTTATTTATGATTATGGCTTACGGGAGGACTTCAGTGGAAGAGATTATATACTATTTCTTAACCAATAATAATTTCCAGGGAATGTTGACGATCCACTACGTATCAAGGTCTCCTTACTGGTCTTCAGAGGACCACGTAAGGATTTCCTCCCCACATACGACACTGCATGTACCAGCAGATGGGATCTTGACATGTGGGTTTCAGTCATATTAAATCTGACCCACAGTGTGTAATAATAGCTTTTCCAGGCCTAGCTGGCACCTGGCAGGAGAAATCAGGGGGCAGGGACAAGGGATCGACCTCAAACCAATGTGCAACTTCACCTTTAGTGTGAAATTGGGAAAGGATGCCATCACATTGGCATGACACTCTAGGATTTGTGCAGATGTGATGATAACATTTCTGGTTTCACACTGGAAACAACATTGCACATTGGTGCAACACTGAATCCCCCCACCCATTTTCCCCCTGCTACCCTGTCAAGCAGTGGCAGGGAACAGGCATCCAAGCCAGGAGGGCTCCCTCTGAAGGCCTGGCCTCTCTATATGAGAAGAATCATGAGAACAGGTAGCCTTCAAATTCTGCTCACAAGTGCAATTATAGTCAAATGTACCTGTGGTTGAACCATGCCCAACCATAGCCAGGACTCATTGGGATTTTGGAAGATTCCGTTGCATCTCTAGAGGCTATAAGGATGCCTGGCTCGCATAGGAATAGCCTGTGACACTTGGGTTGCATCTGGAGCCCCTGAATTGCCCAGATTTAGAAGATAGCTAGAAGGAACATCAGATTCTGCTGATACATGTGCAGTTACACCCTTCATTGGTTTCAATGGACTTGGAAGGGACCAACCCTGTTTAAGAACATAAGAAAAGCCCTGCTAGATCAGACCAATGGTCCATCTAGTCTGTATGTTGTCTCACACAGTGGCCAACCAGTTCCTCTGGAGGGCCAACAAAGGGCATAGAGGCCAAGACCTTCCCCTGATGTTGCCTCCTGACATTGGCATTCAGAGGTTAACTGCCTCTGAACATGGGTCTGAACTGTTTGGGGTTATTAGTTCCAGATGAACAACTGCACCTATCTTTGACTCTAATTTTTTCCAAAGAGATCTGCTGTATAGCTAGCTAACCAGCTGGCTCATGTCAATTTAGTATTCATCTGTGTAAATAGGATGAAACTTTAAAAAATCTTCTCCGTGTTTGGCTGTGAAAGGGGAGGGAGGTGTGTTTTTAGCTATTGCATGGCTTTTGAAAATAATTTATCTTTCCACGGCTGGAGGGGTGTCTCTCCTCCTGCCAATGAAACTCCCACCTGGAGTATGAAACCTGCATCTTTCATTCCAAGCGGTCGCAATGTCGTCTGCAGTGAAGTGTCATTATAGATTGCATTTATTATTTAGCACTGGACTATATTTAGAGATGCAACCAAATCATATTCTAATGGGATCTTAGTTCACAGACTGAATGGAGAGGGTCACTTTGAATAATGTCTGTTGTGCTTGTTGTGGTAATGAAAAAAAAACATAATATGAAAAAAGAAAGGAGAGTTCTTCTGGCTGTATGAAATTAGAAATATTTATATCAGTCAGCTGACCCAAATGATTTCTCATACTGGAAACTTGTGTTGGTTTTTTCTTCATCTTTTTTCCCCTCCAGGCAAAATGTTAATCATGTAGTGAGAGCAGTCGTTTGCTCTTCCATTTGCCAAGGACGCTTCCTTCTTTGGAGGCTGCCAAGTCTTCTCGTGGTGAATTTGGTCATCTCAGCTAGTGGGGCCGGAAAGATCTATGTGAGTTAGTCAGCTGGATGAACAAGTGGCCCAACCACCACATGTGGCAGCTTTGGTGTAGTGGTTAAGTGTGCAGACTCTAATCTGGGAGAACCGGGTTTGATTCCCCACTCCTCCACTTGCACCTGGCTGGATGACCTTGGGCAAGCCATAGTTCTGACAAGAGCTGTTCTTGAAAAAAAGAGCAGTTTCTGTCAAGAGCTCTCTCAGCCTCACCTACCTCACAGGGTGTCTGTTGTGGGGAGGGGAAGGGAGAGGAGTTTGTAAGCCACTCTGAGACACCTTTGGGTAGTGAAGGGCGGGGTATAAATCCTCACCTCCTCTTCTTCTTCTTCTTCTTCTTCTTCTTCTTCTTCTTCTTCTTCTTCTTCTTCTTCTTCTTCTTCTTCTTCTTCTTCTTCTTCTTCTTCTTCTTCTTCTTCTTCTTCTTCTTCTTCTTCTTCTTATCTGCTCACATGATTTACCCCCAGGGTTGAGGGGGGGGAAACCACACAAAAAAAGCACATGAACTAGAGATGCACCAGAATTTATTTTGAGGGACCTCAGCCTGAACTGAAATCTGATTTTTGCCACTAGGGTTTCATCTAAAATGAAATTCAAAATGAATGTACGGATTCCACCTCAGACAAAACATCCAGTGAACTCTGGAGTGAAACCATGGTATACTTATATGTATGTGCTACAAGTCACAATCGACTTATGGTGACCCCAGCAAGGGGCTTTCAAGGCAAGTGAGAAGCAGAGATGGTCTGCCATTGCCTTCCTATGGGCAGTCGTCCTTGCTAGTCCCTCATCCAAGTATCAAGCCTGCTTAGCTTCTGAGATCTGATGAAATCAAGTTGCAATGGACTTACGGAGAGCCCAGTAAGGGGCTTGCAAGGCAAGTGAGAAGCAGAAGTGGTTTGCTATTGCCTTCACCTGCAGAGTATTCCTTGATAGCCTCCCATCCAAGTACCCTGCTTACCTTTCAAGATCTGAGGAAATCAAGTCACAAGGGACTTATGGTGACCCCAGCAAGGGACTGTCAAGGAAAATGAGAAGCAGAGGTGGTTTGCCACCGCTTTTCTCCCCTCTTTTTCAATGGCATACCTGTGGGGGGAAACTAGTCTTGCATTCAAACAAATATTAGGGTTGACAGTCTTCCTTGGTGGTCTCCCATCCAAGTACTGACCCTGCTTAGCTTCTGAGATCTGAGGAGATCAGGCTCTCCTATATCATTCCCCATCCTGAAACCCAAATGAGTATATTTCAAGGCTGCCTGTGGCAAAATTGAAAAGGACTTTTGAGGATATTCTCAAATGTTTTGAGAGAAGCCAAACCATTTCAATAGGACATTTCTCAAGGAGGTTTCACATATCTGTAGCTCCTCATTCACCCATCAAAGCAGGTCAATGGCCTTGATTGAAATCCACACTTAACTGGGCTTGGACGGCTACTTGGCTTCTCCTTAAGGAGAGCTCGGACTTCAGTTTCTGCTGAACACTGCCAAGCCTGTGCAGACTTAAGAGGGGGCCGGTGGCTGCCAGCGGAGAGAGGAAACATCTGTGCCAAGCCTGGAGAAACCCGTGCCAGGCCTTTTTTCCCCCCCGTGAATGACAGTCATTCCTCTAACAAGTTATCTATTTCGCATCTCTTCTGGCTGCGAATGAGATGTTGCAGTAATCTTAGCGCGCTGCCATTTGTAAGCTAAATTTATGTCACAGATTAGCATGTTAAGTGCCTTACTGGTAAGAGCAGCTCTCAAAGACAGCATGTTTATACCTCCATTTGTGCTTAAATTTGAATGCTAAAATGGAGCCAAGTTAAAAAACACAAATGATTTTACGGCTCTTCCTGTACACTCAAATATGGATCATTTGCTTTAACTGCCGACTGGAGTGACCCTCTGCTCCGTGAAAAAGACAGCGATTAGCGTCATGATCTGTCGGTATTTGCTGTTCCGCTGCCATTCGCGAGGCCTGCTCTGCCATGAGGAATCGGAGCTCGGCTTGCTTTGAAACAGTGTTGTTGGGTTTTTTTTAAAAAAAATGTGGTAACTCTTCCTATAACTTTCTTTGTTTTTTGGTAATTTTTACATATTTTATATGTGCGTATGTGTGCACCTGGAAGTCATGGCGACCTCTGGTGACTGACCCCTGGAGGATATTCAGAGAGGTGGCTAAATAAAGCCTGCCCCTGTCCTCCTGACTGCTGCTATTCCAAGGAAGTCTCCCATCCAAGTACATACCAGAATCAACCCTGCTTAGCTTCCAAGGTTTGACAGGATCGTGCTCACTTGGGCTATCCTGGTCAGGGGACATTCTGTAACATTCTTGAAAGAAGAAAGACAGGAAGAGACCCATCATCATTTGGACACACACACATGTACACATGAAGCTATCCTGAGCCAAACCCTTGGTTGATCAAAGTCAGTGGCGTCTACTCTGACCGGCAGCAGCTCTCCAGGGTCTCAGGCAGAGATCTTCCACATCACTTGGTACCTGATCCAGTGTGGTGTAATGGCTAAGAGCGGCAGGCTCTCCTCTGGAGAACCAAGTTTGATTCCCCCCCCTTTCCATGAAATTAGCTGGGTGACCTTGGGACAGTGACAGTTCTCTCCGAACTCTCTCAGCCTCACCTGCCTCACAAGGTGACTGTTGTGGGGAGAGGAAGGGAAAGGTGATCGTAAGCTGCTTTGAGACTCCTTAAGGTAGAGAAAAGCAGGGTATAGCAACCAGCTCTTCTTCTCTTCTAAATGGAGATGCCAGGGATTGAACCTGGAACCTTCTGCATGCCAAGCAGATGCTCCACTACTGAGCTAAGCTCCTCCCCTCCATCCCAACCACATCTCCTCTCTTTGATCATTTTCACTGACTTCTTCATACTTTTTGCATTCAAAATAAACTTCTTATTCTCACTTTCCTCAATCATGCACCTTCCTACTTTGGGCATAACCTCTTGTCTCTGTTCTGCCGATCTACTTATTAGATCCTGTCTTCTACCCACATTTTGGAGAAAACGAATGCTTGGAAGGTGGACTCTATGGCATTGGACTCCACTGAAGTCCCTGTCCTCCCCAGGCTCTGCCCCCCAAATCTCCAGGAGATTCCCAATGTGGATCTGGCAACCATCCCATTCCCCACCAGTGGCCAGGGGGGACCTGGCAACCCTAAACCTGGGTCTCCCAGGTCTTGATATGATATTCCAACCACTATGCCATGCTGGGTCTCATTTTCTCTCATACTTCCTTATATTGAAACTTTTTAAAAAAAAAATTACCACCGTAGAGTGACAACCATTTCAAATGTTCTCCCTGCTAGGGTTGCCAACTCTGAGTTGGGAAATTCCAGGAGATTTGGGGGTACAGCCTAGAGAAGGTGGGATTTGGAGAGGGAATTGACCTCAAACTGGATATAGCACCATACAATCTACCTCCAATGCAGCTGTTTTCTCCAGGGGAAGTGGCTTCTGTAGTCTGGAGATCCATTGTCATCTGGATATCTGTTGTAATTCCTGGAGGTCTCCAGTTATCACCTGGGGGCTGGCAACCCCATCTCCCTCTTCCTTACTTTACTCAAACATCATGCCTACTTCAGAATGAAAATCTGTGAGATGGGAATGTGTCCAGTTTGACATAATCTGCCTAATCCATAATGATGATGATGATGGTTAGAAGTGATTTTCAAAATCTCTTTGGTTCAGTTGGACTATCCACATGTTAATCACGTCCTTCACTTCTGAGGGAATAAAAATCTGAGTTCAGACTGGCAATTTGCCCCACTATAGCCACGTTTTAGCGATGTTTTAAAAGCGGATTACAGGGGACGTTCACACAGGCACATCTGCCTGGCATTCCCCAGCCGTAGGCAACCCGCGCTGTTCTGCTTTGCTCCCGCATTTGATAGATACCTCTTCGAAGTGATAGCAAATCCTGGAGAGCGCGTTTATCCCACTGCATTCCACTTCCTGGCCATGTAAACGCTCAGCCGATAAGCCGGGAGCAACCCGCGTTGGGCAGAAGGCAGCAACGGTATGATTGGCCATGCTCCACTCTACTGCCCAATGCAGTGCTGGCACAACGAGATCCTCCCCCAATCGGCCAGATGCACTTGTGCGCATGGGCGCCTATGTGCCAATGCGCACATCACTGATTTAATAGGAAAAAGCCACTGACAGTGGCGCCTCTGGGCCAGCAGTCTGAATGTTCCTGCATGCCTCATCCCGGTATTCTCCCACAGCAGACAGCCCGATGTGACCGGGGGTTTGGGAATTTTTTGCCGCGACTGGCTCCCGCTGTAAATTGCCAGTCTGAACTCAGCCAAAGTGAGTGGGAGTGGTTGTAGTCAGTTTGCTTTCTCCAGGCTGTATCATCCCCATTAAAATCACCTCATTTTTCGACGTTTTGCCATCAGTTGTGTATGAGGAAAACCCAAAACTGATGACGGTGACAACATACATCATCAAAAAGGAATGAAAATGACCATATGGCCTCAACCCTGGCTATAATAATTGTGACAATTGCCGGGATACTGGATAAAACCATATTTAGCATCAAACGAAGATCAGGGTGGCACGACTTGCTCTTCCCCCCCGCTTACGATCTTGCTGTCTCTTCCTGAGGACTTTCCTTCCAGCTACTCAAAAGCTCGCGTGCCTAGTATAATCCTCAAATGTCCACTCCATGTTTTGTTATCGTTCCAAAGTACTTGTATGTGGAGCACTGCCATCCAGGGCTTTACTTATGACTCTCTCTCTGCTAGCCGAATTTGGGTAAACTGCACTGAAGGGCTCTGCTGAGCCTCATTCTCTGTTCCCGTTTGCTCTGAATAAACTCCCACCCTGTTTCCTTACTCAAAAAGATCTTCAGCATGTTCCTGTGTGAAGGCGGCGTCTCACCCGTATAAGAGCTCTGATTTCCCAGATGAGTCCCCGGTCTCAAATCGAAACGTTTCCCATTTCGGCAATCTGTTGAGCTGCTAGATCTTACACTCTCAGCTCTGTGGGTACAATCCTGACTCTGCTGCAGTCAATTGCTTACTTCCCACTGATTTCCCACTAAGCACGTGCCCTTAAATATCTCCTCCTTTGCTCTTGTCTGAGCCCTTTCCAATATTTTCACAGTCAGGAATGGCAGTTTAAACTCCTGCAAATGCTTAGCCAGCCCAGCGCTAACAGAGCACAGCTACCAGATGCCATGAATTATACACTAATGCTGCTTTAACTACATTTGGAAGTGCCATTGCTTTTCTTTCTCTATTGCCATTAACTCGAAAGGAAGATTACCCTGAATATAAGATGACCGCCTTAGAATGTTATACATGAAAATATTTTATTGTTGGAAATAACTGTAACTTGTGTGTGAATGTGGGCAATCCCCTCTTTTTTGGTGGTATACCTGGGAAAGAAACTAGCCTTGCATTCAAGCAAACATTAGTCTGTAGGAAGGTTGAGGGCAGAGACATGGGGAGGGCATACAACATCACCAATGTCACCACATCACTGTTTAGCATAGAGTTTCCAACAATTCCTAGAGCTGCCCTTTGTCACTTCCAGGTTTTCCCCGGAAGTGATGTAATGAAGGAGGAGGAGGAGGACATTGGATTTATACCCCACCCTTCACTACCTGAAGGAGTCTCAGAGCAACTCACAATCTCCTTTCCCTTCCCCTCCCCACAACAGACACCCTGTGAGGTAGGTGGGGCTGAGAGAGCTCTCTCAAGAACTGCCCTTGAGAGAACAGCTCTGAAAGAACTTATGACTGACCCAAGGTCACACCATTAGCTGCATGTGGAGGAGTGGGGAATCAAACCCGGTCTTTCCAGATTAGAGTCCATGCTCCCAACCACTATGCCAAACTGGGTCTCTTTGGCAACATTTTTTTTTTCTTTTTCCACCACTTCAAGAGGTAGCGGGAACAGAGGGATGCCAGTATAAGGTTCCCAGCTTGGGCTGGGAAATTCCTGGTGATTTGGGCAGTGGAGCCTGGGGAGGGTGAGGGAAGGGACCTCAGCAGAGTACACCAGTTTGGTGTAGTGGTTAAATGCGTGGACTCTAATCTGGGAGAACCAGGTTTGATTCCCCACTCCTCCACTTGCACCTGCCGGATGATCTTGGGCAAGCCATAGTTCTGTCAGAGCTGTTCTTGAAAAAGAGCAGTTTCTGTCCGAGCTCTCTCAGCCCCACCTACCTCACAGGGTGTCTGTTGTGGGGAGGGGAAGGGAAAGGAGTTTGTAAGCCGCTCTGAGACTCCCTTGGGTAGCGAAGGGCGGGGTACAAATCCAATCCCTTCTTCTCTCCTTCTTCTTCTACAATGCCATTGAGGACACCTTCCGTGGCAACCATTTTCTCCAGCTGATCTCTGTCACCTGAAGGCCAGTTGTAATTCCAGGAGATCTCTAGCCCCTACCTGGAGAATGGCAACCCTGTGCCAGTGGGAGACCTTCTGTGCTGTTCCTCTTCACCATACTCATTGGGGGGGGGAGATGGGTGACATTTGAGACAGGGATTAACTATTCCTTGTTTTGACTGGCCAGGGTTAGTGCCAGCATGGTATCCTCTGCTGCTAGGTTGTTAGAGAAAAGTAGCACCAGTACATACTACCTGTCGCCGGATCAGGGTTTTGGAGGAGAGGCTAGCTTCATTTCAGCTCCTAAATACTTTCCTGCCAGCACAGAGTTTCTCTAGCATCAGGAGCAACCTTCTCTGTCTCCCGCCCATTTGTGCTCCCCATGTGAAGGCAAACCCATGGAAGGTTCCAGTTGAGGAAATCAATTTTTAATGTGCAGTATAGAGATAGGTCTTCTTTTTTATGTGCACCAAGTTGTTGTTTGCTGTATTATCTGCGGGGGGGGGGGACGGGACTATAAACTAGCTGGTATATCGTGAATGGTAAAATTTAATTGTGGTTCTTCTACTTAAAATTAATTAACCTGTAAAAATAGTATTGCGTAGCGCTCTAAAGGTTATAGGCCCACACTTATACATGTAGTAAAGAGATGACTGTACGGTACACTGTACATAAATAGAGGGTCATCTTTTTTTAAGGCCGTCTGTATATCTGGTCGTTGGGGACATCACTTATGGAGAAAACGCAGCAGAGGACAATAATTTTTATGACAGAAGAATAACATCCCATGGGAGAATAAGTGAGCTATAATGTTGTGTACCTACAAGGCTTATATTTGAGGGTCCCAAGAGTATAGCATGAAAATACAACAATCCCTCTTTTACTAGAGGACACTGGGAATTATCTGTCAGCCAAGTTGCAATGGAGGTTGCCTCGCATTACACTTATTGCTTAATTTAGTAATTAAACTCTTAGGCACTCAAGGCAACTCACATGGTCTCCTTCCCCTCATTTTATCTTCACAGCAGTCTTATGAATGAAACCTGACAGCTTTGTGTAAGAGTGGGGATTTGAACGCAGGTCTCCTGGGCTGTACTCTGATCATTATTCCACACTGAAGGGAGGATGCCAGCTTCCAGGAGGGACCTGAGCATCTGAGCTGGGACCCGAGCTCCAGGTGGGTCCCTGTCCTCTCCAGACCCCACCCTCCATGCTAGCCTCCAGTGGGCCCTGGGGATCCCCTGGAATTATGGCTCATCTCCAGACCACAGTTCCCCCTGGAGAAAATGGCTGCTTTGGAGGGTGGACTCTATGGCCTTGTACCACATTGAGGTCCCTGTCCTTCCCAGGCTCCACCCCCAAATCTCCAGGAGTCCCCCAAACTAGAGCTGGCAACCCTCCCCCCATTTCTGCCAGCAGCCCTGGGGGGACCAGGAAACCCTACACTGCAGTGCACTGTGGCCCTGTACACTATAGGGTTGCCAACTCCACCTTGGAAAGTTCCTGGAGATATGACGTAATGCTTGTACAGGGTGGAATTTGGAAAAGGAACAGAACTCAATGGCAATGTGATGCCTTAGTGTGTCCACCCTTCAAAGCTGTCGTTTGCTCCAGGGGAGCAGATGGAAAGTCCAGAGACCAGTTGTAATTTCAGGATAACTCCAGGCTCCACCTGGTGGTTGTCAGCCCTACTAAACAGGGACAAAACAATTTAGAGTCCAGTGGGACCTTTAAGACCAACAAGGTGCCACTGGACTCTAAATCTGTTGCTGCTTCAGACCAACACAGCTGACTACCTGGATCTTTCTTGAATCGAGTTGCGGTGGAGAATGCCGACCCTGAAAACGAAGCTCACTGGAGAACGGAGCCCTTCCACTTAAAACTACTGTCTCCAAAGAGGCTTCCTCCAGCTGAAGATTTCTGGCTTAGTGAAAGAGAACCTTTAGATCCAACCGAATGTAAGGACAGAGTGCTATAAAGCCATTATATTATTTTTATAGCAATTGTTTATTTACATAGACAGAAGCCTTGTATACATGACATGGTATGGTGCATTTGCATACAATCCTTCTGTTGCCCCAGGCCCGAGACTACCTCTCTGCAGTGCTCTGCACTGCATTGACCTCTTGGCTGATAGTGCCTGTTATGTGTCTGGACTCTCATAGAGAATGGTGCACCAAAGGTAACCCAAGGCCTTCTTCATGCGGCCATTTTAAACATAACCTTGGCTCTGATCACACGCACAATTAGCCATGCGAGAGGGACGAATGCTGGGCAGATTTAACGGGCATGATCAGACGTGAACATCTGGCCAGCGTCCCGCACCCGTCGGCAACCCATTTCGCTCCACCGCAAGAGCGGAGTTAAAAGACACTGGGGGAAGTCCACTATCAAACGGGTTGCTACAGGCCACAGATGGACTTTCCCCTGTGTGATCGCAGACAGTCATGCTGTCCAAGTGGCAGTGCAGCACAATTTTAATATATATATATATATATATATATTTGCACATGTGCATAGGTGCATAGGTGCACAGGTGCATGCATATGCATGCACACAATGGTGAAAGTTGCAAAAATAAACCTACTGGAAGAAGGACGTCCGGATGACCTGATTGCAATCACTGTGAGAGATGGCTGTCCAGATAGGCAAAATCATGGATTCAGAGCACAAATACATGGAAAGTACTCGATTTTCCCAGTGTTGGAAAACTCTAGGGAACCAGGACTGTGTGTTCACACAAATGTGGGTCAAATTGCTAAGGAACAAATAGCCCCACTTCCCCACACACACACATTATCTGGCATGTGTGACCGCAGCCCTTGTACAGAGACTGAGTACCCTGCTCCGGTGGGGAGGGCGGGGTATAAATCAAATGCATAAATACTCTATCGTCCCCTCTGGTCTACCAACAAATTGCACCTCTAATATACTCTGCATACGCTCTGCATGGGGTGCTGTCCTCGAGTGATCAAAATCTGCTAGTGGTCCCTGACCCAAAGAGCATCTGGCTGTCCTCAACCAGGACCAGGGCCTTTTTGGCCCTGGCCCCGGTCTGGTGGAACACTCTTCCAGAAGAGATCAGGGCCCTGTGGGATCTGGTACAATTCTGCAGGTAGGGTTGCCAGGTCTGGGTTGGAAAATACCTGGAGACTTTGGGGTGGATCCAGGATAGGGTGGGGTTTGGGGAGGGGAGGGGCCTCAGCATGGTACAATGCCACAGAGTCCACCCTTCAAAGCAGCCATTTTCTCCAGGGGAGCTGAACTCTGTCAGCTGGAGATCAGTTGTAAACATGGGAGATCTTCAGGCCCCACCTGGAGGCTGGCAACCCTATCCAAAACAGAGTTGTTCCACTGGGACTCCGGTTGAGGGCAGTACCAGGCCCCTAGGCAATAGGCTATAGCTAGAGTCTGGCCTCCCCCTCTTTCCCTTCCCCTCCTGCTTTCCCTCCTTCTTCCCTTCTCAGTCATTCTGTATACTACCCACGTGAATTTTATGCCTTGTTTTTATGGATTTGAGTAATTATATATTGTATTTAGAAGATTTTACATTGTGTATTTATAATATGCTGTCACCCAGTCTGAGCCGGTTTCAGGGAGAGCGGGCTATAAATGGAATTAAAATAAATAAATAGATATCGCCATGGGGCCTTCTGTGTTCACAAAGCCAGATGCCTTGTCAAAACACCTTCTCTTTGGCAGATGAAATGGCAGGCCCACCACACAATAGTAATCCTAAAATCGCCTCAGAATCTAAAAGCGAAAGCTGCATTCTGGAAAACTCCCTTCCCACAGGCTGCGTCTTGCCAGCTGGTCCCGGGATTGCTTTCACTTCCTCTAGCCAAATTCAAATGGCCTCTTTATTCATACTCAGATCGAATTCCAAACCTATTTCAGCTCTGATTCAGGCAAAGGGGTGTGACCCCCTCAGCTAGGTTTGACTGCCTCTTAATTAGCATTCATTGCTAATAGCCAAGCCAAGCCAAAGCAAAACGGAGTCTTTGAATAACAGGAAAAATTGCTCATAATAACGTGTTTAGTACCAATTCTCTTCTAGGCACAGGACACAAAACTGACAGTCCGCGCTCCTGAAAATCACTGTTTTTCTGGCCCAACGTTATCTCAGCTCTCCAATTTCTAAGCATAATACAATGTCTGCAGTTTATATCCTTACAGCAGGGCTTTTCCACAGGTGGCTTGTGAGTGGTAGTTTGCCGGTTGTTGCAGGGTAGCTCAGGCGACACCTAGAAGACTCAGGGAAAAAATTGCAAGATCTGACCTATGCTTTATATTTAAAAAAGAAAAAACTTTTATTTCATAGTATTTAAATTTTAAAATATTGGGTACAGACCAGATGGGGATTAACCAGATGGTCTCTAAGGACCATATCTTACAGCTCAATACACATTGCTACTAGATATGTCAACATAACATTAAATGAACTGTCTAGGTCTGCTTTGCATAATCAATATGTTGTTTCGATGTGACCTACGTAGTTCAACATTTATTTTCTTCTGACAATTTTCAGACGTCTCTTTTGAGCAGGGAGCACTGAACCCTCAAGATCTCATTTTGGGTAAAGTGTGTGCGCACTCGAGCATCGGATCTTATCAGTTTTGGCTACTGTGTGGAGTGTTGCTCCACCACCCCAGACTCATGACAGGGCATTGGTCAGTAGCAAATGATGCTGTTTGCACACTTTGATGAGCAATCTGCATTAATGCTTCCTCTGTGCACCAGATCCCCCCCCCGGAGACATTTCACTAATCTCTTAAAGTCTCCCCCCCCCATGGATCATTGCAAAAGTTGGCTTGAAACTCAACATCAAAAAAACTAAGATCATGGCATCCGGCCCCATCACTCCTTGGCAAATAGAAGGGGAAATCATGGAAGCAGTGACAGACTTCACATTCCTGGGATCCAAGATCACTGCAGACTGTCACTGCAGCCATGAAATTAAAAGATGCCTGCTCTTTGGGAGCAAAACGATGGCAAACCTAGACAACATAATAAAAAGTAGAGACATCACCCTGCCAACAAAAGTGGTTAAAGCAATGGTATTCCCAGTAGTAATGTATGGCTGGGAGAGTTGAACCATAAGGAAGGCCAAACGCCGAAGAAGAGATGTGTTTGAATTATGGTGCTGGAGAAGACTCTTGAGAGTCCCTTGGACTGCCAGGAAATCAAATCAGTCAATCCTAAAGAAAATCAACCCTTTCTGCTCCCCGGAAGACCAGAAACTGAAGCTGAAGCTCAAATATTTTGGCCACCAAATGAGAAGGGAGCACTCACTGGATGCTGGGAAAGACTGAAGGAAAAAGAAGAAGGGGACAGCAAAGGATGAGATGGTTAGACAGTGTTACCGATGCAATGAACATGTAATTAAGCAGATTCTGGAGCACGATGGAAGACAGAAGGGCCAGGCATGATGTGGTCCATGGGGTCGTGAAGAGTCGGACTCAACTGTGTGACTGAATAACAACAACCCCTTCTCCTGACAGCTCTTAGGTGCATCATGAAGCCAGAATGTGGAAATCACTCTAGGCAAAATTAGGTATTTATACATGTTCCCAATCATTGCCTTTGCCATGAAATGATCACTTTTCCCCAGGGTGATACCTATTGAATCCCCAGGACTGTCCAAATAGATTCTTATTAGAGAGTAAGTCTCCGTCAGTTGTCACTCTTCTCATACATAGTACTAGGCTGCACATCCCTTTGTGTCTGATATGGGACTCCCACTTTTTTTACAACTTAAGAAAAATGCACCCTGCTTAGTAACCAGAGGCAGCATTCTGTTGTAATTGCTTTTATTTTCACAGCTAACTTTTAGGGAGAAGTGGAATGAGGGTGATAAATCAAACCCAGCGGTGAAGGCCACTCAGAGGAACCTTGAGTAGACACTTACTGCTGGGCAAACACCACGCTATCCATCTGGAATATATGGAGAGGGAGGAAACTATGGGTTTTTTTCAAAGAAAGAAAAACTTTTTCGGTGTCCTTCACAGCAGCCTCCTGGAACATCCTGGCACTGTTGCCATGACCAGGCTGAGCACAAAGAGTTACAAAGGGTCAGTAGACTTCTAGCTACAGGCAAAGAGTGAGTTTAGGCAGACCGCAAAGTTGCCGTTGTGCTTCAGAGTCAATGAGTTCTTTCCCCGGGGGGTTGGGATACAAAGGTCTGTCACAGGGCTGCCGGCAATACTGCTTCTGTGGCGTGGCAGCAGGAGGGGGGGCGGGATTTTTGAAAAAAATATTAAACTGTTTCTCGAAGATTGAAATAGAATACAATGCAGCTCTTAGTAACGCATGAATGAAAAACAATTACAAAACGATCATTAAGTCTGTGGTGAATCAAGGATTGCCGTTACAAGTTATCTGCCAATTTTGAGCTTATCGTTCAAATAATTAAAAATAAAAAATAAATGGAGTTCAAGCCAGTTTTAAGGATCCTTCAACTACTTCATGGTAAAGATAGAAGGTGTGTGCAGGGCTGTTTTTGGGCAGGAACACACAGGAACGGAGTTCCGGCTGGCTTCTGAGTTGGCCTTGCCTACAGCCTCACCCCCCCCTTGGGTTTCCCAGGCACCTTGCAAGTCGGGGGGCACCTGGGGAAGCCAAGCTGAACCAGGGAGCGAAGGCAGTTTAAACTGCCTCTCCTCCTGGGGAAGCTAATCCAGAAACTGTCTTCCTTCTCTCGGGTTCCCCATGTGCCCCGCAAGCCGTGGGGCACTTGGGGAGGCTGTTCCTGGGAGGGAGCTGCGCTGTCAGGGGTGTGACTTAATATCCTAATAAGTTTCTGATGTTGGGTGTGGCCTGTCATGCTAATGAGATCCTGCTGGGCTTTTTCTACAAAAAAAAGCCCTGGGTGTGTGAATCAATTAACGGTGTTTTCTGTAATGCTCCTTCTGGGTCAGCAAAAGCATCTAACCATGATGACCATTTGGTCATAATACCAGTACTGGTTAACCTGTCTGTCTTGCTGTACGATCCAGTCTGAGTTCTTGTCCAGTAAAAAATATTCCCATACCTTTTGGTACCACTGATGCATCGAGGGGAGATTCTGTAATTTCCAATTTGAAACAAGCACATGTTTTGCTGCTGCTAAAAGGGTGGAAATGAGGTCTTTAATATTTTAAGGAATCCTGATTCTTGGCCATAAGTCCAAAAGAATTAAGGCTGGGTCTTTAGAGATATAATCAGGGCTTTTTTTGTAGAAAAACCCAGCAGGGACTCATTAGCATAATAGGACACCCCCCGACAGCCCAGCTCATTAGCATATCAGGCTACACCCCCATGTTACCAGAAGTGTGGTCATCCAGCCACACCCACCTTTTGCTTCTTATTCTGTTTACCTTGTTTCTTGTCAAAACCCCAGGGCTTTTTTGTAGCAGGAACTCCTTTGCATATTAGGCCACAAACCCCTAAGGTAGCCAATCCTAATGAGTTTCTGCTGCTGGGTGTGGCCTGTTATGCTAATGAGTTCCTGCTGGGCGTGGCCAACTTGGGAGCCAGCTGGAACACCATTCCTGTGCGTTCCTGCCCAAAAATAGCCCTGGATATAATGACTTGTTATCAAATGAGTTTGTGATATGGTTTCACTCCAAAACCGATTAACCTTACTACATGACCACCGCCAATGGTAAAAAGAGCCTTTTGCCCCACATAGTTTCGAGCATGATGATGACATGTGTGGATTAATACATGAGAGTTTGGATGGGGTGCAATGCCAATGAAGCAAAAAAAATAAATTGCCTGTTGTTGAATAGGTAAGGAACGTGAGGTATAACTTGGTGAGGTCCAAATCTTTTCCCATTGATAAGTAGTAAGATTTATACCCTGATCTTTTTGCCATGCCACTTGGTATGATGTTAAAGGGAGTTTTGTATCCAGTAATAAAGCTTTATAAGGCACTGAAATTAGGCCTTTTGAGCAAAGAGATTTAGAGTTCATGCCACGTTCCAAATTTGTAAGAGGTCTATTCAAACTTTCCCGTAAAGTAGGAGAGTGAAACAAATGGGAAATTTGAAGATATTCAAGCCAGGGTAGACCAGAATCACATGATTGTTCCAAAGTTGCTTTCTCTCTAAGTCATCCATTGGAAGAGATATCTATAAAATGAGTTAGATTAGCGGCGCGCCAGAGAGGGTATGGGGGGGAGGGAATTAGCATTGCATGCACGGTGACTTTACGTCCAGGAAAAACCTGGAAGTGCTGTTGGGTTGCTCTAGGAATTGCCAGAAACTCAATGATAAAACTGGTTTTGCTGGAAATGACATCATGGCACACACGATGCAGTGCACCTCCCATGTGCCTACCCCACTGGTTGCTGGGCATAGTCTGGCAAGCCTAGTATATGAAGATGTTGCCTCTGGTATGAAAAGTATGGCTAGCCTGTTGTATAATGGACAGCCTACCTTTTTGTGGATGTCTGGCAGTTGTTCCAATGCACTTTCTTTTGCATGCATGTCCCCACATTTTTATTTATTTCTATTTATTATTTTAGACTTATATCCCACCCTCCCTATAAATGGGCTCAGGGGGGTGACATCATATAAATATATAAACAGTCTACAACTTTCATTTAAATATCACACAATCAGCATCATAAGAACACAAGAGAAGCCAATGTTGGATCAGGCCAATGGCCCATCCAGTCCAACACGACATCACACTGTAGCCAAAAATACCAGGTGTCATCAGGAGATCTATCAGTGGGGCCAGGGCACCAGAAGCTCTCCCACTGTTGCCCCCCCAAGCACCAAGAATACAGTGCATCACCTGCCCCAGACTGATAGCTAATAGCCACTGATGGACATCTGTTCCATATGTTTATCCAAGTCGATTCTCAGGGGGGGCGAATGTCTAAGAACTAAAAACTGCCTGATAAGAAGGGGTGGGAGGAGGGAGGAGGCCAGTCCTGATGGAAAGCCCATCCTCAACCGTAGGCCTGGCAGAACAACCAGGGCCGGCTCCAGGTATTTCTGCGCCCTAGGCGGGGGCAGATCCCAACCTCCCGGTTGGGCCTGGAGACCCAGCCATACCGCCCCCCCTCCTCTCCCCCCCCAGGGAGGAGGGGGAGGGCGGGCAAGCTGTGCTCTGGCTGGCCGCCGCAGGCCGCTTCCTCCTCCTCCTCCTCCTCTTCCCCCCCCAGGGAGGAGGGAGAGGGCGACTTGCGCCCTCGGTGGGCGCTTTTCTGCGGCGGCGGCAGCAGGGAGACCCTGCTAGCCACCGCCAGCGGCTTCCTCCTCCTCCTCCTCCTCCCCCCCACGGAGGAGGGGAGGGCGACTTGCGCCCTCGGTGGGCGCTTGTTTTCTGTGGCGGCGGCAGCAGGGAGACCCTGCTGGCCGCCGCCGGCCGCTTCCTCCTCCTCCTCCCCCCCCAGGGAGGAGGGGGAGGGCGACTTGCGCCCTCGGTGGGCGCTTTTCCGCGGCGACAGCAGCAGGGAGACCCTGCTGGCCGCTGCCGGCCGTTTCCTCCTCCTCCTCCTCCCCCCCCAGGGAGGAGGGGGAGGGCGACTTGCGCCCTCGGTGGGCACTTTTCCATGGCGGCGGCAGCAGGGAGACCCTGCTGGCCGCAGCCTGCCACTTCCTCCTCCTCCTCCTCCTCCCCCCCCCAGGGAGGACAGGGAGGGCGACTTGCGCCCTAGCCGGGCGCTTTTTCGCAGAGGGGTGCCCGGTTAGGGCGGCGGCGGGAGGCTTTTGGGGGGGGAGCGGGGCGCCATTTGGCGCCCCTGAGGCCGGCGCGCCCTAGGCAAGCGCCTAGTTTGCCCAATGGGCGATCCGGCCATGAGAACAACTCTGTTTTACAGGCCCTGTGGAATTCCATCAAGTCCCGCAGGGCCTGGATCTCACTTGAAAGAGTGTTCCACCAGGTTGGAGGCAGGCCCAAGAAAGCCCTGGCTCTGGTTGAGGACAGCCAGATGCTCCTGGGGCCGGGGATCACCAGCAGGTTTTTATCACCTTGAGCGTAGTGATCTTTAGTTGGTGTACCAGGAGAGGCTGTCCCAAAGGTATGCTGGTCCCAGACAGTTCAGGTCATTAATGTAGGTTTAAAAAAAAAAATCTACCATTCAGTATTCCTCAGTCCTTAGTAATGCTAATGGCTGCTGGTCTGTTTTGTTTGGCAGTGTTTTTGTGTGTGCAGGTTTTTGGGGTTTTTTAAAATGCCAACTGGCTTGATAGCCATTCAGATTGTTCCTAGCCAAACAGAAAGGACCTGGGGATTTGTTCACATGTGATCCTGACAGTCAAAGAACAGAAGCTTGGCCACTGAACATGGTCAATGTGAAATTCATGGCATTCTTAATGACTAGTCCTCTTGCTGACAGGCTTTATTATCTAGGGTTGCCAGCTTCCAGGTGGGAGCTGGAGATCTCCTGGGGTTACAACTGATCTCCAGACAACAGAAATCAATTCCCCTGGAGAAAATGGATGCTTTGGAGGGTGGGTTCTATAGCATTATACCATGGTGAAGTCCCTCCCCTCTCCAAACCCCATCCAATAAATCTCCAAGAATGACCCAAGTGGGAGTTGGCAACTCTGTCATTATCCCATCTTTCTCCTGATACCTCCTTTGCTTCCTCTGACAAGACTCTGCCCTGTTGCTCACTGGCACTCTTGCTACTTGCTACTTGCAAAGAAGGAGTATCACTAGGATTGCTAGCTCCGGGTTGGGAAACACTTGGAGATTTGGGGTGGGGGTGGATCTGGGAGAGGGCGGGGTTTGGGGAGGGGAGGGACCTCAGCAGGGTACAATGCCACAGAGTCCACCCTCCAAAGCAGCCATTTTCTCCAAGGGAACTGACCTCTGTTGTCTGAAGATCAGCTGGGAAAATGAGAGGTCTCCAGGCCTCAGCTGGGGATTGGCAACCCTATCACCTTCAACCAAACCTTGGAGATGGGCTTTCAGATATTCGCTTCAGCTGACAATCCGATTCCCCCCATTTTTAAGAAAACAGAATTCATTCCCACTCCCCCATAATGAATGTACATCTATTAGGACATATGAGACTATTGAGGAAGGAAACAAAAAGGAAATGCTTTTTAAAGGATTATGGGCCTCCCTAGTGTTGCAGGCTTCAGTGCATCCAATGTACATAACGACCAGATGTTTGATTAAGTGCTGTTGCTAAAACACACCAGAGCCCAGTTGGATGTTTAAATAACCTTTTACTGCTCTGTGGATTTTTATTCTTTAGCCTTCATTTCCCTACGTGATCCGTTTATGCAAGTGGCTGAAAGGAGGTTAAGGCTGCCAAATCCAAGTTGGGGGATTCCTGGAGATTTGGGGGTGGAGCCTAGGGAGGGCGGGGTTTGGGGAGGGGTGGGACCTTAGTGGGTGTACGATGCCATGGAGTCCACCCTCCGAAGCAGCCATTTTCTGAAAGGGAACTGGTCTCTGTAGTCTGAAGGTCAGTCGTAACTCCAGGAGATCACCAGGCCCCGCCTGGAGGTTGGCAGCCTGGATGGCAGCACAGTGCAGAAGCGAGAGGACTGTTCATCAATTGCAGCTTCAATCTGTGGTATTTTACTACAAGGACCCCAGTTTGCCATCCTTCTGGCTCAGTGCACACATAACAGGAAATGACGGTGTTATTTCTCTGTGATGATTTTGTCAGATCAGGATTCACCTTGGAGATGATCACTCAAGCCCTGGTTTGTCTTGACAAATGCCGGTTTCATTACCTTTGCTCTGCATCTGGGAACGGGTAGTCAACATCGAAGAACAAACCAGGAGTAAGCAAGGATGTCTGTGCGAACACATCATATGAAACTTTAGTTAAGAATTACGGGACTCCTTCCCCAGGATGATTTAGGGTTGCCATTCCCCTGATGAAGGCAGGGGTTCCCCAATTTTGGGCCCCCTGGTTTGCCTGCTGGCCAGCTGGCTAGTGGGGGAGCCCTGCCCTTGAAGAGCTCTGCAAGTCCAACATGCCTGGCACAATGATGTAACATGGAGGTGACTCCCTTGCGCCGGGCACGTTGTGGGGGGAAGCACTAGCATTCTGCCAAAAACTCCATGGTGACGAAAGAGTTTTTTGTGGAATGCTGTAGCAACCCCCCACGACGTGCCTAGTGCAATGACATTACTCCCAGGTGATGTCACATGGCGTGTGTACAAAGTGTGCATGCAAAAGATCCAGCCTGGAGCCCCCGCCAGAAAAGGGTAGGGACTTGGCAACTGTAGGGCGATTTGCTTGTCTTTGGGTGATTTCCCACTAAAGCTGCCGCGGGGTTGCGCCGCCGTTTGCCCCGAGATTTTTAGTCAATTTCACACCCGAAGCCGCGGGGCTGCATTTTGACCCGCGGCTTCGCTCGATTCCCCGCAGTTTCGTAATCCTCAAAAAACAGGATTACGAAACTGCGGGGGAAATCGGGCGAAGCCGCGGGTCAAAATGCAGCCCTGCGGCTTCGGGTGTGAAATTGACTAAAAATCTCGGGGCAAACGGCGGCACAACCCCGCGGCAGCTTTAGTGGGAAATCACTGTCTCTCACTGTGTCCCATCAGCAGGTGGAGATTTCTGTCTTGCTTGGTGTTCTCAAAGTGACCCAGATGGACCCTTTTCCCCATTCATGTCTTCATATGCTTGTGTTTTGTTGAATTGTTTTTATTGTTTTAGAAATCTGCACTTCAAAATGTGTTTCTAAGTTTCAGTCTTCGCAGCCTTGGGCACCCTGAACAGTGTGGAAAGGCAAGCATAAAATATTTTAAATAAATAAAGACTAACTGTGGTTAATCAACCAACTTCAAACCATGCTTCAGATATTGCTTTGATGGTCCCTATCTACAAAGAGTTAGTGAGGTAGCTGATGTCCACACTGATGTCCACACACTATCACACTGATCATAGTTAAATTAAGTTACAGTTTCATATGATGGCTGAACTGACTGTATGCAATAATGAATGGGAGGTATAGGCAAAGATCCAGCCACTTTCTACAGTCCTTCCCATCCCACTGTTAGTGGATCCCGGAAATGCCTTAAGGAGATGCTGAAAGACCTGTCTATCCCAGCTCCAGAAAAGACTGGGCAACCAATCTGTACACCCAGCACCATTTTAAATACTCTTCTTCCTTGACAAGGGAAAGAATAGTGTGGTAACAACAATGTAGAATGTGGCCCCACAGAGAACAGATAGGGAGTTAAAGGAAAATGGGAAGAACTCCTTCCCCCCACTTCCTTCAAACTCATCCTGGATTCTCTCGTGCTACGGAGCCGGAGCAAAAGGAAGTACAAGAGAGAAGGGTGTGAATGATCTCAGAAATGATGGCAAGATCAGATGTGTTTACTGTAGAGGTGCCAGAGCCTCCCTTTGGAGGCAGGCCCTCCCCCCCTGCCAAGCCCTGCCCCCAGCTGCCCATTAGCTGGCTGGCAGAGGGATTTACCTGAAGAAAGAGAAAAGCCCAAGCTTCATCACAGGCAGGAAGTGATGTCATCACACCAGCGACATCCCGGTGATGCTCTGGTATTTGGGGAAAACTCTATGGCAGAAGCCGGTTTCACCATAGAGTTTTTTCCCAAATACCAAAGCATCGCAGTGACATCACAGCATGGTGATGTCACTTACCATGCAATGCTGGCAATGAGGCCTGGACCTTTCTCTTTCTCCAGGTAAGTCCCTCCACAGTCCCTGCTGGTTGCCAGAAGGGACCTGGATCTCTGGTTTACAGAACTGCCTGTGTAAAGTGCCGTCAACTCACAGCTGATTTACGGTGACCTCAAAGGTTTTTAAGGTGGTTCACCATCACTTGCTTCTTCGTACCAACCCTGCACTTCCGTGGTGGTCTCCCGTCCAAGGACTAGCCAGGGCCAACCCTGCTTAGCTTCTGAGATCTGACAAGATCGGGCTAGCCTGGGCTATTCAGTTCGGGGCACTGAATTGTCTGTTTACTTAAAATGTTTCTGTTATGCCTGCTGGCCCATACAGTTTTCCAGTTGGCTAGTTCTAGTTGATGATTCACTGCTTCCAAATTTGGCTGAGGGGGCATACGAAGCTGAAGGCCTCTCTTCTTTTTTTTCCCTAATTGACACTCCGTTCTTCCCAGTGCAGCTTCTAAATCTGATTGACAAATGTGGGAATTGCACACTCTGTCCCTCCTCCCGCTGATGCCTCCCCACAGGGAGAGCCGCGCTGTCAGTTTACTTGTGCTGATCTACAAGTAAAGGGACCCGACCACAATGTGGAAAGACGGGCTGACTTTTAAAAGCATTTTGCCGGCATTGCTCTCACTGATCTAAATTGGGTTTCTGTTAGCTGACCAAGCCTTTCCTTGTGCTTTCATGTTGCTTATCTTTGTTAGTTCCAGTGTGGGGCTTTTTCAGACTCCAATCGCTGTAAGCAGACTCATGAGTTTTGTTCTGTCTCTTCCAAAATGTACATTCTTTTTTTACTTCTTGACAATTCCAGCGCATGCGGCTGCCTCAAACACTGGGTTTCTAAACAGAGATGAGGATATGATGTGGTACTTGGTTTCAAGGGCTCTGTAGCCTTCTTCTGCCTACACTTTCAAGCTTTGACTTTGAGGGAAGTTGCGATCGGGGGGGGGGGAACTATTCCTGGCTTTGCTTAAATACCATGTAAAACTGGTGCTTTCCCTTTGGAAAGGTCCCTGTGGTCCATTAAACTGCCTGCAAATTAAACAGTGGCACTAAAGAAGGCTGCTTATAACTCCTCCGGGGGATGGAGCTCTTTGGTGCATGTATTACTGTGACCTACAAGCTATAGGGCAGTAGCGACAAAATTACTTCATTAACAGTGACATTAGTACCTGATTGCTCACTGCACATCCAGAGAATTTGCTGAAGACAGAATGGAAAAAAAAAAAAACACCCTAAATTATGCAACTGTTTTTCTCTAAGTTGTACGTTTTTTCTTCTTCTTAATCTCTGATTTCAGGTTCTATGATATGGCGTGTATTGGACACAGAAAACTACAAAAAGTGTCTACAAAATAAGGGCATGTGGCAAAATAGGCTTGCAATACCATACTAGGATACCACCTATTTTGTCTAAGTGGTAGAACCGGTGTGTGTTTGTGTGTGTGTGTGTGTGTGTGTGACATGGTGTAGCTTGATCTTGTCAGATTTTGGAAGCTAAGCCGGGTCAATATTTGGATGGAAGTTCGCCAAGGAAGGGTCCACAGAGGAAGGCAATGGTATGTCACCTGTGCTTCTCACTTGCCTTGAAAGTCCCTTGTTGGGGTCGCCATAAGGCTGTTGCAACTTGACAGCACATAGTATGTACATAGTAGATCCAGGTAGGACATTTCACTTATTCCTATACCACCACTACCATGACTCTGAACTTTTCGTTAAACTGCTCCTCTGAATATGTAATCTCAGCTTTCCTCAATTTTCTAGTGAAGTCTCACTTTAGGGACAAATCATTTCTTAAACTTCTTCCTGGTGATCATATGGACGAGAGGTTGACTAGACATTGTCGACATCATTGACAGGTTCACATGGTGTGGGGTTTCTTGTAGGACTGCTTCAGACTAGAGTTGCCACAAATTTCACAGCAAATGTATTTGGCAGTCAAATTCACCTTGCTGAACTGTGGCAATCAGACAGGAGCCAATTAGCAGGTTTGTTCGGCACCAGATGATTAGAATGCCTGCCACACAGGTTTACTTTTTTTTGTTGTTGTTGTTCAACAGTGCACATGCATGAAAACAGATCGGCAGCCATTGACATTGCTAAGGACTATGTAGACAAACACTGTGCAGCAAGATTTCTTTTGATTATGAGTGACTTAGATGATTTGTGACTGATTTCACTCTCTATTTAAACAATTGTTTGCTGAGTAGAGGAGCAGTGTGGGAATGAGCAGAGGAAGTCAAACAACTTTGGGCTGTGTCAGGACACACATGTTCATAAAGGTGATACTGTACTTTTAGGAAGGAATATGTTGAAGCCACCTGTCCAACAGCCATGAATGGCTCAACGAACAGTCTGTTGAAAAACTGGCTCCTTGTTCATAACTGGCAAACAGGATGCAAGGCAAACTGGTGCCTGTTCAAGCATCCCTACTCTAAACTGGAGTTGGAAAAACCCACATGATGGTGTTTCTCCATGTTAAAAAAGTAAATTCCATGTAGAAAACTAGCATGTTGCGGTAATAACTAGATTAGAACCTATTTCTCTGTTAGCAAGCTTTGTGACTTTTTCAAGCATTCTGACAAGAGCTTTACCATCTGCAGTGTGTAGCGCAATAACCAAAAGCCATGATGATTTGTGGATCACATGATTTTGCAGAGCATGTACATGAACTCCAACCCCTTGAAAACAGGGCCATGCCAGTCTCTATCACAACATTCATACTTATTACTGGGCCATTGTGGAGTACAGCAATCACTGCAACAGCTCCTACAACACTAAAAGAAAATCAGAAGGCGGCCTTTAGAGATTGTGTCTTGGTCAGACCCAGAACTGGTCCATAGCTCAGATGATGCAATCATCCACTTGGGGTACCAAATTGGAGGAGGCAGCTTGAAAGAAGACATGTGCCATTACCCCAAGATTCAGAGTGAACAGCAGAGGAGCTTTCTTGGAGGCCACCCTGAGCCATTGTGGGGCACAAGAGGAGGGTGTTTGGGACAGCAAAAAGCCTCAAGCCATCCCTGGTGGAACCTCCATAGAGTATAACGGAGACTCCTCATCCCATGATGCTAAGCCCCTTTCCAAGCCAATGATCCCCGTGATAAGCTCTGGGGACATCCTTGTTGACAAGGTTCATCTGCTTGAACAGCGTGCAGTCATAACATTTCACCCTTGTATGGGATAACACGTAAATGATTGATCGAGCTTTAGACTCGGCAAACGCTAATGTATGATACAGAAGCGGGGCTATTATGTTTGCTCCCTGCGTGCTCGTGCTCTTTTATTTCTCTCTTGTCCAAATTATATTTGACATTCAATTTAAAATCCAAAAGAGGCAATGAGAGCCCATAACATAATGTCTGGAAAGCTGTTGCGTATGTGACATTTAGCAGAATGGACGGTTTTCATTAAAAACACTTTTCAGCTGCCCTGTTTTGCTTTGGTCTGTTCGTAAAAAAATACACCGGTAGAAGGAATCTTCTCTCTGTTCTGTCCCCCCCCCCATCACCTGGATTTTAAATCTGTGGTTTTCTCAGTGTCTTCAGGAGTTGCATTGGGTGTTTTTGCATTGTTGTCAACAAAGGTACATTGTGAAAAATAATCTCAAGGGGTTGGATCAAAAAGGTGCAATTTTGATGGAACTTCCATCCCTGAAAGAGAGGAAAGCAATTTCTATGGATTTCTTGCTACCACTGAAGACCCCCAGTTTGCTTCTCACACTGTTCCACCAGAAGCAAATACTGGGGAGGGGGCTCAGTGGGGTGTGGCTGGATAGGGAGATGTCCCATCCCTCCAGCTTCACTCCACTGGCATTACTTTGGATCCAGTCTGAGAAACTTTGGGTCTTTTTAACCACACAAGAACCTTCATTTTGATGTTTCTACCTAGATGTTCTGCGGATGACTGTCATCATTTTCTGAAAATCCTAGCATGTAGACTGAATATATATCAAGTAGCAGAAAGATCATGGGGCCTGATCTCACAACACTGAAAGAAGATGGGAGAAGCAGGGTGTCCATCTTTCAGGGACATAAAAAGTTCAAGCCCAGGGGCACCTTTAAGACCAACAAAGTTTTATTCAAGGTATAGGTTTTCATGTTCATGCACATCATTATGTATCAAGGTAGACCACGGACGCAGTCAGGCTCGCACATGGCCAGGCGGACAAGCCGAGCTTCACATCCCAAAGACAATAGCAGAGAAGGATCCGAGAACTCACCTATCGGCCAGCCTGGATTCTAATAGAGAACCAATAGGGGGGAGTTGTTTGTAAATAAACCAATCATGGGTGTGGCTGTGGGTATTGGGTGTGTTTAGAAGGGGGATATAAGTGGGCCAGGTGGACAAGCTGAGCTTCACATCCCAAAGACAATAGCAGAGAAAGATCCGAGAACTCACCTATTGGCCAGCCCGGATCCTAACAGAGAACCAATAGGGGGAGTTGTTTGTAAATAAACCAATCACGGGTGTGGGTGTTGGGTGTGTTTAGAAGGGGGATATAAGTGGGCCAGGCAGACAAGCCGAGCTTCACATCCCAAAGACAATAGCAGAGAAGGATCCGAGAACTCACCTATCAGCCAGCCCAGATCCTAACAGAGAACCGATAGGGGGGAGTTGTTTGTAAATAAACCAATCACGGGTGTGGGTGTGAGTGTTGGGTGTGTTTAGAAGGGGGATATAAGTGGCCAGGGGCTACGCTAGTCATCTCAAGTTCTCCTGTGCACTAATAAAGTCTGAGCTGAAATCACTCTGCCATGTGTCAGTCTTGGTACTTTATACAGATGAAAGCTTAGACCTTGAATAAAACTTTGTTGGTCTTAATTTTTTTTTTCCTGATGCTTCAGGCCAACACGGCTGCCCACATGAATCTATCTTTGAGGAACATGTTAATCTGAAAAGACATAAAACGACAAAGGTCTTCTCTCCGCCGTTTCCACCTGAAGATCTCTGTTTCAATTTCACTTCCCCTTCATGCAAATCATATCCATGATACTTTATTTTCATGCCGTTTTCTGTTTCCATTTTCCCCATGAAATCAATGCATTTTTCAACATTACTGGGGCAGTAAAGCAGCATTATAGGTATATTGCACATATCCGTTGTGCACACTGAATCATATACATTGCTTTAAAAAAACCTGTATGACACAGTACAGACCAATCTACAAAACCAAGAGCTAAAAGCAGAGAGCTAAAACCATTGGCAACATATAAATTCATGTCAAAAGAGACGAAGTAAGGAATAATTGGTCATCCCTACTCAGAAGCAGCAATCATAGCAAATCCCACCCATGATATCGTGCCACTTTCCCTTTTTCACTGCTGGGGGTTGAGTTGACCCAGCTCAGCCAACAAATGTGGCAGAGGCGGATGGATTTCCCAAGCAAACTGGAAACCACGGAGCACATGTTGTATGTGTGAGTGTGTGTGTTAAGTGCCGTCAATTTGCTTCTGACTCATAGCAACCCTGTGAATTAATGACCTCCAAAAATGGCCTCTCAAAAAGTGGGCTGTGGTGGCTCAAGTGGTTAAGATGCTGAACTGCAGACTGGAAGGTTGGTAGTTCAGCAGTTCGAGACACGAGTGCCGCATGACAGAGTGAGCTCCCGTCTCTGGTCTCAGCTCCTGCCACCCTAGCAGTTCGAAAGCAAGAAATTGCAAGTCGATAAATAGGTACTGCTTCTGTGGGAAGGTAACGGCATTCTGTGCACCTCGGCGTCTAGTCATGCCAGCCACATGACCACAGAAATGTCTTTGGACAGCGCTGGCTCTTCAGCTCGGAAATGGAGATGAGCACCGCATCCCTAGAGTCGGATTCACCTGACTTTCGAGGAAGGGAGACCTTTACCTTTAATTTACCTTTGTAAGCCCTATTTTAACAGCCTTGCTCTGATCTTGCCAAGCCAACTGAGGGCAGTGCCTTCCTTCACTGAGCCAATCCATCTCATGTTGGGCCTTCCTCTTTTTCTGCTGCCTTCAACTTTTTACAGCATGGTAGTCTTTTCCAGTGATTCTGCTCTTCTCATAATGTGATCGCCTCCGTTTAGTCATTTTAGCTTCTAGGGAGAATTCAGGCTTGATTTAATCTAGAACCCACTGATGTGTCTTTTGGGCGCTCCACAGTATCCATAAAAATCTCCTCCAGGGCCACATTTCTAGTTTTTCTCCCTCTGTGTTCATCCCTCTGTACATTCTACATCCAAACCTCATGCTGACCCTCAAAGCCAATGGTAGTAGCCAAGTCCATAGGAAAGGGGGCCTCCCCCCAAGAAAGTACATGCCCCATGTCTTTGTTTGTGACCCACAATAGAGTAGAAGGATTTATGGTGTGCCACCAATTTAAGCAGTCACCTGTACCCATCTTTCAATTTACTGTCTGCATAAGTCACTAAGAAGATGCAAATAATACATGCACAGGCTCTGTGTGTGACAGTGGGAAACATGAGGTCCTGGCTATAGAGACAAGCCTAGGCGCATGCTTTTCTCAAGTGATGTTTCTCATGGTGGTGGATCACCATGCATGTCAAAAGAGATGAAGTAAGGAACAGTCCGTCATCCCTTCTCAGAAGTAAGGAACAGTTGGTCATCCTTTCATCTCTCCTCCTCACGTTAAAAGATGATGGGAGGAGCAGGGGTGTCCATCTTTGTGGGACGTGTTAAAATGTTGGTGGTTCATGGAAATATAAAGGTCAGCACTTCAATGTAAGGGAGGTTTTAGGCAAATGCCATTCCCCTTCGCACACCTTATCATTTTCTCTTCCATTTCTGCCCTCCAGTAGACAAAGCAATTAACAGAAGCTTCCATTCCAAGTTTTAAGAGGTAATTATTACCTGATTAAATACGATTTAATATTACTTTGATCGCGGAAATCATTTGATATCACTCTTTATGTGGGCACTTACATTAACTTCAGTGTGAATTACCGTTTTAAAAGGATTAACTTTCGTCGTGTTCCTGCAGAGGCCTGATTGCATCTTCTCTTCTTCCATAGAACAGACCCATGAAATTATGGCCGGGCAGTCATCCTGCTCCCACCAAAGTTTGCCAAAAGTGAAATTCGATGTGATTTTAGGAAATCCTGCCCAGATGAAACATCTGAAGGAATTCTGAGCTTAAAAGGATTTTCACACATCACTAGCATTTCTAAGCTGGTCTTTTGCCCATCTTCGCTTTGCAGCTGAAAAATGGCAAAGATAAACACAGTCCACAGTTCAGATTCCTGATAAGGCAGAAACCAAAGTCAGAAAAGAAAGCCTGGAAACTTTCTACCGTCAGGGAACCCATTCCATATCGATTTCTGTGACAAGGAACCCTTATACATTGCTCACGGGATCCCAGTGGATTGCAGAGGTTTCTAGAGACCATTTTCTTGTGCCCACACAGTTCATTCAAAGCACTTGCTCAGTTGCTTGGGCTTCAATGCTACTCCATATGAACTGTGAATGTGACCCGGAACACATCAAATCAGCTCCTGTAATTCCACAGTACAGGGTGGAAAGGCAACTGGGTATAACCTGATCTCAGATCTCAGATAAGCACGGTTGGCACTTGGGAAGAGAGACCACAATGGAAGAGGCTGCAGAGGAAGGCCATGGCCAACCACCTCTGCTTCTCCCTTCCCTTGAAAGCCCCTTGCTGGGGTTGCCATAAGTCGGCTGTGAGTTGGCAGCATTTTACACACAGAGAATAAGTGTACAGAAGAGAAACAACATCCATTCTGACTGTGGTGAATGTGGAGAGATAGTAATCCCGACGTGGAGATGGGCCAGGGCTCTTTTTGTAGCAGGAACTCCTTTGCATATTAGGCGACACACCCCTAATACAGCCAATCCTCCAAGAGCTTACAGAGCAATTCTTACAGGGGCTACGGTAAGCTCTTGGAGGATTGGCTACGTTAGGGGTGTGTCGCCTAATATGCAAGGGAGTTCCTGCTACAAAAAGAGCCCTGGATGAGACTATAGGCTTAGCTACAACTTACAAAATTCTCATGTGTATTAGTGGATGACATAATGATTTTGTATTAGATGTGCAATGGGACTTTGGGGCCTCCCAGTTGCACACAGGCCCTTTTCTGCTCAAGACCACAGAGCATGGGATGAAGTGGCCTCAGCCTCCCCTCCCCCGGCACACAAAACCCCATTTTCATATCCCCGAGCCACCCTATAGGGCCTCCAGTTGACCCCACTGTGAAAATTATGCATAACCCCATAATTAATGTGGTTTTGCAATGGAGCCCAGGGGCTGTTGGAGGGCATGAAAGCAGCATGAGAAAAAGGCTGAAGCAGGTTCTCCCCATGTGCATGGATGCCAGCAGAAAGGGGAAGGCACAGAACTCATGTCTCACGTTTGATACAAAGTCCTCATGATGTCCACCAACGAACACAAGGACTTAGGGTCACCAACCTCCAGATCTCCTAGAATCACGACTGATCTCCAGACTACAGAGATCAGATGCTCCTCTGGAGAAAAGGGCTGCCTTAGAGGGCGGATTCTATGGCATTGGACCCAACTGAAGACTGTCCCCTCCCTAAAGGCCAATCTTCCCAGGCTCCACCCACAAATCTCCAGGAACTTCCCAATCCAGTACTGGCAACCCTACAAGGACTTTGTAATGTGTACCGTTAGTTTTACCTAAAGTGCCGTTAACATTGCAATCTGTGACAGAAGCAAAGTCTTGACATCTTTTGATGACAGAAACTGAGGCTTGGTTTTGTTTCGCTTTGCCGAAATTGAAATCTCTCTGATCGTTTTAAGGTTATCTGCAGAATGCTGAGCGTCGCTGGTTATTTTCATGTCCACATAAGGACAGACAGATAGGCAGAAGTCAACAGCGCTTCCCAAATGGCCGGATGAATAAAAACGTAGCTAGAGGGATCTGCTTTCTCTGCAACCAATTCTCTTAGCAGTGTGCCCGCCTACACAGGCCGTCACAGTAACCAGCGCACATTCCTGGGTGGCTTTGTTACAATCCCTCCTGCTAACACCCTGACCTGTGTGAATGGTGTAGAAGATTTTGCACCTGCCGCCACGTTTGATGGAGCTTGACATTTGGCTCTCGCCTGTAGTAGGCAGAAAAATCTGACAACTTCCCTGCCAGGAGTTGTGACAGTTTCACTGCAGAATAAGAAAGTAGTTTTCAACGGCTCGTAGAAGTGGCCTTAAAAGAATAAAAAAAAAAATTAAACATAATCCAGAACTGGTGCTTATCCAGCAACTTATATATCACAGTTATTAGGATGAGATGAAAAGCAGTCAGACGGGAATTAGATTTCCTAAAATCTGCAGCCAGTCTTGCTATATTTCTTTCTAGGTAGAGACTAATGTGAGCTGGAGAAATGTGAATAAACTTGAAGCCTGGAGGAGGTACAATTACTTAGGAGGTGCATGGTTGGCTCATGATGGGTGGGCTTATGTTCCCTAGGAATGGTGGACACTATGACACTGTCAAGAAGTCCAAAGTCTTCCCCTACAGGGGCATAAAAAAAGAAGAAGTCCAAAGTCTTCCTGTGTAAATCATTGTGTTTAGCCATTTGGCTGAATTTTTCATCATTTGTAGGCCTGCCATGTTTTGCATTTAGGGCTTTAAACAGTCCCAGACCATCTGGTCCCTTTAGCCTAAATTTATAACCATTTAATAAACATCAGCCAACGATCAGCAGAACAAAAGATCCTCCCCTTCTGAGCAAGGCACATATGTGTAGATGAAGCATACACTGATCCTAGTTACTCAGAAGTTCCTGTCCTCAGTTCAAAGCGTTTTTTGATGGCTCGTGACTGGTCAAGAATCCAGTGTATGGTCCACCAACTATGGCTGGTGTAACTGTCTGGGAAGGAAGGTGACATGGTAAAGCCCAGTCTCATCAGATCCCAGAAGCTAAGCAGGGCCAGTATTTGGAAGGGAGTCCACAAAGGCAGATGCTGCAGAGGAAGGCTATGGCAAACCACCTCTGCTTCTCACTTGACTTGAAAGCTTCTCGTGGGGGTCACCATAAGTCAGCTGTGAATTGATGGCACTTTACACACATGGTGTGACTGTCTGGACATGGGCCACTCCATTGACTCTGGTTTGTTATCTGCATTTAGCATTTGCTCCATGGTTTTACCAAACCCACACTGGAACAGAAAAAGATGCAGTTCAAAACCACATTCAGCTATCCCAGGCCAACACTGTCGTGACTGCAGAGTCACCCCCGAATGGCCATAAAACGGCCATAAATCTATGCAGACAGCCACTATAAAATCGGAGATCAAAGGAAGTGAAAGCAGCATGCAGTCTGGACACTGCCATAAAATGCGACACTCAGTCAAAGTGAAAGTGGCATGCAATGTAGATGGGGATTTCTGTTCCAGTGTGAGTTTGGTAAGACAGCGGGCCAGAGTCTATCAGACCAGAATCTGAAGCCAAGGTTTGAAATTCTGCATTGGGAATGAGATGGTCTCACATTCTGAAGACCGGAGATAAGGACAACCATTTCAGTGGTAGCTTCCTCTCTTTGGAATTCTTTAGAGATGGCATATCTGGCCCCAGGTTTTACTGAGGGTAGGTACAGGATGAGGTAGAAGTTCTATGCTGGGAAAGCTTTATCTGAGATGTCCTCACACACTGGAGACAGGACAATCATGTTGGCAGTGGCGTCCTCTCTGTGGAATTCTTAGACCGGCTTATCTGGCCCCAGGTTTTAGGGAGGGCAGGTACATGGAGGGACTGAGAGAGGAAGAGATCATGGGGTGTTATTGGTTTCTGGGGGAGTTTTGATTTGAATGTGCCGGTGAAGTGTATCGTGGGTTTTTAAATTTCGTTTCTTGCTGCTAATTTTGTGGTAGGTGTTATCATTAATTCAGTCAAATTGTGTGTTTTTATTGTAAACACTTGCAAAAATTACTTTGGGTTAGTCAGTGGGATATTACATTTCATAAATAACATGGGGGGGGGATAAGCAGACATGTGTAGGCCAAACAGCTCAGAGTGTACTGTACTCAAAGGTGAAGAAATCAAGCTCTGTGCAGCCATGGCACTTTTTATCCAAACAACCATTTCACAGCCAGTGTGGTATCACAGTTAGTGTCAGTCTAGGTAATCAGGGGGTTCAAATCCTCTCTCTGATGTGGAATCTTGCTTGGTGACCTTTGGCTAAGTTGCCAGCCTCCAGATGGGGCCTGGGGATCTCCCGCTTTCACAGCTGATCTCCAGCTGACAGAGATCAGCTCCCCTGGAGAAAATGGCTGCTTTGAATGGTGGACTCTATGGCATTGTACTATGCTGAGGCCCTTCCCCTTCCCAAACCCCACCCTGTCCTGGATCCTTCTCCAAAGTCTCCAGGAATTTTCCAACCCAGACCTGGCAACCCTACCTTTGGCCAGTCACAAACTCTCAGCCTAACTTACATTACAGGATTGTTGTGAGAATAAAACAGGGGAGAAGAGAATAAGAATAGAAGAAGAACCCTGCTGATCAGAGCAGCAGTCCATCTACTCCAGCATCCTGTCTCACACAGTGGACAACCAGTTCCTTTGGAGGGCCAACAACAGGGCATAGAGGCTGAGGTCTTCATAAGAACATAAGTAGAGCCCTTCTGGATCAGACCAGCGGTCCATCTAGTCCAGCATCCCATCTCACACAGTGGCCAACCAGTTCCTCTGGAGGGCCAACAACAGGGCATAGAAGCCAAGGCCTTCCCTGATAAGAACACAAGAAGAGCCCTGCTGGATCTGACCAATAGTCCATTTAGTCCAGCATCTTCCCTGCCTGATATGCACTTGGCCAGAGCTCTCAGTGCCCATTGAGGGGATTGTTATGGGGCATTAACATTTCTCTTCAGGTGCTTCAGGTTACTCCTGCAGAGTTTTTAAGCAGATTGCAACATGTCCCAAGATCCAGTAATTTTGTAGAACATAGTACTAAACAGATTTCTTTTGGATGCAAGTTCTCAGATGAAGTTATTTCTATTCTGTAGAAACATAATTTTCCTTTTTTGGGGGGAAGGGAACTATAAAGGATTCCAGCACTCCTGACTGGAACTGCATTTCTATTCAATAAACATTTTTCTCTTATAACATTTTCCCCCATCTGGATGAAGATATGCTATTTATTTTCAATGGCTTTTACCTGTCATTTGTACTCTTTAAGTTCTATGCATGCATGTAAACTTTTTAAAAACTGCATTTGCATTGAACTGTTTTCTGATATTCAAGGTACAGGAATGAGATTAAAGACAGAAACAGACATGGCTGTATTGGACATCCTGGCTCAGATGCTGAAATCCTTCTGAAGGATTCCCCGGTGTGTGACTCACTCAGACATCTGAAGATGGTGTCCTCAAGCCCACCAAACTGAAGGCTGTCCTTGGATGTTGTAGGAATTGGCATGTGGCTGGTTCACACATTGCAGAGGGAAAGAGAGCAAAGGAGGAGGAGATGCCAAGTCGTTCAGTTGACGACTGTCCTCTTTCTCCAGTAATGTTTAGTTCATTGCTCGTTCAGTTCATTGCCACCCCACCACTCCTCCAAAGAGATCAGGATGGTGTACGTCATTCGCTCCTCCTCCATTTGGTCCTCACAACAATCCCACATAGTAGGTTAGGCTGAGAGTAGCTGACTGGCTCAAAGTCACCCAGTGAGCCTCACGGAAAAGAGAAAATTTGAACCTGGCTCTCCATCTTCCTGTTCTGACAGCCTAGCCACAGGTTTCTGTCTTTTCTGTTTCCAGTCAAGCTGCAGCTGACTTATGCGACCCTTCATGGGGTTTTCAAGGCTCGGGATGAACAGAGGAGGTTTTCCATTGCTGCCTCTGCATAGCAACCCTGGACTTCCTTGATGGTAGCCCATCCGAGGACTAACCAGGGCTGACATTTCCTGCTCTGAGGCTAGTTGGAAACTGAGCCCTGTTGCAAGTGAGTGATCAGCACTAGTCTACTTAGGCTCAAATCATTTTATTAGCTCCTCATGTATTCAAAAGATGATTAACTGGCTGCTGAGTGGATGACAGAGTTAGTCTTTAGTGACAAGAGTCGATTTGTATGACTTAGGTGAAAAGAGATGATCCTTTGCATCTCGCTGCCACTAGTGATTTTTAACAGAGCACAGAAAAGGCAAGAAGGAGAAGGAGAGGAGGAGAAGGAGAAGGAGAAGGAGGTTGGCGGGCTTGCTAGCTACCAAAGGAACTTACGTATCACCAACAAGGGAAGCTATCTCAGAATATCTGATTTAAGAGGTTAATAGACTACAATTCCTATCATGCATTACTTTAAAGGTAAAGGACTTATTTTCTTGTGCTAATACAAACTACTTGCTGTGCTTTACTATGGCCCCGGTCATACGGGCCAGAAAACGCGGGGGAGAGGTGTGGCAGTTTGCCCCGGAGCTAAATAAGGCACGGTAGCCCGATCTCACAGACCACTGGGTTGCCACGCTCCAGCTCTGCACCACGATCACACCACACTGCTGTAGCGCGGCAAAACAGCAGCACAGCAGACCACACAAGTGCGAAGTGCACATGCGCCGTTGGGGGGGGCGCTGTCAGTGACTTGTGTGTGCTCATGCGCTGTCCAGCGTTGGTGCGCATCCCAGGGAAACTTACAACATCCGGAAACCCTGGGGACATGGGCGGGCATCAGAAGCCGCGGGATACCGGCGCTCCCGTGATCAGACGCCAGCCTTTGCCCCGGGGTTTCCAGAAACTAGTGCCTCGGACCTACTAGTTTTTTACTCCGCATTTTTGGAGGGAAGCCGCGGGTTGGCCACGGGAGCCCTACGCCTCCCAGATGTGCTCGTATGAACGCGCACGGAAAGTCCGCAGGGCTCCCGTGCCTTCAGCGGGGCAAATGCTCAGTGTGAACGGGGCCTATATACCCTCCCGGGGCAGCACACTGACTTTGCTTAGCTCCCAGTATATGACAGGATCGGGCTACTCAGGTCAGAGGCTGACTTCGTTGGCTGAATATAATGAGCAGGATTTAAGGAACCCCAAGGGGAAGTCTGTTTATAGAACTGGACTTTTCTTCCTTCTCCTTTCTGAGAAGCTGCTCCTGAGAGTCAAGGGAATCTTTGGATGTAATACAGCAGGCTGCAGGCCGGAGAGGTAAACTTCATTGAAATCACATACTCAGTCACCACCCTTGCTAAGCGGTACAGCCTTCAGTTCACACAAGAAGGAATCTGGCTTCAACCATAATGCCTTTTTCAGCATCAGGGTAAATTAGAAGTAAATAGTTGCAAATGAGTTTTAACTAAATTATGAGGACAAAACGAACTGTGCCCTACTTAGGAGCGTGCTAGGGTTACCATCCACCATGTGGGGTCTGGAGCAATGTTCCCTCTAAGCTGTGGAGTCTTGTGAGCAAAAATTCTACTTTGTGAGCTACTGGCATTAAAGTTGTGAGCAAGTGATTTGGCTACTGCATAAATTAGTTTGCTCTGGAGCCATCCATCCTGAGCAAAGACAAAAATGTGTGAGCTGGAGGCTAAAAAACTCAGCTTAGAGGGAACATTGGTCTGGAGATCTGCTGGAATTACAACTGATCTCTCCAGATGATGGAGATCAGTCCTTCCGGAGAAAATGGCTGCTTTGGAGGGTGGACTCTATGACATTGTACCCTGCTGAGACCCCTCCCCTTCCCCAAACCTGCCCTCTACCAATTGTTGTCCCCAAATCTCGAGGAATTTTCCAACCCAGAGCTGGCAGCCCTAGAGTGCACATCAAAACCCACAATCCCTCTTCACCATGCTGACAGAATGTCTTGGTAGATATGGAGAACATGATTGATGGGGAAAACTGGTTTTGTTTTTCAAAAGGACTGAGGATTGCTGAGCTAGGTCCTTCCATTGAACTCAAGCTTTCCTATAAAAACTGATTCATTTGTTTGGACTTATAGTCATAAACAAGAATGAAATCTGCTGAGACTGATAGGGGGAACTTGGATTCTCAGAACGAGGGTGCCCAATTCAGATTGGGAGCATGTTGCATAAAGGAATGATAAGAACATAGGGTCATCAGAAGACCCCTGCTGGATCAGATCAGTGGTCCACCTAGTCCAGCATCTTGTCTCACACAGTGGCCAGCCAGTTCCTCTGGAGGGCCAACAGGACATAGAGACCAAGGACTTCCCTTGATGCTGCTGCCTGACACTGGGATTCAGAGGCTGCCTGCCTCTGAACATGGAGGTTCCTCTCAGTCACCATGGCTAGTAGCCACTGATAGATCTATCCTCCATAAATCTGTCTAATCCCCCTTTAAAGCAATCTATGCTGATGGCCATCACTAGATCCTCTGGCAGCGAATTCCACATTTTAATCACTCACTGTGTAAAGAAGTATTTCTGTTTGTTTGTCCTCCTGAAGCTACGGCCCCTGACGTTTCATTGGATGCCTTCACCGTCTAGTATTTTGGGAGAGGGAGAAAAAATGTCTCTTGCTTAAGCTTCCCCATCCACACCTATTTTTATTTTCATTTATTCAACTTATATCCCACTCCTTTCCTCGCAAGCAGGGGTCAGGGCGGCTTCCAACAGTCAAACACGCAATATACAATAAGTCAACATTTTACAGTCTTGAAACCAAATATTACAACCAAAAAACTAACAGTCAATCAGATGGCGCCCCAACAATCGATCACATGTGGGTAACTAAAAAGGCAGTCAACACAGAAGATTTTTGGTTCACAGTGAATGGAAAAACCAAGTCCTAAAAAGGCCAAGGAAGGAAGAGAAGGAGAAGGAGGAGAAGGAGAAGAGGAGGAGGAGGAGGAGATTGGATTTATACTCCACCCTTCACTCGGAGTCTCAGAGCAGTTTACAAACTCCTTTCCCTTCCCCACCCCACAACAGACACCTTGTGAGGTAGGTGGGGCTGAGAGAGCTCTTTCAATTACTGCCCTTTCAGGGACAGTTCTTGTCAGAACTATGGCTTGCCCAGGGTCATCCAGCAGTTGCAAGTAGAGGAGTGGAGAATCAAGCCTGGTTCTCCCAGATTAGAGTCCACGCACTTAACCACTACACCAAACTGGCTCTGGAGGAAAAAGAAGGAGGGCAAGATCAGGGCAGGAACATGATAAGAAAAATAAAGCAAACAGGGTGGGAGAAGGAGAAAGAGTAGGGGGGAAGAAATGGGGGAATGTGATCTGAATGGGATATGACTCCAGAGAACTGCTATTGTTCCCATTTGGAATACTAGCATGCGTTGATGGGCTGCAAATGTACTGATGGGCATCTTCTTAAGGCTTCCCAATATAATAAGGCACAGAGCAAAGTTCGAGTCCAGTGGCACCTTTATTAATTTATTATTAAAAGTTTGTCAACTTTCACTGGTCTTAAAGGTGCCGCTGGACTCAAAATTTGTCCTACAACTTCAGACCAACATGGCTTCCCACCTGGATCTATAATAAGACACAGTCCTTAGAAGGAGGGTCAAAGATATTTCTATGGAATTAGTTGATCTTGCATGCAAATAGCTTTTTTTTTCTTAATCTCAACTTCCTACTAAGAGTATAGTATAAAATATGCAGGTGTGTTAAGTGCTTTCAAGTCACTTCCGACTTATGGAGACCCTATAAATTAACAACTTCCAAAACATCCTGTCATTAACAGCCTTGCTCAGGTCTTGCAGACTGGGGCAGATTGGCTACATCAGGGTGTGTCGCCTAATATGCAAAGGAGTTCCTGCTACAAAAAAAAAAGCCCTGATTATCGCCTTTTCCAGAGACTCTAACTTCTCATGATGTGGCCACAGTTAACAATAGCCTCAGTTTAGTCATTTTAGCTACTAGGGAGAGTTCCAGCTTGATTTGATCGAGAACCCACTGATTCGTCTTTTCGAAGGTCCACGCTATCTGTAAAACTTTCCTCCAACCATTCCAAACGAATGAAATACGGAATCTGCTTAAAATCTGCGGAAGCCCTTTTCTTGACAGCTGCATCGCCAGATTCTTGAAGGGGGAAAAAATAGTGACTTCCCCCTTCCCCTCCCCCCAGCCAAGTTTAAACAATTCATTTTCCTGGTTACCTTGCAAAGCAGGAGGGAGTGGGGAGAGACTTATCCAGCACTTTGAATTTGCTGTTATCTACTGTAAAGCTTTCACGGTTTATGATCTTAACTGTGGCTATGGAACATCAATTATTCAGCTCTTTTCTTCCTTTTTGATCAGCCGTTTGGAAACTGGCTTTCCATGGTAATGGCGGTTTTAGGTTCCTTTGGTACAGGAAATCACAATTTTTGCAGTGTCAAAGGAGAGTTCAACAGTGCAGTCCTGAGAACATTTTCCTAGGAGGAAGTCTCACTGAATAACATGGGACTGACTTCTGAGTAGGCCTGCTTATGCTTGCTCCCTAACTTTGCAGTCTACGTTTCTGATATTGCCCAAGCCAAGCCATGCTAAATCTCTGTTGGGAAACTATGTATTTGAAATATTTACACCACTTTAGCCTGTGTTTGGTAGTTAAGCTCAACAACGGGGAAAACGTGAAGAATTTGCAAAGACTGGTCAGCATTTAAATTGCTCAACAAAATTCATCAAAAGGAATGTCTTCCATCTTCTAGGAAATCTCAGAAGTAACTTAGCTGAAACTTGAGGCTACCGCCAAAAAGGGTCTGGCTCTTACCTCTACTATTCTTGGCAGAGTGGAAGGACTGTTAGTAGGGTCTGCTCTCATATGGACACTTATAAGCCAAGATTTCTCCTGAGCGGCCACAACAAAACTTGTACTATTGATGTGGCTAGTTTTTGCTTTGGTTTTATTCTTAATTCTTAAATTATGGTATATGTCCTATAGGTTTTTAGAGCTGAATGAAACATCAACTTATTATGGAGACCCTTCATGGGGTTTTCAGGGCAAGAGACATTCCTGCCTCTGCGTGGCAACCCTGGACTTCCTTGGTGGTCTCCCATCCAAATACTGATCAGGGCCAACCTTGCTTAACTTCCAAGATCTGACGAGATCGGACTAGCCTGGACCATCCATGTTAGGGCAATGCCATCTCCCACAGGTAAAATGATTCCTTCCAGAGCCTCAGCATTCTCTGTCAGCATACTCTATCAACATCACCCTGTCTTGTCTTGATGTATTTCCCCCCGGGCCCGTAACCAGGAATTTTTAATTCAGGGGGCCTTTAAATAAGTTTGGGGGCACCCCGCCAAGGAGCGCCACAAATAAAATAAAAAATTGGAAGTTGGGGGGCTGGGGTGGATGGGAAATCAGAGGGCCATAGCAATAAGTCAGGAGGCCAGGCCCCGAGATGCCCCGCTGTAGCTACGGGCCTGTTTCCCCCCCCCATATTTACTCTGTCCCATCTGACCATGGCTTCAGTGCAGTGGTCCAGATGAACTAGTGAAAGGAAGATAGATAGATAGATAGATAGATAGATAGATAGATAGATAGATGATTGATTGATAGATAGATAGATAGATAGATAGATAGATAGATAGATGATAGATAGATAGATAGATAGATAGATAGATAGATAGATAGATAGATAGATAGATAGATAACCTTTATTGGCATGCGAAAAATAAAAGTACATTTATTTATTTATTTTAAAGTACATTGATGGTAAGGCCAACCAAGATGAAATAGATCAATTAAAAGCTTCCCTGGATCGAACTGCGGACTGGAGAAAACAGGCAACGTTAGAGGTTATGAGAAAGTTGTATTCAGAAAGTAACTGCTGAACCTTGACACTGTCGGGAAGGCCACACCATGTACAGAGAAGGAAGTTCAAAATTTTTTTCTCAGGTCTTAATGTATAATGGACAATTTAAAAGAACATGGGAAACAGATTCAATAACACCCAGGCTAGAAAGGAATATAGACCCGAGTGCTGTTAGCGCTTTGATATGCACTCCCAAACCGAAGGACAGTTTACTGTTGATGTGGCTCTCAGAGTAAATAACAGCAGCACAAGTACTGATCCCTCCGGCATCCTAAGATTTCCAACGACAGCTCTTTGAGCCTGGCTGGTCAAAAAAGACATCTATGGAATTTCTTCCAAGGAGGCATTCTGTTGTGTAGTGGGTTCGATGCATTAAGGAGTCAGGAAACAGCGTGATAATCAGCACATGGTTTACTCGTACGCAACAGAACAACCCAATACTGGCCAATAGCCAACTATATACAGTCCCCGTGGACCACCCCCAGGTCCCATTGGTGGGTTTAAACTGCCTGCCAAGGTTCCTATAGGTGACCACTTGAGGTTTCAGGATCCTAGTCCCTATTGTCTCTTGAGTTCCAAGCTCAGGTAAGGTCACTGTCGCCTAGTGGCGGTCAGCGGATATAACACATTCCAAAAGGCTCAATGGAACGGAATGATCAAATGTCACTGAAAGGTCTGAAAAAATCAGCAGCAGTGTTCCCTTTAAGCTGAGTTAGTGTGAGCTAGCTCACAGTTTTTTGGCCTCCAGCTCACACATTTTTGTCTTAGCGCAGGAAGGATGGCTCCAAAGCAAACTAATTTATGCAGTAGCCAAATTGCTCGCTCACAACTTTAATGCCAGTAGCTCACAAAGTAGATTTCTTGCTCACAAGACTCCACAGCTTAGAGGGAGCATTGATCAGCAGATTTGTTTTTAATGACTTATTACCTGCTTCCCAACTCCAATATGGACCGGAAGCAATTTATAAGACTTCCCATTCTAAATACATTTTAGAAGAAAAAGACAGAAAAGGGGAGGGGAAACACATCTGGGTCAGATTCTGAACTTAGTGGTCACCTTCTCCGTGGCTACAGGCTACAAGCCAAAGGCTAAGAGCCAAGGGCCAAGAGCCCTTCAGTTCCTGCCTTTCAGCTCCTGGTTCTGCCCATGTTCAGACTTAGGGTTGCCAACCTCCAGGTGGTGGCTGGAGACCTCCTGGGAATACAACTGATCTCCCGGCAACAGAGAGCAGTTCACCTGGAGAAAATGGCTGCTTTGGAAGGTGAACTCTCCTCAGGCTCCACCCCCCAAATCTCCAGGTATTTCCCAACCCAGAGCTGGCAACCCTATTCAGACTGTTAATACCTGCAAACAAAAAGGAGATAAAAACACAGGTGAGTTTTATTGTACCAAAGACTTGCAATCTTTTGGCATAGCTTGGTGACACAATTTGCATTCCTCCATAGGTACATCACAGCCTACTATAATATGTAAATCAAATATTGATCTGAACATCAAGGGGTCTTAAATACCATGTAGGTTCTAGTGGTTCTGGAGTGATGCGATGCTGATGACCTAATTCATGAAAATTCCAGTTGTGCCGACTTACTGGAGCGGGTACATTATGCTGACTTAGTTATAAAAAGGCATCCTCAAAAATGCAATTGCACTGGAAAGCATTTCTCATTCTGAACAAGTAATGCTATAACAAATCACCCACTTCACTGTGATTTATGGTTTATCTTGAACTTTGGGGATGAATGGCTGTGTTAAAGTATTCTTAAGAAGTGTGAATCCTGCTTTCCCTAATTAACTTTCAGTTCTTAATTAGAGACGTGTGTCACTGCGTTATTCTTTCAAGAATGGAATGTGAATGTATAAATAAAGAGCGTGGAAGCAGCTGTTACATATCCTGGAGACTTGGGGGGACGGGGGAGAAAGTTTCTCCAAGATTCAGGGAAACAATTTCTCAAAGGTGAAAGGTAGCTCTCACTTCCAAGCATAGCATCTAATTATTACAAAGACAATTTTGCACTGTTCACTACTACCTATCTAAAGTTCAATTAAAGGTAAAGATAAAGGTTTCCCTTGCTCGAAAGCCAGTCGAATCTGATTCTAAGGGGCAGTGCTCATCTCTGTTTCCAAGCCGAAGAGCCAGTGCTTTCCGGAGACTTCTCCGTGGTCATGTGGCAACATAACTAAATGCCGAGGCGCACTGTTACCTCCCCCCCCCCCCAAAGCGGTACCTCTTTATCTACTTGCAATTTCTTGCTTTCAAACTGCTAGGTTGGCAGGAGCTGCGGCCAGAGGCGGGAGCTCACTCCGTCACACAGCACTCGGGTCTCGAACTGCAGAACTACCGCCCTTCCAGTCTGCAGGTCAGCGTCTTAACCTCTGAGCCACCGCGGCCCCTAAAGCTCAATTAGACGCGGGTAAATTTGAAGCAAAATCAGTTTATAGAAATTATTGGTTTTCGTGCATTCGGAAAAGGAAATATGCCATTCCTCTATATGCAAAGCCAAAGACCTTCAAGCCTCATTAATACTCATTGACAACTTTCATCAGATCAGTGTTTGGCTTTTCTGGTGTTCAGATACCCTTCCAGACTTCCTGTGCACGCCTGAACTTGGAAAAAGTGTCACAAAGAGTTGTGTAGAAAAAGAAAAGGAAAAAAACCTCGAATCTTTTCTTCTTTATTCATTTCAAGACAGAAACTTTCCTCAAAGGACATATTTTTAATACTGTAAACTGCCCCGGGGATATTTTTGTCCTAGTAAGTAGGATAGAAGTGTTTAAATGAACAAAGAAATAAGGCTGGTGTTCTGATTCCCCCACCCAACAATCTCTTTGACCCTTAGAAAGATTATTCTTGAGGTCACAGGCATTAATGAGGCTTGAAGGTCTTTAGCCTTGCATATAAAGGACTAGCATATCTGCCTGGATGAAAAGCTGAACAGGCTAGGTCCAGAATGAAGATATTCTCTTTGTTTGTTTTTGTTTTGGGGTTTTGGTACGGGTTTTTGCTTATTTATTTATTTATTTATTTATTTATTTATTTTTCGCGTTTGTATTCCGCCCATCCCGCGAGCGGGCTCAAGGAAGGTCACATCATCTTTCAACAATTACAATACAGTTTAAAAGCACAATATAAACATTTAACATCAGTAGTTATAGCTACCGCTGCTTTCACTTTCTTTGATCATTGGGTTTTATTGTACCTTCTGCGTAGATTTATGGCCATTCAGGGGTGACTTCGCAGTCAGTTTGGCGTTGCCCCGAGGTATACGAATATGGTTTTGAGCTGTACCTTTTCCTCAGCCTTGAGAAAATGTGGAGTGAATGCTAGATGCTTAATTGCCCTGTGAAGAAGAAAAGAGCACAGTGTTTCATTGACACTTGGAGAGACACAAGTCAATACAGGATTTAGACTTAAGGCAGTCGCATCTGCTTATTCTCTTGGTACTGATGGTCAACATGTTTAAGTTCAGCGGGAGCTCTGCCCATATCTGCTTCAAAGAGGACTTACATTGGTTGCACTGTTCATTTGATTAGTGTTTGTACAAAGGGGAAGAGGAATTCACGGTGCACTGATCTGAGAAATCCTCCAACATATCAAAGAGTCCTTTAATATGTAAAAACAAGAAGCAATGATGCAAGCCGGCAAACTCATGTTCAGGCTGGTTGATTAGGGATTCTTTGAACAGCCATGCTTGCAATGAGGCATCCAAAAGGCAGCGATAAATAAGCGCCTCAGACAGACTGCGTGTCTGAGAACACTGTTCATCTGTTCTTTTAAAAAAGTGGCACAGGGCCACGCACAGTTCAGCCACCTGTGGATGATATACATGCCACGAACAACAGAGATTCAAGTCTACATTACGCTTCTTGGTGAGATTGTCTGTGGTATTCAATGGGGAAAAGGCTGCATAATTAACCATATGGAGGATAACATGCTTATGACAGGAAGAGAGTGGCTGAGATTCATGGGAGCCCTCAAGTTCTTCCTCTTCCCCCCAATAGGCGCCTCCCTGGCCATCACTTCCTCTGTTTCTCTTCCCTCTCCCATTGCTGCTTTCTCTCTCTTTTCCTCCCCCAGGTTTGCCACTTCGCCCCCCTTCACCACTTTCTCTTCATTTTTCTCCCCCTCAGAGAGAGAGAGAGAGAGAGAGATCATAGAATCATAGAATATTAGAGTTGGAAGGGACCTTGCAGGTCATCTAGTCCAATCCCCTGCACTCTGCAGGAGCATAGCCGAAAGATAGCCCTACATACCTACATACCTACAACATACCCGAAAGATGGTCGTCCAGCCTCCGCTTGAAAATGTCCGGCAAAGGAGCATCCCCCACCTCCCGAGGCAGACTGTTCCACTGCTCAACCACTCTTACAGTTAGGAAGTTTCTCCTGATATCTAGCCAGTATCGACTCCCTCGTAATTTCCACCCATTCGATCTAGTCTTGCAATCCGGGGCAAGAGAGAATAGATCTGTTCCATCTTCGACATGACAGCCCTTCAAATACTTGAAGACTGCAATCATGTCCCCTCTAAGTCTTCTCTTTCCCAGGCTAAACATACCCAACCCTTTCAGCCTTTCCTCATAAGACTTGGATTCAAACCCTCTCACCATCCTGGTTGCCCTCTTCTGGACACGCTTGAGCTTGTCAACATCCTTCCTAAAATGTGGCGCCCAAAACTGGACACAGGACTCCAGGTGAGGCCTGACCATAGCAGAATAGAGCGGAACTACCACCTCCCGTGATCTGAGCACAATGCTTCTGTTAATGCATCCTAAGATTGCATTAGCTTTCTTCACAGCCACATCGCACTGCAGGCTCATGTTTAGCTTGTGATCAACCAGAACACCCAGATCCCTTTCATATGTGCTGCTGTCAAGCCAAGATTATGTGGAAGGAGAAAAAGTGTCCCGGGGAAGAACAGAAAACAGAAACAGTTCTTCCCTTCCCCATCAATGCTCTCATTTTCTCTCCCTCTGTCAATCCCCTCAGTCATCATTTTCTTTCCCTCCTCCTGTCACCACCATCTGTTTGTCTGCCTGTCTGTCTGTCTGCCTCTGTCTCTCTTCTCTCCTCTCTCTCTCTCTCATGCTCAGATTGCTTAAACCAAGCCTCCTGACATGCTTCAGTGGCTAAGCAGCCCCACCATTCTGACCACTGTCTTCTGAGACTTTGCGAGATCTCAGGTGTTGGGGGGGGAGTTCTTTCCCAGTTTTTGGTTTACATTTTCAGATTCTTCGGTGAACCTGAAGATTCCCTCTGTTTGTTTTTAATTGCATGCTAGCTATACATGGGAGCTGCAGTGGCTCAAGTGGTTAAGATGCTGAACTGCAGGCTGTGGAAGGTCAGTAGTTCAGCAGTTCGAGACCCAGGTGCCACATGACGGGGTGAGCTTCTGTCTCTAGTTCCAGGTCCTGCCAACCTAGCAGTTCGAAAGCAAGAAATTGCAAGTAGATAAATAGGTACCACTTCGGTGGGAAGGTAACAGCGTTCCGTGCACCTTGGTGTTTAGTCATGCCGGCCACATGACCACGGAAACGTCTTCGGACAGCGCTGGCTCTTCGGCTTTGAAACGGAGATGAGCACCGCAACTGGCTTTCGAGCAAGGGAACCTTTACCTTTATTAGCTATACACGGCCCCAATCTGTGGATTTTTTAATCTGTTCTCTGGACCTGTGTTCAGAATTAGATAGATAGATGGTAGATAGGTAGGATAGATAGATAGATAGATAGATAGATAGATAGATAGATAGATAGATAGATAGATAGATGCAGACGAGACAGACGAGACAGACAGACAGACACTGGACAGACAGACAGACAGACAGACAGACAGACAGAGAGGCAGGCAAAATGCTTTGGATCCATACGGCAATACTCCTGTGTATGTTTCTGTGGATAATATTGCAAACTTGCAGTCCTGGTGTGTGTGCAGGTGGAAACATCTGCAAAAGTAAGCAAACATTTTTAATTTATTTTATTGAATTTCCATCCTGCCTTTCTTGATCCTACCCACCATCTAACAAGACTGCAGATAAGGGATTCCCAGGAAGTCTCCTGTCCAGTGTTGGCTGCACCCATACATGCTTCTCTTTGAAAGGTCTGCTATTTCACATGCCTGCAAACATCCCCTGAAAACCAGGCCTGATCCTAAGAAGGTTTCAGACATCCCTACAGCTAGCCAAATCTAGTAGGTATGAAATTGTGATCAAATATTTCGTTCAGCTCTACGTTTTCTTTCCCTTGTGTTTGCTGTAAACATTACTTTTCCGGCCATGCTTTTTTATACTGGCTGTAACACAATTCCAGTCTTGTGGATTTTTTCTGAGAGATTTGACTAAGTTTACAAGAAGTACTTGCAGCTAAATTTGATCCACAGGACAAAGCAGATGGGGAACAATTTCTGGTTCTAACATACATATTTATTTGGAATGGCCAGAAAACGTTTACCTACAATAAAGTTTGAACCACAGTTTGGTTCCCATGTTTGTGAATGTCTTTGGAAAGCAAAAAAAAAAAAAAAAAGTTTTAAAAGACCAATGAAATTTCTCAACTGGGTTTCCTGTATCCCTGCCTTATTCTAGCAAGAGTGTGTGAGCTGTGCCCCATTGCTTCTGGCTTATGGCAACCCTATGGATTAATGATCTTCAGGGTATTCTATCATTAACAGCCTTGCTCAGGTCTTGCAAACTGGGCCCTTGGGGCTTCTTTTACTGAGTCAATCCATCCCATGTTGGGTCTTCCACTTTTCCAGCTTCCTTTATCTTTTCTACGTGTGGGCCATGTATGCCCTACATGCACTTCCTGTGCACAAAGATAGCATGCCTTCCTTCTGCGTGACGATGTGCACTTGGAGGAACATCAGAGATACACCTGTGGTTCCATCCTGATCCAGCAAGCCATATTTTCAGGGCTAGTTTTAGATCTGGGGCTCTGTCATCAGAGGTGGCATGGCTGGAACGTGGATAGCAAAAAACAGGCAAGTGACTGGTAACTGCTGTTCCTGAGTGACGCTGCTTCTCACTCACCCACCCGGGTTTGCTGACTCTCCCCCTCTGGTTGGTGGCCCCACTGGTTTGCTGATTCTCCCTCTCTGGTTGGTGGCAGCAGCTGCTGCTGTGGTTTCTAGCAACCAACGCTGCTCATTCAGGCTGGTATGTGGACGATGACATGTGGCAACCATTGCCTTGAGCCTGCAAGAATGCCCCATGTACCTACTGAGGTCATGAAACAGACTTCCATTCAGTGTACCAAGTGAATATGAAGCAGTCATTAATGGAGTCTGAGGAGAAAACATTTCAGCATTACTGGGTGAATTTTTAATGTGGAGAATGAAGAGACCTTTCTGCATCAACCTTGCTAAAATCTCTAATGGGATAGGGACACTCAATATTTAATTAAAATATCAATTTATATTACTTCCTCAATATTTAAAGAATGTGTTAAAAAAAATCACCCGCCATGCCATTAAATAATTAAAACAAAGATTTAGTGGATAAAGATACCTGAAAAGGGAGATCCAAACATCGCTAACCTGGTTTTGGGAGGAGGGGGATCTGACTTGCTTCATCAGTGTTTTTGGGCTCTTCCACATTCTCATTTTTGTCGCTTGTGTGTACTGCTTCATTTGTTTGTTTGCTTTATTTTCTGCATGTGGTCTGCTCCCTCTAGTGGTCAATTCGATATTACATCGCTGTATGTAGCAAACAGCAGGCCGGAAAAGTAGTTGGCAGTGTCTGATGGAAGGGGGAGTTGTGAAAAAGAAGTATGAGAATGCTCATGCATGATCAGTTTTTTGTATGACTCAGAACAGATGCAAAGTATCAAAATGCAGTGGTTTGTCAAACTTTGACAGGGCTGATTACAAGTTATGAACCAAGAGTGTCCCGATCATAAGATGTGATGCTACCACTTTGCTCTGGTTAGACCTCACCTAGAGTATTGTGTTCAGTTTTGGGCGCCACAATTTAAGAAGGACATAGACAAGCTGGAATGTGTCCAGAGGAGAGCAATGAAGATGGTGAGGGGTCTGGAGACCAAGTCCTATGAGGAAAGGCTGAAGGAGCTGGGTATGTTTATCCTGGAGAGGAGATGACTGAGAGGTGATATGGTAACCATCTTCAAGTACTTGAAAGGCTGTCATCTAGAGGATGTTGTGGAGTTGTTTTCTGTTGCCCCAGAAGTTCGGACCAGAAGAGTTTTTGGCTAAACATTAGGAAGAACTTCCTGACATTTCGAGCGGTTCCTCAGTGGAAGAGGCTTCCTCAGGAAGTGGTGGTCTCTCCTTCTTTGGCAGTTTTCAAACAGATAGCCATCTGACAGCAATGTGGATTATGTGAACTGAGGCAGATCGTGAGAGGGAGGGCAGGAAGGGTTGCCACAGTGCTTAGTTCTTGTGGCCCTTTTTTACACACTCAGGGAAATGCTGATTGCCACTTTGGGATCAGGAAGCCATCCTGGAGATTTTTTGTCATCTTCTGGGTGTGGAACAGCAGTCACTGTGGGTGTGGAGGGGGAGGTATTTGTGAATTTCCTGCTTTGTGCAGGGGGTTGGACTAGAAGACCCTGGAGGTCCCTGCCAACTCTATGATTCTATGAAGCATCTGAGGAATCCAATCTGAATCTGCATCACCTCCTTGCAACCTCCACTCTAAGGTGTCTGCCACCCTGACTTGAATGGCCTGGGCTAGCCTAAGCCTCTCAAATATTGGCAGGGCAGGACCCGGTCAGTACCTGATGGGAGACCACTGAGGAAGTCCAGGGTTGCCAGAACCCTTGGAGTAGCCAGCGAGGGGTGGGGGGTACACTTACCAGGAGTGGGGAGGAACACTGGAAACTAACACAACTTGCCTATGTGACCCAGAATTTATGTGGGCATGTCAGGGGGCCAATGCTCTGGTTTGGGGGCAAAATTCTACGGTAGGATTAGTTTCTATCATAGAGTTTTGCCCCAAAAAACAGATCATCACCCCCCAACATCCCTGGTGTGGCTATGTCACTTCTGAGTCACATAGGCACTCGAATTAATTTCTGGGATTCCTCCCTTTTGGGTGGGGGATAATTCCCCGCCACCAGTCAGCTGGCTGGTGGCAGATAGGTGGGGGCTGAAAGTGGGAGCCCCCCAACCTCACCGGTGGGGAGGGTCTGGCATCCCTAGTTGCTATGTACAGGCAGGCAATGGCAAACCACCTGAATTCATCTCTTGCCTTCAAAAGCCCTGAAGGGTCGCCATAAATCAGCTGCAACTTGATGGCACTTTCTACCACCACCAAAGTGCCTGCCAAGAATTGCTTAGTGGTACATGCAGATGTTAATGTAACTCCATCTTTTGTTACTAACAAAAATAATTGTTAGAAGTTCAGCATTTCACACCTTCAACTAAAAATGTTTGAATTTGCAAACAGAATCTGTAGAACTTTTCATGATAAAACTTGGTTTTCAATTGCATTCCCCAGACATTTTAGAATAGTTTTTAAAATTTGTGTGATAAGTTTTCAAAGTCTGATATTCCTCCAGAATACCTTGCCTGACTTCATGGTAACTCCAAGCAGTCATTTATCTTTTAATAAATGTAATAACAAGGCCTTATTGTAGATAATGTATTAAAGACAACTGTGTCAGCATGAACATATTTAAATGCCATTCAAGATAGATTTTATATGTTCACGTATTGGAGATATTTGGAATGGAAGTAATGAATGTATTAATGGAATAAGAAAGCCAATATCATTCCTTAGAAGCTTGTGTATAGTCTAATTAGAGAAAAAGGGCTTAAAGGATGAATACAATTAATGGCTTGGAAAAAAAGAAGAAAGCTTGTTGTAGTGAAAGGTTAACATGAATATATTACAGATTCCCCCCCGTGTTGCAAGTCAAAATAGTGATTCATAGGGGGCAAACTTTTTAAAGATTAAATGCTGCGCTATGTTGAGAAAAAGGGGGCTTGGATCCTACAGTAAATCTCCACTGATGGAAGGAATTTCTATCAATGAAGTATCAAGAGGGTGAGGAGGAAATTCTTCTGCAGTGTTGTTTGGGGAAGGGCTGTTACTCAGTGGTAGACATCTGCTTGGCGTGCAGAAGGTCCCAGGTTCAATCCCTGGCATTTCCAGTTGAAAGGATCAAGTAGCAAGTGATGTAAAAAACCTCAGACTGAGATCATGGAAAGCCACCACCAGTCTGAGTAGACAAAGCTGACCTTGATGGACAAGGGTCTGACTTCATGTGTTCATGTAAATACATTGGACCTGTCCCCTACCTGGTTGCCAGAATGTGTTCTGTGTGCCTATGAACTAGGCCAGGGATTCTTAGCACATAGCCCACGGGCACTAGGGCATCCACTGACATATTTTCTTGCGTCTGCCGAGCATTTGCAGGAAGTGGGCAGGTCTGTGTGTATGACGGACCCCTGTTTCTTCTTCACTGTGAGGCAGATTTTTCCTGCCAAAATTCTTAGTTTCCTTCAGGTGCTGAGATGGCCCCCAGTAGCATGATATTTGTGGCTCTATATATCTGAGTGTTCCACCCTGTGATAGAATCTAATTTGGCTTTTGCCCAGCCTAGGAACTTGTCAGAAGAAAACAGGAGCCCTCTTTTTAGGTCCCTTGAAATGGCGCTGAGACTGTGTAACAGTGAACAATAATAAAGATTTTATCCAACGCGGAGGGATGGTATGGGGTGGTCAGGAATTGGAAAGGCTGAGGTAAACGTTGATAAAACAGTATATATTTCAGTTGACAGACAAGATGGTGTTGAAACAGCTTATTTTTCAAATTCTTGGTTCTTATCAGTGAGAGATGATTTACTGAGTATTTTAGTTTCAGTTACAATGTTCCTGCATATAGTTTCCTAAAAACCAGGGCCTTTTTTCTGGGGGAATGCACTGGAACAGCGTTCCGGAACCTCTTCAACAAAATTCTTTTAAAAATGTTTAAAAGTTTGTGAGTTTTCAGTATACAGATTGAAAACTTAATTTCCCTCTTGAGAGTGCCAGCACCTCTTTTTTTAAAAAAAAGGCCTGCTAATAACTGTTCAGGTTTTCTGGAAAGGCCACTCTTTTTGTGTATCAAATTCTTTCCCTTTTTCTGAAATCACAATGTGTCTTTTTTCCCCTGAGTAGTCTTTAACCGTTTCCTTCCACAACTGACCAGGGACTGCCTCAGTGCCCATTCCCTGTATAACTGGACAGGACTTATATTTCTTCCCTGAAAAAAAATAATCCTATTTCTTTTGGCCAGATTGGGAGCATCAGCCTGCTACCCAGTCACTCTTTGCCAAAATCTCAAACTCCAGTTCTTGGTGTCTTTGTGAAAACGTAATTAAGCGTAAGCTGACACTAGACTCTTGAATTCTTAGGTGGAATTTTTCCTCAGGTTATGTTTTAACACAGCTCAGACCCGGAGTCTCTCCCTTTATTCAAAAGGTGACCCTTTCTGACAGACTTTTTAGTCAGACTCTTCAGACATCCACTCCTTTAACTGAACTTTTTCTTTACAGGGGAGTAACTGCAATCGAACTCAAAACAAACTATATCTCTCCCCTCAGCACACAGCTGATCTTATCTTTCCCTCAGCTGACACTGGCCAATCAGAGAGGAGGAGCAACCTGTCACTCAAGTTCAACATTCTAGAGCTGAGTTAATGATTCACTTCCCTTCTCTGATTTTGCCACATTAGGAAAACAGTGTTTTAAATGTAGCCCATCCGTCACAGGGTGCAGCTTGCTCTGACTGGGGTCAGGGGAGGCTTCAGCAGCAGCCGGGCAGCCATGGTATAAGGCTTCTTTTCCTGGTAGGTAAACTGCCCTGGCTGTTATACTGGGGGGCAGGTGTTAGGAGACTAAACTCCTGTGCCCAAGCCTGCCACCTTGAGTAGCTGCTGCAGGTGGGAAGAGAAACAAAAAGACCAGCATGTGCAAGAACAGACATTCCCACTCAAACTTTCTGGAATCCTCTTGCCCCTATACTGCTGCAGCTAGCTGGGGACAAAATGAGCCTGGCTGGCTTGGGGTGGCAGTAAAGCCATTCTTTTCCTCCCAAGCAGCACCACCTGGGGGGGAAAGGAGACCAACTAGCTTGAAAGGAGGGGGAGGAAAGCCCTCCCCACCACCACCAGTCATCTTCTTTTCCTTCCAAGCAACAATGCCCAGGAGGAAAGGAGACAAACTAGTCCTCCCACCCCGCCCAGCCAGTTAGCTATTTCTCCTCCTGAGCAGTACTGCCTGGGAGGAAAGGAGGCTAACAAGCTTGAAGGGTGGGGGAGAAAAGCCCCCCCAAGCCAGTCGCCTTCTTTCCTTCCAGAGCAGCAACAGTTGCCTGTAAAAGTAAATGTGATTTTGTGGTTGGCTCTGCCTCTTCTGGCAGTCATTTTATGGTTGGGCCTGCCTCTTCCAGCAGCCATTTTGTGCTTGCGCCTACCACCCCATGTCAAAAACCCAGACATGCCTACAGTCTCAAAAAGGTTGGGGACCCCTGTGCTAGGTTTTGTACCCATGACTGGGAGGTGGAGCTTGAAAAGGCAGCATTCTTGATCACGGCATGGTGTTCATGCACTTACGGTTTGTACCCCCACAGAACCAATGCCTGTGTTCCATTAGCAGCATATAGGCAGGACTTGGTTCTCATTACGCACATTGGTTTCTAAATAATCAGGGTGTCTGCACGAAGTTAGAAACTTCCTTCATTGGAAAAATCTTTGTCTGTTGGGGGAAGACCTGGCAGAAGGGAGTTACAGGACGTGTCCCATAATTCTTCAATGGAAGCAATTGTCAGCCTACTCTGGCCTTATCCTTTGCAGTATCACAGCTGAAGCATCCTGTATTCCTGTACAACGGCTGGGAGAGAGTGCATTTTTAAGTCCCTGCCTGGAGTGCTTTGCAGTTGGCTTTATTAAGTCGTACCATGCGATGTCACCGCATCATCATCTTGCATCTCCAACGCCGGCAATTTTTCAGGGCTGGTATTTAGATTTACAACTAGCGGAGACAGCAGTTCACAAACTCATTATAACCTTCATCAGTGCGGGAATAAGTTATCAATGATTTATACGCTGGTGAACTCAGACGAGAATGCGCCATACAACTCATTTGGTATAGTTTATCTCAGTAAGTACATGAAATACGTTTGACTTACAAAAGGTGCCTGAACACCCCTTCTGGCATGAGGATATCAGAGTCGAGGGCTGTTTAGGATTTTTTTTTTTATCTGGCGATGAATAACGGTCCCGTTTTCACATCCTGGTGATTTGTGAGCCGCCCTCAGAACGACTTTGAAAACCTTGTTGATTTGTTTTGTCTCCCTTGCCTGAACGAACGTCTGGGTGAATCACAAAATATGTCCACCCAACAGTATCAACCCGTCAGACTGTGTTTGGGAACATTTTGTTAATTTTATTAATAGACCAGGAGAACTCTGCCCTCTGTGCCCCGCAGTGCTGGAGAAGGTGTGATGTGAGTATAGCAGAAGTATATCACTAATGGACTCATCGTCCGCTAGATACAGCAGCCCACCAGGGGCCTTCTGCTTATGTTGCCTGCACGGGGCCACTAAGAGAAGACCAGGCTGGTTTGTCAAGAATATTGCTGATGGCTTAAAGAAAAGGCCAGGGAAGAAAAAGATTATTAAAGAGATCCACTTTCTGCAGGATCAATTGAATGTTCTACTAAATAGAGAATTATATTGGAATCTGAAGAAATTACAGCAAAAAGCATTTGAGGGTGCAAATAAACCAGGAAAATTTTTAGCGTGGCAATTGAAAAATAGAAAAGAAAGGAATTTTATAAGTAAAATTACTGAAGACGGAAAGGATGTTATGAATTTGAAAGGTATAAAAAGAGTCTTCTTCAAATACTACGCCAAACTGTTCAAAAAGAAAGGAATTGACCAACAGAAAATTAAGAAATATTTGGAGACTATTGAAGTTCCAGAGCTGGGAAAACAAATTAAAGAGTTATTAAATGGTCTAGTAACAAAGGAAGAGGTGACAATGGCAATAGAAGACGCAAAGTTGGGCAAAGCTCCAGGTCCAGATGGCTTTACAGCAAAGTTTTATAAGAAATTTAAGGAGGAGCTAACCCCTATCTTAGTACTTCTGTCGAACGAGATAAGAAAGACTAAACGGATCCCAGATTCATGGAAAGAAGCAAATATTTCATTGATACCCAAAGAAGGTTTGAACTTAACTGAAGTAAAGAATTATAGACCAATATCGCTATTAAATAATGACTACAAATTATTTGCGAAAATAATTTCGGAAAGACTGAAAAAATATTTGAAAGATACTATAGCGGAAGAACAAGCTGGTTTTCTACCAAATAGACAAATTAGAGACAATTTAAGAGTGGTGATTGATGCAATCGAATACTATGACAAACATCCAGAAAAAGAAGTTGGATTCCTCTTTTTAGATGCGGAAAAAGCTTTTGACAATTTAAATTGGGAGTTTATGCTGCAAGTTATTGAAAAAATGGATATAGGACAGTCTTTTCTAAACATGATTGTGGCAATTTACTCAGAACAGAGAGCAGCTTTGAATATAAATAAAGAAAGAACAGATTTCTTCCAAGTTCAAAAGGGAACGCGTCAAGGCTGCCCGTTATCCCCGTTGTTGTTTATTTGGATATTGGAAATATTATTGACAGCGATAAGAAAAGATAACAGCATTGAAGGACTCACAGTGAAAGGTTTTGCATATAAATACAGGGCATTTGCAGACGATGTAATGTTTATGATCCAAGATCCAATCGAGAAAATACCACAATTGATGGAAAAAATTGAAGAATTTGGATCAGTTGCGGGATTCTACATTAATAAAAGTAAAACCAAAGTGATGTGCAAAAATATGACGAAACAAAGACAAACAGAACTTCAAGAGAAAATTCAATGTGAAGTAGTTACAAAGACTAAATATTTAGGAATTGAATTGACCATGAAAAACATTGATTTGTTCAAAAATAACTATGAAAAGGATTCAACAAGACATGAAGAAATGGGATACCTTGAATCTATCGTTATTGGGAAGAATTGCAACTGTAAAAATGAATGTTTTGCCGCGTTTGATGTTTTTATTTCAGACTATCCCAATATTAAAACAAAGGAAAATACTGGATACGTGGCAGAAAGAACTATCGAAATTTGTATGGGCAGGAAGAAAGCCAAGGATTAAAATGAAAATTTTATGTGATGCAAAGGAAAGAGGAGGTCTACAACTACCAAATTTAAGATTGTATTATGATGCCGTCTGTTTAACATGGTTGGAACAGTGGATTAATTTAGAAAATAAAAAGTTATTGGCTCTAGAAGGGCATGATAACAAGTTTGGATGGCATGCATATTTATGGTATGGAAAAATAAAAATAGATAAATTTTTCAAGCACCACTTCATAAGACGATCACTGTTCGAGACTTGGATGAGATATAGAAAATTCTTCTCAGAAGAAAGACCACTTTGGATAGTACCAGCAGAAGTGATTAATCCATATTCAAGAAATCAAGGGTTAGATTGGCTACCTTATAAAAGTCTTTTAAAATTAGAAGGGAAAAACTTTGTGTTAAAAGACAGATTTGATGTGGAATTTGAATATGATTGGTTGAAGTATAGACAGATTTATGACTTATTTAAGACCGATAAAAGAGAATATGGTTTTAGAGAAAATAACACTGAAATTGAAACTGTATGGCTTGAGAAAGGTAAAAAAATGATTTCTAAACTGTACAAGGTTTTATTGAAATGGTATACTGAGGACGAAATTGTAAAAGAGCAAATGATAAAATGGGCGGTAAATATTAATAATGAGATATTAATGACATCCTGGGAATATTTGTGGAAAAAGTCAATGAAAATTTCAACTTGTGTAAATGTTAAAGAGAATTGTTATAAAATGATGTACAGATGGTATATGACGCCTAAAAAAATTGCTATTATAAATGAAAGTATGTCTAACAAATGTTGGAAATGTAAGAAACATGAAGGGTCTTTTTACCATATGTGGTGGACATGTGATAAAGCAGTAAAGTATTGGACTGAGATCCACAATGAGATACAAAAAAATTTGAAATGTACTTTCAAGAAAGACCCACAGATGTTATTGTTAGGTCTTAAAATGGAAGAAATAAATGTAGCCAAGAGAACACTACTATGGTACTTGATTACAGCAGCTAGACTGACTTTTGCTCAATGTTGGAAACAAGATAAAGTACCTGAAACATGGGAATGGATTAAAAAGACGTCGTTTATGGCAGAAATGGACAAATTAACAAGAAAATTAAACAATGAAGAAGACGAAACCTTTTTCGGAGATTGGAAAGACTTTCAAGAATACTTGTTGAAGAATTGGGATGTAAAACGTGGTTTGATTTGTTTTGACAGCTATTGAGGAGAAGTGGAAAGAGACTCAGATCTTTGAATTGTTACCATTAGTAAAAGAAATATGTTTAGTAGTAAATGTAATTGCATAAGAGAAATATCAAGGGGGTTGGAGCAGTGCGGGAAGCCTTGTTTGGGGGGAGAGGGAGAAAGAAAAATGGATATGTATTGGTTTGGTTAAATTGTATGAACATGTGATATATCCAATAATAAATTGTATTTTTTTAAAAAAAGAATATTGCTGATGGTTTGTTTAGTTCTTTAGATAACTATGTTCCACTTTTCTTCTCACTGGGGACTTTAGGTAACAAAAAAATTAATTTAGATGGTTAAAAAAATACAAGTCCAGCTTTTGAGATGTTCCTAAGACACATTCCCCAACAAAATATGTGTGACTGGAATTTTAATATTATGACTAATTTTCACTAAGCATGCCTCCTGTGACTGCCTTTGGCCAAATCTTTCTTTGACAGACTTCCAAGATACAAAGATGCAAAGGGTTGGATCCAAAGGTTTTGTTCCACTAACAGTGGAGTATTATTCTGGTGTAAGGGGCCTTCCTTCAGTGGTAGGTGTCTATTCCATTGGTGGTGGTGGTGGTGGTGGTGGTGGGGAGGAGGAGGAGGAGGAGGAGGAGGAGGAGGAGGAGGAGGAGGAGGAGGAGTGGATTTATACCCCATCATTCACTCAGAGTCTCAGAGAAGCTTGCAATCTTCTTCCCTTCCTCTCCCCACAACAGACACCTTGTGAGGTAGGTAGGTCTGAGAGAGCTCTGAGAGAACTGCTCTTGAGAGAACAGCTCTGAGAGAGCTGTGACTGACCCAAGGTCACCCAGCTGGCTTCATGTGGAGGAGTGGGGAATCAAACCTGGTTCTCCAGATTACAATCCACTGCTCTTAACCACTACACCAAACTGGCTCTCAGAAGGCTCTTTGTACTAGAGGAATGGAACCTTTGGTTCTAAGCCAAAGACTTCTTCTGATGGAGAAAAGCTTCTTTTGATGGAGAAAGACTTCCTCCACTAGAGGAAAACTTGGCAATGGAGAGTCAGAGAATCCAATTTATTGGAAGGGAGTTGTAGGATCCAGCCCATTATGTCACACAGGAGTACTATACAAGGAACTAGGGGTGGAAGGAAGAAGAGGGAAGGCTTTCTACACCCCTTTGCATGCTGTCATTAGACATGCTTCTTGCTAGCATTACACCAGTTTGCACAAGGAAACAAGTCACAGAAAGGTGCCTTGGACCATACTAGTAGAAGATCCACCTCTTTGCTGAACATCTCAAAAATGGAGGGGGAATAGTGTGTGAGATTTCTCCCATCTACTGAATTTAGTATGATTTTATTTACTGAGGAAACATTTACCTGGCAAGAGGGTCAGAACCTGAGCCACAGAAGTCACTGACACGAGAGTCAGGTTGGTGTAGAGGTTAAGAGCAGCAGGACCCTAATCTGGAGAACTGGGTTCGATTCTCCACTGTTCTGCATGGAGCTTGCTGGGTGACCTTGGGCCAGTCACAGTGCTCTCAGAACTCAGCCTCACCTCCCTCACAAGGTGCCTGTTGTGAGGAGAGGAAAGGCAAGGTGATTGAAAGCCAGTTTGAGACTCCTTTAGGTAGAAAAAAGCAGGAAATAAAAACCTCTTCCTCTCCTTTTTCTTCTTCTTTTTCAAGAGGATGCCAGTCCTGAACTGAAAAAGTGAGAAACATCATAATTAAAAGTAGTCACCCAGTAACAAGAGAATCCAACTTGATATTCTTCCCTCAGGGTTGAGACAACTGTGCATGGAATGACACTGGGTTTTGTTTTTTACCTTCTCTAGCTTTTTTCAGGAGGAGAATTTGTCTTATATTTCAGAATATTTCCCTCCGGGACCTACATTAAGATGATGAAACATTATTTTTGTTTGTATGCTTTCCATTACAATGAGCTTTCCAGGTTTCAACAAAGCTTTTCCTGTCTTTTGCAATAAATCATCAATGAAATCCTCTGTGGGAAAAGATGAAAAGACACAATGCTGTTCAAAAGAACTGCAAGGAATGGGCTCATTTTCTTTAACTCTTTGCCCAATGTGAAATTTTCAAACCAGTCATACTAATTACTCTAACTGTGTTTGAATTCATTGTCCTACATCAGAACCAAACAAATTGTGATACAGCAAGATAAATCCGACCACCTGGCCAACTATAGTGGTCTGCCACATTTTTTTTTAATCCACAACTTATTGATTTCTGTAGTGCACGATAATACAGAACATTGACCTTATTTCCCAACAATCCTACAATTATTTACTAATAGAAAGTATTCCCACGCTGAACCTTAACTTCTAATATATCCATTTACTATCCAAGAATTACTTCCTATTCTGACCCCTATTATCGTATTCCACCCGTTTTTCTTCACTTCTTTCCCCATGTTCACATCAAGTACCTTACATATCTACATAGTAAATTATATGGCCATTCTTCGATTTACTATTTACTATAGCAAAATTCCAGTTAACTGTATTGGTGGTCTGCCACGTGGCTGACAATGACCCTCCCACACATTTTTGTAGACTAAGGCGGGCAGCCAGAACAGGCCGTTTGTGGCTACTTGAGAGGGCAGCGTACAATGTTGGCAGGCCATGGGTCAAAGTTGTGTGACTGTCTTACTCTCAAGGAATTTTCTAACCTTTTCCCTCCTGAAGTGCCAGCCTCACATCACCACATTAAAATATATATATATATGAAATATACTGGGTTCAGACATGTAGAAGTGATCAGCTCATAGTTTATTAATGATTCAGCAAGAGAAGAAGACTGAAAATCCTGGCTGTCCATCCAGGTATTTATGTCTGAAAATGGTTACACCCAAAAACAGACCCCACTCCCAACGATAGGCTATTTACACTCCATTGTTTCTCAATTGGTTTACCCTAGGATCCCTATCTCCCTACTTGTCCATTCCAGGATCCTAGCAAGCCATCAATATACATCCTCAAGCTAAGTCCTTTTTGCAAGTGCAGTTCAGGCTCAATACATAACAATGGGTGCAATCATACATACCGAAAGCAACGGCAGCCATGCGATTCCCCCGCGGATTAGACAGACACATCTGTCTGGCATCCCGGAGTTGTCGGCGGGGCGTCGTTGCGCATGGCAGTAGCGTGGAATAAGCTACTGCCGATAACTCAGTAGTATGGGGAACTGTGGATGCGCGGCGGAAAGTTTGATCGCGCAAATGCGCGTCATTGCAGGCGGGGCAAACAGCCTCGCTTCCTGCCCGCCTCTTCCCCCCTCCGTATGACCGCAGCCAATATTAACCTTCTCCCTTTGTCCCACTGGGGAATCCTATGTGTACCCCATCAGTACATGTGGAACAAACAATGAGAGGAGAGGAGAGAGAGATAAGAGACTGGATTTATACCCCACCCTTCACTAACTGAAGGAGTCTCAGAGTGGTTTACAATCTCCTTTCCCTTCCCCTCCTCACAACAGACACCCTATGAGGTAGGTGGGGCTGCGAGAGCTCTTTTGAGAACTGCACCTGAGAAAACAGCTCTGAAAGAACTTGTAACTGATCCAAGGTCATACCAGCAGCTACATGTGGAGGAGTGGGGAATCAAACCCAGTTCTCCCAGATTAGAGTCCATGCTCCTAACCACTGCACTAAACTGGTTCTCAAGAACACCTCCAAGACATTTCAGGTCAAGAGAATGGCCCCCTTTCTCCCATGGCTTGGTTCCAAGTTAAACCACACCTGCTCCTGCCTAGAAGGTGATACTCCGTACATGGGACTCTCCTCACAACCAAGTTGGAAACTCTAATTACTGCAGAATGCCATGGCTCAGCTATTAACAGGAGGTAGACAGAGCATGTATATCCTTCAGACACTCCTATGGCTGCCAATTTGTTACCAGGCTCAATCAAAGGCATTGGCTATCATGTACAGAGCCTTTCTTGGCCCTAGTTCCTCTTATATGTGAGACCACCTCTCCCCCTATGCTCCACCATGACAGCTTTGCTCATATCAACAGGGTTTTCTGCGGGTGTCAGCCTGCAAATGGGTTAAATCAACAACTGCCCATACACGTCTCCGTTGTGTCCCCCATCTTATGGAACAGCCTGCCCAAGGAGTTCAGGAAGGCTCCCTCTCTCCCGGCTTTCCATAAACTATACAAAACAGAATTATTCAAGAGGGCCTTTCAGCACATGTAATAAGGTTCCACTGAACAAAATAGTTTGCAAACTTACATGGATAAATGATGAGGGACGGTATTTCTGTGTATAGCTTATTGTAAGTAGGGTCCTATTATGTAAGTGTTGCAGTGCTTAATGTGTCATGTTAATGTTTATGCTATGCTTCAGTTCTTTCTGGTTGGTTCTAGACTTCCACAGTCTCATGCATTGATTATTGTCCCATTTTGTTGATTGCACTGACTCAGTCTATGTGATCTGCCTTACGTCCCCATGAGAAATGATGAAAATAGGTAAAGACTCCCAAGAACATGTCTGCCAACCTGATCCAGGGACATACCCAAGGAAAATGTATCATGTAGTTAGGCCTTCAGTGTTCATCTAAAAAGAGACAGGAGTTGTGGAACCAGTGCTCTCTCCACATGCAAAGTAGCAATAGGTGTTTCCAAATGGCAGCCCAAAATGGCTGTTCTATAGAGGAATTGATAAGATCAGGTTCACGGTGGATTAAGCCATGAAAGAACAACGCTCCCCATGATGAGTAAAACCTTATTGTTCTATAGAAGCTCATGATGCCCCTAAGAGGCACAAACTATGGGTCGAAGCCCACTGATTTAGATCAACTCCTTTATGATATTTTACTCTACAGTTTCCCACACCTGATGTTCCCATTGTACTTGAAATTAATCCATACATCCTTCACCCACTATATCATCAGCACATTCCAGAGAACTCTGGTCTCTGCTTTCACCTGAGCGCATTGCTCCACAAAGCTCAGCTGAAGAAAAAGCAGTTTTATTTGAGGATCTCGGTAAACCTGTCCTCTTCTTTTGCAGCCTGATTCGATTTATCTTCACCTGGCTAGAAGAAAAAAAATGGAATAAGAATGAGAGGGGCTTTTGTTCTGTTAAGAAGAAGAACTTAAGATAGTATTGGGAGCTTTTTTAAAAAGTCAAGGACTGGGAAATGATGGTGTTCTGTTCTGAAGCTGATGAGCTCGATTCGAATTCAGCGGCACCTTAGAGACCAATGAGATGTTCATGGGATGAGCTTTCAAGAGTCAAAGTTCTCTTTGTTAGATACCCTGACCAAGGGAGCTTTGACTCCCGAAAGGTCATACCCTGAAACTCTTGTTGGTTTCTAAGGCGCCGTTTGACTCGAACCTAGCTCTTCTAGTGCAGAGCAACACAACTGGCCTCTGAGACGATCTGAAGCTGACATTCTTTGGAAATCCTCTCATGCAATCTAAAATATATTTCCAACCAATATCTTTTAGATGGAGCACGCTTTAAATAGTTGGGAAAAGGTGGGGCATGCACAAGCTGCATCCAGGATGTGATGGCGTCACCCTGCATGACATCATCATATCAGAGATGGCCACGCCCCCTCCTGGAACACCCCCTAATCCCCCTGCAAGGGAGAAGGTTGGACCTAGCAACCCTAGGCCTTCCCCAATAAGGATATAAGAAGAGCCTTGCTGGATCAGACCAGTGGTCCATCTAGTCCAGCATCCTGTCTCACACAGTGGCCAACCAGCTCCTATGGAGGGCCAACAACAGGGCATGGAGGCTGAGGCATCCCCTGATAAGAACCTAAGAAGAGCCCTGCTGGATCAGACCAATAGTCCATCTAGTCCAGCATCATGTCACACAGAGTGGCCAACCAGTTCCTCTGGAGGACCAACAACAGGGCATAGAATCCAAGGCTTCCCCTGATAAGAACTTAAGAAGACCCCTGCTAGATCAGACCAATAGTACATCTAGTCCAGCATCTTGTCACACAGAGTGGCCAGCCAGTTCTTCTGGAGGGCCAACAACAGAGCATAGAGTCCATGGCTTCCCCCAATAAGAACATCAGAAGAGCCCTGCTAGATCAAACCAATCATCCATCTAGTCCAGCATCCTGTCTCACACAGCGGCTAACCAGTTCCTCTGGAGGTCTACAACAGAGCATAAATGCTGGGGCATTCCCTAAAGTGATATCAAACTGTCGCTGAAGGCTGACTCCCCCATGCCCCCCGGTTTCCCATTGGTTGCCAGATCAGGCTTGGCAACCCTACTTTTTAAATTAACACTTTCCCATTTAAAAAAAAATGTTCAAATACATATATTGAGCACTAGGTAGTGTTTCTAGTGTTTTGGTAAGAGGCATGTATAAAGTAAGAGAGAAAGTATTTCCTGATGTGTTGTATCACTCATTGTAATGCCTCTTGGTTTCTTTCTGTAACTGCAGCTATGTTAACGTTCTACATGTCATGCTGTACTTTGTATTGCATGTTACATTTGGACAAATGGGATAAAATATAATGCCTTGAGACGATTGCCTAGCTACTTTTTTTTGTCGTTGATGCCAAGGACTCAATTGTCACCAGTGTTCCTATTCTATGAAAACCAGATGTGTAATGAATAACAATGCTGTGACTTCTCCCCCCTCCACCCACCCTCCATACTGCTTGCTTCAATTGTTTTGGCATGCCATGCATTTTAGATCAGGAATGCTGCTTGTAAGCAGTTTTAGACTTAGTCTCAGTGTGACCCAGAACTTTGAGCGCCCAGTGCTCTGGGCAGACATCCAGCAATGGGTATTAGTATAAGATAAGAAAGTCTAGACCTTAGCTGAATACTGATGTCCAGGTTGATGACATAGGTAATGCCCGGTTTAGGCTGTTAGTTAGATCTGTGGATCTTAATTTCACTCTGCAAACCTTGTGGGCTCCCTCCCGCTCTTTAGTGTATTCCTTTTTCTGCAGATAGACAATACAAGCGTTCTGGTGCATGGCGCATGAAAATACTTGCACATTTCTCTGTAGCTGAAGGAACTACTTAGAATTTTAACAGTACAGTAATTATTTGTGGCTCTGACCTGGATAGCCCAGGCTAGCATCAACTAGTCAGATCTTGGAATCTCAGCAGGGTCTGCCCTGGTTGGTACTAGAATGGGAGACCTCCAAGGAATACCAGGGTTGTGACACAGAGGCGGGCAATGGCAAGCCACCTCCGAACATCTCTTGCCTTGAAAACTCTATGGGGTCGCCTTTAGTCAGCTGTGACTTGTAAGGCAGAAGGGAATGATACTCCTCCACCACAGACACAGAGCTTTGTCCTCAAATAGGACAGTGGTAAGCAGTATTCCCTCTAAGTTGAGTTAGTGTGAGCTAGCTCACACTTTTTTAGCCTCTGGCTCACACATTTTTGTCTTCGCTCAGGAAGGACGGCTCCAGAGCAAACTGATTTCTGCAGTAGCCAAATTGCTCGCTCACGACTTTAATGCCAGTCGCTCGCAAGACTCCACAGCTTAGAGGGAGCATTGGTGGCGAGGAAAGGACATCTGGGTGCCAGCCCCTGAGTGATCACAGATATCAGCCTGCTGGACGTGTTTGTTGCAAGATCCGTGGCATACCGAGCTGTAAGTTCTTTGTGCCTGTGCTAAGATTTGCTCTTATTAAACATTAGAAGGCTCTTGCTCATCCGAGAAAGGGAATGGATGCAATGTGTCATCCTGAAAAACATTGAGGGCTCCATTCTGGAATGTCAGTTCCAATCATATGTGTGATCTGATAGGATGGGTGGAATGCATGGCTGGTAAAACTCCAGAACTCAACAAATCAAGAGAGTCCTCAAAGGAATTTTGGATTTTTGCCGTGTTGAGGAGTAGCAAACCCAAGCAGGAGGCATTTTTAATTAGAATTCATTTCACTTCAGAGCAGAATCATTTATTGCAATATAATCTCATATTTCTTAACACAGAAAGATAACCAGTTTACTTTTTGTGTATACAGTTCGGGGGAGGGGGTAAAGCTAGCCTGACTGTCCGGGAAAATGTCCACGAAGGAATTGCTGAAACAAGTGATTTTGGATATATCTAAGCAATTAGTTAAGTTATGCTTGGCTCTTTCATTAAGGCACCATTAGAGAATCAGATGCATTGGAAGGGGAAGGCAGTGAAAAAAATTTTCAGGTAATTCCGGATCATATTAAAAGCGGTTGTCTTTTCAACCAAACACCATGCATCTTCGGCTGAATATCCATTCCTCTGTTTGAGCTGGCTGCTCAATATGTTGCCTGAGAAATAATTGGGACAATATGAAGGAAAATACTTGTTGGTTTAACAGAGTTGTGGAAGTATGTGTGTACATTCTCTTTAAGAATGAGACAAGAAGTAATGCTCCTCTGGATCCAGTTTATCACCTCAGGAGATTTGCCTGTTTGAGGTTACTTATGCTAGGCCCTAGTAGAGAAAACCCAGTATAGCCCTACTAAAACCTACATCCTTATACCATATAGAGCAATTAAATATCACTGTTAAGAGATACCAATTCGCGTGACTGAACTTCATTGTGCATACCACTTGATCTCTCTCTCTCTCTCTCTCTCTCTCTCTCTCCAGTTTGGTGTAGTGGTTAAGTGCGTAAACTCTAAACTGGGAGAACCAGGTTTGATTCCCCACTCCTCCACTTGTGCCTGCTGGATGACCCTGGGCAAGCCATAGTTCTGACAAGAGCAGTCCTTGAAAGCGCAGTTCTGGAAAGAGCTCTCTCAGCCCCACATACCTCACAGGATGTCTGTTGTGGGGAAGGGAAGGAAAAGGAGTTTGTAAGCTGCTCTGAGACTTCTTTGGGTAGTGAAGGGTGGGGTATAAATCCAATCTCCTCCACCACCTCCTCCTCCTCTTCTTCTTCTTCTTCTTCTTCTTCCTCTCTCTCTCTTTGCATGTATTCCATGTATATTCAGAAATTCTACCAAATTCAATGGGAACGCTATCAGTAAAAATCCTTAGGCCAGGCCATAATAGAGAACACACAGTAGCTTGATTTGTTAAGGAGGACCAGCATGGAAAGAGTGACCCTTTTCAAACTGCCTTTGTATTCCGTTTTAGTAACTGGCTGCTAATGGTTTTTTTCTGTCATTTCAGACAGATCCATTGTAGTAACTGGCTGCTAGCGGAATTGATTTACCTGTTTTAATTGTGTTTTAATGTTTAATGTTTTAAACTGAAATTGTATTTATTTCAGTGATGTTACCTGCCCTGAGCCAGCCCGTGGGATGGGCAGGATATAAATGCAAATAATAAATAAATAAAATAAAAAATACAAACTCACTTGTGTTGAGTTAGCAAAACGTGGTTGAGCTGCTTCTGAGGGGAACTGGTTTTTTTTTCATTTTCAACCCTTTCATTGTGCTTCTGAATCGCTGTAGTGTGCTGTTTAAAATGTCCATAGTGCTTCCTAAAATGCAGCATCCCCCCTGCCCTTTTTCACTGTGCAATCTTCCTCAGACTTTTTAAAAAATATGTTCTAAGGTGAGTGCTATAGAGCTAAACTGCTATAGTGCTAAATTGAAGTGCTATAGCAGCACCACTGAGATGCATTGACTCTGCTGAGTCAATGCATCTCAATGCAGCCGCTATAGCCCTTCAGTTTAGCACTATAGCACTCACCATAGAACATATTTTTTAAAAGTCTGAGGAAAATTGCACAGTGAAAAAGTGCAGGAAAAAAGGCATTGTTTGAAATGACCATAAAACTTCAGAGATGTGGAGCAGAGCTCCATCAGTGGCTATTATGGAGCATATATATATGGAGCAGAGGTCCATCAGTGGCTATTAGCCACAAGGTATAGATAGGAACTCTCAGTCTGGGGCAAGTGATGCTCTGTATTCTTGGTGCTTGGGGGGGGGGGCAACAGTGGGAGGGCTTCTAGTGTCCTGGCCCCACTGGTGGACCTCCTGATGGTGCCTGGTATTTTTGGCCACTGTGTGACAGAGTGTTGGCCTGGATGGGCCATTGGCCTGATCCAAAATTGGCTTCTCTTATGTTCTTAAATTTGCTATATGACCCCTCCGTCCCTGTATCGCTTTACTCAAAATCAGGCCAACAAGAAATAGCATCAGGTTTAGAACAGTAATGTGAAAAGGGCCAGTGTTGGACTTAGACTTCCAACTTGGCCATGAAGCTCAGTGGGTGACTTTAGGTTTGTCTCCTTCACTCAACCTCATCTACATCAGAAGATTGTTGTGAGGTTAAAATGGGGACCAGGTAGCTGCTCTGAACTCCATGATGGAAGGAGAGATAAAAATGCCAACTAATAACACGTAGAGAAGCCATAGCTTTAATAGTTTTTATTGTTTTTATTGTAATTTATGCATCATTTTAAGGAAGTCGCCCTGAGCCAGCTTCGGCTGGAAAGGCGAGGTAGAAATCTGATAAAATAAATAAATAAATAGCTCAGAGACTGATAATCTGTTTGGCATGCAGAAGGCTTCAGGTTCAAATCCCTAGCATTTCCAGTTGAAAGGATTAGGTAGTAGGTGATGTGTAAATGTTGCAGGTATTTTTGCACTGGAATCAAACAAGGTTGCCTGAATTGAGAGCATCAGCTTTGCATGCGTAAGGTCCTAAACTCAACTTCTGCCATCTCCAGTTTAAAAGATGTAGCTGTAGGTGATTTGAAAGACCTCTGCTTGAGAACTTGGGAGAGCCACTGACAGTCAAAGTAAACGATACTGATCTTGATGGACCAATGGTCTGATTCAGTGTAAGGCAGCTTTATGGAGAGGGGCTGTGGATCAGTGGTAGAGTATTTGCTTGGCCTGCAGAAGGTCCCAAGTACAACCCCTGCCTTCTCCAGCTAAAAGAGTCAGGTGGCAGGTGTGGATGAGAAAGACCACTACCTGAGATCTTGCAGAGCTGCTGCCAGTCAGACAAGACTGACCTTGACAAAACAATAGTCTAACGTACTATAAGGTATCTTCATATGTCCTCTGTGAGCCAAGCTTCTAGATGAGAGGCCCTGTGATTTATACATTTCATGGGTAGAGATATAGCAGTGCATCCATTTTGCATGCAGATCTTGAGTTCAGTCCCTGGCATCTCTACATAAAAAGATCAAGCAGCAAATGATGTGAAAGACTCCAGATCTTGGAGACCCACTGCCAATCAGAATCAACAATACTAGCCTCAGTAAAACCAAGGCCAGAAGGCAGCTTCATACGTGTTCTTCCAAGGATTTCAGGGTTGTGTACATGATTCGCCCTTTCTCATTTTAATCTCCCAATAGCCTTGTGATAGTATGGCCCAAAACTACCCAGTGAGTTGCATGGCAATCTGGAGATTTCAACATGATGTCTCAAAATCCTAATCCAACCCTCACTATGCTATACTGGAGAAGCAGCCGGGGGGACAGCAAGAGGGAGATTTAACCCAGACCCAAACTTGACCCAGACCACTTCCCCCAGACACTTTTTAGAATGAAACTGTACCACTCATCTCTCTTCAGCATCACAGGTGGTTTAGCCCTGAGATTACTGAAAATTACAAATTAGACAACATAATCCGTCAGTCTTTTTCAGCACATTGTTTCCCACAGCTGCTGTGTTTTGTTATATTCACAGACATTGAGGATTTGTTGTTGCTGCTGTTGTTGCTGTTCAGAAGCTGATTTTGCTGAAGGTAGAGGCCCTGCTTTTATTTTATTGCTTTTCTTCAGTCAAGCATTCATTCATTTCAAAGCAGAATATACCTTGATGGGTTCCCCAGAAGTCTTTGAGAGACATAGTTCTGTAGACTGTCCCACAACTGTCCGTGCTACACACTTTTTTTTGTTTTTGTGCTACACACTTGAGAATTAATTCAGGTCTATATTTGGCCCATAGATCTTCTACAGCTCGAAGAAGACTCATTGCCTTTACTGACTGACATGCTGATTCACTGGGAAGGATATCAAAATGATCAAGGTGTTTCTATAGCACAAAGGAGGCTGAAATCTCATGCAAAATCCAAGGTGCCTAGATTGGTAGAAAGTCTAAGCAGATCTGGGGGCACTTTCACACACACCAAATAATGCCCTTTCAATTCACTTAGCAACTGGATTTTACTGTGCGAAATGGCAAAATCAGCTTGCAAATAGTCGCTGAAGTGGTTTGAAACTGCATTGTTTAGCATGTGTGAAAGTGCAGTTTGTTACATGCCTCCCTCAAGATTTAAGATATGAGATTAAATCCAGACATTCCTCCCCCCCACTGATTCTTGCCCATTTCCCCTCTCTACTGCAGCTCACATCCCGGATTTTGTACATTCAGATTCCATGATTCTCAGCATAGGCCTTTTGAATGGTTTAGAGGGCAGTCCTATGCAGGTCTACTCAGAATCCTACTCAGATCTATTCAATGGGGCTGACTCCCAGGAAAGGGTTCTTAGGATGGCACTGTTATTTATCTTTTTACAAAATGTGTATCCTGCCTTTCTGCTGTCACAAGGGCCCCACCACGGGGGCTAACAATTTGAAATATACATGATAAAAAACTACATTTTACAACTATCAAAATCAATCCCCCAGGCCCACATCATTCAAGCAAGCCTTAAGAGAGTTGAAATACGTGCAACACATAAAAACAGCCACACAAAAAAATAGTTAGGAAGGAGGGCTCATGATTAAAACAATTTTAAAAGAATTAAAAGAAGTTAAAATAGATTGAAAACAGAGTCAAAGTGTTTTAAAAAACTGGTTAGGAAGGAGGGTTCATTTAGAGCAGTGGTTCTCAACCTTCCTAATGCTGTGACCCTTTAATACAGTTCCTCATGTTGTGGTGACCCCCAACCATAAAGAAGCGGTGTCTCGGTTCCTAAGACCATCGAAAATATGTGTTTTCTGATGGTCTTAGGCAACCCCTGTGAAAGGGTCATTCGACCCCCAAAGGGGTCGCAACCCACAGGTTGAGAATCGCTGATTTAATGAACGCCAAATGAAACCAACAAACAAAAACCCTTTACCCATTGACAGAAGAAAAGCAACAGAAGGGAACAGGTGGATCTTCCTGGGGGGAGAGGTCCAGAGTTTTGGCGCCACTACTGAGAAGGCCCTCTCCCAGAATGCCACCTGCCTAATCTTGAAAGGCATGGACGCTCGAAGCAGGGCCTCCAAAGATGAGCTGGCAGTCTTTAAGTAGCAGCTGGACAAACACTTGTCAGGGATGCTCTAGGTTGATCCTACATTGATCAGGGGGTTGGACTAGATAGCCTGTATGGCCATTTCCAGGGCCCTTTTTGTAGCAGGAACTCATTTGCATATTAGGCGACACACCCCTAATGTAGCCAATCCTCCAAGAGCTTACAGTAGCCCCTGTAAGAAGAGCTCTGTAAGCTCTTGGAGGATTGCCTATATTAGGGGTGTGTCGCCTAATATGCAAAGGAGTTTCTGCTACAAAAAGAGCCCTGGCCCCTTCCAATTCTGTGATTCTATGATTCTATGACCATAATGGTTGGGCAGGTTCATAAGTGAGTAGGCGGTCCTTCAGGTATGTTTTCCTCAAACTATATAGGACTTTGAAGGTCAAAAACAGCACCTTGAATTGTACCCAGAAGCAAGCTAGGAGCCAGTATAGATGGGCCAAGACTGGAGAGGTATGGTCCCTATGTCCTACACCAGTCAACATCCTGGCTGGACCATTCTGCACCATTTTGTGGTTGAGATGACACATCTTTCCTTCTCCACCTGAAAAAAAAAAAATTGTTGGATCCGACACACAAAATGTATCTCATGCCCAAGGCCAACAATCTCGTAGAGGAAGCCAAGACAATAAGAGTTTGTAACAATGGGCTTTGAGACTTCTAATAAAGACTCTGAATGCCGAACAGTGCCAAACAGCACTGTAAGTCGAGAAATGAAAGGCTCCTCTTCATGTACCTTAAACACTGCCCTCTGTGCGTCCTTCTGAAAATTGTCCAAAGGCACTAAGCATACTTCTTCTTTTGTGCAACAATGGGTGGCCCTGGAATAATGGTCCCTCTTTCTCCGATACACAATATGACTGACTTGCAGAATCATAATGGAGGCCAGGGACTCTACTATGTTGCATACTATAATTATGCGCTATTGTGGTAATACTTTAATTCACACCCTCTTACAAATTATGCTCTTCCAGATGGGAAGGACTCATGTATATCCAAATTTAAAAGCTTCCCTGAAGAGGCTGTTATATTATTCATATTTTCAAAGCAGCCAGTGTTTGGAACACCTGCTGCACACCCTTCATTTTTATACCGGCAACTAGAAATTGCTTTGCAAGAAGCTGTAGGTGACGGAGACTTGAGTTGAAAGTTAGAATCGAAAGGAAAAGATGAATAAAGTGATAGTAGATTCTAAGATAAGTGGCTGCCAATTAGACAGTGATGAACTAGAGCAATGTCCGTTTGCAGATTATATTCAGATTTTGAACTCACTGCAAATGGTGTCCCAAGGTAATGAGAGCCTCGGAAATGAGGCTAGATGCTTAAAAGCCCTCAAAAGTCAAGAGCATGTCTTGGAACTCTCAAGGGGATTGTGATGAAAATGGCCTCCCTAGTGATACCTGGCAGGGCCTGTAATATTTACGAATACTTGCTATATGGAACTTGGGCATCACAGTATGAAACTCCATGTCCTTCTATGAGCATTCAGAATGTGGAGTGGAAATTTGAAATGTAAAGGCTGGACTTCATCTGGTAAATGATTCTGAACATCAAGCATCAAGTAGAGATTTCTCAGCAGGGAAGCCATTTTGGCAGCATCCCAGCGGTGACCGTCATTTGTACTCTGACCCCAGGGCTTCTTTTGTTCTGGTCTTGTAAATATCAAGCTGCAATGCCTCTCTCATCTCCAAGATGTAGATGGAAGAGCTTTCCCTTCCCCATTCAGATCACAATGAAAGTACGGACAAAGTATCTAACGTAAATGGGCAGAAGACAGCACTTGAGTCCTGTCCAGAAAATGAAAAGATAGGTTTGCGTCCAGTACCACCTTAGAGACCAACAACATTTTCAAGGTATAAGTAGGGTTGGTAGGTCTTACCTTTCCTGCAGCAGGGGGCTCCTGGATCCTCCTTGGGATGTTTCTGCCACGCATGCGGGGACACCACTGACACGATAACATCATGACGTCATCACACTGGGACGGTCATGCAGCGACATGCTAGCATCTGGGACAAAAACTATACGGCAACCATAGAATTTCCCTCTGAATCCTAGAACATCGCCATGTGACAGCCCCGGTGTGATGACGTCACTACCTGTGACATCATCACATTAGCATTGTCCCTGTGGGATACTGCTGTTTGGGGGTGGGGCTTCTTCCATTGGCCAGCTGGCTGACAGTGGATTGAAGGTCCCAAAATTGGGGAATCCCCTGCCCCGACTGGGGGGATGGCAACTCTAGGTATAAGCTTTCTTTTTTTTTTTTTTTTTGAAACAAAATTTTATTGGAATATATTCAACATTGTTAAACACCATTACCAATTCAGGTTGAAAATTATATCCCTTCCCCCCTTCCCCCCCAATAGGCTTCCAACACTGCTAATAACAAAAGAAAAAAATTAAAAGGTAATCAAGTTTAAACTTGTAACAATCGATAAACCAGGTAACACAATTCTAATACATAGGAACCTGACTCTTTCTTACATAGTTTCAAATAAAAGTACAATACAATCAAATATTCATTTCATTTCACATTCAATTTCAATAAGAATCAAGATTGTACACTCTCCCTTTCATTTTATATTCAGTTTCCATATACAATTTCAGGTCTTCCCAGTCTTTTAAATATTGTTCTGCCATCTGTCCATTTAGTTTTTTCGTCATTTTGTCCATTTCGGCTAAAAACAGCAATTTCCTTAACCAGTCCTGTATATCTGGCACCTTATCCACTTTCCACTGTTGCGCAAAAGCCATTCTCGCCGATGTGATCATATACCATAGTAATGTCCTCTTTTCTTGTGGAATTTTTTCCATTGTCAAACCTAAGAGAAGAAACTCCGGGCTTTTCCTAATAGGAATTTTTAATATCTTCTGCATCTCACAATATACACTTGACCAGTATATTTTTGCTTTATCACATGTCCACCACATATGGTAAAAAGAACCCTCTATTGTTTTAACTCTAGGTATAAGCTTTCGAGAGTCAAAACTCCCTTCATCAGAGTATCTGACAAGAGCTTTGACTCTCAAAGCTTATAGCCTGAAAATCTTATTGGTCTCTAAGGTGCTACTGGACTTGATTCTAACTGTGCTATGCAGACCAACATAGTTACCCTCTGAGACAAAGAAGAAGAAAAAGAAGAAGAAATTAGATTTATACCCCGCTCTTCACTACCCAGAGGAGTCTCAGAGTGGCTTACAATCTCCTTTCCCTTCCCCTCCCCACAACAGACACCCTGTGAGGTAGGTGGGACTGAGAGAGCTTTCTTGAGGACTGCCCTTGAGAGAACAGTTTTGAGAGAACTTGTGACTGACCCAAGGTCACACCAGTGGCTACATGTGGCAGAGTGGGGAATCAAACCCGGTTCTTCCAGATTAGAGTCCATGTTCCTAACCACTACACCAAACTGAGTAACTCCTAACCACTACACTAAACTGAGTAACCCAGTCACCAGAAGTTATAGTTTCACTGTATTCCACAGTAGTGAGATGTCCTGTGTCCTGTTATGGGTTCCACGCTTTAAGAAAGAGCTAGACAAATTGGAACAGGTCCAGAAGTAGGCACTGAAGATGGCTGGGGGGTTGGAAATAAAGCCCTATAAGGAAAGTTTGAAGGAACTTGATATTTTTATCATGGAGAGGCATGATTACACTCTTCAGATACCTAAAGGGCTGTCACACATGATAGAAAGACTTGTTCATTACTGCTCTAAATAGCGACTAAATCTATCAGATTTTTTTTAAAGTACTATTTGTACCCCGACTTTCTCCTTAACGGGGACCTGAAGAGAGTTATTCTCCTCTATTTTATCCTTAGGCTGAGAGAGTGTGACTGGCCCAAGGTCACCCAGCAAAGTCAAATAGTAGAATGGGGATTAGAATCTGGGTCTCCTAGACCTTTGTCAGATATCGTTACTCACCACACCATCCTGGCTCTCAAAGGATTAAGGTACAGGGGGGTAGATTCTGTCAGAAGATTTGTTAGGAGAAACTTCCTAATGGTGAAAGTAGTTCAGCAATGGAACAAAATTATCTAGGGGAAGCGGAAAGGAAGGTTCTAGCTTTGAAGTCCATCCCTGAGTAGGGCATTGAGCTAGTAAGGTCCCATTCCGCTCCAGGACTAAAGTGTACATATGGAGACGAGGGGAGGAAGATTTGTGATGGATCTGTCTGCAACCTGCATATCAATGAAATCTACTTATGTGCAAGTACCGCCACTCAACAAGAAACCCAAAAAAGCCAAGGCTGATAGGGAATGGGGTTAGTGCCTACAGTCCTAATCCCTCTGTGGTGCATTCATTGGGGCATTGAAATCCAGCAATTAAATATTGAAATCCATTGGGCTGCATCCAATGCTCCCTCTAAGCTGTGGAGTCTTATGAACAAAAATTCTACTTGGTGAGCTACTGGCATTTAAGTTGTGAGCGAGCAATTTGGCTACTGCATAAATTAGTTTACTCTGGATCAAGCCTTCCTAAGCTAAGACAAAAATGTGTGAGCCGGAGGCTAAGTAACTATGAGCTAGCTCACACTAACTCAGCTTAGAGGGAACACTGGTTGTATCCAACCAGCTTTTCTATTGATGAAAAAGAAGGGATCATGAAAAGGGCTGTGCTGGGGATCATGAGACTTACATGGACAAAAATTATGAATGATGGAGACTGTACTAAGGAGCTGAATAGGGCAAGATGGAAGAAAAAAGTTGGCCGACCAGATCCAATCCATTATGCAGGGTTACATTTGAGGTCAGATGAGATCAAAGTTCAGGCTATGATGGTAGAAACCCACAATGACTTATAGAGACAATTATATCATTAGCCCTTGATTTTGCACATTTTTTTGGTTGGGAGTCAAATGAAGAAGAAGCAGAAGCAGAAGAAGATATTGGATTTATTCCCCACCCTTTACTACCCAAAGGAGTCTCAGAGCAGCTTACAATCTCCTTTCCCTTCCCCTCCCCACAACAGACACCCTGTGAGGAAGATAGTGTTGAGAGAGCTCTAAGAACTTGTGACTGACCCAAGGTCACACCAGCAGCTGCATGTGGAGGAGTGGGGAATCAAACTCGGTTCTCCCAGATTAGAGTCCGTGATCTCCCTAACCACTACGCCAAAGTCATTGGCATTCAGCCTTCTTCACATGCACATTTTATTTGATTCAAAACTTGGCAATCATCTTGAAGTGTCAGTTTCCTCTGAAGATACACATTCTCCCCTTGGAAAGCAAGGAACATAAATATGTGTGGTTATTCTAGATGCAAGAGATAGCAACAAATGCTGTAAATGATGTATGGATGGGCTCTCATCTTTATTGATTCATGAACTAGTCCTCCTCTCCTCTCTTGGTGGAGCAAGTCTGCCGCATATCATTGTAGCATTGCATAGCTTTATGTCTTCGCAATTTGGAATAATATTAAAAGAGGTATTCTTATCTCTTACATCGAACAACTGCATGGCTCTTGCAGAGGACAATACGTGTTTCCCCCCAAACATACCTACACATGGCTACTTCCAGGCCCGGTAATTGCATCTAAAACTTCCCTGCACTAGTTGCCTATGTCTATCCCAAATTCAGAATAGCTACAGGTTGTTTCTCTGTCCCTCATGCTCGATAAAGGGCATCATTTCCCGAAAGCTGGAGGGAGAACGTGCACAAAATCAAGGAGAGCATCAACATTACAGTTGTATAGAGATGTACCTTTTCTTCTGTCAATTTCCCATTTTCTTTTCTTTCTTTTATGGCCTCTTAATGTCATTTTTTGGTGCCATTTATATGTCAATGACACCAAAACAGGTATCGTTTTTAATGTCCATATTTCTATTCAATCTAGTTAACGTAGTCAGGAAAGTATGGTTATAGGAGTGGAAAAACTCAAAACTTTTGAATGTAACAAAATTGGCTATTGACACTGACAAAAGAAAACAGGTCTTCTGGGCCATGCACAAACCATAAAAGAAATGAAAAGTACATCTTTATACATCTGTACTATTGATGCTAAAGGGATAGGGGCCATGGCTCAGTTGCAGAGCATCTGCTTGGCATGTAGAAGGTCCCAGGTTCAATTACCAGCATCTCCAGTGAAAAGGATCAGGTAGTAGGTAATGTGAAAGACCTCCTGAGAGCCTGCCAGTCAGAGTGGGCAATACTGACCTTGAAGGACCAGTGATCTGATTCAATGTGGCAGCTTCATATGCCCATGTGCAACCAAAGGTGTCATGAAATTCCGTAACATCTCTAATCCACATTCATCAAGGAAGAGTCAGTACTTTTGTAAGGTTCCGAATCATCTATTAATTGGGCAGGCGAAAACCCACAGTGATAGGGCCATTCTCAGTTATCCCAGTGTATTTGTACCCTCATGGCTGTAATAGTTGCTGCTTCCATTTGGTGCACTGGAATTCAAATGCATGCTGCAAAGTAAACTTGAACATCGTGTGACTTCTAAATACAATTGGCTTTCTGTTACTTACTGATCTTTCAAACAAGATACTTAAATCATATCTTTTTACAAAGTTCATAACATCCCACCCAAGGAACTCACTTGCTTCTAGTGTGTCTAGCCGACGGCATCCCTTCTCCCTTCCCTCCAAGCCTACCAATATCTTCACAGGTAAACGTTGCAGGTATCTTTACACTGGAGTCAAAGAAGTTTGCCTTGATGGGGGGAGTCCATGATTTAATGTGAGAGCATCTGCTTTGCATGCTTAAGGTCCTATGCTCAACCTGCCATTTCCACTTTAAAAGATCAAATTACAGGTGATGTGAAGGACCTTTGTCTGAGAGCTGCTGACAGCCAGGGTAGTGAAGACTGACAAACCAGCAGTCTGATTCCATAGAAGGTAGCTTCATGTGAAGACATGGTTGTGTATACTTTGGTATTAGAGTATCTGGTGGTGAACCATTAGAGCATCCCTGTAACATTTTGCATAAAAAAAGGATGTGATGTCATGATTTTGTGATGTGATGCTTTGCAAGTTTTCTTGGACTCTATGCAGACTGGTAGAGGGCAGGAAGTGCAATCAAGTCACAGGTGTCTTGTGACAACCCCCTAGGGTTTTTGTGGCAAGAGATTTCCAGAGGTGGTTTGCCAGTGCCTGAACTCCCTTGATGGTTTCCCACCCAAGTACTCATGAGGGCTGACCCTGCCTAGTTTGCAAGATCTGATGAGGTTAGGCTAGCCAGGGTCACCCAGGTCATGGATGGATAGATCAGTAGACATCTGTATGGAGAGTTCTGGCAAGAATTGCTTCAACTGCTACGAGTTCAGTCAGCAAAGTAGCCTCACATTTTTCCTGAAAGAGCTACCCATTCACACTGTGGGGCCATATAGTATAGGTATGTCCAATAGGTAGATCGCGATCTACCAGTAGATCACGAGGGGTCAGAGGTAGATCACCAGCCCCACTTGGTCTCCTGGTTTGCTGGACAGGTGTTTTTTTTTTTATGATTGTTTGGTGGTATTTGATTCGCAGTTCTTTCTGGATCTTCGACTCTCTGTTTTGTTTTTGCTTATTTTGCTTATCAGTAAATGACGGAAGGTGCATTATAAATGGAGGGGCGGTGGAACCCAACTTTAGTGGGTTAAAATCTAATTTGAAACTAATTTGAAACTTTATTTTCATGGTGGTAGATCACCAGCACTTTTGGCCAGAAAAAATAGATCACTACCTGTTCGAAGTTGGACATGCCTGATATAGTAAATTCTCATCACCATCACAGCATAACTGGAAAATCACACACACACACATCCCTGTTATTTTATCACTTCATTTCCCAATGCAACTTTGAATTTAAGTGCTGAGAAAGAGGTGGCCCTGCAATTCCTGTGTTTCTAAAAGCACACAGGATTTTTTTCCTTCCATGTATTGCTGTTAAAAGATCAACAATATGAGCTGATTGCCAAAAAGATATATTATTACTTTTCGGTAATGAGGAGCAGTCAGATTGTATTTGCTGCAAGCCACGAATCATAAGCTGATGTGGAAATAACATTGCTAAAGCTCAGAATTAAGAAGAAATATATATTATCAGGTTTCTATAAAATGCTTCTGAAAATAGAATGAGTGTTAATTGCAACTCGCTAAGTGATTAGGGAGAAAGTAAAAAAATATATATGCATACCTTTCAGAGGTAATTAGGTGCTGTTGAACATGACAGCATTAACCATTGGGTCAATTGTACTATAATGCAGCTATAAATCCAGAATAATTCTACAAAATGTCACTTTTCTATTTTTACTGAAGTATTTGAGATCAGAATGTGGTTCGATGCCTATTTTAAAAAATGCAGAAAACAAAAAAAAAATTCTACACCCGTTTATTATGAAGACCACCAAGTCAACCACAATGGTTAGAATTTTATCCAACTGCTCATTCTATTCATTCATTTATTTATATCCCAACTTTCTCCCAAATGATGTGCTGGCTCTTCCCCTCCATTTTATCTTCAAAAATGCCATGAAGAGAAGAGAAGAAGAAGTGATCTGATTTATACCCCGCATTTCACTTGGGAGTCTCAGAGTGGCCTACAAACTCCTTTCCCTTCCCCTCCCCACAGCAGACACCCTGTGAGGAAGGTGGGGCTGAGAGAGCTCTTTCCAGAACTGTCCTTGAGAGAACAGCTCCGGCAGAACTATGGCTTGCCCAAGGTCATCCAGCAGCTGCAAGTGGAGGAGTGGGGAATCAAACCTGGTTCTCCCAGATTAGAGTCCACGCACTTAACCACTACACCAAACTGGCTCTCTCTTAACCACTACACCAAACTGAAGTAGGTTAGGCTGAAAGTGTGTGACTGGCACAAGGTCACCCATCAAGCTTCTATGGCAGAGTGGGGATTCTAACCAGAGTCCTTGAGCATAATACAGGTATCTTCTTGGTGACATGGAGAGGAAAGGGTGAAAGCAAAGAGATAATACTTCTTCTCACTAACCACTTTTATATAGAAAACTTTAGACCATAACCTCCTAACCTCTTCAACCAATCACTGGGTAGCACCCATGGAACCTTCCAGGTGAGAGCAAATTCCCCTCCATTCTCCAAATCCACAGCTGAAGTATACAAGCCTAATTGACAGGCTTGGATGGACAACCTTGAGGTTGTAGGAATGAGCATGAACCAGCTCACAAACCTTTATTCATGATGAATTTTACCTGGTTCGTGGTTCACAAACTGAAGTTTGCGAACAGCAGCCTGGACACAGAACTCCACAAAGTTTTAAGTCAGTTCATGGAGGTTCATGAGGAGCAAAAGGCAGGGGATTAAACCCCTGCTTTCTCCTCCCCACCAAAGCAATCAAAACAGCTGAATGGTGGGAGCAGGGTACTTCCACACTCAGCTGTTTAAAGAGGCTTTCTTGGGCTATCAAAGAAAGCCCCTTTAAACAGCTGGCTGTCTACAAAAGAAAGCCCCTTTAAGCAGCTGAGCCACACAGAGTACTTTGCTTCATGCAGCTAAGCTGTTTAAAGGGGCTTTCTTGCATTCACCTCTGAGTCATTTAAACCACTGCTTTCTGCTCCTTGCAGAAAGCCACAAAGAGCCGAAAGCAGGGGGTTAAATTACTAGAAGCTATTTAAATCAAACAGCAGAGCATGGCAGAGCACCACCGTTTGGTTTAAATGACTTGGAGCTATTTAAACCCCTGCTTTCTGCTCCCTGCATAAAGTGGTGGGGAGTAGAAAGCAGGGGTCACAAACACATATGAACCAATTCAGTTCGCAAACCATTATCTTGGTTCATATAGGTTTGTGGTTCAGCCACAAACCACAAACTGAACCTCAAAAATATGGTTTGTGCCCATCCCTACTGAGGAGTATCTGCTAGCATATGGGGTGACTAGCACATGCTGTAAATTAGAGAACTGTGTAGAACTTGGAGTTAAATCAGAGAAAAGTGGAGTTTCAGCTGGAACAGACTAGAGGATTCCTGTAGGATGGTATCTGTCGTGACAATACTTGAGATCCATTTTCCAAAAAAGCCTATGGTCCCTTAAGAAACAAAAGTGACATTCAGCATAGTGGTTTCTAACCTGACCCAATTTTCCTGTTGTTCTCCTCCAATGTGCACAACTTCTCTGAAGAAGCAACTAATAATATCATCCTAAGGAATACTAGCCCTGACCTGGCTAGCCGAGGCTAGTCTGATCTCGTCAGATCTCAGAAGCTAAGTAGGGCTGACCCTGGCTAATGCTTGGATGGGAAGCTACCAAGGAAGTCCAGGATTGCTACACAGAGGCAGGCAAGGGCAAACCACCTCTGAATGTATCTTGCTTTGAGAACCCTACAGGGTCATCATAAGTCGACTGTGACTTGATGGCAAGAAAAGAAAATAAAGGAATGCTAGCAAAATGGCTTTTTAAAAGAAAAACATTTTTCCTGAATAATAATACATTTTTGTATTAAGAATGATAGAAAAGAAGGAGATGAAACAAATTAAGGCATATCAGTGCCAGTACAAAGATTTACCAGTAGTTCAGCAGTTCGAGACCCGAGTGCCGCATGATGGAGTGAGCTCCCGTTTCTGGCCCCAGCTCCTGCTAACCTAGCAGTTCAAAAGCAAGAAATTGCAAGTAGATAAATAGGTACCACTTCAGTGGGAAGGTAACAGCATTCCATGCGCCTCGGCATCTAGTCATGTCAGCCACATGACCACGGAAACATCTTTGGACAGCACTGGTTCTTCAGCTTGGAAACTGAGATGAGCACTGCACCCCTAGAGTTGGATTCGACTGGCTTTCGAGCAAGGGAAGGCTTTACCTTTACCTATAACAGGAGGACACCTGTTACTTTGGCCACCAAATGAGAAGGGAGCATTCACTGGAGAAGACCCTGATGCTGGGAAAGATTGAAGGTCAAAGAAGAAGGGGACGGCAAAGGATGAGATGGTTAGACAGTGTCATCGATGCAACGAACATGAAATTGAGCAAACTTCAGCGGACAGCGGAAGACAGGAGGGCCTGGCGTAAACTGGTCCATGGGGTCGCGAAGAGTCGGACTCGACTGTGCGACTGAACAACAACAACAATAACAGGAGGACTGGGATGTACTTGTTTCCCTGTCCCACTGTGGGCTCCTTGGAATTTTGTTCCTGGTGCTCAGCATACCCTCATGGACAGTGACAGGGGCAAAGTGGGGAGGGGTCTGCTGTGAGAGGAGGAATTACAGGAAGTCAAAGACAGAATTATCCTTCCATCATCAGAAGCAGCTGGTACATTTTATATAGAAGTCATTCATAAAAGTGTGCATCATGTGCGCTTGTAATTCACAAATAAATAAATTTAAATAAGTAAGTACTCTATGAGGATTGTACAGCAACAGCTAGGCTAGGGCTCAGACTTTTGATAGGTGCTTATATTACGTATAATGCTTTGTTCTCTGACTCTCGTAAGTTTTGTAAATCTTCGTATTGTAGCAATAAAAAACTGTCCTCCTTCTGTAAGATTTTGGGGGTATAAGCTTTTGAGAATCAAAGTTCCCTTCACAGAATCATAGAATCATAGAGTCATCTAGTCCAACCCCCTGCACAATGCAGGAAATTTACAACTCTCCCCCCCACACACTCCCAATGACCCCCTGCTCCATGCCCAGAAGATGGCAAAAAAAAACACCCAAACCAGGATTCTTTCTTATTTATTTATTTATTTATTTATTTATTTATTTATTTATTAATTATTTTCCACTTATATCCCGCCTTGTCAAACATCAGCTCAAGGCAGCTAACAACATTCAATCAATAAAACAATGCATTAAAATACACTAAACGTATCTTGGTCAAAGTGGCCTGGAAAAATTGCTTCCTGACCCCAAAGTGTCAGGAAATTCTTCCTAATGTTTAACTGAAAATTCTTTTGATTTAATTTCAACCCATTTGTTCTGGTCCCACCTTCTGTGGCAACAGAAAACAACTCTGCACCATCTTCTGTATGGCAGCCCTTCAAGTCACCTCTCAGGCTAAACATACTGAGCTCCTTCAACCTTACCTCATAGGACTTGGATTCCAGACCCCTCCCCATCTTCGTTGCCCTGCTCTGAACACGTTCCAGCTTGTTTATATCCTCCTTAAATTGTGGTGCCCAAAACTGAACACAATACTCTAGGTGAGGTCTAGCCAGAGCAGAGTAAAGTGATACCATCACTTCATGTGATCTGGACGCTATACTTCTGTTGATACAGCCCAAAATCACATTTGCCTTTTTAGCTACTGCATTGCACTGCTGACTCATGTTCAGTGGATGGTCTATTAAGACCCCTAGATCCTTTTCAGACATACTACTGTCAAGACAAGTCTCCCCATTCTATAATTATATTTGATTTTTCCTATCTAAATGCAGAACTTAACATTTATCCCTGTCAAATTCATTTTGATTTAGCCCAGTTTTCCAGCCTGTCAAGATCATCCTGTATCCTGACTTTGTCTTCTACCATATTTGCTACTCCTCCCAATTTAGTATTTGTCAGATACCAGTGTATACCTAATGTACAAACCATTTGGAGCATGATTACTTTTATGGAAATGCCCCCTGAAATTGGGGGGGGGTCTTAATCCAATGGTGGTATGATATAAGGGAGGAAGCTGGGCAAAACCTACAAATTGGGTGCAACCCCTGAAAAAACTGCCACCCCTCCCCACAAAAAAAAAACCAGGGGGAAAACCAGGAAAAGGAACAAGGAGGACACATCCATTGATTATAAGAGATGGGGGGACAGAGGGGAGGAGATAGATTGCTCATATATGGAGAACCAAAGGGATGGGCATTAAACACTTGTGGAAGTGTTCCATCTGCCATTGATTGAACACAGAAGTCATCACATTTAAATTTACACATATCATGTCACTGCAACTTCAGGTTTCAAAGTCATGAAAATATCCCTATTTTATAACCAGCTTACTCATTTATGAAAGCCATAGGATTCAATCAAGTCAGTGGAAAAAATCTGGAACAGAAACAGGCAACAGAGCAGTGGATATTCTTATTTAACACATCTAAATGAATGAAAGTTTAAAAAAAACTTCAGAGAGCAAATTGCCTCCATTTTGCATTTGCACAATATTGAGGATAAAATTGATCTGAGGTTTCTGCGACAAAGTGAAGAAAATGCAATAGTGAGGTTATTTCAGAAGGGCTATTTGCGTCATCTTTAAGATTAGCTCAAAGATTATGTAAATATGTTTTCTAAATTGTACGTGTTTTTTTTTTATATTGAACTGTTTCTTCCAAGTCAGACTAGAATATCTGCCTTCGCAGAAATCCTTTTTTTCTACAATAACTCCCCCACACACACATAAAAAGGTTTTTGATCGATCCGTCTTTCTCACGCTGATTCTTTATACCAGAGAAATCTAATTTATGAAAGCAGTTTGAGATACGTCTGAATTGTGCTTGTCACACAAAGTACAATCTTCAAAATGGTCTTGGGTCTCAGCATGAGCCATGTGTCTTGCTCAACAGGACATTCTGGTTTTCATAGCCTGTGAAGGACTTCTTTCAGAACATCAAACAGGGTCACAGGGAATCCACCCTCAGTTTTGGGATAAAGTTTTGCCTTAGAGAATTTTCTTCAATATTCTGCTGCAAACACATGGGGTTTTTTTGGGGGGTGGGGGTTGTACAAAATCTACAATATATAAAACATTTACCTCAGTTTGTACAGGAAGTATGTCAGAGCCATAGTGTAATTCAACAGGAAAGAAAATATACTACTACTACTACTACTACTACTACTACTAATAATAATAATAATAATAATAATAATACACCCAGGATTCATGTCTCTGAAGGACCATCTGTCCCCATGCACCAGCAGTAGTCTTCTGTTGTCCCTCTGCTTAAGGTAGCTCTCTTGGCATCTACTAGAACTTATTTCTTCACTGTGGTGGCTCCCACCATGTGGAACAGGCTCCCTGAGGATGTGGCTTAGGCATTTACAGGACACGTGTTACAAGCATTTTATTTGTGAGGGCTTTTCATGGGACATCAGCTGCAGGTCCCCTGATCTGGATCATTCAGGATAGCCCAATCTCATCACACATCAGAAGCCAAGCAGGGTCAGCCCTGCTTAGTACTTAGATGGGAGACCTCCAAGGAAATCCAAGGTTACTATGCAGAAACAGGCAATGGGAGACCTCTGAATGTCTCTTGCCTTGAAAACCCAGAAGTCGGCCACAATTTGATGGCACTTTCTGCCACCACTACCAAGCTGCAGGCATTTGGGGAGGGAAAGTAATGGGTTTTGTTGTCTCTCGTATGTTTTAGCATAAGACTTGTACATCTCTCTTTGAGGGCTCACTGCACATCCTTGTACATCATCTAATCACAATCCTAACATCAAACCTGTATAGTAGATTAGTATTATAATGTAGATGGGGAGGCTGAAGGTGGCTTGCCGAAGTCCAGCCAGGAGGCTTCCAGGCCTCCCAATATAGTCTGTAAAATCATAGAGTGTTGGCAGTTCCTAGAGTTACCTTTGTCACTTCTGGGTTGTACCCGGAAGTGATGTATCAGTATCAGCGACGTTGCTAATGTTGCGCCCAACCTTATTTCCATACCCTCAGCCATCCCACCAGTTGCCAAGCCCAGCCTAGCGGCTCTACCACCCAGTAAATTCAAAACAGAAGAAAGATGCAAACCAGGGATTTCATGATTCAAAGCTCAAAGTCTATGCCACTGTGCTGTACCAGCTTGCCTGTAATGGCAACTAAAAAATGTGTCCAATTGGAAGGATGACTGAGGACTTAGCTTTCATTACCAAAAATCATAATTATCTGCTCTGATATATCAATTTATCCTGCTCCCAACACTCAACTGGCTTATAAATCAAGACTCAGAGTCATTTCCCCTGATAAACACAAGCTATGCCCCCCCCCCCCGCCCAGTGGTTAGGGATTGGAGAGCTGCTGTCTCAAACTGCCAAGTAACAAAGAAACCTGGATTTGGGAAAACCCAGCAAGGAAAAAAGGGGCTCAGTGTGGTGAGTGGAGCCAGCCATGATTGGTGGCACATGCTGTAAAGTTGGTGGTGCAGGGGCACTCCTTGCACTCTTGATGCTCTTGATCTCTGGCATGCCAGCTGCATGCGAAGCACCTGAAAGTCCAATTTAAATGAGCTGCAGGCTCATGAAGAATTGCATACATTGGATCTTCTGACCCATCAGCATCGTGTTTCAATCAATCACACTTCTACCAGACACTTTCCAGGAACTCTAGGGCAGACCGGCAATTGCATTTACACAGAAGATTCCCAGTAGCCTTAGATGGCTGCTGGTGGCCAAGAGCAAGCCAAGCCAAGGCCACTCATTCTGCCAGAACTTCAGGGGGTGTTCCCACTGATCAACTGGTCAGAAGGGGGACCTACACAGAACAGGAGGGAGGCCCAGGCTATGTCACCAGTAATGGGACAATGTTATTTCTGGCATGTACCAGGAAGTCACATCATCATGTCAGTGGCACCACAGTAATGCTTTGGCATTTTGGCAAAAACTCTATGGTAGAAATGGCTTCTACCGTAGGGTTTTTGCCCAAATGCCAGAGTGTCGCCTTGACATTGCCAACATGATGATATCACTTCCAGTACATGATGGAACTGTCATAATCCCATTGCCAGCAGCATAGCCTTGGCCTCCCTCCTGCTCCTGGTAAGTCCCGCCATCCCCCACCAGTCGCCAGGAGGGGTCTAGCAATCCTAGTTCTGACCTGGCTCACAATGCCAATGATGCATGTCAGCTCAAGTGCTGCGTCTTCCTCCATCACTGCAAGAGCGATGCCTCAGGCTGCCACTTGCCTGCTTATGGTGGGAATCCTCCCAACAATACTCCCGTGCTCACTCAGTAGAGTGGCAGGTGGATAATAGGGGGAAGTTATATCAATTAATGTCACTTTTGAGTTTTCCATAGAGAATACCGTCCTAGAGCATAATGGTGTAATTTCTGGGTAAAAATCTGATATTACAACATTAATCATGCTAAATGATGCTTCTGCTCCCTGTGCCCAATCCCCAAAAGTTTCAGGAGTTCAGAGCAACCATATGGATACAAAAACCTGGGTCCCGCCTAAAAATTCTGTGGCCATGCAGGAGGAGGGAACGGGTGAGCTGTGTGAAATTCTTATCACCATATCTGAGAAATGACTCAGCAGAGCTGGAAAAAAGTACAGAAGATGGCAACCAAGATGATGAGCAGTTTGGGAGCACTTTTCCAATGAGGAAAGGCTGAAGAACTTGGGACTTTTCAGTTTAGGAGAGATGACTAAGAGGGGACATGGCAGAGGTTTATAAAGTTATGCATGGGGTGGAGAGAGCTGACAAAGAGAATTTTTTTTCTCTCTGTTTCCCAAAATACTGGAAATAGAGGGCATCCAGTGGAGCTGACGGGCAGTAGGTTCAGGACAGACAAAAGGAGATACTCCTTTACACAACAAATGATTAAAATGTGGAATTCCCTGCCAGAAGATGTAGTGATGGTCACAGGCACGGGTGGCTTTAAAATGGGATTAGATAGATCCATGGAGGATAGGACCATCAATGTGGCTACTAGCCGTAGTGACTAAAGGGAACCTCCATGTTCAGAGGTGATAAACCTCTGAATCCCAGAGCCAGGAGACAGCATCAGAGGAAGGCCTCGGCCTCTCTGCCCTGTTGTTGGACCTCCAGAGGAACTGGTTGGCCACTGTGTGAGACAGGATGCTGGACTAGATGGACCACTGGTCTGATCCAGCAGGACTCTTCTTAAGTTTCTTTGAGCTGACATCCATTGTTGGCCCTGCTGCCAGGCCAGGTCTGAGCTGCACAGCCTCTGCAGCCCAGGCTGTTTATGCCACATAGCAAGTGCCACTTGGTGTGGTCTCCACACGGTCCCTTTGAACAGCTTAGCCTGCCCCTGCTGGTGCTCACTCAACCTTGTTCGCTTAGCATCTTCTTGTTCTGTATTCTTGTCTCATTCTGTTTTCTGTATCGGGGGGGAGGAGAATATGTTCAATAAAAATCTACCACCAGATTGATATAAAATATGGACTTGCTACAATGGATTACAGTGGCAAGTAGATCAGGGCAACCCGCAGTGATAATTTTCAAACGGATATCTGCCGTTGTAGAATTTATGATGCCAATTACGCTGCCATACTACCTGTAGCGAATGCATTATGTTTCTTAAATTTCCTGGGAATGAAAAAGAACATAAATATCTTTCAATTAGCTAACCTCTAGAGCAATAGACTTGGAGAAGTTATTGTCTATCCCCTCCCCCAAAGAACAGGCATCCGAGGCTATTTTCCAGCAGTAAGCAGTTTGTTATCCGCACACTCAACCCCTTCCCCCGTGTTTACTCACAAAATGAAAGGCTGCAATGTTTTGTTTTGTTTTTTTAAAAAAGCACTGCTACAAATTTTAACGAGTTTCCTTTCATAAAAGAGAGTCCGTCAAGGTAGGGCTGCCAGTTCCAGGTTGGGAAATACCTGAAGATCATGGTCAAGACAGATGGATTGAAGAATACATTAAATGAACTATGCATACAACCGAAGCAGAATATAATTAAAGCATAATAACAAGAGTATTGACAGTAGTAAGTGCAAAAGTATGTACTGACATGTTAAGGTGCAAAAGACCTATTTTTGTTTGGTGAGGAAAAACTCAAGAGATACTTAATGGCTTCAGTTCTCCCAGTTTATGTTTTGTTTGTAGTTTTGTGTTGTGTTTGTTTGTTGTTGTTATAAAAAATTTTTTTTTAAAAAAATCCATGATTCAAACAGTCCACAGCAATCCAGCTGTTGGGCTGGGGGAGGCACCTTTGCCTCCCAGCCAGATGAGGTTGGCGAGTTGTGGCACCAAAAATGCCACATCCGGGTATCAGGAGGGGGCGGGGCCAAAAGGCTTAAAAGTCCGGCCCCCTCCTCTTCCAGGCAGCAGTCCCACACGGTCTTCGCCCGCCCCTCCCGACCTGTCAATAGTACAGGCTTTCGCTGGTTGCCTGGTTTTTGGAGGCCAGGTAGGAATTTTTCGCCCCTTCCTGACTGGCAATTGGAAGGGGTGTTTTCGCCTACCCTATAGTGCAGCAGTGATGCAGGGGTTTGTAAAGGTGGGCTGCGTCAGTTGGGTCAGTCACTTTTGGTTTGGGCAGGTTTCTAGGCGATATACAGATTGCAGTCTGGTGAGCACTAGCTGTCACCCATCATTTGGGGTTGAAGGGGTCATGTGAGCACAGTCTCTGTGCCTTGTGGCCCGGTGTGGGGGAAACAGACTGCCTTTGGGACTGCCCTGTTAGGTCCTATCTTTAAACCTCATGGCTCGAGGGATGGGGCTATGGAGTGGTCCTGCAATGGCTAGTCGGCCAGGGAGGAGCTCCTGCGGTTGGGCTCCTGCTTGGGGCAGGGTGGCTCGCCCTTATTGAAGAGGTAAGGGAGGGGTCTTTGGACCCCTGGCCTTGACCATACCGCAATGCTGTGTTGCCCTTGCCGTTGGTTCCAATTAAGATTGTCAGTTAATAAAGTGGCCCTATAGTTTAAACCCAACATTTGTGGCTGCCTGATTATTCTGGCTTGGGGGGCAAAAGGAAATACCTGAAGATTTTGGGAGTGGAGCCTGAGGGGGGCGGGAGTTGAGGCACAATGCCATTGTGTTACCCAGATGGGCAGTCTCCTTTTAATTGGGGAATTAGCAAGGAAGACAGAGCTTGCGAGAGGGAGTAACGATCACGATCCCCACCAGCATTTAGGGGGATTTTTCCCTTGAGAACTCTCAAAATAAACCAAATTTTAAAGAGAACATACACAAGAGCACACAAGGAAACTCACATACAAGGTACCCCTGCCATACGGGTGAAGGGAGGGGAGGAGGTGTCAATGGATGTATCTGTGTATTCTCTGGTATGTGGGGAGGTGACGGGGTTGCCTGGGAGACGGGGCAGTCTCCATCTCGGGCTATCGCGCACCAGGCCAAATGGCCTTGAAAGCCAGGCTGTTTGTCTCCTTTCTTTTTCCTAAGAAAACAGCTAGGCATGGGAATTTATTGCTTTATGGTAATGTAGTAATGTAGCACCTTTTGCTTTCCTTCCCGCGCGCGGGCTCTATCGCCATTGGTAGAATGTAGGGTGGGTTTCACCGCTGCAGAGGTGTTCCTATTGTATGGGTTATTCCTGACAATGCGAGTGTTCTAGTGCTTTTAGAATTGCAGTATAATAAACGCTATCCTTTCCTATGAGGCCTGGTGTTGACTGACTTTCTGAAGCGCCTGACAGGTAACAAAGATAAAAGAGAGTAGCAGGGATACAGATTGGGGGTGGATCATATTTACCTATCAGAACAAATGACATGTGCAAAAGAGCAAGGACGAAATGACCTGCATTTCGGGCATGAGGTCTGCATCCAGGAGAACACACACATAACTGAGGCTCAGAAAGCCCAGTTATAGGGAAAATTCTCCCTGGGGCAGGATCACATGGGTGCCCACAAAACAGTACCCCTGGTGAGTTTTTCCTGAGATGAACAATAATTTGGGCAACCTGTGGTGGCTAATGTTTGTGCGCTGAGTACAAAGTGCCGCTTGGTGACCTGTCCATTGTATTGGATGGGAAAGCTGTTGGTGTTAAGCGTTGCTATTGAAAGGTAGGTTTGGGAAGGGGAAACTGAGGTCCGGTAGTTGGTAGGATTAAGTCCGAGGTTAACTGGGGTTGTGGCAACGTATTCTGGGAATCCCATTATTTGGACTAATGCATACTTTTCAGTGTGGGGAGGAAGGTTGCAGTGAGTTCAGAAACCTTGACATTTGTCACAACTCCTGCCACACCTGAGCCCTCGGAAGCCGTGGAGGAGCTAAGTGTCAACAGGGATGAGCTCCTCCTGCCAGAAACCTCTGCACCTGGCAACAGGGCGAGCTCCGAGCCTGGCCCAGCAACAGCTGGGGCAGATCATTGCTCGAGTGACACACCCCCTGACTCACTGCCACCGGTGTCTCATTTACGGGAGCAGCGCCGGCGGGATATGGCAGCCCAGTGGCGCGAAGCACGCATGCGCATCCGGCGTTCATTTAACCCAGCGTATTAGCAGGAGCCGGGCCGTGCTCAGAGCGTGCTAATTACCAGCTGCTGGGATTACTATTTAGCCCATGCTGGCACGGCATCAAACTGGTGCCAGCAACTAGTCACATCCGCGAAGCTTTGCACCTTACCACTTCGGTTCCTGACACCTCATTCTTGGTTTGATCCCTCCCGCTCCTCGACCTCGGCTCGTCTTGACTTCGCTACTCTGTACCTCACACCCCCAGACTCCTGACCCTTGGCTTTTGGACTCTTGACTCACGGCTCTTGTACTCTGGACCCTCAACTCTCAGACCTCCTGACCATGCTAATGGTTGGTGACTTGGACTTGGCTTCCTGGTTTTCTCAGCTTGCTCGGCTTCTGGCTCTGAACTGTCTCTCGACCACCCCACTCGTCTTGCTCCTTGAACTTGGTTATTTGGTCCCAGCTGGCTCTGACCTCGGACTGTGTCCTTTGACCACCCCGCTCGTCCTACCCCTTGAACTTGGTTATTTATTTGGTCTCGGCCGGCTCTGACCTCGGACTGTGCTCTGACTGCCCCACGCTTACCTGGCCCCACACCCCGGCCCATGACAACATTATACCTTCCATAATCTGTGCCCAAGCATCTCTCGCGCACACTCTGGCCTGTCAAACTGGCACCCATTTTTGCATGTTTTTTGATCAGACTGCATGGCATATACGACTCTGGGATGTTATTAAATGAAGGGTGTTTGTATGCAAACTACCCCTCAAAAAGAGGAGGGGTCTGCCCATTAACAATCAGGTCCACCTTCCGAAGTGGCCATTTTCTCCAGGTGAACTCATCTCTGTTGCCTGGAGATCAGTTGTAATAGCAGGAGGTCTCCAGCCACCACCTGGAGGTTGGCAATCCTACATCAAGGGGATGCACACATTCTGATATAAAGAATCACATCTAAGTGTTATTTGCTTTTAGTAGAAGTACAATGTGAAGTGGAGGGTAGGAACTTGGAAATCCTGGGATTTTATCCCACATCTGTCTTGGTGCCTTGCAACTGGCAGTTGTTGCTTCCAGTCTTTAAAGTGGGCATTTGTTGCATTGTTCCAGAGGGTTGTAGGAATTAAACCTTGGAGAGGCATCTAACTGCAATCCACATTTATTCCTGAACTCATTTTTGGGTCAGCTCATTAGCAGCTTGCTGTAGTTAGTTCAATTCCACTCACAGCAGAAATAAATGATCCCCGAGCCGTTCTCTTACTGACCTCTGGACTGCAGACAGCTGGAATTGAACAGGTTGGATCCAGCCAGCTTTTTCACTCAATCTCAAGCAGCTCCCCTTCACTCTACGGACCTCATCTCACCTGATTTTAGTATATGCAGGTCGTATGAGCCCTACTGCAAGCTTTATGTGGGGGGGGTAGGGTCAAAGAGAATCCCTCCTTCCTTTTTCACCAGGAGAAAATCTGGTTGGTTCCAACCCTATCAGTCTAGTGCAGGGGTGTCAAACATGCAGCCCAGGGGCCGGATCAAGACCCGCAGAGGGCTTCTGTACAGGCCTGCAGTGGAACTGGCTGTCTTCGGCTTCCTCTTCCAGTTCTGCTGCTGCTGCGTCATCGTAGGTTTGCAGCTTACAGATACACTCCTGAACAGCATACTCAGGATTGCAACAGCACAGACATTTTGATGCAATAATTCAGAGCAAGAGGTGTCAGTTATCAGACACTGTTAAATAAACAAAATATTGCAAGAGTGCTCATGTTTTAAGCAGGTTTTTATTTTAAGTTAAAAAAAACCCCAAAAACTTTGTGTTTGTGTACTTTATAAGTTTATATCTCCGCTACCTGGCATTACCTTTTATGCCCGGCCCAGCAAGGTCTCATTTATGTCAGATCTGGCCCTCATAACAAATGAGTTCGACACCTCTGGTCTAGTGTACTTTACCTTGCCTTTCCTCCCAGCAGTAAGTTTCAGAGGGTAGCATTACAACAGCTAGATTTAAGTCCAGTAGCGAAGAAGGAGAGTAGTAGTAGTAGTTGTTTTTTATACCCTGCCCTTCACTTGGAGTCTCAGAGTGACTTACAATCTCCTTTCCTTTCCCCTGTGAGGTAGGTGGGGCTGAGAGAGCTCTGAGAGAACTGCTCTTGGGAGAACAGCTCTCAGAGAACTTTGACTGATCCAAGGTCACACCAGCAGCTGCATGTGGAGGAGTAGGGAATCAAACCCGGTTCTCCCGATTAAAAGATTTGGTGTGGGGGGTGGAATATGAGCTTTTAAAAGTCAAAGTTCCTTACAACAGATAGAAATAGGAATGGATATCCTCATGTATTTATATCCCAGGCTGAAGATGGGAGGAATGTTGCAAAGAAAGGAGCCAGGATGCAAAGGTACAGTGCAAAATGATTAGAGCAAGGGAGAAATGCTTAGGCGCAGAAAATGAGCATCTGTAATGAGATAAGAATCCTATGTCCCTATTTAGCCCTGGGATTCCATTGTTCTGAATTTGTGAATGAACTCAAATTCAGCAGTCTCACACTGTAATGTCCCTTTGAAGCTTCTCTGTGTGAAAACTCTATTCTTAGTTCAGCAATTGAATGTCAGCAATTGAATGTCCAGGACATTTTGCATTGTACCTCTCCATCCTGACTCCTTTCTTTACAACACCCTTCCCACCTTCAGATTGGGATATAGGGACTCAGGGATCTCCATTCCTACTATCTGATGAAGGAAGCTTTGACTCTCAAAAGCTCATATGCCCAAAATCTTGTTGGTGTCTAAAGCTGCAAGAAGAAGAAGAGTTGATTTTTATACCCCGCTTTTCACTATCCAAAGTAGTCTCAGGGCGGCTTACAATTGCCTTCCCTTCCTCTCCCCACAACAGACACCCTGGGAGGAAGGTGGGGCTGAGAGAGTACTAAGAGAACTGTGACTGAGGCAAGGTCACCCAGCTAGCTTCATGGAGGAGTATGGAATCAAACCGGGTTCTCCAGATTAGAGTCCATCACTCTTAACCACTACACCACACTGGCTCTGTGCTACTGGAGTCACATCTACCTGTGAGTAAGTGTGGCTGAGGGGATCTGAACCTAGATCTCTCAGATCCTGAACCAAAACTAACCACTACCCACACTGGTTTCCCCCACTACAGACAGGTGTCCAACATAGCAAATGCTCATGTCAGAGTAATTCTCTAAGTGTTGCATTTTGCATTTGTATGGAATTTATAGAGAGAGCAACACACACTCCTCCGATTGTGTGAAGTAGTACAGTCCAGTGAGAGTAGCACCATGTGGTTCTCCTAGTTGAGTATTTCAGCTGGGGATAGCACGGGAATAATGGGAACCAATTGTTGGTGACCAGGACTAATAACCGATACAGAAATGAAAAGAGAAAGGTCAAACAGGATTGCATCCAGATAGCGCTCCATGTTTAATTCATGCTGTCATTCTATTGAATCGCCAGATCTGTGGTGCATACTGCCATGTATAGAAATGCTTAATGAAAAAGTGTGTGGGGGAGGATCAGACATAATGTTACAGTGATATGTAGTGGCTATTGCCTATTAGCAATGTAACGTTGAAGCTACGGGAACAAAATTGCAGCAATTATTCATGGCACACAGTTATTGACAGGCAGCGCTTCAGATCTAATTACAGCTTCCCATGGTTCATGTGCATGTAACCCATTGGCACGTGCAATAAATCATCACCATCTTTGAAGGGTATTCAAAAGGGTTCCGACCCTGGCTGGATTCGGAACAGGAGCCTCTTTGTTCTTCTTGCAAAAAAAAAAAAAGAGTCATGTGGCACCTTAAACATGATTCAATTTTATTCCAGGATGAAAATGGACTGTAGCTCACTTCTTCTGATGCAATAAATGGATCTATGCTAGGGAGACATTTTATGTAAATGAAAGCAAGCAGCAGGGACAAGGGACTGTGAAATGTAGGAAGCACAAGGAGAAATGGAATGGTGTCAACTGTGAATCGAATCAAGAAGAATGTAAAGACCGTTCTAGCGTTGCTGCCTGGACTCTCTACTGAAATCCAACAATCTGCTTCTTTGCCGCTTTTATTTTTTTTTTACAAACTTGGAGTTGGGTTCAAATTGCTTCTGTTTGGTCAAAAGAGAATTTGGAGAAAGGAGGAGCAGGAAAGGAGATTCTATAACGTTTCGGAATTTCACTCTGCAGATGTTCAGAGGCTGGCGATGTCTTCCCAAACCTTCCTGTCCTTCTGCTAGAGCACCACCCCGTGGTGGGTTCCATCCAAAAAACCCTATAAGGGCTAAAGTGACTGAAGGGTACACAGAGGTGTCACAAAAAACTACAAAGGGAAATTCTTCTTTTGAAAGAGAAAAAAAAGGAGAATAAGAAGGATCCGTGGCTATATCTTAAAAAAATAATTTTGAAAAAGGAAATTCCACTCCCCATAACAATACAAGTCCATTCACTAGTTATACTAAGCTAGTTAAGACTTGTAATGGGCAAGGAGTCCCTAGGTTTGCAGCTGGTGATGGAAAGTGCTGTCAAGTCTTAACTGACTTTGGATGACACTGTAGGGTTTTCAAGGCAAGAGATGTTACAGAGGTGGTTTGCCTTTGCAGGCCTCTGTCCAACAATCCTGGACTTCCTTGGTGGTCTCCCATTCCAAATACTAACAAAGGCCAACCCTGCTTAGCTTCCGAAATCTGATGGTATCGGGCTAGGACCGGGGTTTGCTAAACTAGAATTAAGCAAGGTACAAATCCTAATTTGCTTATTCTCACTGTGCAATGGCCGTTTTCCGTAGCTACTTCATGAATTTGAAGAAATCCCCAAAGCAAAATTAAAGTCCCACAGATACTGAGGGATTTGAGTAGAGTTGACATGGAACTTGGTCCCAGCTGAGAGAGAGTGCTACCATCCATCAGTTCAGTCACGATCTCAAAAGATAACCTGAAGCAAGCCAAGATCTTAACCTGGGCTTCCTGACCAACAATGCCCAAAGGACACAGAACAAAGTTAGAGTCCAGTGGCACCTTTCAGACCAACAAAGTTTTATTCAAGGTGTGAGCTCTGTGCCCTTTGGGCATTGTGAGCTCACACCCTGAATAAAACTTTGTTGGTCTTAAAGGTGCCACTAGACTCTAACTTTGTTCTATTATGTTGTTGAAGTCTTCTTCAGACCAACATGGCTACCCACCTTGATCTATCAAAGGACACAGTGAAGTTTATACTGTGTGAGCAGCTCTGCCAGTGAGGGAGAGGAATAGCAGTAGATTGTCTCCTAAGAATTCTTATTGCAGTACAGCTCTGGTTACCGTATCTCAAAATGGACATTGCAGAGCTAGGAAAAGTACAGAGGTGGGCAACCAAGATGATTAGGGGGCTGGAGCACCTTTCCTTTGAGGAAAGGTTGAAGAGTCTGGGACTTTTCAGTTTAGAAAAGAGAGGACTGAGCGGGGACATGATAGAAGTTTATAAAGTTATGCATCGGGTGGAGAGGGTTGACAAACAGAAATGCTTCTCATTCTCCCAAAATACTAGAACTTGAGGGCATCCAATGAAGCTGATGAGCAGTAGGTTCAGGACAGACAGAAGGAAATACTACTTTATACAGAAAGTGATTAAAATGTGGAATTTGCTGCCAGAGGATGTCGTGATGGCCGCAGGAATAAACAGCTTTAAAAGGATTCATGGAGGATAAATCTATCAGTGGCTACTAGCCATGGTGATTGATGGGAACCTTCACATTCGGAGGCAGTAATCCTCCGAATCCCAGAGCCAGTCGCCAACATTAGGGGAAGGCCTCAGTCTCTATGCCCTGCTGTTGACCCTCCAGAGGAACTGGTTGGCCATTGTGTGAGACAGGATGCTGGACTACATGGACCACTAGTCTGATCCAACAGGGCTCTTCTTATGTTCTTAATATTAGTGGTAGTGATGGTAGTTCCAATGATTACTCAGGTGGAGGTGATGGATTGGTTCCCACCCAAAATTTATGTGCATGTGTTTGTGCGTGTTGGGGGTCTCAATTACTTCTCCCAAGGCAGTCTATTTCTGGGGTTCCCTTTTCTCCCTGAAGCAACATTTTAGGACATATTTGGGGATGAAGGAAAGGTGGAGATGTTGTGCCTACGTGGACAGAAGTCCATCCACAAAATTTTGAGGTGGGACCCAATTTTTTCTGTGTCCAGCATTTATCAACAGTGCTGAGGAATTTTCATTTTACAGGCAAGCCCATGGGATAACAGCTATTGTCTTTACTTCCCTCGAAAGGGAGTCCTTTTATTTGTGTGGTATCCATCAAACATCTTAAGGGCACAAGTGAAACAAAGTTCAGCTCTTTCCCATCCAGTTGATTTCAAAGGAAGGATCCTTGCTTAAATCTGTGCTGTAGAAATGATGATACTTTAATGTCTTGCGGCTGGATTGTGCCCCAAGAATGGGAGGTAGGGAGAATTGTGATGACTTTGTCTCTTTACCCTCTCTTCTGTTTCTTTTCCCTCATGGGGGTATTCTCTGTCTCTTGATTTTTATTAGTGTAATTTGAAATTCAAGTCACTGCTAATGTGCTAAGAGTCTTAAAGCCCTCTGGGATAAGTAAAAAGCCATTAAAAATGAAGTCAGTAAAAGTCTAATTCGGCCATGTAATTTGTGAGGGGACAGTGGTGGAGTGGCTTCGCGCCACCCATCCCATCCCATTTTCCCTTCAGCATTCCTCCTTTCAAGTTTAATAAGACCGGTTGAAATCCACGCTGAATTGAGATATTTAAATAGGGCCAATGGGTTTTATCCTTGAATATATATTGCCATGAATATTACATTTCCCTGTGGAGGCTAAAAACATATAAAATTGTAGAACACATTTAAGACGGGGGGAAATGAATGAGGCGTCCTTGGAACTGAGAAGTCTGCATGAAGCCTATCCGTTCTTCTCGTGATGAGATCGTTTGAGGCGGGATCTCTTCTAATTATTATTATTTATTTGGCGTTATTAGACTGCCTGTGGTGATGAATCAGTCACAGGGATGATTCATATACCATGCAGAGCTTCGTCTAGTGGATGGAGTAACTAGCCCAAGGTTATCCAGTAAGTTTCATGGCAGGGAGGAAATTTGGACCCTGGCTTCTGACTATGGTTCAATTCCCCATTCGGCCATGACGTTTTTGGGCTAGTCACAATATTTTAGAATAACCTACCTCATAGGGTTGTTGTGAGGATAAAATGAGTGAGGAGTGAACTAAGATGCCCTCAGGTGCTTAGACAAGGGCAGAGGAGAAATAAGAAAGACTATTTCCTGATTCATTTCCTTTAAAAAATCGTTGTGTGTGCCATCTGTTTTGGTCGCCTCCATTTGCCATTGGTTTTATAGATTGTTCTGCATCGTGTATGCCTGTTGCATGCGCTTTATGTGCAATGTATGCAATATTTATGCTCCATCCTGTATGTAATTTATACATAAAATATGCGTATAAAGGTCATGCAAGGGAGAAGTGATATCGGAACGGGGGCTTTAGGGTCAGAACAGCAGGGATGAAAAACTGCCAACTATATCTAATCAATACCAAATCTAGTCTTTGTCAGGAATATATAAAACTCTAAGAGGGAAAAATATGTGAGTTCCAGGAGGAAGCAGGAGCGTACATATCTAAACTGTTTTGCATTCTGCTTGAGAAACACAAATCTCATTCCCTGTCAGAATCCAAATGAACACTGCTCTATTTTCTAGTAGTGAATGAAAAAAATACAATGGGCTGGAATGTAAAGGGAGACCTCGGTGGGAAGAAAAAAGGGGCATTACTGGTGGCCAGTAGCTGCTGAATACTTAGGACTGTGTTAAAATATGCCGGGCAGATGGTATGAATAATAAATTTAAAATTACCTAACCCATTTTCACATTGTCTTCTAGGACTTTTCAAGGTATCTTTGGAAACACACACACAACAGATTGTTTTGGTTATATATCTAGTTTGTGTTAGCTTAAACCTTAGGTTAAAATGACTTATATTTTAACAACTGAAATAGCCGCCCCTTTTCAGCAAACTTTTGGCATTCCTCATTAAAACACAGACCCAGGTAGTCAGCCGTATTGGTCTGAAGCAGCAGAACAAATGTAGAGTCCAGTGGGGCACCTTTAAGATCAACAAAGGTTTATTCAAGGTATGAGCTTTCGTATGCAAGGCACACTTTTTCAAATACACTTTTTCAAAAAGTGTGCCTTGCACATGAAAGCTCATGTCTTGAATAAACCTTTGTTGGTCAGGTCTTAAAGTTGCCACTGGAATCTAAATTTGTTCTCATTAAAACCTGTACTTGACCATTTGCATTACCTTTACTTTCACACTTTATTGATGTTCTCAGAGAACTTCATCGGAATGGTTATGTAGCACTGTGGCATCTTCTCACCATAGTTTTGTTAAGGGGAAAAAACTTGTTATTCTGAAATTCACTTTTTCAGATATAGCCACAGATTCCTCTTTCAAAAGAGGACTTTATCATTAATTTCCCTTTGATTTCTTTCTGAAGTTTTCTGTGACATCGAGAGATGCCGGCCTCCAGGTGGGACCTGGGCATCGCCCAGTATTACAGCTCATCCCCAGGCTATGGAGATCAGTTCCCCTAGAGAAAATGGCTGCTGTGGAGGGTGGACTCTGTGGCATTGTACCCCATTAAAGTCCCTGTTCTCCCCAGGCTCCAACTCCCAATCTCCAGGAGTTTCCCAACCTTGGATCTGGCAAACCTACCCCCCATCCCTCGTCTGTGTCCGGGGGAACTTGGCAACCTTAGTTACACCTCTATGTTACACCTCTATGTGCCCTTTTGTAAATCCAGCCCTTGCTGGTTTTTTGTTTGTTGGTTTGTTTTCGATGTTGCACAGGACAGGGTGGTGCTCTAGTAGGAGGACAGGAAGGCTGCTGAAGACATCGCTTTCCTCTGAGCATCTCCAGAGTGAAATTCTGAAATCCGGCAGAACCTCCCTGCCTTGCCCTTCTCGTTGAATTTCTCTTTGGATCAAAACGGAATTGATTCGAAGCAGGAACCAAATTCTTAAAAAGAAGGAAAGAAACAGGTGGTTGTTTTTGAGGGAGAAGTTGAGCAACGAGGAATGATGACGATTACTCCTAACTATGCTACTCAGCAGTTTAGATCTTCGTCACAAGGCCTGCTGTCTGTGTCCAGACCATAGAGGTGAGATGTGTCTGGCAAGCAGAAACAGGGTTTTCTTGGCAGTGGCACCCCAGATTTGGAATGCCTTCCTCTTGAGGTCCACCTGGCACTTACCCAGTTGGAATTTTAGCCACCAGACCAAAGCATCTCTCTGTTTGTCCAGGTTTTCAATGAAGCTGTATCTCACCTTCTAGTTGAATTTTTATATGATTTTATCACCTGTATCCTGCTTGCTTGCTGTTTTTTCTGTCTGCTTTTAGGGCATTTTATGGTGCTGAGTAGGGTTGCCAACTCTGGGTTGGGAAATTCCTGGAGATTTGGAGGTGGGACCTGGGTAATAGAAGGTTTGGGGAGGGGAGAGACCTCTGCAGGGCAGAATGCAATAGAGTTCACCTTCTAACATTGCCATTTTCTCAAGGGGAACTATTTTATTGATGCACCATATTAACCAGCATGGTGTGGAGCCCCAGGACCAACTCCCCACTCTGCTGTGGAAGCTCACTGGATGACCTCAGGCCAGCCACACAAACTGTCAGATTAACCTACCTTGCAGGGTTGTTTTTGTTGTGTGTGTACAATGGAGGTGGGGAGACCAATAGCATACGCTGCTTTCGGTCCCCATCGGGGAGAAAAGTGGGGTATAAATATCTAAATAGTTAGATAGATATTAATTTGAGGTTTCAGTTGTTTTACTGGTTTATTGTTAGATGCCTCAGACAGGTGGTCTCTGAAGAGGCAGCCTATACATTTGCAAAAGGCATAAAGTTGCATACCAGCTGCATGCAAAACAAGGAGATCTGTCTCCTTATAAGGCACTTTGTTTTCCATGGTAAAAGCCATGGTGCTAGGGTAGGGCAGGTTGCTTCAGGGCGGTGGTGGTAGAAAGTGCAGCCAAGTCTAGGGTTGCCACCCCCCCAATGGGGGTGGGGGTTCCCCTGCTTTTGGGGGCCCCAATCTGCCACCAGCCAGCTGGCCAGGGGGAGCCCACCTCTGAAGAGCCCCATTGTGCCTGATGTGCCCTGTGCGATGACATCACCCAGAGGTGACATCATCACACCAGGCCCATCATGCAGGGGATGCTCTAGCATTTGGCTAAAAACTCTATGGTGACCATAGAGTTCACCAAGAGATCCAGGAACTCGGGCTGGAGCCCCCTGCCGGCAGCTAGATAAGACCTGGCAACCCGAGCCAAGCTGCAGCTGACTTACAGCAATCCCATAGCATTTTCAAGGCAAGAGAAGTGTAGAGGCGGTTTGCCATTGCCTGACTCTGCACAGCTACCCTGGACTTCCTTGGTGGTCTCCCAACAGAGTATGAGCCAGGGCCAACCCTACTTAGCTTCCCAGATCTGACAAGATTGGGCTAGCCTGGTGCATCCAGGTCAGTGTGCGGTACCAGCATCAGCTATGATCAGGGCTTTTTTGGTAGAAAAAGCCCAGCAGGAACTCATTAGCATAATAGGCCACACCCACCAGCAGAAACTTATTAGCTTATTAGGTCACATGCCTGAGAACAGAGCTCATTAGCATATTAGGCCACACCCCCATGTTACCAGAAGTGTGGTCATCCAGCCACACCCACCTTTTGCTTCTTATTCTGTTTACCTTGTTTGTTGTCAAAACCCAGGGCCTTTTTTGTAGCAGGAACTCCTTTGCATGTTAGGCCACACAGCCCTAATGTAGCCAGTCCTAATGAGTTTCTGCTGCTGGGTGTGGCCTGTTATGGTAATAAGTTCCTGCTGGGTGTGGCCAACTCAGGAGCCAGACAGAACTCCGTTCCAGTGTGTTCCTGCCCCAAAATAGCCCTGGCTATGATTAGATTTGCCTGAAATTTCTGCTGATTTTGCTGTTCAGAAATCCCCAGAGGTCTGGGGTGGAACCTGAGGAGGAGAGGGACCTCATCAGGGTACAATGCCATAAGAGTCCACCCTCCAAACCAACCAACCATTTTCTCCAGGGGAACTGATTTTTTTTAACCTTGAGATCAGTTGTAACCCTGGGGAGATGTCCAGACCCCACCTGGAGGCTGACAACCCTAGGTCTAACCCTGTCCTTTGCATAAAATCATTGCCTCCTTATTCAGCAGACGCGCAACATTGATCAGCCAAACAGGCCAAAGATGCTATTTCCCCCCCTCTCTGCTGTTTGCCTTGCAGTGGAAGCAGGATATTTTCTTTTTAAAGGAATTCTTTGACTATAGCCTTAACATCCCTTGTGGCCCCCCACACTGATGATTTAAACTACATCTTAAACTTTGTCACCTGTCTGAAACAGGGATTCCGACATAAAAAGACTAAACAAGGTTAGCACTTCCCAACGACCAGCAGATAAAATCAATTTATGGTCCGTCGTCGCCGAACTCATGGAGTTTTACAGGTGATTAGATTGAAGGCGGTGCTCTGGGCAAAAGAAAAGGAGCGCTTCTCGATAAAATTATGATCTTGCTTGATAAAATTATGACCTCATAGGCTGCAGAGCTGTGAGAAAGCTTCGGCTGCTGTGGAACGCGCATCCGGAGGAAAAGAGGCGATCACAGAGCCACCCCTTTAAAATGTCCCATGTAGCATCAGAAGAGGAAGAAGAAGAAGAAGAAAAGGAGGAGGAGGAGGGGAGGAGGAGATGATTGGATTCATACCCTGCCTTTCATTCAGAGTCTCAGAGTGGCTTACAAAAAAATAAATAAAATAAATTTCCCTTCCCCTCCCCACAACCAGCACCCTGTGAGGTAGGTGGGGCTGAGAGAGCTCTTTCGAGAACTGCCCTTGAGAGAACAGCTCTGAGATAACTATGGTTTGCCCAAGGTCATCCAGCAGCTGCAAGTGGAAGAGTGAGGAATCAAACCCGGTTCTCCCAGATTAGAGTCTGCACACTTAACCACTACACCAAACTGGCTCTCAGTGCATGAGGCTGCCATACTAAATCAGACCCTTGGTCCATCAAGGTCAGTATTGCCTACTTAGACTGGCAATGACTCTCCAAGGTCTCAGGAAGAGTTCTTTCACATTACCTACTACCTGATCCTTTCCCCTAGAGATGCCAAGGATTGAACCTGGGACCTTCCGCGTGCCAAGCAGATGCTCTACCATTGACTCCCAGTCCCTCCCCATTTGAGCAGTACATTCTTTTCACCTATGCATATTCCTCTTTTGACAACCAAAAATTAGGTGGTAATTTGCATGCACATACAAGCCATCAGTGATCAGATGCCAGAACTTTCAGGTGACCTTTTCTTCACATGGAATCGGTTTACATTAGAAGAAGAAGAAGAGAAGAGACTGGATTGGATTGGATTTATATCCCACCCTTCACTGCCCAAAGGTGTCTCAGAGCGGCTTACAAACTCCTTTCCCTTCCTCTCCCTACAACAGACACCCTGTGAGGTAGGTGGGGCTGAGAGAGCTCTGACAGAAACTGTTCTTTTTCAAGAACAGCTCTGACAGAACCATGGCTTACCCAAGGTCATCCAGCAGGTGTGAGTGGAGGAGTGGGGAATCAAACCCAGTTCTCCCAGATTAGAGTCCACACACTTAACCACTACACCAAACTGGCTTAGGTCCATTAGCTTAGGTCCAGACTAGAGCTTCCGTGGGTGACAGGATTTCCCCCAGCAGAGTATGACTTTCTCCCTAACTCCTCCTCACAGCAACCTGAACTGTCCGAAAAGTCCAGTTCCTGGGGGATCCCCTGTCCCCCAGGCACAGGACTGGGGATTTTGTCTGCTGGAGAAAAGGGGACAGGGAAATCTACAGGTGGAAGTCCCTTGCACCCAAGAAAACACAAGCCATAGTCAGCCATAGAACCATCAAGATGATACAAACCTGTGTTTTTCTCGGTGTGCAGGGAACATGACAAACAGTTGCAAGTAATAGTTTGCATGCTTTGCACATCAACAGTTTAAACCCATCTTTCACATATTCAGTTGACAGATGTGCCCTAAACGTGTGATGCTGGCATATGGGAAAGCCCATGAAAACGAAGAGGCGAGTTTTGCTCGTCCCTTCTTTAATGTTTTGATTTGGTTGGGCAGAGGGTTGAAGACTGCTTGCTTGCGAGACTTAATTTGTTCGTCAAACAGAGCAGGTGTTAAATGCAGAAGAATCTAAATCCCTCAAAGCAACTTCAATAAATTCCATTTTCATAAGTCGAAGCTCATTTACTTTAATATATGTCATAACAAATTTTAGCTCTTCAGCTGAAAAAAAAACATAACAGCCCAGAGTAAATTTTAGCCGGAAGGATCTCTTAATTACATCTGACTATCCACATAATACCCATTCAGTATAAATTGGCATAAGTGCATAGCCACTTGTAGACTTCCATAGATTAAGCCATCCCAGATTTCGGACCTGGAGAATCTTTAAGCCCTAGGAGGATATGAACAAATTTAAAAAGTCAAATTCTCTGTACATAAATCTTAGTGATCATTTTAACCATATATGACTTTATCATGTTGGAAAGTGTCTAAACTTAATCATAGACAGAAAGAAACAGAGTCAAAAGCTGCCAGTATATATTATATTGATGCTTACATTTCTGCCACTAGAGAGCTTAACAATATGAAGCTTTCAAACATTATTCAGAAATTAATTATTCTGAAGGAAGTCTGCTGTAATAGGCTGCATCTACACAGGGTTGGGCATTGCGTAACTGTGCTAGAGCAATCAATCATAACAAGATTGGCTTGCCCACACCGGGAAAATAAAATAGTGAATTATTCCTATATGCAACAATTGTGCGATATCCAAACGTATATGGATGCAGATTTAGACCCATTAATCAACTATAGCGATCTCTGGGCTGCTTAGGATGTGTACAAGTAATCTAATTTGACAATGGGCCTGGAATTTCCCTGAGCTCGTGCCTGTATATGCAGCCTCCCTCCCTGATATTGACTACTGTGTGTCGGAGGAGGGGGAAGAGGAGGAAAGGATATTTTTATGGCAGGTATCCATCATAACATCCAAAGTTCGAGGAGGTATGTTTAATGTGCAGGCTACTGTTCAGAGGTTAGCCATAACTGCCTCTCCAGACAGTACAAATGGATGTGAAGAACAGATTTTCCAAGTTGGATTTCAGCTGAAAAGCCAGATTCTCTTGCCAGGGGGACGGGACAAAACGTCATTGTAAGACTCTTCACAAGAAAGAGTAGTAGAGGATTATATCTGCGTGGTACCAACAGGCAACAAGAATCCCCTGAGATATTGTACCAGATAAAGGGTAGGCAGTTAAAAGGCAGAAGGTCTGCCTTCCATAATTGATAGCTTTTGGAACAGACACTCATTAGATGACTGAACATAAGGGATGCAGTGGTAGAATTTATAATTTAAAGACATCCCTGTCTGTTTAATAATGTTAGAAACACAGTCGTTCAAGGGCTCATCTTACCATCACATGACCTTAGACAGTTCTAGAACAAGGCTTAGAGACTGCTGTATAGGATATTTGATGTTGCCACCCTGGGCCAAGTCACACCCTTCTAAGCCGATTGAGTTTGGTGGATTTAGAAGGCTGTTTCTTGGCTTAGGGCAGCACTGTTGGTTACTGTTCATCAAGAGGTCATTTGAAGCCATTCCTCATTCTGTCAAGCCTTTATTCGTGACTAAGAAATATTACAAGGGAGAAAGTTATCTTTAAGAAATCTTGGACCCAGGCTAGGTTTTGCACCTGAGTTTTGGCCACTGTGAGACACAGAGTGTTGGACTGGATAGACCATTGGCCTGATTCAATGTGGTTTCTCTTACATTCTTAGGCAGGGCAGGATGTAGAACTGAGTCCCCCCAGACCAGAAGGCATTTGTCAGGCAGTGGAGTCTCTTCACCCTGACCCGGATGGCCCAAGCTAGCCCGATCTCATCAGATCTCAGAAGCTCAGCAGCAGGGTTGCCAGATCCCCTGGTTCCACGGGGGTTTCCCGATTTGCCAGAAGCCCCACCCCCAAGAATTTCCAAGCCCTGCCCCCAAGACCAAGTGGTCACCTGGCAACCCCCGACTACAAGATTTAAAGGGTCCTCCAGCTGGCCCTTTAAATCTTGAGGAGGGAGAAAGTGGGGTGGCCGTGCATGCCTGCACCCCCACACACACACTTCTTCCCAACAGCGTTCAAAGAGATGCTGTTGGGAAGACGCAGGGCCGTGTGCCCAAAAGTTGTCAGGGGCTCGGGGCTTGCAGGGCAGGCACAAGTGACACTCTGTCTTTTGAAGCAGGGGCCGCCCATGCCTGTCCTACAAGCTGCGAGATTGCAACTTGCAGGACAAGCGCAAGCGGCTCCTGCTTCAAAGAGCGGAAGCCACTGTGCTTGCCTGCAGCAGTCTCATGGATTGCAGGGCAGGCGCAAGTGGCGCCCACTCACTTGAACTCACTCACTTGCAACTTGCAGGGCAAGCGTGAGTGGCTCCTGCTTCAAAAGAGCCACTCGCACTTGCTCTGCAAGCCACAGTTTCGTGGCTCACAGGGCAGGTGCAAGTGGTGCCTGCTCTTTTGAAGTGGGAGCTGCTTGTGCTTGCCCTGCAAGCGGTGATCTTGTGGCAAAGGCTTGCAGGGCAGGCACAGGCGGTCCCACTTCCCCCAACAATTTAAAGGGAAGGTTAAAGGGAACCATTTAAAGGGAACCATTTAAAGGGAAGGTTAAAGGGAAGAGCCAATGTGTCATCGCATTGGAGGCAGCCCCTCCCGGCACGCCTCCCAAATACCCCCGCTGGGGGGGGATATGATCTGGCAACCCTACTCAGCAGGGTAGGCCCCATTTATTACTTGGATGGGAAGGAAGGAAGTCCAGGGCTTCTACCCAAAGCCAGCCAATGGCAAACCACCTTTGGCCATGTTGTGCCTTGCAAACCCTGCAAGGTTGCCATAAGCCGCTTGCAGCTTGACATCACCTCCCATCTTCTTTTCAGCATGGCCTGTCTATTTGCTTCAAGCATTTATTATCCGCCTTTCTTCTTTACAGAGCTTAAGGCAGCTTACAATCATAGATAAAAACATTGAATAAAATACATTAAAAACCATGAAACCAAATGTAAAATCACTGCTCAGGACTGCTACTGAACTCAACCAAATACAGTCCTAAGTAGAACTGTCTTTGACTGTCTATTAAAGACCAAAAGGCCAGAATGCACCTCATGGGGAGGTTGTTCCATAATTATGGGGCTGCCACTGAAGAGTCCTTCTCTCATCTACCCACCAAATGAGCTTCCTTGATTTAGGGAACAGTCAGGAGGGTCTCTCCCTGAGACCTTAATTCCAAGGCAGGGACATATGGGAGAAGATAGTCCTTCAGATAACCCATCTAGGAGATTAGAGGTCAAAAACAAGACCTTGGATTAGGCTTGGGTAGCCAGTGTAATTGCTGTAATAACAGTGTCACAACCTCCCATTAGCTGCCCCCAACCAACAGTCTAGCAGCAGTGTTCTGCATTAGCTTCAGCCACCAAATACTCTTCAAGGGTAGCCCCAAGTATAGCATATTGCAGTAGTCCAGTCTGGATGAAACTAAGGCATGGGTCACTGTGGCTAGATGAGACTGACCCAAGAATGGACACAGTTGATGCACCAGCTGAAGATGGGCAAAAGCATTCCAAACCACCACAGCCACCTGCTTTTCTAAGGTGACTGGTGTGTCCAGCAGCACTCCCAAGCTGTGAATCTGGCTTATCAAGGGGTTTGCAAATTGGGAGTGCTACTCAAAACTGCAGTCACCTTAGTAAACCAGGCAATCTCTGGATCTGTGAAACCACAATTTCAGCATCAGCTCTATCCCCTGATCTGCTTCCTTCTTCTCCCTCTAGTTTGCTAATCAAGTCCAATTCCATTTATTGCAGCAACACAGGAAACACCCACCTGGTCTAATTCTACACTATCCTAGTGTGCTTTGCCATGAATGAAGCTTGTGAGTATGTTGAATAATGTGGCTGTTTCACCATGCCCGTGCCACTCTTCCTGGGGACCTGGGGGATGTTTGTGTGGAATGGGATCATATTCACTCCCCATATCCATGTAATTCCTATTTAGACACATCACAGAAGCAGTATGACACCACACAACAGAGAAGCACAATAACATTTGAACCGGGGCTCTGTGTTTTGGTTGGATCCAGCCAGCTTTTTCAGCCAATCTTGTCCAATTACGTTCCATACTACAGCCCCCATCATACATGGCTTTTGTACATGGAGGTCCCATGATTCTCAGCCAAACCCTTTCGGTGGCCAAAGAAGACCTCTTCTTCCTTTTTTTCACCTGCAGAAAAAAGGTGGTTGGATCCAATGTTTGGAGTTTGGAATAATTCCAGAACGTTCACAGAATGTATTCTCTTAGGAGAAGGGACTCCCAGCCTTTTTGAGACTGTGGGCACCTTTGGAATTCTGACACAGGGCGGTGGGCACAGCCACAAAATGGCTGCCAAAAAATGGATTCTGCAGAAGGCACAGCCAGCCACAAAATGGCTGCTGTTGCTTACCTTCAGTCACCCAGTGAAGTGGTGACATCTTTTGCCCAAGCAATGTTTCTAAATATCTGCACAGCCACTCAAACCTCCGATGGCCAATTAAAAGCCTTGCTGGGCAAAAGCCCCACCAGGCCCCACCCACTTTCTAAAAACACTGGGTGGGCACCAGGAAAGGGGCCAGCAGGTGCTATGGCACCCACAGGCACCAAATTGAGGACCTCTTTGTTAGAAGCTGACCCGTCCATATTTATTTATTTAATTTATTATATTTATACCCCGCCCTCCCGGCCGTGGCCAGCTCAGGGCAGCTTACAACAGGATAAAAACAACAATAAATAATATAATACTCATAAAACCATATAACAATTACAACATTAAAAGGTGCTAACAATAAATAATATCATTAAATAGATGAATTTGCTTCGGTGTACACAGGCTCTCACATAGGTCAAGAGATACCCAGGCCACTTCCATTTTTGAGGTCCCCCCCCCGGTAAATTAAAATATGAAGAAGTGCGAAAACAGTGAGACAAAATTAATAGTATTATATTTTAAATGTTCACATTTAATACAATAAGAAAAGGAATATTGTAAGACTTTGTAATGGATGTTCCCATTTTCATTTAACATGTGATTTAATGTCAAAAGTGTAAATTTGGGGGGGGGCGAGAATGTGAGGCCCGGGCCAAATGGCCCTGATGACCCCCCCCGAGGCCCTGGGTGTACATTCTCAGCAACTGGCATAGACAATAAATGCGTGCAAATCCACTCCAATGTTTTTGAGTTAATTTGGAATTAGATTAGAAGGTAAAGTGAAATCCCTCTGTGCTTCTCACTTCCCGTCATCATTTTTCTTAGCCAAACCCTATCCTTCTCACTCCTCCACAGAAGACACCGGTGCGAAACATCATGCCGGAAGACAGAAATGATGCTGTGTCATGACAGGGAGCTCCTTCCGTGCACTCTCCCCGTCTTTTCCCTTTCTTGCACAAGTGCTAACAATCCTGTCCGTGTAGCTCTAGCAGGTGGCTGACCTGCTAAGGAACTCTTGGCGTCTCTCCTTCTTGGCAGCCTAAACGGGATTTCTAAAGCAGAAAATATATTTTAATCTTTTGAAGTGAAGATACTAATCTCAAACCCGCTGCTGGCGCACGACCAGGCTCCTGCCGGCTCCGATAAGGGCTCCTGACTTACGACAATTTAGGAGGGATGGAGATGTCAGCTCACGACTCGGGCTTTCTGGTTCCCTTGGCTAATGGAAACTAGATGAAGGTTTATATGGAGCCGAAGCTTGCTCTCATAAAACTTAACTGGGAAGTTCATGGAGTTCTCAACTTTCCACTGCAATTTTTCTTCAAGAATTACTGGGGAAGAATTGGTTGCTGCTTTAGATCTATCAGCCTATTGTCCCTTGTTTCCTCGGTTTTTCACCACAGAATTCTAGCAACACTGTGCTTTCAGAGCACAATTAATCAGAGATGCTTTTTGCTATGCATAAGTCAAGTTCGCACAACACTCTGCCACTAGCTAGTCAACTGCCTTTTAGTGACTGGGGAAACACCTGCGAGAACGGATTGCCACAGGTACGGTGCCTGTTGACTCTTCTTGTCCTCTCAAGGCCACTGTCCACCGCCACTAATTTTCATGCTCATTACTCTCTGACAGGCCCATGCTCTTCTCTTTAAAGAGGAGAAAGGGATAGCTATAAAGTGCTCTGTCCTTGTCTGAGATGACATTGTTTTGTGCAGTGGTTAGGAGCACGAACTCTAATCTGGGAGAACTGGATTTGATTCCCCACTCCCCACGTGCAGCTGCTGGTGTGAACTTGGGTCAGTCACAAGTTCTTTCAGAGATGTTCTCTCAAGAGTAGGCCTTGAAAGAGCTCTCTCAGCTCCACCTACCTATAGTGTCTGCTGGGTGAAGGGGGAGGGGGAGGAGATTGTAAACTGCCCTGAGACTCCTTCAGGTAGTGAAGGGCGGGGTATAAATCCAATCTCCTCCTCCTCCTCCTCCTCTTTTTCTTCTTCTTCCTCTCAGATGCTGGAAGCCCTGTGCTGCCTGTGGCTGGTTGCATAAAACATGGGAGAAGATGTGTGTGTCATCAAGTCACAGCTGACTTATGGTGACCCCAGCGAAAGGCTTTCAAGGCAAGTGAGAAGTGGAGGAAGTTTGCCACTGCCTTCCTCCGCAGTCTTCCTTGGAGGTCTCCCATCCAAGTACTAACCAAAACTGACCTTGTTTAGCTTCCAAGATTTGAGAGCCAGTGTGGTATAGTGGTTAAAAGCAGCAGACTCTAATCTGAAGAACCAGGTTTGATTCCCCACTCCTCCACATGAGGCCAGATGGGTGCCCTTGGGTCAGTCACAGTTCTCTCAGAACTCCCTCAGCCCCATCTACCTCACAGGGTGTGTATTGTGGGGAAAGGATGGGAAAGCGATTGTAAGCCACTTTGAGACTCCTTCAGTTAGAGAAAAGTGGGGTGTAAAACCCAATTCCACTGTCTCCTCCTCCTCTTCCTCCATCTCCTCTTCTTCTTCTTCTTCTTCTTCTTCTTCTTCTTCTTCTTCTTCTTCTTCTTCTTCTTCTTCTTCTTCTCACAGCCTTCCTGGAAGATAGCGGTAAGGGGTCATGAACTCCCAATAAGCAATTATCATGTGACATTTGAATATTCAAAAGGAAAGCTAATAAATTAGTGGCTTGTTTATCCCTGAAAGCTTCTAATAGAAAGTATGTTTTAGGAAAATAATTTATAGGGTCTCCTTCACATTTAGGACAACAATTGCTTTGATGTAGGATGAATCTGGAGAGGGGCAGTGTAGTACCAAATAACTCTAAATGCAAGGATGGTGTGCCACTGGAGTATCCAACTTCAGCATCATTGCACATCATGTGCAGATGGTACCACTGTCACAACATTCCCCAGATTTTCTCCCTCTATGCACTGTGGATCTCACTGGAATTGTAAGGTGTGGGCAGCCTCAAAGTACATAAGTGTAACTCCTGAGCAATTTACTGATTTACTTTGGTTTCATACTTGGGCCTAGAGTTGTTACCTCGTTTCATGTAAAATTCTGAGATAAATGTAGATATTCCTGTTCCGGCCCAATGAGCATTTTGATAAGCTAAGTGAAGTTCCTCATGGGAATTCTGAACACCCCTATAGTGTCAGCCACCCTGACCTGGATAGCCCAGGCTAACCGGATCTCATCCGCTAAGCAGGTTCACCCTTGGTTAGTATTCGGATGGGAGACTGCCAAGGAATACCAGGGCCACCATCATAGAATCATAGAGTTGGAAGGGACCTCCAGGGTCTTCTAGTCCAACCCCCTGCATAACACAGGAAATTCACAAATTCACCCATAGTGACCACTGTTCCACATCCAGAAGATGACAAAAAACCTCCAGAATTGCTTCCTGACCCCAAAGTGGCAATCAGCATTTCCCTGGGTGTGTAAAAAAGGGCCCCAAGAACTAAGCACTGAGACAACCCTTCCTGCCCTTCCTCTCATGATCTGCCTACGTTCACGGAATCCGCATTGCTGTCAGATGGCCATCTAGCCTCTCTTTGAAAACCTCTAAAGAAGGAGAGCCCACCACTTCCCAAGGAAGCCTGTTCCACTGAGGAACCACTCTAAATGTCAGGAAGTTCTTCCTAACGTTTAGCCAAAAACTCTTCTGATTTCATTTTGACCTGTTGGTTCAGGTCCAACTTTCTGGGACAACAGAAAACAACTCCACACCATCCTCTAGATGACAGCCCTTCAAGTACTTGAAGATGGTTATCATATCACCTCTCAGTCATCTCCTCTCCAGACTAAACATACCAAGCTCCTTCAACCTTTCCTCATAGGGCTTGGTCTCCAGGCCCCTCACCATCTTTGTTGCCCTGCTCTGGACATGTTCCAGCTTGCCTATATCCTTCCTAAAATGTGGTGCCCAAAACTGAACACAGTACTCTAGGTGAGTTCCATACCAGAGCAGAGTTATGCAGAGGCAGGCAGTGGCAAACCACCTATGAACATTTCTTGCCTTGAAAACCCTACAGGATTGCCATAAGTCAGCTGTGACTTTGATCCCCCCCAAAAAAAGTATCAGCCACTGAATTCCTCTTGAAACAAAATTTTAGGTGAATTTGGAAGTCCATTCATGCTCAGGTAAGATAGCTGAAGAATTCTGATGAAAGATCAAAGAGATTTAATAGAGCTAGTAATTCTTGGCATATATATTGGACAACACTGCAGGAAATTTAGTGTGGTATGAACCAATCTGCAACATTCTGAGTCCAGTGAATAATGCCAGTGATCTACAGCAGACAGAGTGGATCTTGTAAGAGTTTGATATTTCCTGATGGGTTCTTCCAGTTGTTTTGGTACACACCCATCTGCCCACCATGAGCGTTGTGAAACTCCATTTCATCATGTGAATGGTAAAACAACGACAACAAGTGAAAGCAAGACCCGTCCCAAGTGTTTTCAGAAAGGTAGCTGTTCTAGTCTGTTGTAGCAAAGCTGAGTCATTTCCGCATTTGCCTGCCACTCTGGATTTTCTTGGTGTTCGAGTTGAGGGAATTTAAGTCCACAGCAAAACAACATCCAAATAACCCGGGGCAACAGCAGGCTGAAACTGGGCTGACCACTGAAAGGAGGTAACGTAATGAAGAATAGGAGGGAAACCTCAGAATAAAAAAGTTGAACTTGATCTTAGTGCAGAATGGGGGGGAAATGGATTAAAAAGAAGATTGGATTCAATTTTAGTGCAGAATTGCTTGGAGGACACCGTGGTGAACATGGATTAAAAGGGGAGTGCAGAAAGGCCGTAAATCTAGCAGTACTTTAAAGATTATGCATCCTGTGCATCTGATGAAGTGACCTCTGATTTCTAAAAGCTTATGCTGGAATCACTTTTGTTCATCTTTAAAGTTCCACTAGACTCCTGATTAATTTTTCGTTCCAAGTACATGTGAATTCACAGGACACCTCTTCCTACTTGATCGCCTTTCATTCAGGCATTAATTCCTCTGGTTGACCCATTCTGTTGGTGAATTAAGCATGAAAACTGTGCCACATAGAACTGCACCTTCACGTGAAGAAGGTTCTCACACAGCTTGATCACTTTCATTGAAAACATTGCAATCTCTCTTTTAGGATGGGTGTGTTCATGATCACACAATTGAAATCAGATGGATTGTACGGGAACATGCTATGAACAAACATCTTCTGACTTCCAACAGGACCGACCTGCTTGTATTACAGATAGCCACCAGACTGATTGGTTGATTGTAGGATTCCATTCCCAAATGGATGACAGTGTATGGGTTGAAAGTAATCCACAGTCCAATCCTATAGAGAGTTACATCCTTCTAAACAGATTGAAGTGCATGGGCTCAAAAAGTATTAATTCTGCTTCAAACTGCACAGTTAGAAAGGGAGTTTTTTAGGTCAAACAAAAGACCACCAAAGGAGGAGGATGAGTTTATAGAGCTATAAGTTGTGCCAGGAGACTGAATAGAAACTGTTTTGTTTTGCTGTCATTCATGACATTATTTCTTGGCTCACTCCATGATATTGATTGGCAGGTGGTTCAGAAGAGTCTGGAGAACTTCTTCAGGCAACACATAATGAACTTATTGAATTCAGTGCCATGATGTGGTGATGGCCACTAGGTTAGAAGTCTTTTAAAAAGGATTAGACAAATTCATGAAGAATGATTTGTCGATGGCTATTGATCATTCATGACCAATGGCAGCATAGTCCTGGATATCAGTTGCTGGGGACATCCGACAGGGCAAGGTTATTATCTTCATGCCCTGCTTGAGGGATTCCTGGAAATATTTGGCAGACCATTACTGGGAAAAAGTGACATGATGATCAGGTAGACCTTCGACCCAGTGGGGCTATTCTTCTGTTCTTCAGTATATCTTTTTCTGGATAAAACTTGGGGAAGAGGCTGTCATCCGACACCAGATTCTCTGAATGTTAATGCATTCCATGATTGATACCTCTATAATTTAGTTGACATTTTATTCTTCGAAAACAGCCATTTCAGATAAAAGCCTGGGATTTGTATAGCTTTTAAGACTTAAACTGTAGCTTCTTGTGAAAGGTATTCATCCACAAGGCGAGGAAGTGTGCGGTTTCCATTACTATGATAACCCAGTGAGAATAGCAATTATTTCCGTTTACAAAAGTATTGTTTTTTTTTAAAGGCAGTGTGTCTGAGACAGGGTTTTGACTCATTTTTTTAATAGATGTAAATCAAGACAGGTCCCTTATTCTCTTTGCCATGGAGAAGTTCATGTTGTCGTTCATTTACATCAGGGCACAATAAATAAGCACACAGTTCCAATCGACATATGAGGGTGGTGAGGCAAAAGGACTTGTGGTGTGACTTGGCATAGGAGTCATGGTTTAGTTTGCACGCCACAGATCTGAACCTCTGGCAGATACAGTGCTGGCTTGCTAACTCCCGTGTGAGTCAGGACACGGGCCAGTCCAGCAAAAGAAGAATATGTTTCCAAAGCTGGTGGACACCTTGGCTACCTCGGGCCTCATTTAAAAGGACACCGGTCCTGGGAATCTCAGTCTGCTCACTAGAGTGGGGAAAGTGCCTATCAGTCGATGACTCCATAGATCAATTTTAAAAGTGCAGAGGAGACATTACTGCTCCAAGCATGGCATTTCCAGCTTAACGTTGCTCAAAACAAAAATCGCAGGGCACTAATTTCCTGTCAAATCAAGTGATGCGCTCAGGTAGCTGCATCAAAGACAGAGAATGGATTTCAGTACCTGGCAATGTAATGCAATGTGTCACTTACTTTGTAAAGGTGGTGTATGGTTATTTTCTGTAAATTAAGACAGCACATCTGTAGAATGAAGCTGTGGTTCTTGCTTCGGGAAGTGTCAGGCCATTTTCTTAGAGGTCATGTGTAATGTAGTAATAAGAACTGGTAAATGTAGTTTTTGCCTTAGCGATTCAGGTCTCCATGCTCAAGTTTTCAGTGATCACATCAGAGACAAGAATAATTACCATGGCAATTTTGATATGAAAAAGAGCCTCTGAGAAATTGTGTTGACTTTTCTGACACAGTTCTTCGGGAGTTTTAACTCACAATCCCATGCACAGGATTTCATCTGTCAAATTTATACATTCAGAGACATCAGGACAAAATTGGAAAACATACAGTGGCACACGTAAAAGAAGCATAAATCCACTGTCTAAAATTCAGTGGAACAGCCAAATGTGGATCTGTGGGGAAAGAATCACAGGCCTCCTGAACATTAAAGAATGCTTAAAGAACCATGCATTTACAGGTTGTGAATCCATGCTTTAAAAGTCCTGAGCAACAGAGCTACCAACATTAATTGATTCCTTGGAAAATTCTGATCACCTTCTGTCTCAATGTGTGTCTCATTATGCAATAAAGGGTTGGATCCTACCAAACTTTTCCATTAACAATGGCATCTTCCTGCTGTGTAAGAAGGCTTCTGTTTGTACACTGGAAAAATTCCATAGAATTTCCATAGAAAAGTTTTTCCATCTACAGAGAGCATGTCCATTCACAGAGTGGCACTTCCCTGCCTCCCACTCCTGCTGCAGCTGATGCTGTCCCAGGGGGATAGGTGACACACAAACTCCACGGACAGCATGAGAGGCCGATTAGTGGGCTGTGGCAGAAGCAGGAAATGGGCAAAAATTACCCTGTTCCATCAAAGGAAATTGTTTTTGGGATCCCATCCATAATAATTTTTCTAGTATGTTTTAAAAAATAGAAAGAAACCATAGGCCAATTTGTGTATGTGTATAAAGTGCTGTCAAATTCCATCCGATTTATGGCATGTGATTAAGCAGAGGTGGTTTGCCACTGCCTTCCACTGCAAAGTCTTCCTTGGTGGTCTGTAGATCAGCTTATGTATTTAAAATTATCATTTCAGCACAATAGGAGAAAATTTCTGGCTTTGAAACAGGTCACAATATACTATCTTCTTTGTGATGTTATTTGTTGCCCTTATAGTTGCTGTTCTTGTTGATTTGAACAAACCCCCTCCTACAGAATAAGTGCGCACAAGGCTGCCTTCATTACATTGATTCAGGGCAACAAACAACCCAATCCTATACATGTTTATTGAGACAGAAATTCCACTGTGTTCAACTGGACTGCCTCCCAAATAATAAATGTGCATAGGATTACATCTTATCTATCTGATCTGCTATTATCTACACTGGATGGTTGTGACTCTTTCCAAGGTCCCAAACCGAGACTTGCTCCCAATGTCATTAACTGGAGATATCCGGGAATGCAATGACACCCTGTGAAAAGGAATATCAAATTCACTGGTGTAAGGAGATTTTCCTTGCAGCCAGTAACTAATTACGTATACCGCTCCCCCTTCGCCCCGTTTCACTTCAAACAATGGAGGCAGTCATGTGGAAGAAATGTGAAGTAGCAAGTTCGCATCAGTGTTAAGCTTCATGCATTGTCTAGAGTTGATGGTGCGTGAGCTTCTGAAGAATGCAGCAGAATTAATATGCTTCTGGAATGCAGAACTGGAGGTGGATCACCCATTTTCCTGTCACAGAACAGAACCATAAAATTATTTGGAAGATACCAAAAAACAAAACAAAACACCACTCCATGTTTTAAGGAGGTTTATCACTTCTGCAGAATTTCCGCTGAATGTTTGGAACAGTGCAGAGTTGCTAACCTTTTAGGAAAGCTCATATTTTCTTTCTTTCCAGGTTTCATCGAAATCTGGAAGCTGTTTATCTTGCACTGGGGCAAGATATTAAACAGGAAGAAAATGTCAGAAAGGAAATTTTGTATTGTTATATGATTATCAGAATGTGGAATGGTATAGTATAGCCTGATCTTGTCAGAACTTGGAAGCCAAGGAGGCTCAATTCTTGGATGGGAGACCACCAAGGAACACTTCATAGAGGAAGTCCATGGCAAATCACCTCTGCTTGGTCACTTGCCTTGGGAGCCTTAAGGGGTCACCATAAGTTAGCTGTAACTTGATGGCACTTTACATGCACATGGTTATCGTTGCATTATTATTATTGTATATAAAATTATAATGGACTTAAGGTGCATTGGTTTACTTTGTAGGATACCCAATTATTGCATTTTTGGTGTATGTAAATTTTTAACATATAATTCAGTTTGTAAGACCCGATCAAGGCTGTTAATCATAGGACATTTTGGAGTTCATTAATTCGGACAGGACTTTGTCAGTGGAGTCTGTGAAATGTGTTGGTAGAGTTTAAATATGCAATAAAGCTGTTCAAAGAATAAAGTCAGTTTATTAAGAACAAACTTTGTACAAAAGAGAAGAGAGAAAGAGAAGTCTGTGTAACTAGTTAGGTGGAGATCAGTAATGAGCTGTTCTCAGCAGGAGCATGAAAAACTTATATATGGAGTCCCAGGTGATTTCCCATTCAGGCAGTTTACAAATCTTTAGTATAACCCAGTATCCAGGGATGGTTCCAGGTTCTGGTGATCCGTGGGCAGACAGCTTCAAGACCCCCCTCTCCTCTTCTGCCCACAACAAGGCACTCATCTCATCTCATCCTTCCTTCCCACCCACCTGCATGCCTCCCACCTGCTTATGAGTCCTTCTCTTGTCTGCTCACAAGCCCTGCCACCGCCTTTGCTCACAGTGGCAGCAGGAAGCACAGGTGGTAGAATCAGGGGTGTAACCAGAAAATTTTGGTTGGTGGGGAATGGGAAAATCTGGGGAAAAGCTTTCAGTTGGAGAGACTTGATTCCAGGCTGTTTTTCTGTGTAAGTCGGGGGGGACGGACCTCCAAGGCAACCCTTTGCACTTTATAATTTTATTTTATTTTATTTGCATTTTTAAAAACCTATTGATTTTTTGGCCCAGAAAAAAGGGAAATGAGACTTAAGCTTACCTGACTGTGCCTGGGGTCATTTTGGAAACCCATGCATATCTCACATTTTTAAAAAATATATATATCTGTTTTTTAAAAAAATTTCCCACAGGTGGCGGCACTCATCTGTGGGGGGCATTGCCCCCAAATCCCCCCCCCATCGCTCCAGGCCTGGGTAGAATGTTAGCAAGTGAGTGGACTGGCAACTGCCTCATCTCAGGGTATGCAGTATGACTTCATCACATGCCTTTAGTCATTCAGTGGTCTGTCTCAGAGTGATGAAAAAGGTGATTTTGTATCATTGTCTGTATTTGCTCCTGTCTAGTGTTAGCAGTATTCACTAGGGGTTGCCAGCTCTGGGTTGGGAAATACCTGGAGATTTTGGGGGTGGAGCTTTGGGAGGGTGTGGTATGAGGAGGGGAGGGGCCTCAGCAGGGTACAATGTCATAGAGTCCACCCTCCAAAGCAGCCATTTTCTCTAGGGGAACTCATCTCTATTGTCCAGAGACCAGTTGTAATAGTGGGAGACCTCCAGGCCCTACCTGGAGGTTGGCGATCCTAAGCATTCACTTGGTTTTCCATACTTTACACCAATAATTATTTTTCTTCTAATTATATTACATTTTCCTGTAGCCTTGGCAAGGCATTTGCTTCACTCGGGAATTGGGAAACGTGTGTTATAATTAAGTGTTGAAGTATTAGGATTTAATAGTTCATAATTAGGGTTTTTTAAATGAAAAATTGCTCTTCGTATGCAATTCCAGCAGCTGAAATCTAATTAATATGTCCACCTTTAGGGAAACACATGAAGTAAATGAAACCTAAAGTCACACAATATATTTTAGAGACAGGTAGAAAGAGTCGCTAACATAAGCTCATATAAGGACGTGGGCCAGAAATCCGAATGATCCGCCACATCATGGTCTAAGCTCTAGATCCTGAAAATTGCACTGGAGTTCTTCTGAAATGTGGAATTCACTACTTTAAAAAACATTGCCATTAATTTGCCTCAAAGCATTGCCTGATAAGAAGAATACATTTGCTGTTGCCCCCCATGCACATTGGTTTGAATTCATTCAATGAGAAATAGGAGGAGGACAAGTGGGTGCCTGTGAATGAGGCATGAGGACCAGGCAGAGTAACAAACCATTTTCATGAATGAGATTTAACAACAACTGTAATTCTATAGCATGTAGAAAAACTGAGCGCAGTAAAGGTTGGTAAACTAGCAAAATAAGAAACCCTAATGCATCTGACTGTGCTGTCCCTAGCCTTCTCTAGGTATTTGGCCTCAAGCTGACTCACCCCTTCTGGACAAGCGATTCCTCCTCCTTCTGCAGCGGCCTCATACCAGCCCTGCTCCCTGAGAGAGAGAGAGAACCCCCTCCCACTTTGGGCAAGACCTTTTATTCCCTCTTCCCAGGCACCACCCTCTACTCTTTGCTGGTGTAAGTTTTCCCTCCAAATTCCCTGTTAGCCAATCACAGGGTCCAGAGGGGACCTGAGAAATGTAGGCCCTGATAGCTACTCTAGTACAGGTTTCCCTGGAGCCACTAGGCCTTCCTAGAGCCTGTAGGCCGCACTACTATAGGCTCAGGATTATGGCAGGGCGAATTAAAGATGATGATTCAGAAGAGGAGAGAGCCTTCAAAAGTTCCCCATCAGATCAGCACCTGGACAGCAGACAGAGCTGGTAACATAGCAAATTATTTTTCTCTTTAGATTGTAGTCATTGTGTGTAAATTGATAACTGTTCATGTCAATTAGCACATGCAGATTTTGACCACTTTTCCCCCACCCCTTTTTTTGTCCTTTTTTGCCAGGGTCCTTGGCCTCTTTTCTGACTCTCCATAGATGGCCACCCAACCTCCCAGAACTAGGGATGCCAACTTCCAAGTGGGGCTTGGAGCTCTTCTGGCTGACCTCTAGATGACAGAGATCAGTTCTCCTAGAGAAAATGGCTGCTTCACAAAGTGGACTCTATGGCATTAGACCCCACTGAAGTCCCTTCCCAAACTCCATGTTCCCCAGGCCCCACCCAAAAATTCTCCAGGAATTTCCCAGCCTGGAATTGGCCTCCCTACTCACAACACCTGAAGTGTATTCTATCAATGTCCCATTAAAGACTCAGAAGTATGCTTGGTGTTAGTCACACATTCTGCAGCTGTCTGAATGTTCAAATTTATTTCAAAGCTATACACAGCAATAAGGCTGAACGCAGGGAAAACAGCACCGTGAATGTAAACAAGGTCAGGCCTATAAAAGAATACAGCCTGAGACTATTTTCTCAGGCAAAAATCTTGTTAAAATGAATATTATTATAGATCAAAGGGGGGAAGGCAGAGAGTGCCGAGCTATTCAAGCGCAATAATTCAATAGGAAAAATTTCCACAACTGAGAGGAAGTGACAGTGAGCAAAAACCTTTAGTCACTTTGTCTTAAATATTTCTCTTTCGCTTCCTGGTTTGACCTTCATATTTCTCTCGGATTGTGAAGAGTCAGTCATAAATTGCGACCAAGCTCTGGTCTACATTAGTTTACTTGAGTATTGCAAGACACTAAAATAATCAGGGTTGATTTTTGAACAAAAGAAGCATTGAGGAACGCTTGCAAATGCTGATTCTCATCTGTGGAATAATGGCTGGGGACAGAGAAGGCAGATTAAAGTGAATGTTCAAACTCTGTCTCACGTTGAGCTTATCCTTTATCCAAGCAAGTTTATAGGAGTCCCTATCCATTTGTATTCTCACAATCACCCAAATGAGGTTGGTTGGTTGTCAGTCTCTAGGTGGAGCCAAGACATCTCCTGGTATTGCAATTGAGCTCCAGATAACAGAGATCAGTCCTCCTAGAGAAAATAGCTGCTTTGGAGGATGGACTCTGTGGCATTGTATCTTCCTGAAGTCCCTCTTCTCCACAAGCACCACCTCCCCAGGCTCCACCCCCCAAAATCTCCCGGCATTTCCCAAACTACAGCTGGCAACTCTACAGTGCACAGTAAAGGGAACTATTCCTTTCCATTGTTTTAGAAGAATGTAACCCTGTTTAGAATTGTACTTAGGTTTGACAGCCTTCAGGTGGGGCCTGGAAATCTCCCAGAATTACAACTCAGCTTCAGACTACAGCAGGGGTGGCCAAACTTGCTTAATGCGAGAGCCACATAGAATAAATTTCAGATGTTTGAGAGCCTCAAGACGTCAACAAATATTAGACACACTTTTATTGAAAAATATGCAACTTTGCTTTTTATTAGCATTAAATGAGACTGCCAAAAATAAAAATGAAAGAGGTAAAAACAGATATTGATAATAATATTTATTTGTCCAATGATATTTATTTGTTTGCTAATGATATTTATCTGTCTAAAAGAGAGGGAGGTGGAAAGAAAGAACAAAAGAGGTGGAATGAAAGAAAGAGAGAGAGAGTGAAATAAAGAAAGAGAGAGAGAGAAAGAAAGCAAATAGATGGGGAGGGAGGGGGAAGGAACGAAGAGAGTGAAAGGAAGGAAGGAAGGAAAGGAGGGAGAAAGAAAAAGAGAAAGAAAGGTGGAAAGAAAGCAAACTGATGGGGAGGAAGGGGGGAAAGAAAGCAAATAGATGGCTTGGAGAAGGGCTTTGAAGAGACAAATGCCTTCTCCAAGCTGACTGGTGGGGAGCCCTTTGAGAATGCATTTACAGTTGGCTTTCTTTCTCTGCTCCCCCTCCCACCTCAAGCCTACCCAAGGAAGGGAACACTGGCTGAGGAAGGGAAGACCAACAAGGGAGACATGCCTCTCCTTCACTTTGCCAGCTGCCCTGCTGGGAGCCACACAATACATGTGAAAGAGCTGCATGTGGCTCCCGAGCCACAGTTTGGCCACCCCTGGACTACACAAATCAGTTCCCCTGGAGGAATTGGCTGCTTTGGAGGGTGGACTTGATGGCATTATACCTTGCAGAGGTCCCTCCTCTTCCTATATACTGTGTTCCTGAGGAACCACCCCCAAATCTCCAGGTATTTCCCAAGTCAGAGTTGGCAACTTGTACTGTATGTGAACTTCCTGGTAGAGCAAGTATTAGAACTCAGGTCTCTTGCGTCTTAGAACTACCAGACCTCAGAGACACGTAACTCTGACAGTGCAATCCTGTATAGATAATTTAGAGTTGTTAACCCCAGGTTCAGAACTACCAGAAGATCTGAGGGTGGAGCCAAGCAGTCCACCTTCCAAAGCAGCCATTTTCTCCAGGAGAAATGGAATAAATGTTTTAAATAAATAATAAATAAGCAATTTATGTAGTCTGGATATCCAGGAAATCTTCAGCCCCCACCTGAGGGTTGGCAACCCTGACTGATATTGATTCCCATACGAGGCCCACTAATTTCAGTGGGTTTAGACTGGGGCAGCTGGAAGTCACCTAAATGGGATTGTCAGCATTCACTGGAGTATATCTGAAAAATGTGGACTTGCAAAACATGTGGAGTTGTCAACACAAGTGGGCATCAAAAACTATGTCCTGCCTTCTAGGGCGTCTTTAAATGAGCAACCATCCACAAAACGTTTGGTTCCAGGGGAGAAATACAGGAACATTTATGCAGATCCAAAATTCCAGTCATGCAAATGTTCTACTACTTTAGTCGATGTAGTAAGCAACTGATAGTCTGAAAAGTAAAGTGTAAATCAAGTAAGATAAAGTAAAAGTAAAGTAAAGTCTGAGAATAGTCTGAAAAGTAAAGTGTAAGTCTAAGTAAAGATAAAGGAAAAGGAAAGTCTGAGAATACAGGCTTCTCTAGGACTCAGAGAGGTTTTTCTGCCCTTGTCTCTCAAACCAAGAGAAGGCCTTTCGGCCTTCAAGAAGAAGAGGTTTTAGATGTCAATCCCAATTGCCTGATTTCCCTAGTCTGGTTTATTGAGGTCTTCATGAAAAGTGGGCAAACCCCTGCCCCCTGGGGGACCTGGCAGCCCTATTGGTGAGATTTCCTGGGCTCTTGTTGCCTTGTGTAAGGGCTGTTAGCTTTCAGGCTGTGGATTGCAGTCTGGTTACTGTGTTGGCCCAGTTTGTTGGAACTGAATCCATCCTGCGCCTTGGCAGGAGTCGAGGAGTGGGACTCAGCTCTTCCCAAGTTTTGCAAGCAAGAACCAGTTGTGTCATTAAACTCACAGAGACTGTTTGTTGCATTTCCTGTTCACTGCTCTGTGTGTGTGTTTGCTGCATCGGTTTTGTTGTATTGTTCTATATGGTGGAGCAGTTGAGTTAAAGCTTTTTTTTTTTTTTACAAAAAAATCAATGTGTCTTGCAAGTTCTCTTCTCGAAATTAGCCCCATGGAACCCACACGATCTTTATTTATTTATGATATTTACGATACTTTCTCACTTGGACTCAAGACGGGGTCTGACTAAGCATCGAAGCGTGCAGGTGTGCATAACCCACATGGGGAAAATGCACAGCCATGATGTAGCAGCACACACTGTGCACCTTAATGACAATGGCATTCCACGGTGCAGTTCCCAGTTTTCCTTTTCTAAAAGTTCCATTTCCACCCCTAAATGTTGTAAGTACTTGTATTAAAGTAATAAATTTTGTAAAAAAAATCTGCAGCCTGATTCATCGAAGGTGCCATTCCCAAAAAAGTTTGGGACGCAACTAATCACTTTGGGAGCCAAATGCTGCGACTTCTGGCTAGGTTCCAGTTCAGAAGCAGCTAGCCAGAGTCCGGACACCAGCAGGCTGCTTATCTTCAAAGTCCCCTCCAGTGCTTTGCACTCTTTACCTTTAAAGTAGCAGGCCTCCCTGCTGTTTCCTAAGCCATTAAAAGGACAGGGTAGAACACAAGCTTAGGAAAGCACAAACCTGTGCAAAAATCCTCCGGAGCACTAACTTGACAAGAGTTGGGAATAAGCCATCTGATCGGGTTGCCAGCTTCAGGTTGGGTAATACCTGGAGATTCAGGGGGCGGAGCCTGAGAAAGGTGGGGTTTGAGGAGGGGAGGGACTTCAATGGGGTATAATGTCTACCCTCTAAAGCAGCTGTTTTCTACAGGTGAACTGATCTCTGTCATCTGGAAGTCAGTCGTAATCCCAGGGGATCTCCAGGCACTGGAGGTTGGCAAGCCTAGCTGCCAACCTCCAAAGAACAATAAACTGTGTCCAACAACAAAAAAGTACATTTTTTATAAACAATTACATTGAAATATAATACAGAGGACACAGCCCAATACAATTCAAATACTGTGATGAAATTAGATATAGAAAACCATGTTGTACATCCAAAAGACACAAATATTTTAAGTAGACAGTGTGCAACTGCAATTAAAAAAAGGCCGAAGCTATGCTGGGGATTATTAGGAAGGGAACTGAAAACAAATCAGCCAGTATCATCATGCCCCTGTATAAATCGATGGTGTGACCTCATTTGGAGTACTGTGTACAGTTCTGGTCACCGCACCTCAAAAAGGATATTATAGCACTGGAAAAAGTGCAGAAAAGGGCAACTAGAATGATAAAAGGGTTGGAAACTTTCCCTGTGAAGAAAGGTTAAAACACTTGGGGCTCTTTAGCTTGGAGAGATGACGACTGAGGGGTAACACAATCGAGGTTTATAAGATTATGCATGGAATAGAGCAGGTTGAGAAAGAGATGCTTTTCTCCCTTTCTCACAATACAAGAACTCGTGGGCACTCAGTGAAATTGCTGAGCAGTCAGGTTAGAATGGATAAAAGGAAGTACCTCTTCACCCAAAGAGTGATTAATACATGGAATTCACTGCCACAGGAGGTGGTGGCAGCTACAAGCATGGACAGCTTCAAGAGGGAACTGGATAAACATATGGAGCAGAGGTCCATCAGTGGCTATTAGCCACAAGGTATAGATAGGAACTCTCAGGCTGGGGCAAGCGATGCACTGTATTCTTGGTGCTTGCAGGGGGGGGCAATAGTGGGAGGGCTTCTAGTGTCCTGGCCCCACTGCTGGACCTCCTGATGGCACCTGGTATTTTTGGGCACTGTGTGATGGAGTGTTGGACTAGATGGGCCATTGGCCTGATCCAACATTGACTTCTCTTATGTTCTTATGTTCTAAGAAATCTGGGACCATGCCCAATCTCTTACCAACTCATACACCAGAACTCTAATAACATAGGACACAGTCTTCAAAATTTAAATAGGCCCACAAAGGGTTTCAGAATTCACTGGAGTCTGGTGGACAAACTCATTTAGGTTCCTCCAATATTCTTCTTTATGCATGAGCTAGCTTATAACAAGCCATGTTTTGCCAAAGGCTTCTTCACAGAGATGGAACTAAGATGGAACTCCAAGTCTTCTGCTCCAAAGGGGAAAAATTTTCCAACACATTCTTTTCTTACGCAAGGTTGCTGTCAGCTCAAATCTAAGTCAAAAAACTGAATGGCCTGGAGGTCTCCCATAATTACACCTCATCTCCAGACTACAGAAATTAGTTCCCCTGGAGAAAATGGCTGCTTTCAAGGGTAGACTCTATGGCATTATACCTCCCTGCCCTCTCCAGGATCCACCCCGAAATCTCCAGAAATTACCAACCTAGAATTGGCAACCGTAGTTGGGACTGTGGGTGTTTTTGTCAGAATGTGAACTGGTAACCTGATAGTTCTCAGGGTTCTGTTCCAGTTCAGAGACTTTCCAATTTAGGGGTGGGGGGAGATTCTGTTTGTTCTTTTATCTATGTTCCTTGTTCATATTGTTTAAAACTCACTAGAGAACCTCCATCCGTGTAGCAGATTATGTATGGTTTTCTGAAGAGCAAGTCAATGGAACATGATGGTAGGGAGTGATTGGACAGTGCTGTGTAAATACAGCTTTAAATGGTACACGGTTCCCATTGAATCTTTCACAATGCTTGCCTAGATCATAGATATTTGTGCTGATGAAATTTTGTCATCGGGGAGGGGGAGCCAGCCCTGATTCCTGCTTGAATGGCTGATAGGTATTTTTGACCATGAAAAAAGCTAAGCTGAGGATTGTAGGTCCTGCATCTACAAAAGCCACATGGGAGGATGGTTGTAGAATGGGGGAGATGATGCAAAAATAAATGGCTAGACCCAACCTATTGTTGTTGGCTTTTATACCACCCTTTCCCCAGTAGGGCTCTGGGTAGTGCACAATGAAACCAAATTCATATCATATAGTTTAAAACAAATAAAAAGCACAATAAAATTCCATAGTAGCAAAATTCCTCGATTCCATAGTAGCAATACAGTTTAAAAAACAGATGGTGATCAAAGTTCCAGTTGTGTACCACCTTGTACGGGTGGAGAGGGAGACATCATTGCTGCTCTTAGGCAAATGCCTGGTGGGATATCTCTGCCTTACAAGCCTTGCAGAACTGTAATACGTCCCATAGGGCACGGATGTTACTTGGCAGAGAGTTCCATCGGGCTGGGTCCAGATTTCTCTTGGGCCAGGGACCACAAGAAGGTTCTTATCCGCAGAGTGTAATGTTCTCTGGGGGATATACCAGGTTCCTTGTCCGTGTGCCAGGTCCTCATGCATGGGTTGAAGCCACTGTTTTGTAGTGGTTTCAGTGCTGCACTAATCAGATCAGGAACACCCCAATTCAAATCCCCACTCAAAAAATAAAATTAATGTCATTTCTGACATAACAGTGGCTTGATCAGATATGGTATGCATCTTATTTTCTGTAATTTTGATAGTTTATGCAACAGGCAGCTATCCAAACAACAGCAGCTTTGGAAGTACAGTAAGGTGCACAGTGATACCAGCTGAACTTCTGCCTGTGTTGGAGTTACAGCCTTCTTGTATTTCTGACTGCTACTTTGGTTCTTCTCCAGAATACATCATTATGCTCCCAGCTTTCTTGTCTCAAACACCTTTTTTCCCTTTCAAATCTTGTATGCAATCTCCGTCCATTTAGAGGTTTATGACCAGGCTATCATTGATTTCTTTCCAGTCCCTGCTTGTAATTATCCCATGAGGTTTTATGGGCATGGTAGTAGAAAAACAGCAAATAAACAAATTGCCATTAGTCTACATTCATGGAAGATGAAATTTAAATAAATGTCTGTGGGAGCGTTCAAGCAGAGAAGGTAATATCCATCCCGCTACTTGGTTTTTGAGATTCACAAAATAGATCCAAAGGAATTTTGCCCTGAGTTTACCTAGGCTTGGTTCATTTACATTTTTGTTGCAGGCTTAAGAGGTATGGTTCAATGTCTATAAAAGAGAACTGCTGACACCAGCCCAACTATGTATACATGGAGTGGTTGAAGCTGTGTGCTTTAAACAACAGTACAGTAATCATGTTTGTCAGGTTTTCAGCACAGAAGGGGAATGATCCTCTGATTTCTACACAGCCAATAGATTTTTTAAGAGCTCCAACTGTGCAGCCCCGGCAGCTGGACTGGGAAGAGGTACTATGTATGGTTCCTCATTCAAATGGGGCAGCTCCTGCATGTGGCCCTTTAAACTGTTTTAAATCAGATGCTATTTGTTGTTGTTCGAGTGAAGTGCTAAAGGGATGGGGGTTTCATACAGTGAATTTCCTTCCGTTAATGAGCCATCTCTGAAGCGCTATGGTCGTTTCGCACAGTGCCGTTTTTCTTTCCCCATCCTTTTTCACTGCACAATCTTCCTTGGACCTAAAAAAAAAAAAAAAAAGAAACATTCTAAGGTGCATGCTATAGCACTAAACTGCTATGGCACTATTGAGATGCATTGACTCAATGGAGTCAATGGAATCAATGCATCTCAATGGTGCTGCTATAGCACTTCAGTGCTGTAGCAATTTAGCCCTACAGCACTCACCTTAGAACTTTTTTTTTAAAGTCTGAGGAAGATCATGTGATGAGAAAGGGTGGGGGGAAAGCCACATTGTAGGCAGCGCTATGGACATTTTAAACAGCACACCATACTGATTCAGAAGCATAATGAAGGGTTTAAAAACTGGGGGGAAGCAGTTTCCCCCAAAAGCGGCTCTACCATGCTTTGCTAACCCAATGCAAATGTGTTTATATAAACAGGTAAACAAATTCTGCTAGCAGCCAGTTACTAAATGGAGTCTATCTGAAATGACCAAACCCCCAACCACCACCAAACATTAGCAGCCAGTTACTGAAATGGGATACAAAGGCAGTTTGAAAAAGGTCTGTGACTCATTGGTATTTACCGCAGAAAGGATTAAGATAATATTATTTATTTTCCTTTATTTATTTATTCGATTTATACCCTGCCCTCACTGCCAAAGCAGACTCAGGGCGGCTTACAAAAGATAAAACATAAGAACAATATAACATAGATAAAACCATATAAAAACAATCCAATATCATAAGTTGCTAGCTAGTTGTAAACTAATTCTTAGGGATGATGGCAACAGTTACGTTAATATAATCTCTGGTCTGCCTTGCCCATCAGCTTCTCGATCTTTATTATATATATGTGGCGGCACAGGCTGTAACGATGGAATCAGAACACAGGCTCCGTCTTTCTCAATTATCGTTAGCGATCTTTCTCACCTATTCTACACCACTATTCCTTTAAAAGGCCCAGAGCAGTGGATGTGAGAAGATGTGATGTGGGTGATGGGAAAGATCTCAGCCTGAAACCCTTTAGAGCTGCTGCCAGTCTTGAACTGACTCTGATGGCCCAATGGTCTGATTCAGTATAAGGCAGCTTCATATGTTTGTATGAAATGATCTCCCTTACAGGAGGTTTGGGAGGTCCATGGTCACTTACTTCCAGCAGTGTTGGTGCTTCCAGACCATTCCAGACCATTCATTAACTTAGGACCAGTTCACACATTACAAAGTTCATGTGTCTTCCACATGTCTACCTAGGGTCCCGTTGATCAGATGTGCTCTTGCAGTCCAAGAAACAGAACTTAGCTCCTGGATATGTATGGGCCTGATTTGGATTGTGTCTGTGGCACACAGGGAGAGGTGAGCTTGAGTCTCCCCCTACATACACACTGGTATTGGGGGCTGTCTGTTTATGGGCTATACATAATTTTCTCTAAACTCAATTCATGCAGGCTGGTTTTAAAAAAAATCCTGTATGTGTATTTCTTTCCTTGCATGGTTGAAATAGGTTCCATTGGGGAGCCATTTTGTGTAAATTACCAGAAATTTGGTGGTTTTTAACAGGAAGGTGATTGTGTTTCAGGGCCACTCCATATGGTTCAGGCTATATAAGTTTTCCATTTCAGATTATAGATGGTTCGGTTTCATTTCTGTGACAGTGTAACAGTTAACGTAAGAAATAGTTAAGTAGAACTGTATGGCTGATGCGTAACACAGCAGCCGCATAGGTCTTCCTCACCTCTCTCGTAGTAAAACAAAGTATACAGTAGGATGTCATTGCTCTGGCGGTTTCTTGTTCTCACCATCATGCATAGCAGCAAATGAAGTGGAACTAAGGTGGGCAGATTCTTAATATTAAAACATCAAAGGATGATGTTACGTTCTAACGTGGATATAAATTTAACATAAAAGGAAGAGGAAAAAAACCCGTGGCTGTTGCTTTCATAGCTGGAAGTACATTTGCCCCCCGTCGGAATAATGAGACAGACAACAGTGTGGAAGTAAACACGGGCCACTTTATTAACTATTTAACAGAACATTGCAGCAATGGACAACTAAGCAAGCATGGAACAGGCAAGGTAGGCGTCACTTCCCTGACCAACCCCCTTGCCCTTGAAGGGCGGGTCACCTAGCTCCGGTCACCTAATCCTCTCAATGCCGAGTAATGGCTGAGAGCCACCACTGGGCATAACTGGACCTCTGCACAAAGTCCCAACGCAATAACTCTCCCCTTGCCGCGCTGATCGGTCTTTGACCGCTGCAGCCAAATTTCAACTTTCAAGTCTGAAATGGAAACGTCCCTGTGTTCCGGTGCCAGGCCTGAAACATCCTGCCATGAGCTGGCCACTAGATCACTGATCCAAAGTGCCCCCCAAAAGGTGACCAGTGATGCTGCATGAAGTAATACAGCTTCATAGCCATCAGCACACAACTTGTGCCACTGGGTCTTGAGCCCTCTCAATATTGCTGGGGTCAGAGTGTCAGCTACTGTACCACTTTCCCTGGACCAGCCCTCAAGCACCTTCCGAATACGGAAGTCACCCGTATTGTCCAAATCCCCAGACACCTTGCTGGCATAGGCCGACGAAGACAGCTTGCCCCTGATGGAACATGCCGACAGGCTGTCACACCTCAGCTGCACACAGAACTGCATTAGATGGACTGTTATGGGCCAAATTTGCCGCAGGCCTGCCCCCTCCCTGAAGGACAGGAATTGCTTACCCGCCCTCATATAAGCTCTGCATGTGGAAGGGGCAAGAGCCAAGCTCATCGCTCGATCAGCCTCAGCCCGCCAATCCACCACATCTTGACCGGCAGGTGCACTGGGAACTGGTCGGCGTCTGGAGCCAGCTGACAGAATCTTTCCATCTGTTTATGAGACAGAGTGTCAGCAACCCCATTATTGACCCTCAGCACTTGCCTAGCCCTCAACATAATATTGTTATGCAAACATTGTAGGGAGAAAGCTCTGACCAGAGCCATGACCCTGAGGGACTTAGACGTCAAGGAATTAATTACATGTACAGTGGACATGTTGTCACACCAGAATTGGACGGTGTGATTGGCAAACTCCCCTGACCAAATCCACACTGCTGCGACAATAGGAAAACATTGCAGAAAGGTGAGGTCTTTGACCCATCCAGCCTGGAACCATTCCTCCGGCCAGTCCTCAGCACACCAGTGCCCCTGGAAATGTACTCCAAAGCTGGAGGAACCTGCAGCATCAGATGTAACCTGCAGCTCCGCTTCAACCAGGAGGTCCTCGTGACAAAAGGACACCCCGTTGTATGAATCCAAAAAATGCTTCCATAGAAGGAGGTCATCCCATATCCACTTGGTGACCCTAGTCCTATGGTGTGGAAGACGGAGGCCCTTCGTAGACTCACAGAGCCTCCTAACAAAAGCCCTGTCGGGAGCCACAACTTTGCATGCAAAGTTGAGGTGACCAACCAACTGCTGCAACTCCAGCAGAGTAATCTTAGACCTCACCCTAACTGTGTCAATTAATGCCTGCAGCACTGTTAATTTATCCTCCGGCAACTTGTGGAACTGCCCTATCTTGTCAATTTCTATACCCAGGAAAGTTAAAACAGGAGTAGGGCCTTCCGTCTTTTCCTGGGCCGGAGGAACTCCTAGTTCCCCAGCCAGGTTAATGAAGCTGGATAGTAAAAACACACTGTCCTGTACCTCTCCTTCCTGCTAGTAGGAAATCATCCAGATAATGGGCCATACTGCCGAGACCCATCCTGTACCGCAAGGCCCATTCCAAAAAGGAACTAAACCTCTCAAAAGCAGCACAGGACACTGAGCATCCCATCGGAAGGGCCCTATCCATATTGAATTTGCCCTCAAAAGCAAATACCAGAAGCTTGAAGTTGGCTGGGTGGACAGGAAAGAGGCGGAAGGCTGACTTAATGTTACATTTTGCCAATTCTGCCCGTCCACAGCTGTGCACCACCCACATGGCCTGATTGAAGGATGTGTACCTAACAGAACATAACTCCTCTGGTATCACATCGTTCACCGACTCCCTGATTTCAGGTTAGGAGCAATGTATGAAATCCTACTTCCCTGGTAAGGTATTCTAAACCCCAACATGAAACCTTCCAGGAGGTAAGCATGATCCCACTGGTTTGGGTAAACCCACAACTAATGCTCCAAAACTTGTATCTTAATTGGGCTAGGTCTCTTTATCAGGAGGGGGGTTGTAGCCCCTACCTCCCCCAGGGCGCTTACCACCCCTACCTCCACCCCTATCTTTTGGTTTGGGGCAGTTAGAGAATGCACGGGGCCCTGCACATAACGGGCACTCATCTCTGAAGGAACAGGCCTTGCAACCACACATCTCCTGGGAGGTGAACTCCCAACAAAGCGGGTGTCACTGAACCTCCTGCCCCAACTGGGCACGGGTAGCCAACTGACTCTGTGGCCTCCATATTGAATGGCCGCTATGCAACCTCTCTACCCCTGATGGCTTAGACGTGGACATAATCTGCAGCCACAAATCCAGGTAGATCTGATCCCATCTCACGCAGGTTCATGGACGCACGCATATGAAACTCCTCTTCATACTGCGACCATGCCAGGCCTGGGAGATCAGTGAAGGCCTTATAAATGATGTCCATGTATTGGAGCATGGACACCCCTCTCCACAGGTGATGTCTGACGACCACTGTGGCATATATTAAAAATCCCAGATACCAGTTTGCCCAAGTCCTATCCACCACTTGCCTCTTTAAGCATTCCTTCTCATGATCATCAAGGTCCTCTTTGTCTTTTTTCTCTAATTCTCTGTACAACAAAGTAAATACGTCTACATATTCACCCTTAAGGATCTTCTCCTTAGTGGCTGTGGACAGATGATCCCCCAGGGGCAGTGCCTAATCGCCAGATGGTATGGCCCCAGCGGACACTGTATCATATGAAATAACCCCAGAGTTTGGAATTCCCATACCTGGACATGGGTAACCCCACCCAGGCCACACCCGAGGAGGAGGCTGTGGAACCCCACCTCCCCATCCTGCGTAGTGTTGCCAACTAACAGGTGGCACATGTGTGGAAGACCCAGAGGCACCCTGAGGACAGGGGCCCCATGGCCAGTATGATCCGCTCATCCCCACAGTCTCCTCCTTACCATCCTTCCTTGGGGCACCTTTATACACCTCCACCTGGAGCTCACCATTGCTGGTCCCTGCTGGTCAGATGATGACGCGCCGTCATCCCCTGCAGCCGCGGCTCCCTGCTTATCTTCCAAAAAGGTCAAGCATGCTAGCACCTGTGCTTGAAAAGCAGTATTAGAATCGCTCCTCGCCTTGCCGCCCACAGCCCCCTGGGGAGGCACAGCCCTCTGCTGCTCCAAAGCTTCCAGCCACTGCAAAATGGCAGCATTAACCGGGTCATCCTCCTCCTCATCAGGATGGAAAACTGTCATTGGTTGCAGAGGGGGCCTCTTAGGAGCTGGCTGCTTCCCCCTGGCCTTACCTTGTCCCTTCCTGGAAACCAACACACTATTGATTTTAAAATAAACTAAAATGGGAACGCTTAAAATGGCCGTCAGAGAACCCTCCTCAAAATGGCCACCTGGGTCGACCGCTTCAAAATGGCCAGCTTTGGAATGTCCTACACAAGATGGCTGCCTCTCCCAAGCCACACTACAATGATGTGCAGTACTACTGCCAGCCTACAGGAGGTTGTCTGCCTTCCAGGCCAAAAACCCTACCCTTTTCCTCTATGGCTACCCCATAGGCCAAAAGCAGGAGTATGTGGCCTCTAGATAACCCACCAGCTGGTCCACTAAACACCTATGTCCCTTGGCCAGATGGCAATTAGAAAGGGGAGGCAAGTTAAGGGATGGGAAGGGAGGGGCGGCAGGAAGCAGCCTCACTCACTGCAACCACCCTCACACCTGGGCCCTCTACAGATTCCTACCCCTCAGCCTACTATGGTCATGTTGTGTCTGGTGTTTTTTGAAAAAAAAACAAATGACAAGGGGCCGCCACAAGTTTCCTACTGCTGCCACCTTCAGGCCCTCGCTTTACTGTCAACAAGCCGCCACCACCGATGGACTGTGGCCACCACAAACAGGCTGCCACCACCACCTGTCTCGTACCACCTCCACTGCCGCGAACTGTGAACTGACCGCCACCACCCCTTCAGGCCACCGTGCTCAAGTGCAAAAATGCAGCAAAAAAAAAGCCGGCCCCACAGCTCTCTTCTCTGCGTGCTCTGAGCTACTCAGAGCACATAGGGCAACTGTCAAGAATGGGAGCAGAGCACCGCCGTTTAGAATGGCCGGCTCCACCCCCAGCCACGTCCGGACAAATCCCGTCCTGATGCTGTTGCTGTCCACATTCCTCTGGGTGGCAAAGCAGCCCCCACCCACCAGTGGTGTTGCCGGGTGGGCAGGAGCTTGATTAGGGCCAGAGAGAACAGAGGCCTGAGAACAGTGTTCTCTCTAAGCTGAGTTAGTGTGAGCTAGCTCACTTTTTTAGCCTCTGGCTCACACATTTTTGTCTTTTTTAAAAAATATATATTTATTGATTTTCTTATATTAAGTACAAATACATTTCAACATCCAATTTCCAAAATGTGAGTCCTCTACACATTACATTCTACCCATTTATTTACTCTTAGCCATCTTTTAGTTAATATATCATCATCAATACCATGCAACTGTGCATGTACCCTGCCCATTTCCACAGCTTCCACCAATTTAGTCGCTATTTCCTCTCAAGCGGGTACCCTATCTATCTTCCAATATTTTGCTAACAAAATCCTAGCAATTTTTAAAATATACAGCAGTATATAAACTCGATGGGTTTGTTGACCATCTGGTATTATATTTAACAAATAAGTCTCTGGTTTTAATTCCACATTTATGTTCAAAATTTCCCAAATTATATTTTGCACCATTCTCCAATATCTTTGAATTTTTTTGCATCTCCACCACATATGGTAGAAGGTGCCAACATTTGTTTTGCATTTCCAACACTTGTTTGACACGTTCTGACATCTAGCAATTTTGTCAGGAGACTAGTACCATCTATGATGCATTTTGTAAACTTTCTCTTTATATGGAACTGCCCTCAAGTATTTCATTTTTTTCCAAACACTGTGCCAATCCTCTAAATCTATTGTATGGCCTATATCCTGCATCCAGGAGATCATAGATGTTTTCACTACTTCATCCTGCATGGATTCCTCGAGTAACCAGCTGTAGATCTTCTGAATCAACTTATCGCTTGATGATAGCCAAATCGTATCCAATTCATTCTTAGCTTCCTCAAATCCATAAAGTACATCTTTATTGTACCTAGATCGTAATTGGATATTTTCCCACCAAGACAATTTGATGTTATGTGGAGATGCCAAAACCTTCTCAGACTTTATCTTCTTCCATTTATCTAACAGCAGTTCATATTTTTCCCTATGTACCTTTGTTATAAGTGAGGGTCTTACAAATGCCTCTAATGGAGATACCCACAAGGGATTTTTTTTGTAATAGAATTCTTTTATGTTATTCCATACTTTAAGCAATGCTCCCCTTAACGTATGCCACTGAAAATTTGCATGAATTCTGTCCTTACCATACCAAATGTAGGCATGCCACCTCATGAACTTCTAGCACCAAACATCTTGTGTTTTCCAATAATATCCACTCTCTTATCCACCTTAATGCTGCCACTTGGTAGTATATCCTTCAGTTAGGTACTTCTAGTCCACCCCTTTCTTTTTTATCTTGCAAAGTCCTCCATTTTATTCTAGACTTTTTTGGGTACCAAATAAATTGTCTAGTTATTTTGTCCAACTCATCAAAATATTGTAGTTTCTTAACTATCGGTATATTTTGTGCTAAAAAAAGAAACCTTGGCAATATGTTCATTTTTAAGGCTGCTATTCTCCCCATCATTGATAGATGCAAATCTTTCCATTTAGCCAAATATTTTCTTACTTCTTCTAAGGGTTTATTATAATTATCCTCCATTAGAGTACTACTGTTATTTGACAGCGTTATACCTAGATATTTAACTTTTTTCATGATTTCCATGTTCCAATTTTATCTGGCTACTCAGTATTTCATACTTCTTCTTCCTTTGCTTATTTCTCCAAGCTTCTTGATTGATACACCACCCTCTGATGTACGCTTTAAATGCATCCTATACTATTTCAATTGGCATATCAGGTTGCAAGTTCCTTTTATTTATTTATTTATTTAGATTTGTATCCCGCCCTCCCTGGAGGCTCAGGGCAACTTTTAGAGAAGTCTGCTATCTCCTCAGTTTTTGTAACAAATTTTTGATCTTTGAGTAGCCCAATATTTAACTTCCATCTACTTTTTTTCTTTGTTTCTTCACTGTTATAGAACTATGATCTGCAAAGGTAATATTTCAGTATCTATTAATTCTTTTAACATTCCTGTTGTTATCCAAGCCATGTCAATCCTTGACCATGTTTTATGCCATGTTGAATAATATGTATAGTCTTTCTTCTTTATATTCCTAGTTCTCCAAACATCCAGCAAGTTATATGTCTCTGCAATTTGCAACAAAATTTTAGGGAGGGTTGCTCCTGGCTCTTTGGTTATTTTTGGACTTTTCCTATCTAATTCTGGATCAAATACAGTATTGTAATCACCTATTATATAGATACTTTCAAACTCTTTCAATTTCAGTATTTCATGTAACTCTTTATAAAAACTCTCCTGCTTTTGATTCTGCACGTATATATTCACCAATAAGGTTTCCCTTCCCTTTCTATTTATAACCATTGCTACAATCCTTCCATCATCAGATGCATAGAACAAGTCAGCATGCATATAATCTTTAACTTATGTCACTACACCTCTCTTCTTCTTCACATCTGCTGCAATAAACACATTTCCTAATCTTCTAATGGATAGATATTTGACATCCTATTTCTTTATGTGCGTCTCTTGGAGACATACTACATCTGATTGTAATTTGACTATTTGTTGAAATATTCTTCTTCTTTTTAGGGACTATTTAATCTGTTCACATTGATCGAGATAATTTTCAGTCCTTTATTCATCCTTATTCCTATTGTCTTTCGCTCTTGCTCTGTACTGGAATCTTGTTAACATTTGGGATGCAGGCATCCCTCGTCCTCTCTTTTCTTTTCTTCCAGCATTCTTCCCAACCTTTTCCATTTCCTGCCCTATATTACCTGTTAGATATGAGACTCAGGCAGCAGCTCTTTGAACAGTGAAATCAGCTTTATTTACAGAGGTTAAGGCAAGATAGGATGACAGCAAAACTAGGGAGCAACAGGCTCCTTTTTAAACAGTCTAGGCTTGGTAAGCCACACCCATTTGTACAGAAAAAAACAATCACAGTATTTACATAAAAGACCAATCACCTTGTTTCCCTTCTGCACATATCTTGTATCATGATTGGACGGCTGTGCAGAGTGTCCAATCAGTTGGCATAGATTTGAATATCAGGCTTTAAAGGGAGCTGGAATGAGGCTCCTACATTTATGTATCTCCATACATAACATTACCCTCTTCTTCCTCGTCTTCCTCAGGAAGAATGGCTCCAGAGCAAACTAATTTATGCAGTAGCCAAAACGCTCACTAACAACTTTAATGCCGGTAGTTCACAAAGTAGAATTTTTGTTCACAAGACTCCACAGCTTAAGAGGGGGCATTTCCTGAGAGTACAGGATTCCCTGTTCTAGTGGGCCTAAGAAGTCAGCCAGCAGCCTGATGTTTCTCTCATGAGCTCACTCATCATGGTACCTGTAATATCAGAGCTTTGGCAACAGATAGAAGACTTTCTAGGAATCTATAACAACTTGCTTTAACCCTTTGCTTGACTTGAAATCCTAGCATGCATTCCCTTGTCAGCAAGAGAACACTTACTGTACAGAATACTTACTGTATTTAAGAATTAAAAGTGAACAGTTTGGGATTTCTCAGAAGGCTTTGCCTCCCTGTGTTTCATTAAGGATGGTGAATTTCCTCCAAAAATTCTTGATCTTTGTCTCTTCTTTCAATGGGTGAGGGGAACCCATAAAAGGAATCTTTTCTGCTGGCTCTTGGCAGTCTTGAATATGACAGCCACAACATATGATTACATACAAAGGTGTGAAATCATTTGCTGTCCAAAGCATTCCCGAATCCTTTGTGATGTCAGCCTCCAATTCAGTGGCCACCACTCACCACATCATTCTATTTTAGTAAGTTACTACAGGTTACTGTAGTATCTTCCCATGCCCTTTTTGTACATAGAGGTATCAGATGACCCCTCACATGTCTTTACATAGACAGTTGTATCAGCTCATGTTCCATAACCAGCATTTACACTAAATACCTAATGAAAGAAAGAATCTATGGGGAATCTGGGTTTCGATGGTTTACCAGGCAGAGGCTACAGTCCTAAGATTACTTTCCTGTTAGTAAGCCCTGCAGGATAAAGTGAGACTCACCTTAGAGGATACCTGTTTAGGATTGCTCCCATAATCACAGAAAAAGGAGTACAGGACTTACACGACACAGTGAAGTGTCCATAATTTGTACCTTGGGCTCATTGCTAAATCTAGTTCAAGTCCTTCTCAAGAGGAAATGAAAGCTCTTGAACATCTCTAATTGTACCTCTCAAAAGGGTGTTTGCTTGAAACAAATAGCGGCCCATAAATACCACCAGCAAAGATTTATTCAGGGAATGAAGCATAACATTTACAGAGCAGAGAGGCTTCCGCTAGAATAGAGAGATGACCTTTGGCAAGCAGTGCAGTTTTCTAAAGTCAGAATCCTTCATTCCAAGAGATTAGTTTCTAGAACAGTTAATTCCTTGTGAAAGAATTAACCAGATAGTGCAGACGAGGCCCTATTAAACTGTGTCTGTTAAAGGAAACATGGCAATTAATTTTTAATTGCATTGGATTGGGGGAAGGAGCTGATTGGGTGGCATTTCTGGCTTTTCATCACTACAATATCCCACTTTTTATTTATTGTGTAATTAAAATATAGGAATGCATAACCAGGGATATAATCACAGACCCCCATCCCAGATGTGTTATATTAAAGTATTGTAATAGGTTGGACTTCAGGAAAGCAAATTTTGATAAACTTAAAGTTATACTAGGTAGAATACCATGGTCAGAAATACTTAAGGAGAAGGGAGCTCAAGAGGGATGGGAGTTTCTTAAAAGTGAAATACTGAAGGCACAATCACAAATGATTCCTATGAGAAGGAAAAATGGGAGAAGCCTAAAGAAGCCAAGTTGGCTCCATAAACAGCTTTCTAAGGACTTTAAAAATAAAAAAGACTCATTCAGAAAGTGGAAGGAGGGCCTTATAACCAAGGATGAATAGAAACAAATAACCAGTGTTTGTAGAGAGAGAGTTAGGAGAGCTAAAGCTCAGTATGAGCTTAGGCTAGCGAGAGACACTAAAAACCACACAAAATTGTTCTTTTCTTATGTTCAAAGTAAGAAAAAGAGCAAAGACATGGTAGGCCCATTGCGGGGACCAGAAAGTGAAATTGTAACAGGTGATGAAGAGAGGGCAAAACCAGGGGTCTTTTCATAGAAAAACAGCTGCAGGAGCTCATTAGCATATGGTATGTGTCAAGTTCCTGGCATGGTCCTGGAGGCACCCCGCCCGTAGCCGTGACTCCGAGGTTCCAAGGCGGGGTGTCGGCCCTGGGGTCGGGGCCAGAGATAAGTCGGGGGTGGAGGTATGGGCCTCAGAACGGCCGGTCCTGGGGGTTAGCGTCACCCCCAGGTGTTCTCGGCCCCCGGTCCCGGGAGACTGCTCACTGAGGTGCCTTCTCTCTCATGGGTTCCTCTGTAGTGAGTGAGTCCTTGGACCGAACTTCCTCCCCGGCCCCTCCGTCCTCCCTGTCCTTTATTTCCTTGGCCTCTCACCCAGCGCCGCCCTTCTGCCCCGCCAGCTTCCACCCTCTCAGGCCCCGCCCCCCTTTATCTTCTGGGACGCCCTCATTCCTCTGGGAAGGCTGCCAGTGCGGGGCCGGTGGTTGTCTTGTCGACTGGGAGGCTGTGCTGCCGGCGCCGTTGTCTGCGTTTTTCCGGTCCGCGGCCCCTCCTCCCGGCGCCGTCCGTGTCGCATGACTCCGGGGTCTTGCCCACCCCGCCGCTGTCTTCGTCCCTGTGGCAGAGATGAACCAAGACAGAGATCTTGGAGTCGTAGTAGATAACTCAATGAAAATGTCTAGACAGTGTGTAGCTGCAATAAAGAAGGCCAACGCTATGCTGGGGATTATTAGGAAGGGAATTGAAAACAAATCAGCCAGTATCATCATGCCCCTGTATAAATCATTGGTGCGACCTCATTTGGAATACTGTGTACAGTTCTGGTCACCACATCTCAAAAAGGATATTATAGCATTGGGAAAAGTGCAGAGAAGGGCAACTAGAATGATAAAAGGGTTGGAACACCTTCCCTATGAAGAAAGGTTAAAATGCTTGGGGCTCTTTAGCTTGGAGAAACTACGGCTGAGGGGTGACATGATCGAGGTTTATAAGATTATGAATGGAATAGAGCAAGAACAGCTGTGATTACTAAGAGCCAGCATGGGTTTCTCAAGAACAAGTCGTGTCAGACTAACCTTATCTCTTTTGTGTGTTTTTTTGAGAAAGTTACTACCTTGCTGGATCAGGGGAATGCTGTAGATATAGTTTATCTTGATTTTAGTAAGGCTTTTGATAAGGCTCCACATAATATACTTGTTGACAAATTGGAAAAATGTGGTTTGAATCCTATGACTGTTAGGTGGATCTGTAAACTGGTTGACAGATTGCACCCAAAGAGTGCTTGTGAATGGTTCCTTATCTTCTTGGAGAGGAGTGACAAGTGGAGTGCCTCAAGGATCTGTCCTGGGACCTGTTTTGTTCAACATCTTTATCAATGATTTGGATGAAGGGATAGAGGAAATGCTTATTAAATTTGCAGATGATACTAAATTGGGAGGGGTAGCAAATACGATAGAAGACAGGATACAGGATGATCTTGACAGGCTGGAAGACTGGGCTAAAAGAAATTTAATGGATTTCAATGGGGATAAATGTAAAGTTCTGCATTTAGGTAGGAAAAATCAAATGCATAATTATAGGTTAGGTGAGACTTGTCTTGGCAGTAGTATGTGTGAAAAGGATCTAGGGGTCTTAGTGGACCATACACTGAACATGAGTCAGCAGTGTGATGTGGTTGCTAAAAAGGCAAATGCGATTTCGGGCTTTATCAACAGAAGTATAGTGTCCAGATCACGAGATATAATGGTACCACTTTATTCTGCTCTGGTTAGACTTCACCTAGAGTATTGTGTTCAGTTTTGGGCACCACAATTTAAGAAGGATATAGACAAACTGGAATGTGTCCAGAGGAGAGCAACGAAGGTGGTGAGGGGTCTGGAGACAGAGTCCTATGAGGAAAGGTTGAAGGAGCTGGCTATGTTTAGCCTGGAGAGGAGACGACTGAGAGGTGATATGACAACCATCTTCAAGTACTTGAAGGGTTGTCATCTAGAGGATGGCGTGGAGTTGTTTTCTGTTGCCCCAGAAGATCGGACCAGAACCCACGGGTTGAAATTAAATCAGAAGAGTTTTCGGCTAAACATTAGGAAGAACTTCCCAACAGTTTAAGTGGTTCCTCAGTGGAACAGGCTTCCTCAGGAAGGGCAGGAAGGGTTGCCTCAGTGCTTAGTTCTTGTGGACCTTTTTTACATGCCTAGGGAAATGCTGATTGCCACTTTGGGGTCAGGAAGCAATCCTGGAGGTTTTTTGTCATCTTCTGGGCATGGAACAGCAATCACTATGGATGTGGAGGGGGAGGTATTTGTGAATTTCCTGCATTGTGCAGGGGGTTGGACTAGATGACCCTGGAGGTCCCTTCCAGCTCTATGATTCTAAAACTTAAGTCCAAACACAAATTCCAAATGGGAGAACAAGACTCAAAACACCATATAAGATTCCCATGATATAAGGTGTTAAGCACTGTCCAGTAAAACCATACAGACTGAAACATAGAATGAAATTTTGCTTAAGAAGACCATGTCACCAACAACTTAGATCCAGTCCTTGGATTTAACATTCATTGCTATTGACCACCTCCCCTTACACTGAGTTTGGGCAAGTATAAGAAATGGGCTTGGGGAGAAAAATGTCACAGGAAGTGGAGTTGCCAGCTTCCAGGTGGCACCTGGAGATCTGCTATCACAGTTGGTCTCCAGACAACCAAGTTCAGTTTCCCTGGAGAAAATGGCTGCTTTCAAGGGCAGGCTGCATGGCATTATATTCGGCTGAGGTCCCTCCCCTCCCTGAATTTCCCAATCCAGAGCTGGCAACCTTACACAGGAGACTGCTGACCCAAGCCATTATGAGCTGAGACACGATGGGAGGCAGAGATGGGCTTGGATCATAATGGCTCAGTGATTTCTGATTGGAGGGGGTTCCTTCTGAATTTCTTCTCCATCCTTACTCCCAGTGCTGTGACCTTGCTCTTTCAGGAGTCATTTAGAATGAGTGAACCCATTTCTGTGGAATCACACAGGTCACCAATTTAATTTAGATTTAACTTTAGCTGGTTTTCCATCATTACTACGTTTCAGGAACTGACTCAAGGAACTCGCTCCTGGATACAGCACAAAAGAAAAAGAGGGTCTGATATCTTCAACATACTGAAAAGGGGTAGGAGGAAATTGGCTAAGTTATGCATGTGATCCTGATCCACAGTTGCATTGGCACCCAGCAGTAAATACTAGATTGCTACCTATTGCTCTGCAATTTACATTTATCAGCTGTTGCCTTTAAATGCATTATAATTATGAACTCGGTTCTTTGAGGTGTTAGATTGCTAATCGGCTGGAGGGTGGGGGGCACATGTTTTCCATCCATTTATGCATCTCCTGCTACCAGGGAAGGCAGCATGGTGTAGCCTGATCTCGTCAGAACTCAGAAGCTAAGAAGGGCTGGTTCTTGGATGGGAGACCACCAAGGAAGATTCCTCAGAGGAAGGCAATGGCAAACCACCTCTGCTTCTTGCTTGCCTTGAAGGCCCCTTGCAGGGATCTCCATGAACTGGTTGCAACTTAACTATGTATAGGTTTGTACGGAAGAGTCCACCTACACAATCTGATCTGGTCAGTTAATCCCTGTGTCAAATCAGCATATGTATTCTGCAAGTCCTTACAATTAGGGATGTGCAAAAACAAAATTCAGCCCGATTCGGATTCAGCCAGCCGAATGACCCCCCAAATGCCATTTTCAGCAATGGAGGCTGATTTGGAAGTCATTCGGCCGGCCAAATGACTTTCAGCCCTGTGCCTTCCCCGTCCTGCCCACTGAAGCGGGCAAGCCAGGGAAGGCCTGGAAAGAGTCCCCCCGCCTTCCCTGGAAGGATTGGGGAGGCACTTAAATGCCTCCCCATGCCTTCCCTGGCCTACCCGCTGAAGTGGGCGAGCTGAGGAAGGCCTGGAGAGCGCCCCTGGCCTTCCCTGGCCCACCTGCCAAGGTAAGCCAGCCGAGGAAGGCCCCAGGAGGACCAGGGAGGCATTTAAATGCCTCCCTGTGCCTTCCCCTCGTTGAACAAAGGGATTCCCTGAATGGATACTGAATATACGGCATCCATTTGGGGAATCCCTTTTTGCCAGCTGAACCAGATTAGGGAATCTGATTTGGCTGTAGGCAGGCCCAAATTATGCCACGTAGGCATTATTTGGTTTTTTTCCCAATTCGTCCAAACCGAATGCACATCCCTACTTCCCACCCAGATGTGTGCAATCCTAATTTGGATCAGAGCTGCAGTTCATGACGAAAGGGTACTCAACAGTCCACCCTGGGCTGTTTTCCCAACTTGAAGTGTCCCCAGGGGTGCTATTTGCCCTGTTGGAGGCTCCCTGTGTAGTGATGGGGTACCCAGTGTGGCAATAAGAGGGGAGAAATGGTTAAAATTGGAGATTTGTTAGACAGTTGAAATCTCATCTTAATAGTTCAAAGCACCAGTGGTTTGTGACTGACAGTTGCCAGTTCAGCTGAGGTTTCGCAGTGGCAGTTAAGAAAGGAATCCTTTAGTCCACTTTAAGGTAATTGATGACCAGGTGATTACTGTTGAGTAATGTTAAATGGGAAAGAATTATGGGAATTCTATTCCTTTTCACCCACTTGAATTGACTTTTGGAGTAGCAGCTAGGAATGTAGCAGCTAGCAGTATTTTTGGGTAATGGAACATCACTTTTGTTCAGTGTTTACCTAACCGAACATCAGCAAATGTAGGCAAACAGGTAAATGCAAGCAGATAAAAGGAAGTACTTCATCACCCAAAGAGTAATTGACACATGGAATTCATTGCTGCAGGAAGTGGTGGTGGCTACAAGCATAGACAGCTTCAAGAGGGGATTGGATAAACCTATGGCGCAGAGGTCCATCAGTGGCTATTAGCCACAAGGTAGATGGAACTCTCTGTCTGGGGCAGTGTTGCTCTGTATTCTTGGTGCTTGGGGGGCAACAATGGGAGGGCTTCTGGACTTCTGGTCCTGCTGGTGGACTTCTTGATGGCACCTGGTTTTTGGCCACTGTGTGATACAGAGTGTTGGGCTGGATTGACTATTGGCTTGATCCAACATGGCTTCTCTTATGTTCATCAGTAAAGAGATGTCTTGTTAACTACCCTTAAACCACCGGGGTTTCAAATGCCCTTAGCATTCTTCTTTCTTTTAAAACACCTCTTCTGGCACTCAAAATACTTCTCTGATTTATCTTTGCTTGTTCTGCAGCTGTCTGTGGTTCTAGCTCATTGCCAGCAAAACAACACATAGTTAATCAAAGGACAGGGTGTGAGGCTGGACTTCCAGTAATGCTCAACCATTTTATAAATGTGTAATTCAGTCTAAGAAGTACCAACTTGTATAAACCGTCATTCACTTTTCATTTGTCAGAGTTGATTAAATTACACTTTTATTGGATGCCATGGAGTTGGATGCTTACATGTTTTGAAAGCTGGCCTCCTGAAAGAAGCTACCTTTCTGGTTTTATCTTGAAGAAACTATTGAGTCTGGTAGATACACTGAGAAGTGAAAATCAGATCTTGCTAGGCAGACTTGGGCCGATGAGGCTCTTTCAGCTACAGTTCCCCATCTGTAAAATAACTGATTCAGCTATAGTAGAATGATAAAAACTGTGGCCCAAACAGTGTAATTTGTTTAAAGGTGAGGAATTTTCTTCCCAGAGAAGATCTGGGAGGCTGGTCTAGCCACTTCTGTTTTTACCAGAAGACCAGAAGTTACTTGGCTTTCCTATTTCACCAAGCTTTATTGTCCTACTGAAACCAGAAAATATTCCTGTCATTTAACATTTTAATTTTATATTATAATTTCATATATGTTATTTGAATAGAGCCTTCAGACATCATGCAGCCAACATCCCATCCATTTAAACAGGAGACTCAGGGCCACTAGATGTGGGGCAAGAGATAACAACATTCTGAAGGTCTTGGTCTTCCCAGGGGCGCCTGGAATTGAGCAACCTTATGCTTTGTTTTCTTGTGATGTTTGACTTGAGTCTCAGCAGGGTGAGGGGGATTCATTAACTAGGAGGCCCTGGTGGCTTTTGGCAGCCCTGGAGAGTTAAGCACATTCTGAATACATTTCTACGAGAGTTAAGCAGATGCTTAACTGTGGTTGGATCATACCCACAGTTTATGTAAAAATAATGTAGACAAGCAGATGCTTAACTGTGGTTGGATCATACCCACAGTTTATGTAAAAATAATGTAGACATGGGGAGGAAAGCTAGATGCCTCCCCCCCACATTCCCGTGTTGAAACCAGTTGTGAAATTTGCACACTGTGTTCAGGTCAGGAGTACGAAGTATAAGATGACAGCTGTATTTTATCCAGTTTCCATGTGTGCCGGCCCCAGTGCTGCGGTTGATTGTGTCGTACGAAGGGATCCTGAAAATGCCTTCTTCCATTGTATTATTTATGGATCCTCATAACTGTATATGGAGCTTTACAAAACAATCATAAAAAGACAAGGTCCCATCCAGAGGATGTTGTACTATCCTGTAGAATGACAAGATAAAAATGGATTGTGAAATATGCCCACAAAATCAACATAGAACGTTTGAAGGACAAAGCACACCAAGTACCTGTGCCGCTTTATTGCCATCTTGTTGTTCACATAGGTCAAATCCATTCCTCAGCAGCATCAATGAAGTTTTACAAGGGATGATGACAAGCCAGGATCTCTCTATCTTATGACAATCTTGAAAGGGTCTGTGAATCAGAAACTCAGAGCTGTTCTTTTCTTCCGACCAAGAACTGTTCGACATATTAGGTACAGGCAGACCCAGTTTAGTCATTATACATTCAACAAGGAGTTGTAACCAGTCATGCCCCCTGATGATCGAACCTGTATGTTATAAGTGTTAGCAAATGGGTGTACACTTAAAATGTGATGTGTGAGGTGACTCCCGGGAAATATTGCTGTGTCTTTCCATGTCTTCAGAAAGACAACCTTTTTTTAAGAGGTGATATGATAATCTTCAAGTACTTGACAGACTGTCATATGAAAGATGGTATGGAGTTGTTTTCTGTTGCCCTAGAAGGTCAGACCAGAACCAACAGGTTGAAATTAAATCAGAAGAGTTTTTGGCTAAACATTAGGAAGAACTTCCTGACAGAGCAGTTCCTCAGTGGGATTGGCTTCCTCAGGAGGTGGTGGGCTCTCCTTCTTTGGAGGTTTTCAAACAGAGGCTAGATGGCCATCTGTGAACTTAGGCAGATCATGAGAGGGAGGGCAGGAAGGGTGGCATCAGGGCTTAGTTCTTGTGGCCCTTTCTTACATGCCCAGAGAAATGCTGATCATCATTTTGGGGCCAGGAAGCATTTTTTCTCCAGGTCAGTTTGACTGGGGATCCTGGAGGTTCTTGTCATTGTCTAGGCTTAGAACAGATCTTCGGGGGGGGGGGGCTGGGGGGGACATATTTGTGAATTCCCTGCATTGTGCTTGGGGTTGGACTAGATGACCTGAGAGGTCCAACTCTATGATTCTGTGATTCTAAGTGAATGAGGATTCAGGGGATGGTCAATATTCATGCACAAAAATGTTTAGAGGGAAAAATAGGTTTCAGGAGAACTGAAAATGTTTCCTGAAAAATATTATTAAATCCTTTGGGGGTGTTTTTTTTCCTGCTTCTCACAGAAGTTGTCTTCCTTCTCTCTGAGTGATGCCAGCCAATCGGTTTGCAACATACACCCCAGTTCAGTTCAGCTCCAGCAAAGTCCCACTTACAAGCCGGAATGCGTGCACCTCATAAGGACATTAAGCAACTGTGTGAAGCCTTCATAGGGACTCAGTAGATGTCAACTCACACTAAAAACTTGGAAGCCAGGTGCATGGGGTGGGAATTCATATGGGAGCAATTAGACCCCGTGGGAATGTCTTGGTCTTTTCACGTACTCATGTTTACATGTAATTTAAATGGGTGATTTGAACCGCCATGTTCAACTTAAACATAAATTCTTTTAATTCTACTTTTGTGTGTTTCCTGGCAGCCTCTTGTTTCTTCAGTCTTTCTTGAATAAAACATGAAAAAATGATGAGGGATCAGTAGGTCACTGTCAACTGACTGACTACCAAAGCACTGAGTTCATCCCAGACTGGCATGTGGGCCCTTGACTCGGGCATAGACTTGGCAACCTCTTCCTGGGAACAAGTTCTTTCCTCTCTTTAAAAACTGAAACCGGCAAAGCAAAAAGTTGATCTTTCCCTCAGTGCCCACCATCTTTTGATAACCCCACTCCAACGGCAAACACTTAGTGACTGGCTGTGCCCTGGTAGCCATTTTGTGGTGACGCTCACTACCATTTCTCAGGATTCCATACATGCCTGCAGGCTCAGCAGCATTGGGGACCTGGAAATAGAGACATTTAGGGCCTGTACAGAGAAGATATAAAACAGACATCTCTCCTGAGGCTATTCCAAAGCTGTGATATTACCACCAAAAAAAGGTCCGCTTCTGTTCTGTGCAGGGGCACAGAGTGGGTAGGGAGGAAGGCCTCTTAATACAGAGCATTGAAAATCTAGCTGTGATACAGGATGTTGAACTAAATAATCCTCCTTCTATGTGATTCAATAGAGCATTAATCTTTATTTTCTCTCTAAAGCCAGATACTTCCAACAGTTGGCACAATATCCCAGCAGATGCCTTTATACCAAAAATGTAATATTTCTTCTTATATTTCTCACCCACAGGAGTTACGGGGGCATTGTATTCCTGTCAGGTTTGCCATATGACTTATCTAACTCAAGCCCAGTTATGACTGGAGGAGAAATGGGAAGAAACAAAGGAAATTTCTGCTTAAAATGATTGTGCCTTTCAACGTGTTTCTAAGGCCACTTGTTACGGTCCGAAAATCTAATAGATTTCGTCTTTCATTGCGTTCCTGCCTTGAAATTCCTCTGCTTGAAATGTTGTGTTTTGTGATACAACCCTCAGAAGGCAGTGCTGCTGTCTGCTTTGGGAGGGACTTGCTGGTTATGTTCATATCTTGTTATCAGTCAGCAACTCCACGTTGATAAGTAATGAGATTAGTACATGGGCTTCTCTTCAGCAGTCATTTTAAGCAGATTCACACAGTGGATACATTTTTCTGAACTGGTGGCAGGGTTTTTCCTCACGATAACAGCTTCAAAAGGCAACACACTTGCATTCTAAAGCAACAGAAAGGGCAAGATAAGATGTCCCTTGATCTATCCCAAGCAGTATTTGGTTCTCTGGAACCATCTTTCCAAACTATAACCATCGTAGTGGCATCGTCAACTCTAACTACAGTGTTTTGAGAAGCAATAGTTAATATGATAACCCAATTCGATCCAGAATAGGTTAGGCCTTTTTGAGCCCTTTTGGAGAGTCGAGACAGCCTTTATTGGCATAAAATTATCAGTACAATTACTAGGATTAAAAACCAGTTGAAACACACCTATAAACCAGTTGAGACCTACATGTAAAGTTCTAACCAATCCTTTGATGCAGCTGTGAGGCCAGGCAGAGAAACTTAGCCACCTTCTCTGTGATGTCTGGACTAAAATCACTTAAGAGCCTGTGCACCTTAGTTGCATCAGAACAAGCTCCCATATTGATCAAAAAAGGATATAAGTATCTAATCCTTAGGTCCGCATATAAGTTGCAATGCAGGAGCACATGAGTGATGGATTCCACACAATTCTTTCTGCAAGGGCAGAATCTGGCCAAATGGGGAACCTTATTGAATCTGCCAGATAGAATGGCAGACGGCATGGCGTTACATCTGGCCAAGGTGAAAGCTCTACGCTGTTGGGGGACCTGCAAAGAGGATGGATATGAAGCTGTCATCCTTGTTGTAAGAGGAATCTCGAAATTCAGAGGAGAGCAGGTTTTATTAGCTGGGCTATATAAATTTTGACGCTCCACATCTAACAGTCTGGTTTTGATCTGTTGGAATGCAACAGCAAAAGGCAACATGGACAAAGATTCCAGGGAAAGGCCTTTTTGGCGAATCCTTCTGAAAAACTCTGGGTTTTTAGAAGACCAGTCCGATGCACTTAAAGACCTGGCCTTGGGGACTTTCTCCACAACAGCTACTGCTAGTATTCTCATTCATTTATTTATTACATTATTTTTTGTGAATGTGGGGCTCTAGGCGACATACAGATGTAAAACCATAAAAATCATTAAACCATATCCAGCATATTATACAGTAGTTAAAAGCAAGTAGCACTATTTTTGTGGTCCCTCCCATTTCTGGTCTGTGGGTGCTTTGCGAGCATGGGGAAGGGCATAAGCTTCACAAGGGATGGGCGGGGGTCCATGCCAGCCATGATGTAAACCATCGCTGTCCTCAAACGATAGCCTGGTGGAATTGCATAAGATCCCGCAGGACCCTGGTGGTATTTGGCAGAAAGTTCCACCAGCCTTCTCTCATCCTCTTGTCCACAGTTTTCTTAAGTTACAAGTTGCAGGGCTGGGGAAAAGAATGGAAAATGGCAGCTGAGAGGACTTGTCAAACCAAAGGTTCTCCATATTTCCAGCTCTCTGCAGTGAAGGTGGACAAATATGCTGGAGACTTCTAGTGTGGAGAGACTCTCCTGCAGCTTGGTTATTTCCTGAAATTAAGGGTGATGGAAGGAGGATGCGGTTGCACAGCTGATAGGACTGGCAATGAGCAGAGGTTTCATGAGTGGGGGATCAGGCTTGTGGGTTTGCGTTCAGCCACCATCACCATTTTGGACCCTGACTGCCAGTATTCGGAAAACGCGTAGCACAGGCGGGCGTCTGATCGTGGGAGCGCTAGTATCCCGTCACAAACCGGATGTTTTTTGTAAGCCTCCATAGGATACACACAAACACCGAACTGCGCATGCGCATGTGCACAAACATGGAAGTGAAAGCAGTGCTGCTCCACGGAACTGTGCATGTGCACAAACGTGAAGCCGAGAGCAATTGCCCGTCTGATTTGGAAGCAGTGGCTTGCGATTGCCACTTGTGTGATTGCACTGCACCGCTTCTTTGCTATGCCTCAGCATCACCGTGTGATCGGCAGCTAACAGCCTAAGCATGGAAACTCGGGGGACCGTGTGATCAGGCTACCGCACTTCATTTTGCTCCGGAGCGAACAGCCACACCTTCCCCCCACATTATCTGGCCCATATGACCGGAGCTTTTGTTTTCTTAAACTGTGTATTGGTCCAGTTAGCACTTCTAACACTCTAGTGATAAGAACATAAGAAGAGCCCTGCTGGATCAGACTGGTGGTCTATCTAGTCCAATATCCTGTCTCACACAGTGGCCAACCAGTTCCTCTGGAGAGCCAACAACAGTGCAGAGAGGCTGAGGCCTTCCCCTGATGTTGCCTCCTGGCTCTGGGATTCAAAGGCTTAGTGCCTCTCAGGGCTCTTTTTGTAGCAGGAACTCCTTTGCATATTAGGCCACACACCCCTGATGTAGCCAATCCTACAAGAGCTCACAGTAGCCCCCTGTAAGAAGAGCTCCGTAAGCTCTTGGAGGATTGGCTACATCAGGGGTGTGTGACCTAATATGCAAAGGAGTTCCTGCTACAAAAAGAGCCCTGGTGCCTCTGAATACGGAGGTTCCCTTCAGTAACCATAGATAGTAGCCACTGATAGACTTTTCCTCCTTCTCTAAATCTGTGCAATGAAACATTCACCCCTGTCCAGAGCCCAGGGTGTCTGTTGCAAAAAAACAACCAATAGGATGATGTAGAAACTGATGGGTAAAGCTGTGGAGACCTAGGACGAATAGCTTTTAAATCAAGACAGTTTGAATCACTGAAATTTCACTTGTGACCTATTGTGTTTGCAATGCTCGTTTTTGAAATGCTTATAAAGTCTTGGGAGAGAGATTTTCTCCACCTCTCTCCTGCAATTTCCATTTTTTTTTAACATCCCTGATGGTAGTTCATTCACCTTCAAGAATGGTAACAATGGTTGACATTATACTATACCTCAGTGGTCTATGCATATATATTTTTTATTCTGCTGTTGACCTGCTATTTAAATGCAGTGGGAAATGGGCGTTTTTTTATCTAGGTTTCAGAAGACAAACATTATTCAGAAGCCAGACCATCTTTCCATATTCGTGCTCCTCTAACTCCATATGCCGCCATGTATCACCGCTGGGAATTTGGATATAATTCAAACAGCACACAGGTTTAAACAAGTCTATTGTTAATACAGGCATGGCCTCCCGCTGCTAAAAGCTTAAAAGATTTCTTTCCCTTTATACTGTGTCGTTCTCACCTGCTGCTCCGTGAGAAATTTCCAATTTGAGCTTTATTTGTAGTCCTTTTTTCGGCGAGCAAATATTGCTACTTCTTGAGAGGTGACACTTCACCTGCCTGCCTCCGCGGAGAGCACATGCTTTGAAAGTACCAAGTACCACTTCACTTAGCAGAGTAAAGGAGGCCCTCAGGTAAAAAAAAGTCTGGGAAGGACCTTTGCTGGAGGCCTTGGAGAGAGCCACAGCCGGGCAGAGAACGGAATGAGGGCTCTGGTCTGACTTGCAGGTTTGTCAGCGCTGACTTGGGGCTTGACAGGCCTGATGATTTTTCTCAGTCTCTGTAGGTGTTAAATTACTTAGCAGAGCTAAAATTAAACAGAAGTACAGAGTGACCACTTAAAGGCTAACAACGTTTCTGCCAACATCTGTGTTTGTGAGACAGAGCTCGCTTCATCAGTTGCATGAATGGTACATCCCTAGCAGTTATATAGACTAACTTCGGAGCCGTTAAAGCTGGGGAGGTGCTGTGGCTCAGTGGAAGAGCCTCTGCTTTGCATGCAGAAGGTTCCCAGGTTCAGCCCCTGGCATCTCCAATTAAAAGGCTCAAGCAGGAAGTGATGTGAAGGACCTGAGACCCTAGAGAGCCACTGCCGGTTTGAATAGACAATACTGAACTTGATGGATCGATGGTCTGATCCAGCATCAGGCAGCTTCATGTGTTCAAAGGCCAGGTTCAAAGTAACACGGCTACTAAGGATGGGCATAAACTGGGAAAAATTGAGGTTCATGGAGGTTTGTATTTCGGGGTTTTCATGAACCCTGAACTTCCATGAACTTCTCCATTCCATGAACCAGTTCATGGTTAAGCAAGTTCATGGGGCTGCAGCCCCACCCGGACGTTAGCTCCACAGGCATTTATTTGCTGTTGAAGCCCATCACTCGGGACCCAAGTAAGCTCTGAAGGCATTTAAATGCCTTTAGAACTTACTTTCGAGTTGGGCCACGCCACTGGAAGTGAGCCCTCAAGGCATTTAAATGCTTTCAGAGCCCACCTCCAAATCCAGCTGGCCCAAGAGTGAGCTCCAAAGGCCTTTATAAGTGCCTTTGGAGCTTACTTCTAGTTGGACCCCTGACTGGGAAATAAGCTCTGAGGGTATTTAAATGCTGTCCAAACTCTCCCATGAAACTCTTGAACCTCCATGGAGGTTTGTGGGAGGATCATGGGAGGCAGTTCTCCCGAACCCCCAGTTTGCGAACCATGAACTGGCCTAGTTCATGCTCAAACTGTGGTTTGTTTATGGGTTCATGCCCATCCCTAACAGCTACCCCTCTGGGAACTGCTAACAGGACAAAGTACCCTGTGTTCTTTCTGTCTGTTCCTTTTTGCTGCAACTCACTGACAAAGCTGCCCCATTAGAACTGATTTCCTTATAGAAGGCTGAACTAAACTTTGCCTTAAAGAAAGAACTTCAGAAGGCCAACAGGGATTCCCACCTCCAGGACAGAAGCCCAGTTTGCATGTTACAGTCCTGCTTGAACATCTCTTTGTAAAAAAGAGACAATGTGTGTTCATTTTACAAATGAAATCAGTCACTAGGACTTGGATAAATGTGGTTTGTATCTCACGTGCAGCTGTATGTGCATTGACTTCAGCATGAGAATTACTTGACATACATACAAAGAACAATCAAGGGGACACTGCACATGGATAGTACATGCTCCCACTGTAACTTGTGTAATAGGGCTAGAGTTTGGTGCTTTTAAAAATGGTTGTATGCACTGTTAAGAAGTCACAGAAATGTTAACGTTTGTAAGGCATGGGTTCACTTGTGCTACACTGGTGTCAGTTTTCAAGACATGACTAAACAGCAGATGGCTTTAAAGCACTTCATAGCTTCCAAATGCAACAGTGGCCTGAATTTTTGCTGCTGTGAAAGAAGACTGAAAACCATTTCCTGACATGAAGGAGCCCAGTTAGAGCTGGTGAGGTGTGGGCTGTCTAAACTAGTGATATATTTAGGTCATAGAAACAGCATTACAATTACCAGTTTAAACTGTGGGGGGAGATGCCTTCCAAACTCTTCCTTTCAGGGTAAAGGAAGGTACATCAAAGAACTTTGTCTCCACTAGTGATCCAGCTCTAAGCCTCGGAAGTTGTAATGGCTCCAGTTATCATACACTCAATACCTGGGTACCATTGTTTGGGAACAGAGGTACAGGCAAAGGAACAGGCAGGGCAGCTCTCTTAACAATGTCGGCCTCAGCATTTCCATCAGAACTCTGGAGAAAGCTAATATTTAGTTTTGGCAAGCAAACAAGCACTAGAAATAGGCCACACTGCATAAGTGCAAAACGTTTTGTTAAGATCTCCTGTTCCCAGAACATTGCCATATAATGTACATGTAATCACAAAGGCCATTGTAGTCACATCACAAAAGGCATTGTTGAACATAGGAAGGGATTGCGCAACTAAGCCAGTGCACCTAAGGGCATTTTTGGCCTGTGTTGAACAGTGCTTTGTATTACATAGACAACCACTCTTGAAACCGGGCGGGAGGCCTTTCAAAAGAAGCTTCAGATAAAGTATAGAGTGGGGGGGGTCTTTTTAAAGAAAAAGATGTAAAACTTCTTACTGGGCTTGCCTAATCCTTTGAAGCAGCCTAAAACCACTCTTGTTAGGGTTAAGAAATTCCTGGAGATTTGTGAGTGAAGGCTGAGGAGGAAAGATACTTCAGGGGAGTATAAAGCCATACAGTTCACCCTCCAGAGTAGCCATTTTCTCCGGGGGAACTGATTTCTGTAGTTTGGAGATGAGCTGTAATTCCAGGAGATCTTCAGGTTCCACTTGGAGGCTGGTAACCCTACTTTGAATAAAGGCCGTAGACTACAGAAGTGATACCTAACATGGCTTCTGTGAGCACCATGGCACCCACTGATTTGATTTCTGATGCCTGTGTGACTTTTCCCTCCCAAAAAAGAGACAATCCTGGCTTTCCTATACCTCATCAGAGCAGGAGGTGTTTCAAAAGATCCCAGGAGGCATCATGTCGGGCCTTGCAGGAAGTTCCCATTCAGATCATCTACCTCCCCCCATCAAAAAAGATGTTGGGCTTGGAATCTCCCAACATTTTGTGATAACCCCCCATGGCAGCTATTTTGTGATTGGCCCCACTTTGCAGCAGCCATTTTTAGACAGCCCCCTACTGTCCTCTCTCAAAATTCCAGGAGTGTCCAGAGGCCAAACCAGATTAGGGGCCTCCTGCCAGCAGTCCTAATTGCACACCCCAAAAATGAGTCACCTAAGGAATACATGGGGTTTCCAGTTCCCAGGTCCAAGTGGGGGATCCACTGATTAGGGAGACTTCTCCCCACCACGGACCAACTGGCAGGTGGGGAAACCCCGCCCCTAAACAGGCATGTTGCCATGCAACACAACCTGGAAGAGACATCATCGCATTGGGGATGTCACTTGGGAGACAATCTGGTTTGGGGGCAAACTTTATGGTTTGGGGGCAAACTCTATGGTTTTTGGCCAAATTTTCTGTAGAGCTTGCCCCAAAACCACACTGTCCCCTGCATGATGTCCCCAACCACCTCTGGGAACACCCCCCAAATCCCCCCCCAGATAGATGAAGGGACCCAGCAGCCCTAGGAATATGTATCAAAACAAGTGCATTGTATTGAATACTAAAACTGATTTCCACCTTGTCTTCCAGTTTTCACGGCATCTCTAATGAGACTTTTGTGCCATTTTCTTTATTTCATGTTGTTTTCATGCTATTCGATACAAACATTTCTCACCTATCTCAGAGCAGAGGCTTGCCAAAGCCAACTCAATAAACCTGGATTCCTGCTGGTAAATGCAATCGGAGCCCAGGATAGTAGTTCTCAATGAAGAATGCAGAAGGCCCAAATGGAGAAGGTGTGCTCAAAAAATAAATTACTTTATACCACACTACAGTGCTGATGCATGAAGCAGCTGTTGACACTCAGGGTGACAGTGACTGATGCTTCCATAACAGGCATCCTGTTCTTTATAGATAGCTTTAAAATCTTATTGCCTTCGTGTTGGAAGACCTGATGTTCCGCTTTCGTATCGATTGCGTTTGTCGAAACGGGATATCTCCCAGTTAAAGGTGCGATTAAATCCGTGGTAACTTTTCAACAGATATGAAAATGATCTAATTAATAGAATCAGAATACATTTTCTTGTCTTGTCTTGCCCACATTGTAAAACGAAACAGTCTGCCGGAAAAACTGCCCACTTTCCAAGAATCCTATTCATTCATCCTTTAGCATTGTATTTAGGATGTTCCCTTTTTTATACTTCCTTATAATTATTAGCCCAAGGGTTTTGGTTCCCCATTTTTTGCTATTGGTTACTTAAAGTTATTATGATTGTGCAGACATATAGTATGGTTTTCTGCCCAGTTAAGAAATGGCATGTATCCGACCATCTGCAGACTTCAGAGGGCAGGGGGACAATGTGGGGGTCTGCAGTGCAAGGGGGAATCAGTAGAAATTGCTACCCCTCGTCCACAAGTGAAGATACTGATCCATCAGAGGAGCTGTGTGGATGGATACAAAAGGTTTACATCAACAGAATATAATATTTTGAAGGAGGATTGATTTGTACAAGGGAGATGCAACTTCAAAATGAGGATGGGGGTGTGTGAAGCAACAAAGGATGAGAAATTCAAAGTCATCCCTAACTAGACAATGGATAATCCATCCGTTCATCTTGACAGTGCAGCAAAATCTGTAGGGCCTCAATGGCCTTTCTTTCAGGGTGGGATCAAGAGTGTCTCCAGTGCCTGAAGTAAAGCAAGATGGATGCCTCCCTCTCCCTTCCTGCAAATTCTGCGTACTGTCTGGAGATTTTATTTTTTAATAGTAAGGCTGCATAACTGTCCTACTGAATGCCACTGAAAAGAACGTCCATGCAGAAGCATTAATGTTTGGGATGCTTCTTGCTTCATGTGGTCCTCTCTTCTACCAGTGATACTGGTGGTAGGTGGACACAAGGCTCCATGTATTTGTGGGGTGCACACAGCAAGAACATTTATGATTGGTTTGTTGCATTTCAGTACTCACTTGGTCCAAGGAGGTCAAGTTGGCAAGGACAGAAGTGTTACCACAACAACCTCATGGAACTGGTTAGTCACAGAGAGCTGGTCATTGGTTTGGGCTCATCCAATAAATGTTATGGATAAGTGGGAGTTTGAACAGAGGTCTCCTTGGTTCAAGTCTAAGAATCTTTCCATTACTCCACAGTGGCTGGCTTTGAATGTGAATCTCTCTTCCATGAAACACCACACTAGAGAAGGGCTTCTTGACCATTTTCATGCATAGGTAGGTAGCATCTGATCCTCCATATAGTAGTTGAAGTATATAAATGCTTTAAAAATCAATGCTCTGAGTAGCCCCTTTATATATACACATGAGAATCTAAACCTGAAAGTAGATGAAGTGAATCGTTGCTATCCATTAAGCTCTAATGCTGCATGTCTCAGTCTCAACCAACAACTTATCTTTTACATTTTCTAGGCTTTCATATGGTTGTAGTAGTGCGATCTACATGCTACATTGCAACCAAACCAGGTTTTTCACTGAGCTTGGATGCAACCACAAATGCAGCTCTTTGAAAACCATATATTTATTTCATTTTCACCCTGTTGATTCTCTAAGACATTTAGGGCAAAGTGTTATAAGGTTCTCTCCACTCATTTTATTCTCAGAAGAGCCCTGTGAAGTAGGTTAGGCTGCAACAGAATCACAGGTCCTGGACAGGTGGCACATGACTTTCATCTTTTGAGGCCTCACAAACATCTTTGTCTTGTATCGATAGATCTTGATGCTTAAGTAAGTAGCATAGCCATTTTTACTACACTATAAGTTTTTAAAAAATTGAATATTTATATTCAATTTCCTTTTTTCCCTTTTTTCTACAGCCTTCCTTTTCTTGGTCCAGTATTAACTTATTGGTTATCTTATTGTAATATGTATTATTGTTACATGTACCTCAATACTGTTTGACCTCTGAAGAAGGCCCCAATAGGGTGGAAACATGTCAGGTCACGTCTTATTGGCCTTTGTGTTCAGGCCACTTGAACCTTTTAATGAGGCTTTCATTGGGCCCTTATTTGTTTTTAACTGTCTTTCTAATAAATACATGTATTTTTGTATATTATAAGTTTCAACTAGGTTTTTAATATTGGCCCTTTATCGGACTTCTTTCTTACCCTTGTGGTTCTTGATTCCAGTTTTTGGGTCAAGTTTGTTTTCCCCTCCCTGGGTCTTACCGGTGGCAACTGAACCCAGGTCTCCTTTCTCCTAGTCCAAGCCAGAAACCCCAAGGACTCTCATTAGAGAGCAGGGTTTGTTGCATTGGCACAACATTTGTGTGACTGCATACTGGATGCATGAATCTGTCATTTTTTGATATCTTTGGAGGTTGTTTAATGTTAAAGGAGCTCCCTTTTCCCTCCAAAACTAGTTTGGTTATTCCACCTAACATGGGAAGTGAAATTACTTTTTTTAACCTTTTGAGATTTAACAGCCCCGTTCACACGGAGCATTTGCCCCGCTGAAGGCACGGGAGCCCTGCGGACTTTCCATGCTCGATCATACGAGCACATCTGGGAGGCGTAGTGCTCCCGTGGCCAACCCGTAGCTTCCCCTGGAAAACACGGGGTAAAAAACTAGTAGGTCGGAAGTACTAGTTTCCGGAAACCCCAGGGCAAAGGCTGGCGTCTGATCGCGGGAGCGCCAGTATCCTGCGGCTTCCGACGCCCGCCCATGTCCCTGGGGTTTCCGGATGTTGTCAGTTTCCATGGGATGCGCACCAACGCTGAACAGCGCATGCGCACACACAAGACACCGACAGTGGCCTGCCCCCCCAATGGCGCATGCACACTGCGCTGCTTTTTTGCTGTGCTGCAGCAGCACAGTGTGATCGGGGCGCAGAGCTGGAGTGTGGCAACCCGGTAGCCCATATGATCGGGCTACCGCGCCTTATTTAGCTCCAGGGCAAGCTGCCACGCCTCCCCCGTGCGTTTTCCGGCCCGTGTGACCGGGGCCAACCATTGGTTCCTCTTATCTTTATCTCATTCAAAAGGGGTAATTCAATTTCACTTCTCTTGGATTTCTCTTTGAAGATAAATCAATATACTCTTTTGTAACTTCAGTCTTTGCAGCTGTTTTTACGTTATGCATAGTGCTCTAGCAGAATAATAGGAAAATTTGGGAAGACATTGTTGGCCTCTGAGCATCTACAGAGTGAAATTCTGAAATTTTGCAGAACCTCCCTTCCTACCCTTCCTCTCTTCAGATTTCTCTTTGATTGAAATGGAATTGATTAGAAACAGACTCCAAATTCCTTAAAAAATGAAGAAAATAAATGGATTGTCAGATTTCAGGGAGAAATTAGGTAAAAGAGGAATTAAGAGAATTTCTCTTAAAAATGCTGGTTCCACCCAGTTTTAATCAAGCCAGCTATTTTCAGTGTTTAGCACTTTTCCAGTTCCCAGCACTCTCCTAATTTGTAAATTGTTTCAGCCATTCTATTATTAATAATTAAAACCTTTGGGGAAAGAATGCTATGAAAATCGCAAGCTGACTGTAAAGTGTTTTTCTTTAAACTGAATGTTTCCAATCTGTGAGACAAATTCCTTCCTTTCAAGGCTGGAACTTTTCTCTTGTTGGCTGCTCAAAAATTCTACTGGATAGTGAAAGCTAGAATTTCACTTATCGGAGGCACCTAAGAAGCTTGGCAGCAGTGGGATAAGATTCAAGTGAAACAGCAAGGTAGCAAAGTTTGCAGATGACAGCAAATTGTTTAGGATATTGAATTCCAAATGGCTGCAAAGAGCTTCTCTTAAACCAGTGATTAGGGATGGGCACAAATCAGAAAATTCCGGTTCGGGGTGTACCCAAACCAAACCTTGAACAAAAAGTGCCCAAACCAGACCTGCCCAGCTGTTAGGTTTAAATGGCTGTAAGCCATTAAACCTGTCCATTTCACTCTCCCTAATTGGAAGCGGGGGGGAGCAAGAGGAATCACTGAAATGGCTTGCATCTATTTCAGCCTAACAGTTGATGAGTACATCAACCCCACTGTTAGGCTGAAATGTATGCAAGCCTTTTCAATGATCCCTTTCACTCCCTCTGCATCCGAGCACTGGAGGGAGCAAAACGGACAAGTTTAAAGGCTTGCAGCCATTTATACCTAATAGCTGGGTGGGTCCAGCTGTGAGCCATTAATCCCTTGTGTTTTGCTCCCCCCTCCTACTTGGAAGCAGGGGGGAGTGAGAAGAATTGATGAGATGGCTTGCATCTATTACAGCCTAACAGCTGATGGGCACATCAGCCCCACTGTTAGGCTGAAATGAATGCAAGCCATTTCAGCAACCTCTCTTGCTTCCTCCCCACTTCCCTCCAAGAGCACAAACCTTCTGATAACCATGTGGAGGGTCATGGGAGATTCATTGTGGTGAGATATCATGAACCTCAGTTCACAAACCACAACCCAGGCAATTTTAGTAGTGAACTTGGGGTTTGGGGCAGGTTCGTGCCCATCCCTCCAAGTGATACACACTGGCTTGAGAGCCAGACATGCTTTTTCTGGTCGCATTCCCCAGATACCCAAGGTTCATCATGGTGGGGAATGACTACGTTCACAGAGTCAGGGCTCTTTTTGTAGCAGGAACTCCTTTGCATATTAGGCAACACACCCCTAATGTAGCCAATCCTCCAAGAGCTTACAGTAGCCCCTGTAAGAAGAGCTCTATAAGCTCTTGCAGGATTGGCTACATTAGGGGTGTGTCACCTAATACGCAAAGGAGTTCCTGCTACAAAAAGAGCCCTGCATAGAGTACTTCGGTAATGAAAAAGGTTATAGTTACATATTTTAATATTAAGTTATATCTTCTTTTATGTGTATTTGGTGTGATGCTGTGCAGAGTAATGTGGCTGTTTTGGTTGATGGTAATTGTGAATGTGTCTCTACGTAAGCTGCAGAGTGAGCACCACTGCCTTAAAACTGACATTTCTAAACTTTTCTGTGAATCTGTCCTGTTTTGTAGCCTCAAGCTCTTTTTATCTCCTGCTTTACAACCCAGGAAATCTTTTCTGGTCATTCAAATTACAGTAGAATAATCAGCCAGTAGATATGCAGGTTAGGAGCTGCGGTGGCTCAAGTGGTTGAGACACTGAACTGCAGGCTGTGGAAGGTCAGTAGTTCAGCAGTTCAAGACCCGTGAGTGCCGCATGACGGGGTGAGCTCCCATCTCTAGTTCCAGCTCCTGCCAACCTAGCAGTTCGAAAGCAAGAAATTGCAAGTAGATAAATAGGTACCACTTCGGTGGGAAGGTAACAGCGTTCTGTGCGCCTTGGTGTTTAGTCATGCTGGCCACATGACCACAGAAATGTCTTTGGACAGCGCTGGCTCTTCGGCTTTGAAACGGAGATGAGCACCGCAACCCTAGAGTCGGATTCGACTGGCTTTCGAGCAAGGGAACCTTTACCTTTACCTAGATATGCAGGTTAGGACAAAAGCTGCTTAACCACAAAAGTCAAAACTCTGAACAACAGGCATCCCTACGATGCCTGTTGTTCTAGCTGTTCTTCCCCTGTCAAAGTTAATCTTTAACACAAATGTGCTTGGAAGCCACGACATCACCTTTCACATTAAAAGAATCCACTGGAATCAAAGTCTAAGCCAAATCAGAGACCATGGGAAATTCCTTTATATCCATAGGGCAAAATGAAATGAACTATAAAAAATGCCTTATGTATTTTTTCTCGTCCCTTGCACAACAGCCTTAAAAAAAAATCCTTTATGTCTTTCCAAACAATGTTTTTTTTTTTTTTTAAACAAAATTTTTATTGGGATATATTCAACATTTCCAATCACGTTACCAATACAGTTTCCAAAAAGTAAGATCCCAATCCCCCCACCCCCCTAATAGGCTTCCAACACTGCTAATAACAAACAGAAAAAATTATAAGGCAATCAAGTTTAGACTTAAATACCTCGACAAACCAGGTAACACATTTAAATTATATATAACCTCTACAATTTCAGCATATTATGTATAACAGTACATACAGTTCAAAATTCATTTCACTTCTCATTCAATATCCGTACGTATCCAAATTATATATTTTCCCCTTCATTCTATATTCAGTTTCTAGATACAATTTCAATCCTTCCCAGTCTTTTAAGTACTGTTCTGCCATTTGTCCATTTAATTTCTTTGTCATTTTGTCCATTTCTGCTAAAAATAACAATTTTCTCAACCAGTCATGTATATCTGGTACCTTCTCCATTTTCCAATGCTGAGCAAAGGCCATTCTCGCCGACGTAATCATGTACCATAACAGTGTCCTTTTCTCTTGTGGAATTTTTTCCATTGTCAAACCGAGGAGAAAAAGTTCAGGCTTTCTCTCAATTGGGGTTTTCAATATTTTCTGCATCACACAATGTATATTAGACCAGTATGCTTTCGCTTTATCACATGACCACCACATATGGTAAAAAGAACCCTCTACTTTTTTACATTTCCAACATTTATTACTCAAGTTCTTATCCATGCTAATATTAGCAATCTTTTTTGGTGTCATATACCATCTATACATCATCTTATAGCAATTTTCTTTTACATTAATACAAGTGGACATTTTAAAAGATCTTTTCCACAAAAATTCCCATGATTCCATAGAAATTTCTTTGTTCATATTTATGGCCCACTTTATCATTTGTTCTTTAACGGTTTCATCCAAAGTATATACAGTCAACAAAGTTTTATACATTTTTGATATCATTTTCCGTTCTTTTTTCAACCATATATTCTCAAAATCATCATTCATAGCCCTAAAACCAAACTCTTTACAATCTTTTTTATAAATGTCCCTTATTTGACAATATTGTAGCCAACCATACTCAAATTCTAATTCATTATTTGGTTTTAAAACATATTTTTTCCCTTCTCTTTGCAACAATTCCTGATACTTCAACCAATCATTGCCTCTATATTCTGAAAACAAATGTATAACTGCAGCTGGAACAATCCACAGAGGCCTTTCATCCGATATTGTATCCTTATACCTGGTCCATGCATCAAACAATGTCCTCCTTACATAATGATGCTTAAACATAGAGTCAGCTTTGTTTTTCCCATACCAAAGATAGGCATGCCAGCCAAATCTGCAATCGTGCCCCTCAAGAGCTAAAAGTTTTCTATTTTCCAAATTTACCCATTCAGATAACCAAGACATACATACTGCTTCATGATACAAACGCAAATTCGGGACTTGGAAGCCACCTCTGTCCTTAGTATCATACATTATCTTCATTTTTATTCTTGGCTTCTTCCCTGCCCAGATAAACTTAAAGATTTCTCTTTGCCATTTTACCAACACTTTTCCATCTTTCACAATTGGTATTGTCTGAAACAAAAACATTAACCTGGGCAGTACATTCATTTTAATAACGGCAATTTTTCCAAGAAGAGATAACCTTAGTTTTTCCCATTTTTCTAAATCACTCTTTATCGAACCCCACAATTTTTCATAATTATTCTTGAACAAATCTATATTTTTCATTGTAATTTCAACTCCCAGATACTTAACCCTTTTAACCACTTCACATTCTGTCAAATTTTGTAACATTTGTTGCTTTGTACCAATCATATTTTTACACAGTATCTTAGATTTATTTTTGTTGACATAAAACCCTGCAAGATCACCAAACTCTCTTACTTTTTCAAATACCTTAGGCATATTATTAACAGGATCTTCAACAATAAACATGATATCATCCGCAAATGCTCTTAATTTAAATGAAAAACCTCCAATATTCAACCCTTTTATATTAACATCATCTCTGACCGCTTGTAGCAAAATCTCCAAAATCCAGATAAATAACAATGGTGACAGGGGACAACCTTGTCTAGTACCTTTTCTTACCCGGAACATATCTGTTGATTCTGCATTAACAATCACCGAAGCTTTCTGTTCTTTATATATCGATTGGATCATTCTTGTAAATTCTACGCCCATCATAGATTTCTCAAGCACTTTAAACATAAATTCCCAATTTAAATTATCAAAGGCCTTCTCTGCGTCCAGAAATAAAAAAGCGACTTCTTTTTCAGGATGTTTGTCATAATACTCAATTGCGTCCAATACAACCCTCATATTGTCTTTAATTTGTCTATTTGGTAAAAAACCAGCTTGATCTTCCACAATAGTATCTTTCAAAAACTTTTAAGGCGCTCTGCCAATATTTTTGCAAATATTTTATAATCGTTGTTCAATAATGAAATGGGCCGATAGTTTTTAACATTTGTTAAATCTTGCATTTCTTTAGGAATTAAGGTGATTGCAGCTTCATTCCAGGAGTCAGGGATCTTTCCTGTCTTTCTAATTTCATTTAAAAGAATCTCCAGCACCGAAACCAAATCTTCATGAAATTTTTTATAAAATTTAGCTGAAAAGCCATCCGGGCCTGGGACTTTGGAGATTTTTGCCTCGGCTATTGCTTTACTAATTTCGTCCTTAGTTATTGCAGCATTTAGGAGTGTTTTCATTTCTGGATTTGGTTGTATCAAATTAACTTTGGATAGGTAATCCAACATTTTTTGAGGATCTGCTTGTTTCGATTGAAAGAGAGTCGCATAGTATTTGAAAAATTCCCTTTTAATTCCTCCTGGGTCCAAAATCTCTTTATTTCCATCTTTCAAACAAGTGATTGTTTTATTCTCTCTTCTTTTCTTTAATTGCCATGCTAAATATTTGCCAGGTTTATTTGCACCTTCAAAGGATTTCTGTTGCAATTTTTTCAAGTTCCAAAATACTTCTTTGTTCAACTTTGCCGCATATTGCTCCCTTAGGATCCTCAATTCTCTCAAAATCTTCTTTTTACCAGGCCTTTTCTTAAGTTCTGTTTCTTTTTTCCGAATATTTTCCATAATTTCTTTGTCTATTTTCATTTGTTGTTTCCTTTCATTATTATTAATTGCAATCAGATGTCCTCTCATCACAGCCTTGTAGGCTTCCCATACCGTTTGCGTCTGTACACTTTTATTTAAGTTCAGTTGAAAGTATGTTTGGGTTTCTGTCCTTATTTTATCCACAATATTTTGCTTGTCCAGCAAATCTTCGTTGAGTCGCCATCGAAATTTTTTTGTCTTAACATACGTTGACCATTTTATCGGACTGTGGTCAGAAAGAGTCCTAGGTAGTATCTCAATTTTGCGTGTTTGCAAGATTAGGTTCTCTGTCATCCACATCATATCTATCCTGGAAAAAGACTCGTGTCTTGATGAATAAAAAGAGTACTCACTGTCTCTGGGATGTTTAGTTCTCCAAACGTCTGCCAAATGTTCATGTTTAATCAATTGGAAAAAGACTTTAGGAAGTTTGCCCATGGCCTCAATTCCTTTTTTTGATTTTCTATCAACAACATTGTCAACAGTACCATTAAAATCGCCCATTAAAATTATTTGCTCATAGGTCAACTGTCGTAGTTGTTCCCACAAATTCTGAAAAAAGTTTTCTTTTGCCCCATTGGGAGCATAGAGATTAACAATTAATGTCTTTTTATTCTGCAGCACAACTTCTACCGCCAAAAATTTCCCTTCATTGTCTTTGAAAATTTCTTTTGGTTCCAACTCTTTTTTAATATATGTAACTACTCCTTTTTTCTTTTGAGAGGAGAGTGAATAAAATTCCTCTCCTAATCTTTTTTGAATCAAAAATTTGGCATCTGATTTTTTAATATGTGTTTCTTGCAAGCAAACAATATCGCATTTCTGTTTTTCCAACCAGAGTCTGACATTTTTCCTTTTTTGGGGTGAGTTCAGTCCATTAACATTCCATGAAATTATTTGACTCTCCATGTTGATTCTGTAATTATTTATCAGAGTCTATAAAATTATCATTGATGAATCTGGTCATTTGGTCAACTGACTTGATGGTGACTCTCTTCTGTCTGAACGAAAAACTGACACCTTTAGGAATTTCCCATCTATATCTTATGCCCTCTGATTTCAGCTTGTCAATCAGGTCTTTAAAAAGTCGTCTGTCCTGAAGCATCGCTCTGGGTAGTTCCTTTAGGACCATGATTTTCTTGTTGCCAATTGTGAAGTCGTCCTGAAATTGTTGCTTAAACAAATCCTCCTTCAACTTCTTAGATATAAACTGGACAATTACATCTCTAGGTAATTTTTTCCTTTGCGCAATCGCAGAATTGACTCTGTATACCACATCAATCTGTGCCGCCACTCTCTCCTCTTCCATTTTCAAAAAATCTGCAACAGCATCTACCATGACTGAATGGATGTCCTCATTCTTATCTTCAGGGATCCCCCTGAATCTCATATGATTAATCATTGCATTGTATTGGACCATCACATTCACTTTATCTGTTTCTAAAGTGACCTCAGCTATATTGGATGCTACTCCCTTCACCCTTACATCCATCTCATCTGCTCTTTTGGTCAGCGTCTGTATCTCTTTTGTAATTCCAGACATTTCTTTTTTCAGCTCTGTTACCTCTGATATAACGGTCTTTTCAAGCTTCAGAATCGCGTCCATCACTCGTTTTTCCATAGCTTCCATCATGCCCTGTAGCTTTTTTCCCTCTTTTCCAGCCATTTTCGGGGAGGACCAGGTATTTGCCCTCTGTCGTTGCCGCAGGTCGTAAGCCGTTGTTCACAATCTTCCCTCCAACACACTCTAAATCAAAGTCCTTCTTGTGCCCACCTAAATCGCACTGGTTTCACTTTTTTATATTAAGTCTTTCGTTTAAAATCAAAGAAAATTTTTCTGACCTTCCCAAAATGGCGGGCGCAATTTCTCTATGGTAAATGGTTCTTCCGGGTACTCACTTCCTGTCCGGCAATCTTAATGGTCCCCCTTGTTCCTGATTTCTTCCCTTCTTCCGGCCTCCTTGGTCTTCTCTAGGATGATTACTTGTCTGTTCTGAAGTCACTTCCTGTTTTGCCGATTTCTGCTGCAGCAGCTCCAGTACTTTTCCACTGCAATTCTTGCGGAGTTACTGTTAGTTTCTATTTTAAAGTCAATAATTTAACCGCAGGAATGATCAACAATTCGGCTTTTTGGCCTTTTTTAGCTGTTTAACTGCACTTTTTCCGCTCCAATGTTAGTACAACAGATAGTGCACGATCATGCGCTTCATCGGATGTTGTTTATTTTCGGCCGAAACGCGTCTCCGGTGAGCAATTTTTAAAAGTTACCTTCAAAGTCAGTGTCTTGTTATAGCAGTGTTTCCTTGATATCAGTTTCCGTAGAATGTCTTGGAGGTCTGGGTCATGCGTTCTTATGTTGAGAATCCAACTCGGTGGGGTCTTGTAGAGATTTTCCGAAGTGCCTTCTCTGGGGGAGGGGATCAAGGCTGGTCGCGGCGCTCTTTAAAGCCCCGCTATCAGCCGATCTCAACTCCTCTCTCGGGCCAGGCTCTCTGCCAGTCACCCCCCTGCCTGGGGGGATCTGCGGTGGGCTATTGGAAGCCCACCCTGTCGTCAAGACCCTCCGTTTGCTCTGGGAGCTCTACGAGCAAGCCAGAGCACGTCAGGACGCCATGAATCCCAGAACGGAAGCCCTTTCCAAACAATGTTTTAAATGCCCTCACTCCAGCCCGATCAAGATGCAATGAAATATTTCAGAGTAGCTTCACTTATCTGAACAAAGCCTTTTAAAGATGCCACCCTCTAAATGGGTAAGATTGCCCACTGCCTATTTGTGCACCTTCTTAGTAATAGCTTTCACCTTGTGGAATGGGCTGCTGGAGGAAGAGGTCAGCATGGCTCCCACACTTTTGTCGTTATCGTTTGTTGTTTGCATTGTTCCCTAATTCTGCAAGCCTAATTCTACTGCGTTGCACAGTGGTTGGTTTGTGCTGTTCGATAGTGCTGCTTTATCCTATAATCCGCCTTAGCAAGAAAGGAAATAAGTAAATAAAGTCACATTCAGATATTTATTTGTTTACTTCATTTATACCTCCATCTCCCTCCCTTGTGGGAACCCAAAGCAGCTTACGTCATTCTCCCCTTCTCCACTTTATCCTCATATCAACCCTGTGAGGTAGGGTAGACTGCGAGTGTGCGTCTGGTGCACCCTCACCCAGGAAGTTTTCATGCCCGGGTCTCCCAGAACCTTGTCTAACATTCTAAGCACGATATCACACTGGCTGTCCAACTGGAGACGTATCCAAATGAATGGACTGATGCCAGTTTACATTTTTTAAAAAAATTATAATTGCTAGGTTTCTTCACACCCTTGCATGATTGCTCTTTGGATAAATACTATTGGGGTGGGTAATTTTCTTCTGCTCACATCTTCACCGCTTGGTTATTTTGTGCATAAGACTTGTGTTATCACCATAGGAAATAGATATAGCTAATCCGGCAGACAGAATCAAAATGATGCAACTTCTTTCTCAGTGGGAGTGAAACCTAGCAAAATTCCTATAGTATCGTTTGCCCCTCCTGTAATGGAGCTAACTTTTACTCTTCAATAACCTTTATGGCATCTTTAAAGTGATATTGATGTTATGAAAGCTATTCAATTCAAATCTCCGAAGGGCTGGAAACCAGTTTCAAGTTCAGCATCCTTTTGTGACCTGCAATGATTTTGTTTCTGCTGTCTGCCAAGTGAAAGCTTTTGTGAACTCTTTATTGTGTCTGGCTGTCCAATATCCATCCACATTCTCTGCCCTTCCTCATAGGCTGTTCGGTTGTACTCTGTGTTCAATGAATTCATGCACTCTATTGTTCCCCTGAATTTTAGCCACACTGTTTAGATTGAGTAGAATTTATTGTCCAAAATAGTAATGAACAACAATTATCTTTGTGTAACTACTTCGTAGATTTGTGAGGTTATGATCGGGGTTGAATATGCGAATCAAAAGTAGTTTGGATTCAAGACCTCTATATGACTCTCTTACATGGAACCCATTTCCCCTTTATTATAAGCACATGGAGGGTTGGCATACTTATTCATTGGTGGTGGAAAGACATTCTGCACATCCTGCTTTTGGTACATCAAGAGACTGGAGAGTGGAGACAGGGGGGCAGCCACAGGCAACAGCATGACATCACTTCCAGGGGAAAAACTGGGTGTTCCCCGGAAGTTACATTGGTCCTCTCTAGGAATCACTGGAAAGCTTATGGTAAAGCCATGGGAATTTTGGTGATTCCTAGAGAGGAATGACATCACTTCTGGGGAAAACCTGTTTTTTCCCCCCAGAAGAGACATCACATCATTGGCCTTATGGCTGTTAAAAAAAAAAATCTGGTTGCTTCTCAGAGGTGGGAGCAGAGGAGCTGGGCATGTGGGTTCTTCCACCAGGGGCCAGGCCACCCTATATTTTACTTTCTTTCAAATGTCTGGTTGAAATATTCCTTTTTACTCAGGCTTTTAACTCTGGGGGTTTATCTTGTAAACAGTTTATGGGCTGTCTCTGGTTCAGAGATCATTTTACCTATAGCATTTTAGGCTGCTCCGTGTTCTAATACTCTTGGCCTGTTTTTACTGCTTGTGTTTTAACTGCTTGTCTTTTAATAGCTTTTATTGGTTTTAATGCCACCTACGGCAGGTCTCTGGAGAGGCAGCATAGATGTTTTCTAAATGTATATAGTATTAGCAATGTGTGGCCCCCATCTGCAGATAGCGAAATCCACAAATTGGAGCCACACAGATGCTAAACAGATTTTTCAGCAAATCTGGAGAACTCCCCAGGTTTGCAGAAAAATCTGAAACAAAAAAAATACAAAGGGGGTGTTAAATCCTCCTCCCAAAGTAAAATAGTGTTTTCTGCATTTGTGCAGAGAATGCTCTTCTTACCTGCATGTGTTGGAGCCTGGGAGCTGCAGCACACCTGGTGACGCCCACGCCACGGTGAGGGTGAGGCAGCCTGTGGCCATGCCAGGAAATGGCTGCTCGAGAGCATGGAGGCTATGGCAATGACGAAGCAGGCTAGGAGCCGGGCTGGGCAGTGGCTACTGGAGAACCTGGGGCTGCTGCAGCAACGAAGCAGCCCAACAGCCGGTCTGAGCAGCAGCTGCCAAAGAGACTGGGGGCTGCACCTGGTTCAGCGAGGGGAGGGGCAGATGGGATTCCCCGCCCCCCGTGAGTTTTGTGGGCCCACACTTGTAAATAAAATAAATCTCAAGGATGAACTTTGACACTGAAAACAAATAGTAAAGTAATCACAGCCTACTGTTAGAACACATGGCTTGTATGTAGAAAGTTCATTCCCCACAATCGCTGGTTAAAAGGAGATTTAAGGTTGCAGGGAAAGAGCATCAGCAAGAGATAGTATGGGCAGCTGCTAGCTCAAGTGGAAAGGGGGGAGCTGGCTCGACTAGTGATATAAGGCAGGGCCTCGTGTTCAAGGGGTGCGTAGTACAGCACAGGCTTTGTTAGCGAGAGGCCTAAAGTTCCATCCTGTTTCTGGTTAAAGGATCTCAGGTAACAGGTGCTGGGAAAGACCTGGCTTTGCCTCACACCCTGGGGAGCTGCTGCCACCCAGAGCTTGAAACGGCACAGGACCAGCCAAGCTGTTTTGTCCGGCCCAGGCAATTGCATGAGTGTGTGTGTATTTCCTGATGCATATTTAAGGTGGCCACACCTCTACCACACAGCAGTCCCCAGCTGATCCGCCCATCTGACCTTCAACGATGACGGAACTCTACTTGCTAAGTGAGGGATAGGGGAGAAATATTTTCCCTAAACTGCCTGCAAGAAGGAAACTTGTTTTTACCTACCCTGTGTATAGTTAGGGTTGCCAGTTCTGGACTGGGACCTATCAGGAGATTTGGGGCGTGGAGCCTGAGGAGGGCGGGTTTTGGGGCAGGGAGAGACTCCAATGGGGTATAGTGCCATAGAGTCTGCCTTCCAAAGTGGCCATTTTCTCTAGGTGAACTGATCTCTGTCACCTGGAGACCAGTTGTAATCCCAGATTTCCAGCCACTTCCTGGACATTAACAACCTAGGGTTCCCAAGTACTTACTGCGTGGGGGCGGGGAAAACATGCTCCCCAGCCAGACCATTCCTCCCTATAATGCACCATGCTGTCAACAGGAAGTGACGCCAGGCGACGCTCTGGCAATGGGGCTGAAAACTCGATGGTACCATTGAGTTTCCAGCTGCATTGCTAGAGCATCGCCTAGTATCACTTCCTGGCAACAGCGTCGTGCGGCACATCTTTCCTTCCCCCAGGGATGGTCCTGCCAAGACGTATCCGTCCCCCGCTGGCACGAGGTAAGTATTTGGGAAGCCTATAACAACCACCCAAAAAAGGAATTACAACAAATACAGTTGTGCAAACAAATAGCCAGAATAATCTGTCACGCTGTACCTGATCCCTAGGTATTTGGAACGTATGTGTAGACTTCATGTCATTTTGAATCTTACCAGAGCTGGGATGAGTTCCATCACTAAGAAAAGTGGCCTGATGAAGTTCTAAGAAATGGCAAAGCAACCTAGGCATGCCGTCACTGCTCCTTTGGTTTGCGCTACGGCTAGTCTTGAGTTTATGCCGTCTACTGTGTGTTTTCTTCTGGAAACTCTTCTCTGCACCATGAGCTGATGACCAGATCATTCTGAAGAGAGACTTGTACTTTCAAGGACTATTGGGTCACTACTCAACTGGTGCAGATGTCATTTATGCATGATGGCAAAACCATTTGTTAGGTGCATCATTTATGGTTGTGAGTAGAACTGTACAAGAAGACAGTACTCTCAAGTGTGATTTGTACAGTGTGACAGACTATTCTGGTTATTTGTTTGCATTTTCTGAGAAGAAGAAGAGACAAGAGATTGGATTTATACTCTGCCATTCACTAACCAAAGGACTCTCAGAGCAGCTTACAATCTCCTTTCCCTTCCCCTCCCCATGACAGACACCCTGTGAGGGAGGTGGGGTTGAGAGAGCTCTGACAGAAACTGCCCTTTTTCAAGAACAGCTGTGCCAGAACTATGGCTTGCCCAAGGTCATCCAGCACTTGCAAGTGGAGGAGTGGGGAATCAAACCTGGTTCTCCCAGATTAGAGTCCGCATACTTAACCACTACACCAAACTGGCTCTGGAGGTTGGCAGCAATCATTGTATAGTAGAAGTTGCTAGATTTTGGTCTGAAGTATATCAGGACATAAATAGGTCAGAACTGATAGTTTCAGTGTGGTGTGGAGGGCAGGAGAGACAGAAGAGATAATGGTGAGTATTCCAAGACGTCAGAATGGTGAAGGGAATGACATCATAGTGTTAGCAGCAGGGTTTTGGAAGGAGGTCACTCTTGGGCCATGAAGGATTTACAGTGGGGAGGGCTTCTAGTGTCCTGGCCCCACTGCTGGACCTCCTGATGGCACCTGGTATTTTTGGCCACTGTGTGACAGAGTGTTGGACTAGATGGGCCATTGGCCTGATCCAACATTGGCTTCTCTTATGTTCTAAAAAGAAAAGCCCTGTACACAATCCAAACTAAACAACACATGGAATGAGCAATAAATTGCTTATGTGGGCAATCAGCAGAAAGCCCCTTTCCTGTGGAATCCTTTCACTCTTTTTCTTTTTCAACTAAGGTCTGGAGGCAGTATTTACTTAATGATAAGATTGCACTCCAAGATAAAATGTCAGGGGAATTTCTGAGGTAGAAAACATCACACCTGCGAGAGCAAAATCTGTTGTCAGGATATAAAGGTCCTCTGTACACAAGCTAAAACCTCACCTTTTTTTGCTGTGATCACCATCAAATAACCCGGGAAGTGGATTACAGGAGGCCTGTCAACAAAGTTTAAACTCTTTACAACCTTCATATAGGAGTGAGAGGGCGGAAAATTGCTTTGCCGAAGGTGAGTTCATGCAGTCCATTCAAGCGGTAGCCTTTTCTCTACTCATCTGGCCTTCTGGTGTTGGGGAGGTGGTAACCATACAGGGGAGAGATCTACGGTGACAGCTTCACACATCGCAAAGCATCTAAGTGACAGCAGCAATGATAAGGTAGATTCAAAGAGCCAGTGTGGGGTATATGGTCGGTGTCTCAGAAACTTCGGATCTCAGAAATTTGGGTTCAGATTCCCACAGTGCCTTGAAGGTCACTGGCCGACCTTGGGCCAGTCTCCCTCCCTGAGCCACAGCTTCCTTCACAAAGTTGTGAGGATAAAAATGGGAGAAAGGAGCTCCTTGGAGGAAGGGCAGGCTAAAAATACAAGGAAATGTGAAAACGAAGGGGAGAGGGGTGAACTTCCTAGGAGGGCATCACCGTTGATGTGGCAACATCACTTCCGGTGCCCACGGGAAGTGACATCATCATGTCGGCAGTGACAAAAGACACTCTGCTATTTTTTTGGGGGGGGTATCTAGGAGCCTCTTTTGCCATTGAGTTTTTGCCAGGTAGCTGAGCATCCCTTGCTGTGTGTGACACAATGATGTCGCTTCCAGTGCTCACCGGAAGTGGCACTGCTGGCACTGCCAACCTAGGTATTTCCTTGCCGCCAGTTAAGTCCCTCCCCCACCAGCCAGCTGATTGGCAGTGATAGCAGGACCTGGGGATAGGGGGTCCAGGCAGCCCTAAAATGCACCCATGAACGTCATGAGAGGGTTTAATTTCATGACTCCTTAAAACATTTGTTGGGAAGACTAGGATCCACTCGAACTCTTTCCCCTCAAACAGCCAGATGTCCTGGGAGGGATTTGGGGAATGGGTGTTTTTTTGGAGGGAGGACCCCTTAGCCTTCTCCTCTCTTCACATCTAACCATCTTGTGAGCATTGGACTAGATGGCTAATCAAATATGTGCACCTGTGCATACACACACAGATACCTGCTCCTCCCTGCCACTTCTTCCTCCTGTCCAAATCAGAAAACTTTCCCATCTGAAAGGCGCATGTAACCTGCCACAGGGGGAGGAACTTTGAACTGAAGAAGGGCATACCTTTCCAGTAAATCGGCTGTTTGTATTTATTAAAAACATTTCAGCTCTGCATTGCCAGCCCTAAAAGTGTCTGAGTCGGTTTCTGATTTACAACCAAGCCGACATTCTCATTAAAACAAAAATCATGAAAACAATCACCCGCACTAAAACCCATCAGCAATAGTCATAAAACCAGTAAAAGCAAAACAGAGCAACCTTAGAACAATTGAAAAACAATATAAAAACCAGAAGCTGCCCCCATCTTCACCATCATGCCTTTGTGGCCTCTCAGTTTGGACCAGAATGCTGACAAAGATATAATTCCCATCAGCCCAGTACAGTAAGTTCTAAGCATGTACTGAAGCAATAAAAAGTCGGGTACCTGCATGATGATGACCAAACAGCAAATATTGCTACATTCAGATTATGAAATGTCATCAGTGGTGGAATATGGGGTGTTCGACATCTATCTGTCTGTCTGTCATCTATCTAGTACTGCCCATACGGCTATCACCTTAAACAGAAATTAGAACCAATTTTTTTTTTACAGGACCTTAGTATTATTTCTCTTATATTTGATTATTGCACCTATTAATTTTGCCACTGAGAGTGTGACACAATCATTTGTATCCAATACCAAGGCTCTTTTTGTAGCAGGAGCTCCTTTGCAACACATCCCTAATGTAGCCAATCCTCCAAGAGCTTACAGAGCGCTTCTTACAGGGGCTACTGTAAGCTCTTGGAGGATCGGCTACATTAGGGGTGTGTCGCCTAATATGCAAAGGAGTTCCTGCAACAAAAAGAGCCCTGGCATGACTAAATTAGCCCTCAACTCATCAAATATGGGGCACTCCATAAACATGTTTGATGGTTTCGATTGTTATCATGTCAGCATCTGCATGTTCGATTAGAGTATGATACTCTGTTATATCTGCCCTCCAAAACTGCCGAGGGAAGAACATTCAGTCTTGCCAAAGTAAAAGCTCTTCTTAGGTTTGGGACTGTCAATTGATAAAAATATTTCGGCAGTTGCATCAGGAGGGAGGGGGTTCGACTTGAGAAAAAAATGGGTGTTGGGAGCACCGTCAGTTCAGTCTTTGAGCACATCCATGTAGACTGGTAACTTCCCCATGTAGGGTCGTTGAACATTATCAGGATGATCCTATCCAATTACCCCAAAGCCTGGGACTCTAAGACACTTCCATGATAGCAGTGCAATACCATATTCCTGCTGGAAGGTACATCTCAGGGTTCTTTTCTATATCACTAGTTGCTGCAATATGGCAATCTGAATGGTTAGATATATTTCTCACGGATTGTAGATTTAAACTAGAGATGTATGTCAGCACCAATACATAAAAACAACCAGGATTTGGCAGCCTTTCCCAATACAAACGAGGTTTCTGCCACAGAGGGAAATCGCGCATGATGAAAATGTTCATGTTCCAATCTTGGCAAAGCAATAAATAAGACTAAAGCAAATGTGACAAAGAGCTCTCTGCAATCTTTCACACCCCCTGGTGCTTTCATTGGTTCACGACAATTTCCCACGATATAACAAATTTGTCTAATGCTAGCACAGTTGGACTCAGCAGGTTTCTGCCACTTTCGCACAATTTGTGTAATGCTTACCATTTGGGTTCTTAATTGTTGCAGAATAAAATCAGTCTAAAATGGATTCCTCTCTCCCACACCTCTTAGATCTTCATCTGGAAGGATGGGAGTTTACAGATTTGGGGCAGCACTTCCTAGCTGAATGGCAGATAAGCCCGCAGAAATCTGATCAAGGGGTTGGAGCACCTTTCCTACTCAACAATGCCGAAGATTCTAGTACCTTTTCAGTCCAGAAAAATGCTATTTATTTAGTCCATTTTTATCCCACCTTTCTTCCAAGCAGCACAGGGGAGCAAGTTTGGTGTAGTGGTTGAGAGTGGCAGACTCTAATCTGGAGAACTGGGTTTGATTCCCCACTCCTTTGCATGCAGCTGCTGGTATGACCTTGGGTCAGTCAAAGTTCTCTGAGAGCTGTTCTCTCAAGAGCAGTTCTCTCTGAGCTCCCTCAGCCCCGCCTACCTCATAGGGTGTCCGTTGTGGGGAGCAACACTCCCTCTAAGCTGTGGAGTCCTGTGCACAAAAATTCTACTTTGTGAGCTACTGACGTTAAAGTTGTGAGCGGGTGATTTGGCTATGGCATACATTAATTTGCTCTGAGCCATCCTTCCTGAGCAAAGACAAAAAAGTGTGAGCTGGAGGCTAAAAAACTGTGGGCTAGCTCACACTAACTCAGCTTAGAAGGAACAGTGGTGGGGAGAGGAAGGAAAGGAGATTGTAAGCTGCTCTGAGACTCCAAATGAAGGGCGGGGTATAAATCCAGTCTCCTCTTCCTCCTCTTAAGAACATAAGAACGTAAGAGAAGCCAATGTTGAATCAGGCCAATGGCCCATCTAGTCCAACACTCTGTCACACAGCAGCCAAAATATACCAGGTGCCATCAGGAGGTCCAGCAGTGGGGCCAGGACACTAGAAGACCATCTTCTTCTGCTGCTTCTTTTGCTTCTTCTGCTTCTGCTTCTTCTTCTACCTCCTCCATGTTATCCGCACAACTACCCTATGGGGTAGGTTTGGCTAAGGGTCACCCAGTGATTTCATGGCAAAAAGCTGCTTTCACACACATTGGATAATGCACTTCCAAAGCACTATAGTTATTGTTTGCAACTGGATGTTCTTGTTTCCACAGGAAAATCCAGTTGCAAACGATGGCTATAGTGCATTGAGACTGCATTATCCAGTGATGTGTGAAAGCAACCTATATAGAGGGGATTTGAAGTTGGCTGTCCCAGATCCCAGTCCCAACACTCTAAGCACTCTGCCATAAAGACAGCTGAGGAGAGAAATTACAGGGGATAAGCAAATAAAGAAGCTGGGGCGGGGGGGGTAGAGGGTTTTTTTTCCTTTCTTTCTTTTTTGTTCCTCATGACATTAGAATTTCGGATCTCATAGAAACTGACTGATGGTAAAAACAGAACAGATAAAAGGAAGCGCTTTATTAGAGCCCTAATAATAAAAGCATCTCATTTGCATTTAGCACAGGCTTTGCAGTGGAATGCTTTTAGCATCAGCATAAAGTTTTATGAAATGTAGAACATACAGTCTAACGGGATGGTTTTCAAAGAGTGCAGCACTTGGCGACAGGGGCTGAAGCCTTCCATGGCACCGTTTTCTTGACACTTTTAAGGAGCCTCTGTTTTCTCTGTTGGTGAAACAGCAAAACTCCTGTTGCACACCTAGGTTGACAGGATCTGGGTCAGATCCAGAAAGAAGAGTGTAACATGTAGTTGGACCCTGAGCTGCCATTTATTTGGCTCATTTCTTAGTTGAACAACCTCAGGGAATGCACAGCTCTTTAATTCCCAAGGTACAAGCCTGCTCTGTAATGAAGGCCAAGGCCCAGCCTCAGGATTTGGGCTTAGAGATTCTGATTTTTTTTCCCTTTTAAATGAATTACATCCCCCTTTCTGGACCCTGGTTACAGTGGCTCTGATATGTGATTACTGTTCAGACCTTGGACCAAAATATCAAAACCACTCCTAGCTAAAATTTCAAGAGGGGGATAAAATCAATAAGATACCATCATATCTTATTATATTATTACCCAGGACAATATTATATTATTACTCAGTAGAAAATTGTCAGGGGAAGGCAACTTGCTAACGAGGTTCTCTGAGAAAGTTCATTACTGCTGAGCTGACCCAATTCAAGCAGAGAGGCATTTCTGAGCACTTCATGCTATGCTATACCAATGGTTGCCAACGGCTGCTTAGGAGGTACCTGGCAATTTTGGGGTGGAGCCTGGGGAAGGTGATGTTTGGGGAGGGGAGGGTCCTCAATGAGGTATAATTAGGGTTGCCATGTCTGCGTTGGGAAATTCCTGGAGATTTGGGGGGGTTGAGCCCGGGGAAAGCAGGGTATAGGGAGTGGTGGGACCTTAGCAGGGTACAATGCCAAAGATTCCAGCCACAAAGCAGCCATTTTATGCTGGGGAACTCATCTTTATCGGTTGGAGATCAATTGTAACAATGGGAGAACTCCAGGTGCCCACTGGAGGTTGGTAGCCCTGGATATAATGCCATGGAGTCCACCTTCCAAAGCAGCCATTTTTCTACAGGGGAACTGATCTCTGTCCTCCGGAGATCAGTTGTAATTATGGGAGATCTCCAGCTACCACCTGGAGGCTGGCAACCCCATCATGCTGATATCACTGCTAATTTGGGGACTGCAGCTCCCATTTCCTGCTTTGCAACTGAATATTAAGTATCTGGGCAATTTTATATGGTAGCTAATAATCATATCTGAAGAACAGTAGCCCGTGGGTCAGATATGGCCCCAAATACAATTTCATCTGACCCTGGCTAGCAATACCAGATCCTAATCACAGCACAACTTTATTCTTTCCCACTTGTGAAGGAATCAGCTTGTCTGAACCACTTGTGAAAATAGACAGATTGGCCATCCCTGGTACAAAGCAGCCACTTTATTTCCCAATAAATGCAAAGGAAAAATACGAACTCAGTGCTAAACAAAATTCCAAAAGCATGCTGATTGTTAGACATTACAGCCACACATACTGGGAGCAGCCTAACAACTGCAATTTAACAGAAACATGCACTACTTGTGATCCTCTCAATCTATGGGGTCACCATGTTGTGTGAACAGGGGCAACACAAACCCTAAAACAGAAAGCCTAAAACTAAAAAAAAAAAAAAACAGCTGAAACTTAATCCAGAGGTCCTGTTCCTGTGAGGGGGATGGGTTCGGGAATTCAACTCCCTGCCCTTGGCGGGATGCCACTGACACCGGCACCAATGGTGAGAAGTCTGGGAGTGATCCTGGATGCCTCCGTCTCTATGTCACTGCTGTCATTCACCATCTTTGGCTGGTCAGGCAACTGGTTCCCTAACTCTCCTCCCCTGACCTGGCAACAGTGATCCATGCAATGCTCACTTCCAGGCTTGATTACTGCAACTCCCTCTGAGCAGGTCTACCCTTAAACCTGATTCAGAAGCTTCAATTGGTACAAAATGCAGCTACTGACTGAGACATCTGTGTGGGCACACATTCAGCCAGTGCTGCACCAGCTGCATTGGTTGCCAGTTGAGTACTGAGTCAGATTTAAGGTTATAGTATTAACCTTCAAGGCCTTATGCGGCCAGGGACCAGCATTCCTGTGAGACTGTCTCTCCCTGTATGTGCCCCGAAGAGCCTTGTGGTTTTCAGACCAGCACCGTTTAGTAGTCCCTGGCCCAAAAGACGCCTGCCTTGCCTCGATCAGGGCCAGGGCTTTTTCAACCCTGGCCCCGGCCTGGTGGAACATGCTCCCGGTTGAGATCAGGGCCCTGCGGGATCTGTTGCGATTCCACAGGGCCTGTAAAATGGAGCTGTTCTGCCAGGCTTTTAATTGAGGTAGCAGACATCAAATAACATCGGCCTCCTCTGCTTTAAGCATCCTTTGGCACCAGTTACATCTCAGGCGCCAGGAGCAGCACCAGTTTTCCATCAGAGTGATTTGCCGCCCCTTTCATGGCATGAGTTTACTGTGTGTTGGATTGAAATTACCGCTGCCTCAGCCATGGCTTTCCTTTAAACTGTGGTGTAAAAATTTTGGGGGATTCTGGCTTACAACATGAACATGGCGGTAGTAAGTAGAGGAACAGACTAGGACCTGGAAGACTCAGGTTAGAAACCCAGCTTCTGCAATGGAAGCTTATATATTTTTTTGGTGCCGTCAGCCGACAGCTGATTTATGGTGACCCCGTATGCAGAAGCCCAATCGCTCGCTCACAACTTTAATGCCCGTAGCTCACGAAGTAGAATTTTTGCTCACAAGACTCCGCAGCTGAGAGGGAGCATTGCTGCTAACCTACCTCATGGGGTAGTTGTGAGGTAAATTGGAGGAGAGAACAAGGCATGCCACTTTGGGTCCCCATTGACGAGGAAGGCATGCTGTAAATGAAGTAAATAAATGAAGTAAACAAATTGCCTCAGAATGACTGCTCTCCTAAATATCATTATGCGCCTTCGCTGTGGATATAATAATAAACAAGGTGGTAAGCAGAAAAAGAAAATGTGCCGTGTCAGAAGAATATCTCTCTGTGCGTCATATTCCATTCATCTGAGGAAAACAGGCTTAGTAGCTGTGGTTAACATCAATGACTGTTCGTAATCCTATAGCAATTTGACATAAATGAAGTGAGCATTATCTTTAAACGCCATTTGCTCACATTCCTCATCTGGGGATGCATTAAACCCATTTCATACAATGAAACACTATCTTGTGGACTACTGCTCTAGGAGGGCGGGAGTGATTTCAGTGGTCCAGATAATTTTTTTCCCCCATGCCAGGAGATTAAGAAACGTCAACCGCGCCTCAGGGCTCGTATTCTGAACTAAAGATAACATTACCTTGTTACTCTCCGAGATGTTGGCAAAATGTCCCCGCTCGGTTTTCTGAGGCGATTATTCCACTCCTGCAATTGCCTCCATAAATGTCTCCTAGGGATAACGAATAAGAATCTTATGCCAAAAGGTGCACCCCCTCAAAGCCGTTTTCTTGAAATTAACTGGTACACGGCACAGAGAGGCATCTCCTCCACAGCTGAGGTACCTTCATTACAGCCAGGCCTGAGTCATAATAACTCCTAATTTTAAACACATTTCCCTCCCTGTTCTTCACTAAGGAAAAACCAAACGGTGAGCCCTGAAGTAGACAGGGCTGCCGGCTCACACTTGGGAAATACCTGGAGTTTTGGGGGTGGAGCCTGAGGAAAGGTGTAGAGAGGGGAGGTGACCTCAGCAGGTATGTGAGGCCATACAAGTCCACCTTCCAAAGCAACTGTTTTCTCCAGGGGAATCGATTTGTTGTCTGGAGATCAGCTGTAATCCTGGGAGATCTTCCGCCACTGCCTGTTAAATCTTCTGTTAAATGGCCCTACCTCAGACCTGGGGAACTGCAGCTATTCTGAACAGACAATATCCGAAGGAAAACAGCTCCATGCCATTAACAGCTACATGTCATACAGACATCAGTGGCTAGATCTTTTTGTGCCATGGCATTGCTTCAGCAACAATGCATTTGTTGTAGGCGCACCATTTCTACTTATTGGAAGAAAGTTCAATAAAAAGGGAATGGGGAAAGTGGAGGCACAAAGGAGCGTGTCTTAAAGTTTCCCCCATAACCTCGAGTAAAGGCTACCTGAAGGATTCCTGTCTGTAGGATTCATTGCACAGTTTGGTGTAGTGGTTAAGTGCGCAGACTCTAGTCTGGGAGAAATGGGTTTGATTCTCCACTCCTCCACTTGCACCTGCTGGATGACCTTGGGCAAGCCATAGTTCTGGCACAGCTGTTCTTGAAAAAGAGCAGTTTCTGTCAGAGCTCTCTCAGCCCCACCGACTTCACAGGGTGTCTGTTGTGGGGAGGGGAAGGGAAAGGAGTTTGTAAGCTGCTTTGCGACTCCTTTGGGTAGTGAAGGGTGTAAGCTGCTTCAAGACTCCTTTGGGTAGTGAAGGGTGGGGTATAAATCCAATCTCTTCTCTTCTTCTCCTCCTCTGTTTTGAGTGCACACACATCTTTTTGACCAAAATGATTGCCAGTTTCTTAATCAGCATCTCCTCATCCCAGTGCAAGTGAATTATTTACTTCTTCACTGACTCTTTGTTAGAGCATTTCCTGAGGTTTTGCAAACAGTTTCTAGTTCATTAATCTCAGCGGTGCTGTTTGAGTGGGGGAGAGGAGTGTGTCATTCCACCTTCTTTCTGAGTGTCAGTTCAAATTTAGTAGGACTTCCTACCTTTCTGGCCAACTTTCAGATATGACATTCTGAATGACTATTCTGAATTCCAACCCCCCTGCCCCGCTAAGATCTAAAGTGCTTCCTCCATTAGATTTGTCTAAAAACATAACTAGTTGTTACAGTAAAAACAACAATAACAAAGTTGAGAGATGTGTCTCCATGCTGAACAGAGTAGGGGGGAAATGGACTCTCACTTTACTTATAAAATATATGTCATTCCCTTCCACTTCTCCATTGATTTGAATGCCAGCAGGATTCCCCCCCCCCCAAAAAAAAGTATTATAAATAAAATGTAAAATGGAACTTTTTTTTAGAATTTAAAGCAACAGTGTTCCATTGTCTTTGAGAAGGAGGCCCATGAGATATTCGCTCATTTGCATTTCTCTTTGCTTTTGTCTCCCTACGCATCATGAGTTATTTTGGTTGTAAAAAAAAACTGCCGCTCTGCAGAGCTGAGACTAGATTTAGTAACATTCCTGCTCATCTGTTTGCATAATGTTGAGCAGTCAAATATCCCGCAGCGCCTTTACGTTAAAATGCGTTCTCTGAAAGTTGGGTCCCTTGGGGTGACAGTGTACCTGCCTAGAGCTGCGAGTGCTGCAGTGTTTATATATTAATTTTGGCAGTTTCTTGCCCACTTTAAGATGGAAGCAAGTCCATTAATGCAAATATAAGTTTCAGGAAGGAAGGGATTACTGGCGGGGAGCTGAATCTGGTTGAGGAGTGCTGTGCAAAGGGATGCAGAACTGCAAATAAAAGTTTTAATGGTCTTGTAGAGCATTAAACCCAAGCCAGGAAGTTGTAAGTAGAAGTGCTTTGCATCCTTATCGGAGAGGTAAAGTAAGTTTTTTAAGGGCAGGGGGATATTTCTGTTTTTCTTTGGGGACTAGCTGCTAGAAACAGTAGTGCTTTGGTCTTATACATGCAACTTCCTTGTGAGAATTCTTCCCCCACCCAGGCATTCTGAAGCCTGAAAATGCATGCCTATGCAAGAGGATAACAGAACTGCAAAGCTGCAGTGGCTCAGAGGTTAAGATGCTGAGTTGCAGACTGGAAGGTCAGCAGCTCGGCAGTTCGAGACCCCAGTGCCGTGTGACAGAGTGAGCTCCCGTCTCTGACCCCAGCTCTTGCCAGCCTAGCAGTTCAAAAGCAAGAAATTGTAAGTAGATAAATAAGTACCACTTCGGTGGGAAGGTAACAGTGTTAGAGAGCCTGTTTGGTGTAGTGGTTAAGTGTGCAGACTCTAATCTGGGAGAACCGGGTTTGATTCCCCACTCCTCCACTTGCACGTGCTGGATGACCTTGGGCAAGCCATAGTTCTGGCAGAGCTGTTCTTGAAGAAGAGCAGTTTCTATCAGAGCTCTCTCAGCCCCACCTACCTCACAGGGTGTCTGTTGTGGGGAGGGGAAGGGAAGGAGTTTGTAAGCCTCTCTGAGACTCCAAGTGAAGGGTGGGGTATAAATCTCTTCTTCTTCCTCTTTTCTTCTTCTGTGTGCCTCGGCATTTAGTCATGCTGGCCACATGACCACAGAGAAGTCTTTGGACAGCGCTGGCACTGCCCCCTAGAGTCAAATTCAACTGGCTTTCGAGCAAGAGAAACCTTTACCTTTAACAGGACTTCAGCAGCAAACTCAGCTTCTTACATATGCACATTTTTTTAAAAAATTTTTATTGAAAATTTAACATCAGATACAAAAACAAACCAGTGACAATAAACTGTCGTATGCCAAATACAGATTATCACATTACAAAGTTCCAATTAAAAGCATATGTACTTCACAATGCAATAGATTTCAATACCACAAAAAATTTAGCCAGAAATAATTACACCTATCAGGAGAAAGGTGGTGTCAAAGGGTCATAGTAAATAATCAAGTGTCAATTAATTAACTTAGTAAAACATCTATAACACAATTCTGATCAAAATGGTCTTTCTTTTGAGCAGTAAAATTTAAAACAGGGTACCAGAAATTATAATAATCAAAAGAGGCAGAGGAAGGATCTTTATTCGAGGTTTGTATCAGTATCCTTTCCATTGTGAGATAACCCCATATGTTCCTGTACCAAATCTTAAGACCTGGGGGTGAGGGAGATTTCCAGGAGGAGGCGATTGCAGACTTTGCAGCGGCACATAATATAGAGAAACCAAATCTTTCTTAATTTGGAGGATTTGGGGATCATCCCACAAGTTTAGCAACAGTGAGTTAGGGCACAGTGGAACAGAAAGACCTGTGCTGATAGAAATTTGGTCTTGAATAGATGACCAAAAATTCTGGTGGGCAGGACCACCAACCGTAGAGAAAGGAACCAGGAGACCCATATCTTTTCCAGCACATGAGTGAGTAGGATGTGTTCATAAGGTGAATTTGCAATGGAGTACGGTACCAGTGAGCCATAACTTTGAAAAACTGGATCTTAATATCAATAACCTTGGAGCAGGGGATACAGGAATCCCAAACAGAGGACTATTGGCTACCAGATATATGAGAAAGGCCTTCCTTATGCCAAGCCTTGACATAAGAGGAAAGAAAAGGACTAGAAACTGACATTAAAAACTAATATAAAATGGATATTACACCCGTAGAACCCTTCTGATTTTGTAAGAGCAGACGTTCAATGTCAGTGACCTCTGTACGAAGTCTGCTCTTGCACAACAGGAGTCCACCAGGTGTTTGAATTGAAGGCATTTGAACCAAGGTAAAGGAATATTAGCTTTACAATCCAAGGATAGTTTGTCTAAGATAAGACCATTTTTAAGAACATCAGCTGATCAAGACAAGTTGGAAGACCTCCAACATGTAAAGGAAGTAGGAGAAAGACCCAGGGTGAACCAAGATTGGCACAAAAGAGTAGAAAGTGCTGAGATAGAAGGGGCAAGGCGATCACAACTCTGATCCCATATTTGGAGGTTGGAGAGTAGAAATCTGTTGGTTAATGTAGCAAGGAGGCATTCCTTTGTGTCTCGCCAGATCAACTCGGAAGAAAGAAAAGGTAAACAAGATGAGCATTCAATATGCCTCCAATCAATTGTGACATCCGGGTTGATTAGAAGAACCAGATTCGCTAGTTGATATGCACATTCATTAGAATATATTTATGGAACCTACATATGTACAAGAGTGCACACGTACGGTCCTCCATCCACAGGATCCAAACCCGGCTTTTCCCCAGGCTTCCATTTACATGGGAAGAGCTGTATGTACTACACAGTGCAATCCTGTGCAGAGTTACTCCAGGGTGATCTCACCGATTTCCAAGAGTGTAAACTGGAATAACTGTTCATAAGATTTCACTGACACTTGTTCACGCGTTCCAGGGTAGCCACTGTATAGGCTATGGATGGTGCTTGCTGAAGTGGTCCTACAGTCCCCAACATGCATTCATTATTTGGGTTACCATCTCCCTACCCCTAGAGGGCATTTACACATTAATGCACTCATCTGCTGACGCTGATTATCATGGCAAAGGTGGGGGGATTGCATCTGAACCTGCTAGTGACAGTGCTTTAGGAACACCCCCAATCTCTAAGGAGCATTATTCAGAAGCAAATGTCACTTTCAGACCTGACCACAATCCCCCCTACACTTTCTCCCACCATGACCATCGGCAGACCTGGCAGTCCCCCTCTTAGAACATGTGGAAAAGATTCGCAAAGCAAATCCTCCTCTCCTCTCCCCCCATAAATGCATCTATTACACTAGAAGAAATTTTGTTAATTTCCAACCTAATATATAAAAGGCACAGATTCTCTGCTGGTATTTCTTTTTAAAGGTGGCCACTCTGTCTTTTCCTTTTGAGAAAAACATGTCTTCTGTGCCAGATCCCATTTGGAGTGGAATCACCAATAAACATTAAGCTAGGGTTTGTTTCAAGGTTGAAGAGGGGGAAAGCCCTTCGGAGATACTGATGCTGGCTTTTACTGAAAATGTAATTGTATGTTCCACATCATTTCACCAATTTGCAGAACCTCACTCATAATTGTTTACAAGCTGATTTCAAATGCTTACAGAGAAAAAAAAAAGGTAGAAGGGAGGTGGGACTGAAGTCAGTTCACTCTGATCTTTTCAAAAGCCTTGTTTGAAAATTAACACTTTATTGCCGATGTTCAATATGAATACGCTCTTACTTGATGATGGATTAGGGGGAAAGATTGCGGCTGATCTGCTTTGCACAAAAGGAGTCCTTCTCCAGAATCTCCAGGTAAAATGATCAGGCTGTAGGTGATGTGAAAGATCTCTTCCTGAGAGATCCTGCCAGTCAGAGTAGGTGATACTCACCTTGGTTAGACCAGTGGTCTGACTCAGCAGAAGGCAGCTTCATGTGTGGGAGGATGTGTGTGAACCTTACTAGTCACACAGAGAAAATCACAACAAATGGTCAAGTTTATTGAAATGGGTCCAACACAGACTGATGATGGAGGAAGAAAACAGTATGAAGTAGGGATGCCATTCTCCAGGCGGAATCTGGGGATTCCCCCCAAATTACAGCTCATCTCTGGACTACAGAGATCAGTTCCCCTGAAAAAAATGGCTGCTTTGGAAGGTGGACTTGATGGTACTGTACCCAACTGAGGCCCCTGTCCCCCCCAGGCTCCATCCCCAAATCTCCAGGAGTTTCCCAGCCTGCATCTGGCAACCCTATCCCCTCCCCCAATACCCTGCTGGTGGCCATGGCAGACTTGGCAACCCTAGTATGAAGGCACATAGCACAGTTCTGCCATGAAGATGAGGTTTGGATGCGGAAGATGGGCTTGTTGGGAAATTACACAGGAAGGGTATGCCAGCCACTTGGAACTTCTCAGAGAAGATGTGATAGAAGTGTTAATTTTTTAAAACAAAATACCTGCCACCTGAATCACAGACTGCCTCCAACTGTCTATCTCAAGCTTGTCATTAGAGACGCTTGCTGTCACGTGCTTGTGAATTATTGGAAACTAGTTTGTGGAAGTCCCACAAGCCTTACGAAGACTACCAGCTTGATAAAGATATCAATTCGAAAAAGGCCTGTCGTGTAGTACTAACCTTGATGTCTTCATGCTCCAAGGGACTTATCTTTGGCTGTTAAAGAGAATTCCCCCCCCCTTCTTACAGCATAAAGCAGATTGTTGTTTATAGGCTCGGTCCCTTTAAGATTGCATTTCAGCAGGGTTTATGTCCCGCTTGTAATTGTATGTCTTTTAATGTCACCATGCACATTGTACTTTATTTGCACCTTTCATGATAGCTTATCTTATATCTTTTTTGCAAAGCTTATCTTATATTTTTGCAAAAAACAGATTTTGTTTACATTCTTCAAGGCTGCTTTTGTATGTTCGGTCAGTTCTATTATTGGCAACCTTCTCCTTGCTTGTTTGCTCCAACTGCGCGGCAGTTTGCTGCGGGCCTAAACATGGCAGCGGGATGAAGTGATAGGATCATGAGCTGGAACTATGGGCTATATGGCGTCAGACTGCAGATGGGGAGAGTTATATCTTTCAATGCATATCAGGGAGAAAGGCTCCAACCCAGCATGCAGTGCTAGTTTTCCACTTATAGGGGATTGTTTATGTACGGGAATCACAAAGCAAGTAATCCTTCCTTTGCCATCTGAAGTGGTACCGGCCAGTCTCCCACCACAGAGTTTTTCTGCCTCATTCTCCTACATATATACACTTGGCCTTAGTAGCAGTTCTTGGGGGACTGCAAGAAATGAAGGGGCAGGTGCATGCCAACCTCTGTGCTAAACTGGTTGCCCGCATTCTCCACAGAGAAATTTGTTTGTATGAAATTGGCCCTCAGTCATAACCCAAGACAGTCCTTTATCAGCAGAGGGCAGGTGTTTGGAAAGGCTGTGTGAGGCCCCTCTCCGCTGACACCGTTCAAGAATGGGTTGGATAAAAAGTGCTGCATGTATATTTATTTCTCTTGGCAATTTTTTTTTTAAAAAACTTTGAAATAATTGCTTGCTTAAGCATGAACATTCCTTCGAGAGCTTGATGAACTACATTTTTAATCAGTATTTGAAGAAACCCATTTTAGCCTTTGGACACTTTCTTTCGAGATGAGAAATTTATGCATGTGAAAAAAAGCCAGAGAGGAAGAAAGACGGGAAATGTGTGAAAAGGGAGAAAACTTTTGATCGTATCTCTTTCTTAAGGAAGATTTACTGAGGGGCATCCAGAAATGGAATGTATATTTGTGGGTCACACTGCCCTATTCAGCCTATTGGATCAGCTCTTCTTTTTCAGCCTTCTGTTCTTCTTCCTGCAGAAATCATCCTTAATAGTGCTGCTAGAAACCACTGTAAATACAATATCTTCTGCTTGAAACAGTGTACAATGCCCTCTCCATAACTAAAGGGAAAACGAAATTGGCAATGTGCAGTCATCGTAGAACTAAGGTCAAATCTGTTGGGTTTTGGCACTGCCAGATTGGCACTGGTTCTCCTGGGCACATTGCACTGGTTCTGCTGCTGGCTTTGCAAACATGCCCCTCCCCTCCCCACACCTCACTTTCCACTGCAGAGATTCCCTAGGAAAATCTGCTGGGCTTGTATGCCTGCCTTGCTTTTCCCTCACCTTTGGAAACAATGGAGGATGGCAGATCCTCTTTGGGTGCCCATAGAATTAGGTCCCCAGTCCAATCTTTTTTAAACTTGGGGGCTCTTTTTGGGAGAGGCTCAAGCAGCTACACTGAGAATTTGGTGCCTCTGCCTCAAACCCCCTCTCCTCCAGCCCATTGAATATACCCTAGGAGATTTGCCATTGACTATAATGGCCGCATGTTCCCCAGAGAGCACTGTGATCAGGAACACAAAACCGCCTGGCCCTCCCTGGTCCTAAGGACACCAGGTTGACATTGACCAGGACATTGTCCTTGGTGGCACCGGCTTACTAGAATGAGCTCCCTGGTGAGATCAGGGCCCTGCGGGACCTCCAGCAGTTCTGCAGGGCTGTGAAAATAAAGCTTTTCCAGCAGGCATTCCAGTAGGAGCGACTCCTCATTGGCAGAGCCTGTGCCAATCCTCCAGTTGAACTTATTTAAAGTGGTTCACCATGGAAGGTGTCTTGGATGCGCTTTATTATACTGAGCTGCCAACGATATACAAATGGTTTTAAATTGTATGTATATTGAAATGAAATCATGTATTTTATACTGTACACTGTTTTATTGGTTTTATGTAAGCCGCCATGAGCCACCTCGGCGGGAGGGCAGGATAAAAGTTGAATGAATGAATGAATGAATGAATGAATGAATGAATGAATGAATGATAGAGCTGAAGAATTTGGGATTCCTGAATTTTACCTGAATTCCAATACAATAATGAATTCCAATACAATAATGATATTGGAATTTGCGTTTTCAAGGCAACACCAAATTATTAAGGGTCCAAAAACTCCAAATCCGAAAAATATTAATTTATTTTCTTGCACATCCCTTATAAAGATTCTTTGCTCTGCATTTATTGATATTATTTGAATGCTGAGTTATTCTTATTAGTAACAGAGTGTCCAAATGGAAGTTTTCTTCCATCCACACTTTTTCCTCAGCACTTTCACTACTAGAGAATTTTTTTTTAAAAAAACAGTAATTCTTTTAGCGCTATATCTTATTTATTATTAAATTTCTATCCTGCCCTCCCTGTGGGCGGGCTCAGGGTAGCTCACAGTCAAGGCACCATGTGCCAAATATAAACATATACCAGTATGTTCTTGTTGTTCAGTATAGCAATTATATTATCCCCTTTAGCGGCATGGCAAAGAACTAGAAGCCATGAAGGGGTGACAGAAGGAACATCGTACCAGTATAGATGGAACCTTGAAGAATGAGCACCTGCCCACTCAAATGCCAAGCTGGCAACTTTGGGCTGCATTCTTCAAGAAACGATCATCTTAAATTGTGTTTGAGAAAGAGTGTTTTAAGACCAGGGAAAACTGAAAACTGTAGAATTAGAAGATTTTGCTGTGTATGCTCCTCCCAAACAGCACTTCAGTTTGGAAGCAATAGTGGAGAAAAACATTTGTGGGGAAGCAGACTTTTGTGTCATATTGCCAACTGATCTGCTGACTGACCTGAACAGAGAAGAAAATGAATTTTGCCTGGAAACGTAAACATGCCATCTTCATTTCCAAACTTCATGCAACTGGAAATGGAAGCCAAAGTAACAGATCAAGGGAGGGAAGGTGTAATTATCTCGTTGTCAATGAGCCAAAAAAGCTTGGAGAGTGCAACAAACACATTTGTAACGAAAGCTGTTTTAAGATGAATCCCATAAGTAATTCAGGCCTGCGCTATCAGATCCTAGTATTGAATTCAACCATCCAACACCTAATTTATTCTCAACCTGTTAACTAACTGGGGAGAAAATACTGACATACCACTAAAGCTTGAAAACTCCAAAAGAATCCTATCTTTTTAGCTGCAGTATTGTTTCCTAGCTCTCATGGCCCCATATTAAGTGATCATACTATTTCTCATTTTGTCTAGAAAAGGTTTTTTTTCCCAGCCACCATATTTCAAAGCTTGCCATTTAGGGCCTCATCCCTTATCCAATCAGCAGCTAGAAAGCAACAGACAGTGTCTTATCTGATAGCGGTGATACATGGTAACAAATCTATTCCAACTTTGGAATGACCTGAAGAAAAGTCAGGAGGCAGTCAGCCTATGCCCTGTTCTTTAAACAAGGTAAAATTAAATTTCAATCTACAGAGTGAAGAGCATTGTTGTCAATTATTGGGGATTATATTTTTTTGTATATCAGGAATTCCCAGCTATGTTAAACCTGTGGGTACTTTTTGAATTTAGATTATGGGGATGAGTACCTTCCCAAAATGGCTGCCAATGGGGCAATCACAAAATGGCTGGCATGGGATATCTGAACTAATCACAGAATATTGGGAGGTTGCAGACCAAGCATCCTTCTTTAACATAGGCAGGTGTTTCGGAATGGATGCTACCTGTAGAAAGGAAGGTGATGTGTCCAGAATTCTTCTGAAATACTCCTACTGCAGTGAGGTAGAGGAAAGTCAGAGGCTGGTTCTTTACTGTGGAGAAGAGATGTATTGTCAGAGAAGGAGATCGGGGCCATGAAACACATTGACGGGTGCTAAGTTGCCCATGAGTGCCATGTTGGCAGTGACTGTTGGGCATACAATTGTAGAAGGACCCCAAGAGCTGAAGCTGAATTCTTGGAGAGCTATAATTCATGAGGTGCTGTAGGACCAAGTGGCGTGGGTTATGGATTATTTCTGATCCCCGCTCTTTCAGTGTTAAAAATCTGCCTTTCAATTTTGCTTCCCCTTTGTGCAAATCAAAGTCATGATTCTTTATTTTCTGTTTCTAGACATCTAACAATAAAACATATACATGTTATTGACTTGTAAATGGGGTAGGAATAAAATCACAAATGCTTATAAGTAAGCGAAATAAATGTTCGTCGTGTGGCCAAAGACCATTACGAAGTTGGTCTAAATAAAATATAGATGAAACATAGCAAAGAGTAAGAGTCCAGGAGCACCTTAAAGACTAACAAAATATGTAGCAGGGTATGAGCTTTCGTGAGTTGCTGCTCACTTCTTCAGATCTGCTACAGACAGACTAACATGGCTATCCATCTTGATATATAAAATATAAGAAGAATAAAAACAGTCATCAAGATGAGATGCCACTCAGTTAAAACAGATTACAAAACTACAGATTTTAAGTTTGACACCACTTTTACACATAGTTTTCTTGACCGTTGGAATGGATAGGGGTGCCATGCAGGGCTCTTTTTGTAGCAGGAACTCCTTTGCCTATTAGGCAACACACCCCTAATGTAGCCAGTCCTCCAAGAGCTTGACTGTAGGAATGGATAGGGGTGCCATGCAAGGCTCTTTTTGTGGCAGGAACTCCTTTGCATATTAGGCAACACACCCCTAATGTAGCCAATCCTCCAAGAGCTTACAGTAGCCCCTGTAAGAAGAGCTCTGTAAGCTCTTGGAGGATTGGCTACATTAGGGGTCTGTCGCCTAATATGCAAAGGAGCTCATGCTACAAAAAGAGCCCAGATGTATGTAATGTATGAGTCTATATCCACAGAAAGGATTATTAGTTTCTCCTCAGCTGTGCATGCAGTCAGACTGGCTAAAATAGCCACCAGGCATTTATACAAATGCATATAATAATCCAAATAAGACAACAAGTTATGAATTCCTGACTAACTGTGCAGGTCAAATCACAACCAAAGTTAAAATTCTTATTTATATGGTGGAAGTGATATCGTAATGAAATAATGCAAATGATGAGATGCCCCAGTGACCACTCCGGGTGATGGTTATATTACGCTGAAATAGACCAGAGGACAACCATGTTGTAATGATTCCATGTTTTGGTGTGTGTGTGTGTGTCTTTAAATGTTGAGTTTGACTTCAATAATGCAAGGACGGTGATAGGGGGAGATGAGTGTGATGTGATTGGTTGATGACTAAGAGTGTGGGAGGAGAGATGTTCTGAAAAGAATCTGTGTGCGTGTTTTATGAGAGAGTTCTGTGTATGTGTCTTTGGAAAATGAAGTGTGGAAGAGCTACGAAGAGGGTCTGTGTGACTCTAAAAGTTTCGTGAGAGAGTCTATATGGCAAAGAAACAAGTAGTGTTTAAACTGTGTGGTTAGACAAAGGTTATATCTTGTGTGCCTAAGACAAAGAGCTTAGCCAGAGTGACTACATATTAGGGAGGTGCATTTGGTTCCAATGGGGAAACCCAGCCAGCAGCACTAAAGGCAGGCAAGCAGGCAGTACCCAGCAGTCAGACTCTCCCAGAGGATCTCAGGGAAAGTGAACTGTCTTGGGAAGTGCTTGTTTGCCATCAGAACAAGTGGCACACTCCAGAACAAGTGGCACTGTGGCAGTGCAACCATGCCACAGTGCCACACAGAAACCCCAAAAGACCAACAGGAGCAACATTTATACAGGCCCTGCCCTGTATAAATTGATGGTGCAACCGCACTGGACCACTCACACCACACATACTAGAAAAGAATATTTATAGCACTGGATAAAATGCAGAAAAGGGCAACTACAATGATAAGAGGAGGACACTTTCCCTATGAAGACAGATTAAGGCACTTGGGGATCTTGGCTTTGAGAAACAATGACTGAGGGGTGACATGATAAGAGGTTTACAAGGCTATGCATGGGACAGAGCAGGTAGAGAAAGAAGTACTTTTCACCCTTTCTCACAAAACAAGAACTTGTGGGCACTCAATGAAATTGCTGAGCAGTCAGGTTAGAAGTTAGAACAGATGAAAGGAAGTACTTCTTCACCCAAACAGTGATTAACATATGGAATTCACTGCCACAGGAGGCTAGAGCAGAGCCGTGGTGCATTAGTGGCTGATGTTCAGGAGTTGTTTTTTTTAAAAACTATAAGTAGTCCAGTACTATTAAAAGAGGTGAGGGGGTTGCCCCCCCCATCACTTGCTCCAGAGACCAAGAGTTCCTTCTTATCTATAGCCACTAGCCACCAGTGTTAATAGGGAAAGTGTCCTCCTCTTATCATTGTAGTTGCCCTTTGCTTTGGAACATGGGGGTTTGTGTGGGGAGAGGTTCCCAAAGCTACCCTGAAAATTTGGAGCTTCTCCCTCAAACCCCTCCCCCCCCAGAGCCACTAACAGCACCGTGGGAAAAAGTGACTTTTTCCCACCATAGAGAACAATGGAGGAGTTGGGGGCAACCTGTTTGGGGGCCTGTAGAATTGGACACCCTGGTCCAATGTTCTTGAAACTTGGTTGGTATCTTGGAGAGAGGCTCCAGCAGCTACCCAGTGAGTTTGGAGCCTCTTCCTCAAACCCCTTCCCTCCAGCCCCCAGAATATACCCTATGTTTTTGCCATTGACTTCAATGGCCCATAGGATATAATGGGGCCGAAATTGACATTCAGCTGGCCAAAAGACTGGGAATCTGCTGGTACTGCCGAAATTGACATGCAGGAGTCTTTCTGCTGACCGAAATTGATTCTGCCTGATTCAGCCAAATCCGAAAGCAGCCAATTTTTTATTTTTTGCACACCCCTACTACATATATGAGAGAGAGAAGCCTGTCAGTGTGGAATTTTGGTGTCTGAGAGACTGTGTGTGACATCTTACCAGTTATATTTACAAGTTCTTTTTTCCTGAAACAGTTCAAGATAACCAGAAACCTATTTTGTTCTTTATTCAATAAATCATTTTTTGTTTAAACATATCCCAGAAAACAGTACAGTCTTTCCTCAGGGCCACATAGTCCTCTGAAGTGCCCAGACCTGGGTCATACTACCATCAGAGAGAGAGATTTGGAATTTTTAATTCCTGGTGGCAACAGAAAACTACCAAGTTTATATTCACAGAGGGTGGTTTAAAGGAAAAACAGTCTCCCCAAATAGCAAGAATGCCACACATGTCCATGACATGTGATGTAGCATTCTACAATGTGGTGGTTTGCTATGTAAATATTTGCATATTTTGTTCTGCTGTTGAGGGGGGGTATTCAGTCTTGTTTCAGTGACATCATCATGCCAGGCATGTTTGGTGGGATGGTGTAGCTAGAACATTCCCCATGCGGTGTGCCAGGTGCATTGACGTCACCTCCAGGTGACATCATTGCGCTGGGCACGTTTGGCAGGGTGGCGCTCTTTGAGGTGGGGCTCCTCCTACTGGCTGGGTGGCTGGTGGCAGATTGGGGCCCCTGAAACTGGAGGAACTCCCACCCCATCGGGGGGATGGCAACCCTATGCTATTATCCTCTGGTTCCCTAGAAATAACATTTCAGGGAATCAATTGGCTGTGGTGGGAGGGGTAGGCACAGAAGTGCCATTCATTAGTGTAAATGATTGATGGGTTCCAACCCCTTAGTTTCAGTCAATGAAAACAGATAAAGTGGAAGTTTACGCCCTCTCTCATTGCGCATTGAAGCCGTAATCTAGATCAGGGCTTCAGTGTGCAATGAGATCCCTGATCCAGATCAAGGCTCCAGACAGCTCCTATTTCCTTAAAAAGAAAAGAAGAACCTGCGAATGTTCATGGATCTCCCAGTATCCCCTTTCGCTTGGTCCTCAGCCTCTCTAGTTCAAATTTGTCCTCACCCATTAAAAGAGGTCTCTGTACTCTCCTCGTTATCAACCATATGGATCCTACTATACCCTTCAACAGCCGCATGAACATGAAAAGACCAACAAAGGAAATTTTCCCCATCACTGCCTCTCCGAGTCAGAAAAAGTTTCAATAGCAGAATCATTTCCCAAATTGAGATTGGTGGTCACGTGAGGGAACGTTGAGGGACCTCTCTGTAGCTGCCTCCAGTTCCTCCTGATATAAATAAGGACCTGGTGTGTTCCAAGCCACATGACAATGGGAAGTAATGAGGGGGAAAACAAATTTGCAAGAATAGCAAGGATATAAAAGCTCCAGGGCAGCCATACCCTCAAATGTACATGATTTGGTGGAGGTGAAGGTAATGGACAAGAGTACTGCAAAAGTCTGTGCAATGAAGCTATTCACATAGCAGAGATGTATGAAGTGGTCCTTTTAGCGTCAGATTGATGAGGAACACCGCAGGGTGAAGTGGTTAAAAAGCACCTAATGGATACCATTTATCACATGACTTCCATTTGTCACAGAGTTATTACCAGCACAGCTTCCTATATATCTGTTCTGCAAACATTGTGGTCAGGCAGAGTTGCCTAAGCCTCTATCAGGAGTTGCAAGCGCCAGTATTTTAAGCAAGGATAAATTATCTATGCATTCAAGAAGTAATATAAACCAGCATGGATGTGTCAGTTCAGACTGCCAAACCTCCTGTGGGCAGGACTCCAGAAGTGGGGAAGGGAAGGCAAGGAGAAACTACCTCTTGATAATTCTAGTATCTCTTTTCTCATATGTAAGAGAGAGTTAACGCTGCCCCTATACCTTTAAGGTTGCATATTTGGGAGTAAGTCTCATTGGATACTTCCTAGTAAGCAGGCACTGAGCTGTATCAGTAGCATGACCTACTGATATTAAGCAGGTGAAATTTCCCAACTATTTATCTCCAGTGTCAGGAAAAAGGTTCTGGGTGCTAAGTTTCTGGATGTCAGGTAGTATTTAAAAGCATAGGAGCAAAGTAGGGATGAACAAACGTGTCCTATTTTTAAAAAATAACACTTAATATTTTTATCAACAGTTCTGGTTGCATTGTCTTTTTCCCATAGATCTGTCTATACTATACACATCATGAAGATTTTATTAGTTCATTAAGTGGCATTCTGACAGACAGTATATTTATTTTAGACATATGACACAAATATAAATGCTGATTTATTTACCTTGGGGGGAAAAATGCATAGGTTTTCAGGGAAAAGTTGGTGCAATGAAATAGAAAATTGGTGTGTGTTTTTTATTTTATTTTTAAAAAAGCAAAATTGAGAAGTGGATTTTTCAGGTGGAAATAGCAGGGATGAAATGCCTAGAATAAACCCTGTATGTGAAAAGAGCTAACCACCCTTTCCTACCCACCAGTTTCCCCCACAAAAGGCCACACCCAGGCATTTGGTGTTATGATGGAAATACAGGCTTGAGAACCTCATGTTCTTTCTTTCCACCTATGTCCATTGAAAGGCTTCTATCAATCCCTTCTTGCTTCAGTTCTTTATTCTCATTTACCAAAGGTGAAGAAGGTAAGCAATAGAGAGACCAGCTGTGATGACCAATTATTGGATTAAATAAGGTCTCCTTTACGTAGAAAGGTTACAGCTCACACTTACGCAAATATAGGATGCCCTTGGATGACAAAATTTAGTGAAATTTGGAGAGAAGCAGGCTTTTGGGGAACAAAATTATTCAACTATCTCCAACTGTAGCACTCATTCCTCTAGTATGGCTGTAACAATTAAATGGACTGAACCACTTGCTTCTGTGTAACTCAGGGAATGCTTTGCTTGAGCAGTTCTAATCTGCCACTGAGAAGAACTGGATTCTTAGAAGTACTTCTGCATTATGGCCATGCCCTATTCCCTGAAGGGCCTTGTGAGATGTGTATGGGCAGGGCTTTTTTTGTAGAAAAAGCCCAGCAGGAAGTCATTAGCATAATAGGGCATACCTATCAGCAGGAACTCATTAGCATATTAGGCCACACCCCTGACAGCACAGATTATTAGCATATTGGGCCACACCCTATGTTACCAGAAATGTTGTCATCCAGCCACACCCACCTTTTGCTTCTTATTCTGTTTCCCATGTTTGTTGTCAAAACCCAGGGCTTTTTTTGTAGCAGGAACTCCTTTGCATGTTAGGCCACACAGCCCTAATGTAGCCAGTCCTAATGAGTTTCTGCTGTTGGGTGTGGCTTATTATGCTAATGAGTTCCTGCTGGCGAACTTGGGAGCCAGCTGGAACTCCATTTCTGTGCGCTCCTGCCCCAAAATAGCCCTGTGTATGGGCATCAAAGGACTTGGTGAAGGATATTCCTTTAAAAAATAAGAGGGATAATTTCTGTTTCAAGTAGGACAAAGGGATTGGATTTTTGCTTCTGTTGTGATGGGAACTGTCATGAAAAAGTTCTAGAAGGAGACTTGTGTCTATTTTAAGAGTGTCAAACTTGTGTCTAGATCCATTTTTATTATTTTTTAATGTTCTTGCATTATTTTATATTAATCTTATATTTATTGTCCTTTACTGTTTTATACTTGCTGTGAACTGCCCAGAGAGCTTTGGCTACGGGCAGTATAGAAATGAAATAACAACAACAATAATTTATCATAAATGTCACCAGACCAAGAGGTCCTGGGCTGAACACATATCAAACCATAGCAGCTGACCCAGGATTGGACATCCTGAGCTCTGATCTCCCTCAACCGTCTCTTGTAAATGAAGGTTTGCAGGTATTATCTAGTGGACATTCTATTTTTTTTTTCTTTTTACATTTTTAAATATTTTGGACAATGGTTTTATTTCTTTGCTTTTTTGTTTTGTATTGGCTTGTGTATGCATGTTGTATGGTTTTAAAAGTATAACTTATATGGCATTTATACACAGAAAGTGGCAAAGAAAGAAAGAATCACGGGTTCCGTTCTTACAAGGGAGAAACTAATTTGAAATGGAGATTTCTGGGGCAAAGAGCATGGATGATAAATTCAAAATCATCCCTAATATTTAGACTCCAGTTGTAATTGTTATTATCTTTCTGATCTTGACAGCCACTTTTCCATCACTGAGGTATCTGAACACATCTGATTTACACTGTTCTCATTAACACTGAACCAATGTATATAATGGGTATATTTAGGACTGGTTCACGTATGACCCTCTGTCTCCCGCACACACATAGACTGTCTCATGTGACACAATGTCCACCATGTATACAAATGTGTACCTATCTGTCTTTTGGGGGTGTGGAACTGCCCGCCTCTTCATCCACCCATTCATTTCCTGGGGTAACCTTAGGTGTCTTCCCCCCCCCCAACAGAATTTCCTCCTCAGCAAGGAATTTCAGAACTGGTTTCTCCCTATTCTTTTAGACATGACAAACCTAATGCCAGCTGTTTTGTACCTTTACATGTGATACATATTTATAGATTCTACAGAGTGGAAGAAACAAAATCAAGTTTAGGATCTTTAACGCGTGATTCAGCTAAGAAGTCATTTGCTCATGGTCCCTTGCTGCATTTAATTTAATTTATTGGAAGTAAATTAATGTGGAATGATCAAATAATTCTCAGAATGGAAATGGAAGCAAATGAACTAAACAAATCAACAGAGAAATAAAAAAGAGGTGACTTGCCATAGTTCACGGGATAATCCCCATTTTAATTACATTAATCCTAATTGTTAGTACATAGATAATGAAAAATGCGTCTATCGCTTTGTGACACAAAGGAATAAAATACGGAGGAGAAACAGATGGAAACTTAACCATTGAATTCAAATCAGTGTCACGTTCGTTCTCGGAATCTGAATCGTTAGCAACTAGTGTCCCCAAACAACAGAAGGGGGAGGGGGGAATCTGATATCAGGTGTAATTATGTGGAAAGCTTTGTCTACAGAATTCACACATTGATTATATTCATTAGTGGATAGTGAAATAGCTTCCAGTGGACATCAGCTGACAAATTAGCAGGGAGACCTAATGAGTGAAGCTCTCATGACTCAGCTGTACGCATCTCAGAAGGGGATGGTGGATTCAGGCGGCTGTCAAGGAAGTTTCCACACAGTCAGATGACAGGCTCTTATTGTACTGGTTACAGTTGTAGTGGGAAAGTTTGATCAGGCATCACGTCCTGAACCAGCTGCACTGTGCGCTCACTCCGTGCTCAAAAACTAAAGCGTCACCCCCCAATGTCCCCAATACAATGACATCACTTCTGTTGACTAAATATGTCAACTTAGAATTTAAATCCCAGGCATGACAGGGCATGATTTGGATCAGCCCTGTGGCTTGCAGGCAGAGGAGCATAAAGCTGCTTCACATTACGATTTTCTAAATCTTGGATTGGCCTCAGGGAGTCACTGTTTGCCCTCTTGGTAAAACTTACACATAGCCCATCAGTACATGTTAACTTCCCCAAGAGAGCAATAGCAGTTCCCAGGGCACAGCTCAAGTTGGGGAAACAGTGGGGTAGGGAAGATTTAAAGTCCCCTTCTTCCCTTTGTTGGGCCACCAATCTGAATTGGGACCCATATAGGGTTGCCAGATCCATTGGAAACACCAGCAGGGGGATGGGAAGGGACGTTCCAAGAGTGGGAAGTGACAGTGTGCAATGTGCCTATATCACCCGGAAGTGATGTAGGCAGGTTGGTGACATCGGGTGTGTGTGTGTGTGATGCTCTGGTTTTTGGGGCAAAACTCTATGGTAAAATCAGCCTCAAGCCATTGAGTTTTGCCCAAAAACCAGAGTGTCGCATCCCAACATCACTGACGCGCCTACGTCACTTCCAGGTGATGTAGACACATTGTGTTTATTTCCAACAATATTGCTGTTTGGGGAGGGTTCCTTCCAATGGCCAGCCGGCCAGTGGCAGGCAGGAGCCCTGAAAACTGGGGGATCCCCTGCCCCCAGCTGGGGAATGGCAACCCTACCCATGCACATGGGAATTATAGCTCAAGCTATGGTGCTCCCAGTGCACATCTGATTGACAGGTTCCAGAAAGACACAGGAGACATAGGAGAATAATAGCCCAGTCCACACCATGCGGGAAGAGAAAGTGGGCATGAGTGCCCCTTGCTTTCCTACCCAATGCCTCCCCCCATGGCTTACTTGTCTCCAAAATGCAATCATGCAGAGGAAGCAACCATGCTTAATACCCCCTTAGAAAGCAACATCACTGTTCATGGGGAGGGGGTGGGCAGACATCTGCTTCCTCTACCCCAGAGGTGTCGAACTCATTTGTTATGATGGCCGGATCTGACATAAATGAGACCTTGTTGGGCTGGGCCATGTCTGTCATAAAATGTATTGCCAGGTAACGGAGATATAAAGGAGATATAAATATAAAATATAAAATGTATTGCCAGGTAGCAGAGATATAAACTTTATAAAGGACACAAAAACAAAGGGTTTTTTTAAAAAAAAATAAAATAAAAACATGCTTAAAACATCAGCACTCTTGCAATATTTTGTTCATTTAACAGTGTCTGATAACTCACACCTCTTGCGCTGAATTATTACATCAAAATGTCTGTGCTGTTGCAATCCTGAGTATGCTGTTCAGGTGTCTGCCTGTAAGCTGCAAACCTACGATGACACAGCAGCAGGAGAACTGGAAGAAGAAGCAGAAGACAGTCAGTTCCATTGCAGGCCTGATAGAAGCCCTCCGGGGGCCTAATCTGGCCCCCAGGTCACATGTTTGACACCCCTGCTCTATACAGTCGTGTGGTGTAGACCATAAGGCAATTGCATAGAGACAGGGGGTGGGGCAAATGCACTAGTGTCTGCTGTTCCTCCCCATGCAACAAGTCAACACATGGGGGCAGGTTTGTCTGTCTCAGGCTACAGTATGTATAATTAGGCCCTAGAGCACATCTAGAAGTACAGCCTTTCTGCTGAATCCATCCTGTGAGGTGAGGACTCATACTAGAAATGTCGGGATCAAGACAAGCACAATCCATTTAGAGCTGTAAGACCAATACGGAAGTACCCTCAGTCCTTTCAGTCCAAATGTACCTTTCGGTGGCTGAGCTATAAATAAAGAAATTCTGGAAATTTCTCAGAAAATGGCCACGTGCAGAGCGGACTAGCTGGCCCACAGCAAAAGCCCTACCACAAACCCCACTTCAGATAGAAATGCAGTGCACGGAATGTGCACCTCCAACCATTGTCATGGGTTGCACATGAACATGGCTATTATCCGGATCCAGGGCAAGAGACAAGGAGGAATCCAGTGAACTTTCCCCCTCCATTTAGAACATTCTTAACATTCTAAAATAATGTATTATCAACAGTCCTAAGCTTAGTTGCACTTGGCTAAGCTAATTAACTTCCGTAAACATAAAAGAGAGTATCTCCATTTAGGATGGCCCTGTAAGACTACCCTAAGGAGGTATAACATCCAGCTGACTTCCTTGAGCAGGCTTAAGCCCCCCACCCACCCTTTCTTCCTGTACTCAGGAGAGAACATGATGCGCAGGCTGAGCACTCGGTTCACAGCCTTCCACATGGTTGTGCTTTTTCCGCATGCACAAACCAGCAGTTTCATTTGAGCAGAGGCAGGGTCCATCTGAACAACAACAACAACAACAACAACAAAAAACTCACAAAGGAAACGGTGACCAACAAAGACAAAAAGCCACAGTTAAGGTGGAGAAAAGAAGTAACACAGATCACAGTTTCACTTACCAAATGAAATACGTTTTTGTTACCTATTTGCAGAAGGTCCACTGTCTCCATTGGTGGATCTACATTGTGGTCTCCAATGGGGTGCCCCCCCTGGGCTCCACAGCACCCGCGGCCGACCCCTTTCTGGTGCCCACTAAGTGTTTTGAGAAAGTGGGACGGGGCCGCATGGAGCTTTTCTCCAGCTAGGCTTTTGGTTGGCTGGGCAGTTTTTCAAAAATGTTGCTTTGGCAGCAGCTACCATCAAGCCATGCTCCCTCTAAGCTGTGGAGTCTTGTGAGTAAAAATCCTACTTTGTGAGCTGCCGGCATTAAAGTTGTGAGCGAGCGATTTGGCAACTGCATAAATTAGTTTGCTCTGGAGCCATCCTTCCTGAGCCAAGACAAAAGTGTGTGAGCCAGAGGCTAAAAAACTGTGAGCCAGCTCACACTAACTCAGCTTAGGGGGAACACTGCCGCCAAGCGCAAGGCTTGTCACTGGGTGACTGGAGGTGAGCTGTGCCCACCACACCATATCAGAATTCCAAAGATGCCCGCAGGCTCCAAAAAGTTGGGGACCCCTGATCGACATGGGGCACCTCTGATGGAGCTCCACGTATGCATTGGGGACACCTATACCTGGAACTAAAATCTCTTCCCTGGAACAAGGAACTCCTTTAACTTTTGACTTATTAGACATGAATCTTCCAGGAGCACCCTTTTATTTGGTCGCTTTCATATTAAAATATTTCCAAAGCTATAAAACATAATTAGAATTAAGTGAGCTCCGATGAACAATGAGAAGCTCTTCCAAGGCAGTGTGGCACTCCATCATCAGAGTGGAATCATGCATTGCTGCCGCCGCTGCTAATTAAAAAGTTCTCCCATTCCTACCGCTAGGTTTGAGGATTTCCTTTTTTGCTCTCTCTAGGCATGCTATTTCCTCTCCCTCCAGGTCATTTTGTAATCTTAGTGCAAGTCCAAGTGCTACAGGTATTTCATTATGTACTTAAACTTCAAGGCTCTGCTGTGTGTATATATTACCTACCTGTGAATGTCTGGGCAAATTAAATTAATCTTTTGCAATGGCTTAAGAGGATTAGCTGTGGAAAAGATAGTGGAATTACTTTGTTAGTATGGGAAGAAGTGGAGGGGAAAACACACTCCAGATTTTGGCTGCAATCCTAAACACAGTTACAAGGGAGTCAGTCTCACCAAACTCATTTAGGGACTTAACTCCGGGACTTACTTCTTGCTTAGGATTCCTCAACCTGACAGTAAATCAAGGTTGTCAGGTCCCCCCCAGTCACTGGCAGGGGATGTGAGTGGGGGTAGAGTTGTGAGATCCAGGTTGGGAAACTCCTGAAGATTTGGGGATGGAGCTTGGGGAGAACAGGGATTTCAGTGGGGTACAAGGCCATAGAGTCCACCCTCCAAAGCATCAGTTTCCTCCAAGAGAACTGATCTCTGTGATATGGAGATGAGCTGCAATTCCAGGGGATCCCCAGAAGGTTTGGATGTATACCCTACCCTTCACACGGAGTCTCAGAGTGGTTTACAATCTCCTTTCCATTCCCCTCCCCACAACGGACACCCTGTGAGGTAGGTGGGGCTGAGAGAGCACTGAGAGATCTGCTCTTGAGAGAACAGCTCTGAGAGTACTGTGACTAACCCAAGGTCACACCAGCAGCTGCATGTGGATGAGTAGGGAAACAAACCCAGTTCTCCCATACTAGAGTCCACACTCCTAACCAGTGTTCCCTCTAAGATGAGTCAGTGTGAGTTAGCTCAGTTTTTTAGCCTCCAGCTTACACATTTTTGTCTTAGCTCAGGAAGGCTGAGTTCAGACTGGCAATTTGCTATAGCCATTTTTCAGCCACGTTTCCCAAGCGGATTAAAGGGGCATTCACACAGGCACATCTGCTTGGTGTTCCCCACCCGTAGGCAACCTGTGCTGTTCTGCTTCGCTCCTGTGTTAAAAGATACCTGACAAAAGTGGTAGCAAATCCTGGAGAGCGCCTTTATCTCACGTTATTCCATTTCCCGGAAGTGTGAACGTGAAGCTGAAAAGCTGGAAGCAACCCGCTTCTACAGTGCGCGCCGGGTGTTTCCACACATAAGGCAGCAGCGATTGGATTGGCTGTGCTCTGCTCTACCTCCCAATGTGGTGCCAGCATAACGGGGTCCACCCCAAATCAGCCAGATGCACAAATCAGCCAATACACACATAGGGGAAAAAGCCATTTGCAGCCGCGCCTCCGGGCCAACAATCTGAACACTCCCGTGTGCCTCCTCCTGGTATGTTCCTGCATCTGCCAGCCCCATGTGACCGGGAAAACCCGGAGCAGTTTATTCTGCGGCTTTTTTGCCACAATGGGCTCCTGCTGCACACTGCCAGTCTGAACTCAGCCGAAGGATGGCTGCAGAGCAAACTAATTAATGCAGTGGCCAAATCGCTCGCTCACAACTTTAATGCCAGTAGCTTACAAAGTAGAATTTTTGCTCACAGGACTCCACAGCTTAGAGGGAGCATTGATCCTAACCACTACACCCAACTGGCTTTTGCATGACCAGACTCATATTTATATCTATTCTAGCTGAAAGAGCTAGATTTCCCATAGCCTTGATTTCCCAGAAATGAGGATTCCCTGGACCATGAACCTGTAGGAGAAACCCACATATATTCCAGGGAATATTTAGGATTCCCCCAAAAGCATCCCTCTGGTTCAAGTTGGGGAAATGGCACAGGGAGGGAGGAAGCCCCATCCTAATCAGGCTTCACATGTATGGGAATTGAGGAGAATCCCACAATGCACATATGATGATGCTAATATCCGACACAGGACGGAGACTCCAGACCCAGCCTGTGTACTCTGTAATGTGTGAAGTTGCATGGCCTAGAGTGCAAGGTTCTGATTTCTGGCACACCCAGCAACATGGCAAGGCAGTGGTGGCAAGCAACGTCTCTGACAGTGGTGGAGCTACATTTTTGGGACCCCAAAGCTTGAACTGTTATGGGGATCCCTTCTCAACTAGCAACTAGGGCAATATCCAACAAGGCCACATGAAACGGGCATTGCAGCGTATTCTAAGGTCAATGTTAAGTACTTCAGCCCACTGGCTTATGATTCTGTCACTAAAATAGCCTTATTTTAATAACAAACACTTTTTAAAAAACATCAATTTTGTTGAAGATCTGCCCCTGGTCTCTGACATCTGGTATTCAGAGGTATACGCCATTTGGCTTTGAAGGTTCCATTCGGCTCTTGTAGCCAACAGCTGTTGATAGACTTATCCTGGTAAGAATGTAAGAGAACATAAGAACGTAATAGAAGCCAATGTTGGATCAGGCCAATGGCCCATCCAGCCCAACACTCTGTCACACAGTGGCCAAAAATACCAGGTGTTATCAGGAGGTGAATTTGTTTAATTCTTCTTCAGAGCCATATAAGCAAATAATGACAAGTTAATTAGGTATTGTATGAAGAAATAGTTCTTTGGGGTCTGCACTGAACCTGCTGTCAATCAACTTAATTGGATGACCCTGTGTTCTAATATTATGAAAGAGGGAGACACATTTCTGTCTCTCTCCTCCCCTGATGTTGATTTTCTTCTTATGCAACTTCCTGAGCCCGTGGCATAAAAATCTAATAAATACATCATATTCAAGAATATACAAAAACATGCTGCTTTATACTTAGTATTTTAATTGCCATGTCTTTCTCCAGTCCCGGGAATTGGACAGCAGCTACAGCTCTTAGGATTCCCTGGAGAGATATGTCAACATATTTAGGAATGGAAGAAACTGCTAATCATGCTAATTGACACACCATCTTGACAGTGTCTTCGGAATATTCCCACAAGGAAATAGCTTGTCAATATTAGATCCAAAGGTTTGCCATCAATGTGACCCCTTAACCATTAAAAGTTGGTGGCGGGAAGTAGACAAATGAACAGGCCTACCGAGGTCACCCATGATTACTGTGATGAATGTTGGTGGTCTTCTCAATCGCTAGTCTGTCGACTTTGTTGGTGTTTATAGTGTCTGATAGCTCTGGCAAAAAAAATGCTCACAACCCATCCTTCTCGACTTAATCAAGAGAGGAAGAGTCCAAATGTCTTGACATGGGAGACACTGCTGTTATTTTGAGAAATTTTCCCAACCGGCTTGCAATACCTCTTTATAGAACGGAATTGTTTACTGCTGGGAAGTCAACGCTGGAAGCATTTCATGGTCTCTCTTGGCTATTATTGTTTTTGTCATATTGATTTTTATGACCTGAAATTTATGTCATTATAGATGGTTGTTAGGAAAGAAAAGCGAAATAGCATTTCTTGGGTGATGGTCTCAGATAATAAATTTTAGAGATGTTAAAAGGAAAAATATACTTTTAAAAAAACCACCTGTTTCCATTATCATGACCCCTACAAAAATATGCTGTTATGGAAGAGATAAAATAAGAATTTAATATACTGTCCATGCTAAAAAAAAAAAAAAATCAGACATAAGACTGTATCTGAGAATATGTAGGTGGGGTAGGAAAAGACAGAGAACAGAAGTGTCTGGCCACTTTGCTAACAATCTGGATAGGGGGAAGAGAGTAGGGAAGTGAATGGGATTGAACGGTAGGCTTCCCTGCAGTTCAGTAAATGAGGAACCAAGAGAAAGCGCTTCAGTGCCTCCTTTTACACTGGGAGAAAGCAGGAAAGCAGCTTGGAGGATGGGGAAGTGGTGCCTTTGAGAGTTTGGGGGCTTTACAATCTTTCCACAGTAGGCCTGCACATGTTCAGTAACCCATGAGGTCACTCGATGAATCAGTCAATGAGTAGTAGTTACAGTGGCTTGATTATGGTGGAGTCCGTCTAGTCTTTTCTGGACCTCGGATTATAGGGGTACAGGGTACCAATACGGTTGTGTCAAGGCTCCTTTTTGAGCAGGGTTTGTCCGCTCTGTGTGAGCATGTGCAAGCATCAGAAATATTACTGCACCCAAGTGATTTTCACACAGTACGTACAATGACATCATGACTGCCTTGGGTTCTCGGGGCATGTTGGGAAAAAGAGATGTTTGTGAACCGAAGCAATAGAATGTTGTAACTCATGGGGACTAAAAGAGAAATTTATTTCAGGTCAGCTGTACACACACATGGACCTAACTTTTCTTTCAGGGTGTAGCATTACCCTGGCCATTTTTCATGATTGTCATACTATTTTGAGGTAGCAGTTAATACCCTGGAGCATTTAACTTCCAGCACTTCAACAAGGTTCTTGAACTCCACCTCCCAACTATTTTTTTCTGATTTGTACCTCCAAGTAGATACCGAAAATGATGAATTCAGTAATGCTAATACAGTATAAAACCCAACTATACCCAGTATGTCACAGCTGGATGTGTCAGCATCCTAACATGGATGTCTGATGTCTTTTGTAAGCATTATGGGTGACAGAATGTGAGCTTTGTCAGTGGGATACTTGTGGGGGGGTTTCTATTTCATTTTCTGTTGGAAGTGGAAATGAATTGGGATGGTGTCACTGTCAGACTTGTAAGCAATATAACAGATGCCAAATATCTTTAAACGAAAGATACAAGTGATTTGTATTTGACCCACTAAGGGTATTGATTTAGTTTCATTGTGTGCAAACTTAACTTGGTACAGTATAGATTTTGAAATCTTGTATTATTAGTGATCATCACAATACACTATTTAAATAGGGATGGGTGTGAACCGGCTCACAAACTAAAGTTCATGATGAATTTTGGGTGGTTCGTGGTTTGCAAATCAAAGTTCGTGGCAGGTTAACTTGCACAAACTTTCCACAAACTTTCATGGTGGTTCTTGGTTTGCAAACCAGCATGCCAAAAACTGAACTGAACTGCATTTTCCTGGTTCAGGCTGATCCCTATATTTAAATGCCTTAATTTTAGAACATGATTTATACTGGTTTCTGTTGTAGAGCCAAAGTCATTCAGAAGCAAGACTGTTGTCCTGCCCTGTGCACTAAATATTTAACAATGAAGTATGTGATTCATACATTTTGCCTGGATTCTTTCATAAATACAGCTCTTTTTTATATTTATATTTCCCTACACCTTTTCTTGGTTGTACTAGATCCTTGATTCTGTCATTATGCCTATAATCTCAGGGTTCAGCAACAGCTAAAATCTTCCCTGGGAATCCATAATTGTTCATTATAACTGTAGCCCGTGCTCTCCTACAGCAAGAGAACATTTGCTATGATTTCAAGCCAAGCAAAGTGTTAAAATGAGCAATTAAGGATTCCTAGAGAGACCTTTTCTTCTCCATTCCAATAAATATTGTGTTCTCTGCCAGGGTACCTATATACAAAATAAGGATGCTTTCAAATTTTCCATCCTTTTTCTTTTGACCCAGAGTCCTTATTTCATTTTTGCTTCTCCCTTGTTTGAAGTGAACCCACAATTCCTTATTATTGAGTCATTTTCTGTTTTTGGAGATGCTATTTGGAAAGATCCTTTCCTGCAGATAAATAGGTTCTGGATGGATAATGTTCCTATTAGGCACATAACTGCCTTCTCTTTCCTTGCAGTTACCCAAATAGTTCCCCATGTCAGGGCTGTCATGTGAAGAGCATCCCCTACACATGAAGAGTCAGAATGCAAGTCCCAGTGTAAAAAAGGAATTGTTCATTATATATACACACACACACATATACAGTGTCTAGCCTAGCACCATAAATATGTTGGGGAAGGAAGGAAAGATGAATGGGAGACAGATACTTAACCAGAAAGTAACTTTGTTAGCCTATCAAATAAAAAGGGGAAACAAAACTTTACTCGTACAAGACAGCAAAAGCCACCTATTCACTGGCAACAATATAGCAGCAGCAATTTACCTGTAGCAATCCAATAAAAACCGTTCATATTTGGCACAGTCACAGTGTTTACTTGTGTTACTTTAAGCCAAATACCCAACTTTTCATCCAAACTATGTGCCTCCCATGTGGCTAGTCTAGACAAGCCAACCCAAGAAGAAAAGAAGAAGAGAAGAAGAAGAGATTGGATTTATACCCTGCCCTTCACTACCCAAAGGAGTATTTCACATTTATTGTATTGATTTGATTTATAGCGCTCTCTCCTCATGTGGCAGGCTCAGGGTAGGGTTCCATCCTACCAGGTAATAATCACATAAATATATGCAAATAAAAGTTAAAACCAATTTAAATACATCAAAATTAAAATACAAATTGTAGATTCCCATACTCCAGAGACCCATAGAGAAGAGGAGAAAAAGAAGAGATTGGATTTATACCCCGCCCTTCACTATCCAAAGGAGTCTCAGAGTGGCTTACAAACTCCTTTCCCTTCCCTCTCCCCACAACAGACACCCTGTGAGGTAGGTGGGGCTGAGAGAACTCTGACAGAAACTACTCTTTTTCACAAACAGCTGTGCCAGAACTATGGCTTGCCCAAGGTCATCCAGCAGGTACAAGTGGAGGAGTGGGGAATAAAACCCGATTCTCCACACACTTAACTACTACACCAAACTGGTAATGGGTTGTCCAAAAAAGGAATCGAAAAGTGCAGTTAGAGAAATTCAGATAGGAAGGAAGGAATTCCTAGCGGTGAAGGCTATGTGGTGATATGGCTGACTGCCCACGAATGGGGGATGAGAGAGTTAAGAGAAGGGAACAAGTAGGAAGACATAAATAGTTGAATTCAGATAGAGAAGGATAATGGGAGAAAGAAAACAATGTATTCCATATATCTGGGTGTTTTTTTGTCAGTGATTCTGTAATCAATGTTCTGGAAGAAGGTCCTGGAGTGGAACCAACTACTAGACAGAAGGGGTGAGAATCCTGTGATTTCAGCAGTAGAAGAAGGCTTGGGAGCAGAGCCAGCTATAGAAATGGAGGGCTTGGGGTGCCTTATGCACCTGGATTTACCTGGGTGCAAGTAGGGGGAGCACTGATACTGGTTGGGTTTGGTACAGAATGAGGATCCATGATGGTATTGGGCCAAAAATGTAGGATCCAATTGCAGATTGCCTATTGATGGGATTTGGGTTGCGCTATAACTGGTGCAATGATAGGTTCCAAGACCCCATTGGTGTGATGGCCAGGATCCAGACTGTCATAGGAGAGTTCATTCTATTGTAAAGGGCTACCAGGAAAGGGTACAAGAGGATGTAATGGGGACCAGAAGATGTGTCTGAATTGCAGATGATCGCTCAGCGGCAGGCATGACTCAGACCTGCTGACAATGATGGCCTTTCCAGGGGTTATGATTGAACTATCAGGGAAATTGGTGTAGTAAGGGAGATTCTGAGACCATTGGTTATTATCCTGAAAACTTAGGCCATTATTTATGGCCGTTGGTATGAGGAGCTTTGGAGGGTTAAAGAAAAGATTGTTGATTAATGTTCCCCTGAAATATTCAGGCAATCAAGCTACTTCTTCTTGAAAGCACCTAGAGAAACACATGGCTTAATTGAGAAACCCTTCTTGCTATCAAAATGGATTAATTCCAGGGCTCTTTTTGTAGCAGGAACTCCTTTGCATATTAGGCGACACACCCCTAATGTAACCAATCCTCCAAGAGCTTACAGAGCTCTTCTTACAGGGGCTATTGTAAGCTCTTGGAGGATTGGCTACACTAGGGGTGTATCACCTAATATGCAAAGGAGTTCCTGCTACACAAAGAGCCCTGATTAATTCATCTGTACCTCTTTACTTTGTAAAGACAGAAGATCTTGGGGTGCAAAAGAAATGGGTTTTAGGGGAGGTAGGATGAGGGTAACATGGGAGGCAAGACCCACTCCCACTGCTCAGAAAATGAAACCATACAGGAAGGTTCAGGAATAACTGACAAATTGGAAAATTCACTAATTCTCCTGAATGTCAAAAATAATTATGTTTTTTGGATTTGGCACAATTACACTATTTAAAAATAGGGATCATTTGTATGAGATAATGGGCTGTTTTGCATTCTCATTCTTGTCACTTGTGTAACCCTATTTTTAGGGGTTTTTTCCTTTTCCACATGTGTTTTGCTCCCTGTAGTGCTCAATTTGATATTACATGACTGTACAGCACAAAAGCCTGTAGGGAAATATGTTGGACATGCAGCGATGCAATATCGAATTGACCACTAGAGGGAGCAAAACACATGTGGAACAGATGCCCCCCCAGCAATAGAGATACACAAGCAATGAAAATGAAAATGTGGCAGATCCCCTTGATTACTACATTTGTGATTGCACATCAAGCACTGTAGATACAGCAGAATGGTAATGGATGGTGATCAAAGGTTATTTCCCAAGTCACTTGTGACTGAACTTTTAAAATCAGAACCACAATATAAAGTTGCCCACTAAAATGAAAGTTTTGACTGACAGTTCTCAGAAAGGTTCTATACTCTCCTTCGCTGTCAGCAAATTTCATCCTCAGCAAAATTCCAATCAAATTTGGGAGGTTTCTCCTCCTGCAAGATATCTGAGGATTCTGAAATTCTTTGTGTTAAGGCTACTGGAATATTTGGTTAATATAGCAGAGTTTGCCCCATCATAGAAGCGTGCTGTAAATAAATCTCCCAAGGAATACATTGCAAAAAAGGTAAACTTACATTTATTCAAGTAGATTCAGTGCATATTCATGTTGCAGTCGAAAGGAGAGTAAGAAGCCTAATCTAAAGAGTACTTTCCCTATCACGGATGGCCAGCTTGTCTGGTATCATCTGTATGGGGAAATGAGGGTATTGTTTCTCCAGGAGAGACCTGCAAAGACATGTGTCTCCGTGGAAGGCCATGTGAAATAAGTGAGAGGACAAAGAGAGAGGAGGGGTCAGAGGGCAGCTCCCAGGTTAAGACAAAAAGAGGCACCCCTTTAAAGAAGATAACACCTATACACACTTAGAGTGACGTAGCAACCCCCCAATGCCCAGGCATGCTGAGTCGCTCACGCCAACAAAGGCTTTATGCATTCCCAATGTATACAGTGAAAAATGAGGGTTGTAAAAAGTATTGGGGATGGGGAACAAAATCATTCCATGTGGATTGCTGGAATACAAAGGAACATATATAAACTCGTAGAATAAATGTGTAAAATTACTTTTGAATGTCATGTTTGATTTGCTTCATGAACACCCTCCCCCCAAAAAAGTAGGAACTCTAGAGACCTCTGCGATTCACAGGAAAGTCACCAGGGAAAACTGAGTGGCAGCACACTGAAGCCAAAGAAGCATCTTAATATTAAAGTTTCATACTTCTCTGCATTACCTTGACAGCAGCAAAATTAAAATACTACTTAGCAATCAATGGAAGCTCTATTTAGCAAAGCACCTACCTGTCTGGAGAGTGTACCCAGCAGAAAGATGGCTCTCTTAGGGGAAAAGAGACGTTAAGGGGAAGATGTAGCATGTGATATGTGCCTTGGTGCCCATCAAGGGACGATTAGAGACTTCAGCAACTTTCACAGGAAATAAAATGGCCAACATGCATTTGACAGTCAAGTACAAGCAAACATGCCTGTGGAAATAACTCAAGGCCATTTCTCATTATTACATTTAATGTGGTATCTGCTGCTTTGGAGACAGATTTCTGGGCACTCTGAAGCATAGGCAGAGGTGGCCATGGGAAGCCCAACAGGATGCAGAGAACACTGTGCTCCAGACTGGCCTTCTAACACAGGGGTGTCGAACTCATTTATTATGAGGGCCGGATCGGACCTAAATGAGACCTTGTTGGCCGGGCCATGTGTGTCATAAAAGGTAATGCCAGGCAGCGGAGGTATATACTTTATAAAGGACATAAACACAGAGGGGTTTTTTAATGTAAAAAAAAGATGCTTAAAACATTAGCCACTCTTGCAATACTGTTGTTTATTTAACGGTGTCTGATAACGGACACCTCTTGCTCTGAATTATTGCATCAAAATGTCTGTGCTGTTGCAATCTTGAGTATGCTGTTCAGGTGTCTGCCTGTAAGCTGCAAACCTACGATGACGCAGCAGCAGCAGAACTGGAAGAAGCAGCAGAAGACAGCCAGTTCCACTGTGGGCCTGAGAGAAGCCCTCCGGGGGCCTAATTCAGCCCCCAGGCCACATGTTTGACACCCCTGTTCTAACTATTGGAAAAGATTCTAGGGAGCCCTCTTCTGGAGGCTAGGAGCAAACTGAACCAAGCTCAGCTTTAGGGTTGCCAAGTCTTACCTGTGTTCCAGTGGGGAGCTCCAGCCTGGCTCCTGGGGTCTTCTGGCATGCACACAAAGTGCATATGCCACAATGACTCGCCTGGAAGTGACATCATCCTGCTGGGCATGCCATTCAGGGGACACTCTAGCATTTGAGTAAAAAAAATCTCTATGGTCACCATAGAGATTTTACCCAAATGCTAGAGCATCCCCTGCACAACATGCACAATGCAATAATGTGACATCGGGTGACGTCTTCATGCCGGGCTTGTCGGGTGCAATGGGGCTCTTCGGAAGCAGGGCTCCTCCGCCAGCCCCCGAAAGCAGGAAAAACCTTGCCCCCATTGGGAGGATGGCAACCCTATTCAGCTTGGACACAGGCTGTGATGACGACGATGACACTGGATGATGCTGAATTAGATAGACCTTTAGTCTGATCCAGCATACTTTTTCTTTTGTTATGATTTTCTGTTTCTACCCCATGCCCTCCTATATGCATTCCACAACCTATGTCTTCCCAGATGCCTGGTCCCGGGTTTAAGAAAAGTGCTAAATGGCCCTCAATGACTGAAAATAGCTTCATCTTAGTGTCTGACTTGAACTAACCAGATGCATAAGAAGGCTGAGGCATATGCATGCACATGAAGGAATGTGTGGAAGAATGCAGCCTTAATTTTTTTCCGAACCTCTAATTTACAAGAAGTTGCTTTCTTAAGCATTCTGTAAATGCGTGAGGTGCTCTAGAATGTGAGCCAAGATGTGCTCATTTGTTTAAAAACAAATACCCCCCACTGTAAAATATATGTTAACCCCTAATCCCACACAGGGGTGCCCTCCAAGACAGATTGCTTTGCTTCTTGGACTGACAGGAGGAACACACCTGTTCAAGCCACATTTCCCTGCTTTTTTTCCTTTTCAAATCTTCTGAAATGCAATCAAGTGGAGAGAGTGCTAAAGCGGTCATATTTAATGATTTCTTTTCAGATTACTCTCTCTGAAATAGAGAGCCTTGAAGAGAGAATTTCAAAGGTTCACAGATGTGTCCTCCATCCCCCTTTTTTTTTTTGGGGGGATGGGTCATTCTGGAAAGAAATGGACCAAGATGAGGTCGAGTGGGTTGCCTGTGAATAGAATGTTTTTGATCTTTCTTATCACAAGGAGTTTTAATGTAAGGTCTCTACCTCTAATCCTAGCTAGCATCTTCAGTGGAATTTAATCTCCCCCCGTCCCCCCAGTGTCTTAGCTGGAGAAGGATGGGGGGGGGTGCTTTCTCTTTTCTTCCTGAAAATCTTTTCCACCTTTGCAGTTATTCTGATTTATTCCTTTGTGGAAACACATCTTGTTCTTCTGATTTTTTTTTTTTAATTCGAGTTTATCAGTGAAGGACCATGTCAGTTTGGACCAGGAATGCTCAACTGGTATTGGTAAGGAGGCAAAACCAACAGCAGCCTGGAGTGAGCTTTCGATTGCTTCATGTATCAACAACTGAAGCCCCCAAACCTTGGCTTTGGTCCTACTCATTCCTTCTGGATGTGCAAGGTGGAAGTGGGCCCCTGTAGCAGAGGATGGTGCCTGGCACTTTCTCCTCATGCAAGACCAGCATCTTGGATAAGCAGAAAGGTCATAGAACCAGAAGAACATGCTTGGCATTGGACAACATTGCAAATGAAGAAGGACATCGGAGACCTGGGTCTACCAGAGTGTTTCTGCAGGTGGAAATCCTTCTTCTGCGGAACGTGAATCTCACTCCTTCCACTGCAACCCCAGATGGCCCTAAAATGTGTTTCTTGGGGTCCTTTGTCCCCCAGAAGCAATCCTTTGAGTGGTACTTTGTGCTGCAGCAGGTGGGAGTGGTGAGAAAGCCATGCTCCACAGATAGAAATCTTTCTCTTTGTGAAAGCTCTCGTGGTTCCGAGCCTGTGTGATTCAAAGCTCTGATTCTGAGATTCTGCAACTCATAACGTTAATTTTAAATGCAAAGGCAAGCATTACAACCTGGGGTTCGTCTCTGGCTTAGACTGTACTTGTGAGGGACTCCTGGGATATAGGTTTCCCAGAGTGCACCTTCCATCTTAGATGCTGCCCTAATCAATATCTGAGGTGTTGGCTGGGAGAGGGGGAGGTAGGAAGGTAGGTTGACTCCCCCCCCTTCATTTTGAAACTTCTCAGATGTTTTGCCTGAGCAAGAACCTCCAGATCTTCTTTAGATGTAATCTGGAAGCTAGTTAGGGTTGTGAAAGACACTCAGGTCCAATATGTGTTGCTGGTAAATGACTGAAATTTCAGGAGGCAACATCAGGGGAAGGCCTCGGCCTCTGTGCCCTGTTGTTGGCTGTCCAGAGGAACTGGTTGGCCACTATGAGACAGAATGCTGGACAAGATAGACCTTCACCCCTGTACTTAAAGATACGGAATTTCTAAATGTGTGAGCTAGGGTTGCCAACCCCCAGGTGACACCTGGAGATCGTCTGCTATTACAATTGATCTCCAGATGACCAAGATCAGTTCTCCTGGAGAAAATGGCTGCTTTGGAGGGTGGGTTCTATAGCATTACACCCTGCTGAGTTCCCTCCCCCCAAACCCTGCCCTCCCCAGGCTCTACCCTCCGAATCTCCAGGTATTTCCCAACCCAGAGCTGGCAACACTAGTACGAGCCCAGGTGTCATGGCTACTATTGGATAAAAATGATCATGTCACCCTCTCAGTGGCCAAATTCATAGGTGCAATAATCAAAGAGAAGAAGAAGAAGAAGAAGAAGAAGAAGAAGAAGAAGAAGAAGAAGAAGAAGAAGAAGAAGAAGAAGAAGAAGAAGAAGAAGAAGAAGAAGAAGAAGGAGAGAGAGAAGAAGAGGAGGAGGAGGAGGAGGAGGAGGAGGAGGAGGAGGAGGAGGAGGAGATTGGATTTATACCCCGCCTTTCACTACCCAAGAGTCTCAGAGCGGCTTACACACTCCTTTCCCTTCCCCTCCCCACAACAGGCACACTGTGAGGTAAGTGGGGCTGAGAGAGCTCTGACAGGAACTGCTCTTTTTCAAGAACAGCTGTGCCAGAGCTTGTGACTGACCCAAAGTCACATCAGCAGGTGCAAGTGGAGGAGTGGGGAATCAAACCCGGTTCTCCCAGATTAGAGTCCGCACACTTAACTACTACACCAGACTGACTCTCTGCAACATAATACTGAGTAAGGCCTTTTAAAATATTTTTTAATTCTAATTTCTGCTTAGGGTGATAGCCGTATGAGCAGAAATAGATAGATGATAGATGATAGATGATAGATGATAGAAGATAGAAGATAGATAGATAGATAGATAGATAGATAGATAGATAGATAGATAGATAGATAGATAGATAGATAGATAGATGATAGATAGATAGATAGATAGATAGATAGATAGATAGATAGATAGATAGATAGATAGATAGATAGATAGATAGACAGACAGACAGACAGACAGACAGACAGACAGACAGACAGATGATGGATGGAGAGAGAGAGAAGTAGACAGACAGACAGACAGACAGACAGACAGACAAGATAGAAAATTGGTCTAATCCAGTAGGACTCTTCTTACGTTCTTATGAGCGGAAGGCCTTGGCCACTATGTCCTCTTTGCTGGCCATCTGGAGGAACTGGTTGGCCACTGTGTGAGACAGGATGCTGGACTAGATGGACTATTGGCCTGATCCAGCAGGGCTCTTCTGATGTTCTGATCAGGGGAAGGCCTCGGCCTCTATGCTCTGTTGTTGGCCGTCCAGGGGAACTGGTTGGCGACCTTGTGAGACAGGATGCTGGATAGATGGACTATTGGTCTGATCCTGCAGGGCTCTCCTAATGTTGTTGGGTTCTTAGTTCTCTTGAAAGCTCTCTGCTTCACCTGAACAAGAATTCTTAAATTCATCTTTGAAAAAACAATTGCTGTCAGGGAAGTTCACCAGTAATTGTCTGTGTTACCAGGTGGTGAGCTGTTTGAACTTCTAACCCTGTGGATCATATGATTTCCTCCATGTCACTTACAGTGTTCAGAAACAAAGGCCTGCAATAACTAGGTGAAAATTGCTAGTCTCTGAACTATACCACTGTAAACAGATAGCTGACCATGTACTAGCCATCATATAAACAGGGCAATTTTTGGGCAGGAACGCACAGGAACGGAGTTCCGGATGGCTCCCAAGTTGGCCACGCCCAGAAGGAACTCATTAGCATAATAGGCCACACCCAACAGCAGAAACTCATTAGGATTGGCTACATTAGGGGTGTGTGGCCTAACATGCGAAGGAGTTCCTGCTACAAAAAAAGCCCTGGGTTTTGACAATAAACAAGGTAAACAGAATAAGAAGCAAAAGGTGGGTATGGCTGGATGACCACACTTCTGGTAACATGGGGGTGTAGCCTAATGTGCTAATGAGCTGTGCTGTCAGGGGTGTGGCCTAATAGGCTAATGAGTTCCTGCTGGGCTTTTTCTACAAAAAAGACCTGCATATAAAGCAAATGAAAGGATTCTTTATAAGGCAGCAATCCACAGACTTTCTACAATATTAATTCCCATAGTTGGTGGGCAAGAAGAATTAAGTTTGGTTAACATGTTTGATTTAGCCCTATCTTTGTTAGGGAAGAATGCAAATTGGATATCGGGCATCTCATTTACACTTCAGAAACTTTCATTATGTTTTGCCTTTTGATTCCAGGGACTGTACTTACCTCTCAGCTGAGATTTCTTGACTTAGCTGGTATGATTTTGTGTTTTAAAAGAGCTTGTGTTCAAAGTCAGCAAAGGGATACCGAAAGGCTCTGAGCTAGAAAGGAAAATGCTCTGAGCAAACCTGTTCCTAGACTCTGGTAAACCCCACACAAGCTATAGTTACCATATATACAAAGTTTCCTGGGTTTAAAGAAATAATTTGGGGAGTCTCACTGAAATCTAATCCATTCTGTAGATAAGAGCTTTGTTCTGAGGGAAGAAGTAATCAAAGTTATAGTTTTTTGCTTCACAGTATAGTTGTTAGGGGTGCTTGAACGTCTGCCAGTTTGATTTATGCCCTGGTCACTGGTAGGACCAAGGAACCAGTTTTTTAGTGAACTGTTCATCTGTTTTCTGACCCATTGGTGGCTGTTCCTCAGGTTGTTTCACTGTATTTCTTCCCAACAGTGAAGTACAGCACAATCCTTTTTTTTTTTATACGCATGCACATTCTCACACAGTCCATCCACCCTGCTGTCAGTCATCAAGAAACTGTTTAACTAGACAGTTGGTGTAATGGTTAGAAGCCTGGACTCTAATGTGGGAAAACTGAGTTTGATTCCCCTCTCCTCCACATGCAGCTGCTGGTGTGACCTTGTGTCAGTCACAAGTTTTCTCAGAGCTGTTCTCTCAAGAGCAATCCTCGAAAGAGTTCTCTCAGCCCCACTATACTTCACAGGCTGTCTGTTGGGGGGAGGGGAAGGGAAAGGAAATTGTAAGCTGTTCTGACACTCTGAATGAAGGGTGGAATATAAATCCAATCTCCTCCTCCTCCTCCTCCTCCTTCTTCTTTCAGTCACAAATCACATATTAATCATAAATAAATGTTGTATTTTAAAAAGAAAAAACTACCATTCTTTGCTCATCCATTTAGCAACATAAGCTGCCAATCTGTTGGGATCTGCCACAGTTTTTGCACATATGCAGTTTTGAAAATACCTGATTGGCACGCATCAGTGTTGTTGGGTACTGAACTGAATGGACCAAGTGATTGGCTCACATCTGATCATCACAGCTGAGCAGGGTACATTCAACTGTCAAACACCTTTGTGGCAAAAAAAATTGTGGCAGCCCCGGTAACTAACAGTGCCTTCTGTTTCTTTGTGTACCACCAAGGGAGTTTAACTTCTTCCTGACTCATTCTGCAGATATATGTATTCATTTCCAGCTCAGTAAGTCAATGCTACCTAGGGCTGTGCAGCCCTTTCATGGGAACTTGTTGGATATCAGAAACAAATCTTCATGACTTATGAGAATGGGTGCATGGCACAGATAAAAGCAAAACGACTGTGCCCCCCTCCCCCCCTTCCACTCACAACTTCTTGTGGCGGTGTTCATGATCATAGACTATCTCACCTTCTTATTCGGTAGTGTCCCATGTTGCGGGATTGATCTGCCAAAGTGGAAATGTTGTTTTTGCAGCCTAAATCGTAGTTTTCCTTTGCACGTGTATTATTATTTGTGATGGGCTTAATTGCTCGTTGTGATCTTCTGAGTCATTGCGGGCCTTCAGGTTTTTTTAATTTGTTTTTGTTTTCATGGACTCGACAAAAATGTTTTCAAGCCTTCTCTAGGAGACTTGTTCAACACCAGGAGCATATGGTTTTCATAGCGAGGAAGATCAGCAATAGCTGTAGCGTCCCAAGATCCAAATCAGTCGCATCAGTTTAATCTGCCTACGATACTGATGTCGCATCCTAACAACTTTACATTTACCTAGGAGTTTGTATATGCCTTCCAAAGTACCTTCATTTGCTAGAACAGCAAGCCTTGGGATCGGATCATTAGTACTGCTTTGACTTCATGTGAACTTAACCAGTAGCGAAACCACCTGGGTACATAATTTGATCTCGGTCCAGGCTGAGAAGTAAGGAGTAATTTGATGTTACTCAGATATGCTCAGAGCACATTCATCATCACAGTGGGAAGCGCTGTCTAACTCAAGTGCTGTTTTTTTAAAGTTGTGTCATGTCGTGGCTAGTGCACTAGATTTGGATGTGGGGAAATTCATGCTCGACATTCTGCTTCTGCCATGAAACTCACTAAAGCCTCAGTCCTAAGGACACTTTCCTGGGAGGAAGCCACCTTAAAATGAAATGGGAGTTAGTACTCAGTAAAACTGCTTAAGACAGTTTCCTAACAAGTTCCGGGCAAGGCACAGATTCAGTTTCTCTAAATTACCTCACAGGGATGTTGTAAGGATAAAATTGAATCACAAGGGGCAGTTGACCAATTGAGGGATTGGAAAACAGGTACTGCAAATAGTCATATGTTTTAGCCAGTTGATCAGTGAATTAAAGTGTGATTCTTATTTCCAAAAGCTTTTTGAGATACTGAAAGGCTGAGGAAGGTAGTGTCAGAGGCAGGGCCGGCTCGAGGTGTTTCTGCACCCTAGGCGAGGTGCAGATGCCAACCTCCCAGTGGGGCCTGGAAACCTTTTTGCCACTGCCTCCTCCCCCCCACACACAGGTGAGCTGCGGTGCCATCTCCTGCACCCCGGCCGGGCGTCCTTCTACTGGCAGCAGCGGCAAGTCACCACCATGCCACCTCTTATTTTATTGCTTTACCTACCTTTACTGTGCCATTTTTTCCTACATGGGTCCCAGTCACACGTGCCAGATAACGTGGCGGGGGAAGCGAGGCTATTTGCCTCATAGTAATCTGATGCGCCACTGCGTGATCAAACACAATTCTTTGCTGCGTGCTTCTGGTGAGCTTCAATGAGGAATCACTGACACAATGAAAGTGCACCAGCGCGATCACACGGAGACATCCGTTTGTGGCCCGTCGCGAACCCGTTTGCTACTACACTTTCCCAGGTATTTTTTAACTCCGCTTCTTCAGAGGAGTGAGACAGGTTGGTGACGGGTGCGGGATGCTTGCCAGATGTTCCTGTGTGATCGTGCCCGTAAAATCCACCCGGCATTCGTGCCTCTCGCACTGCTAATTCTGCGTGTGATCAGAGCCATGGTTTTGAATCACAGTTATTGTTAAATCTCTTTAATAAAACTAGTTTGTGACCTTGCCTGGGTCCTCACGCCTCATTCGGTCATGTATAAGGGAAAACCTGCTGGAAAAGGAGTGCACAAAGGGGTAGGGTGGGTGCTCCGGGCCCTCCCGAGGAGACCCGTACCAGAGTGGTGGCAGTCACTAGGAAACCTTTCTAGCTGCTGCTCATGACAGTATCTGACAAAGGGAGCTCTGACACTTGAAAGCTTATACTCCAGAAATCTTGTTGGTCTCTAAAACATTACTGGAGTCAAATCTAGAGTTGAGGTAGCGAAAGCTGTTTCTCACTGTTTGAAAGAAAGGCTGCCTAGATTTTTTTCTTCTTCTTATAGTAACATACCAGAACCAAAATGATATATACCGTAATATTATATTATGTCACAAACTGGCTAGAATCTGCGTTTTCTGCATACCCCCACCAATAAATCAAGAACAGATGTATGTATTTATTTATTTCCTTTATACTCTACCTTTCTCTCCAGTGTTCTCCATTTTATCCTCACAATAACCCTGGAATGTAGGCTTCTTACCCTACATATTTTCATTGCTTCACAATTTTGTTCCTACAGTGTTTGGCCTAATCTGTGGTAGGTCAACAGACTTGCAAAATCTTTTCAGTATCAGCAAGTACTGGAAGGGCTGTCATACCGAGGATGGTGCAGAGTTGTTTTCTATTGCTCCAAAAGGTCGGACCAGAACCAATGGGTTGAAATTAAATCAGATGAGTTTTCAGCTAAACATTAGGAAGAACTTCCTGGCAGAGTGGTTCTTTAGTGGAACAGGCTTCCTTGGGAGGTGGTGGGCTCTTCTTCTTTGGAGGTTTTCAGAGAGAGGCTAGATGGCCATCTGACAGCAATGCTGATCCTGTGAACTTGGGCAGAACATGAGAAAGAGGGCAGGAAGGGTTGCATCAGCGCTAAGTTCTTGTGGCTCTTTCTTACATGCCGAAGGAAATACTGATTGCTACTTTGGGTGTCAGGAAGCAATTTTTCTCCAGGCCAGCTTGGTAGGGATCCTGGAGGTTTTTTGTCATCTTCTGGTTATTGAAAAGGGCCATGGGGGGTGTTGGGGGGGAGGTATTTGTGAATTCCCTGCATTGTACAGCGGGCTGGACTAAATGACCCTTGGGCTCCATTCCAACTCTATGATGCTATGATTAATTAATTTATTTATTGTTACATTTATACCCCGCCCTCCCCGCAAAGCAGGCTCAGGGCAGCTTCCAGACAGCATAAAACATACATAATTAAAACACATCAGTTAAAAATAGTACAATACAATACAAAGTACTGGCAGCGATTCAAATTCAATTAGATGGAGTGCTTTCAAATGGATTTCTAACATATGCTAGATGTTCTTCTGCTCGTCAACTCATATGGCAACTGCTCGATGCTAAGTGCTAGATGTTCTTCTGCTTGTCGGCTCTCATGGCAGCTGCTCGATGGTAAAGTTACGGGCCGGGTGCTGCAGCAGAAGCAGCCCCTAATTGAATGCCTGACGGAAGAGCTCCATCTTACAGGCCCTGCGGAACTGTAAGATAGGGGCCACCACCGATGATGATGATGTGTTTGAACCAATTCTAAGCTTCATTGAATCCAATGGACATGACTGCTTATGTCACATTGAATCCAATAGAATTGGGCATGACTACATTTCTTCAGTCAGCGTACTCTTCCTTTGGTCCCAGTGTGAGAATTACAGTTTGTACCAGTTTATGCCCTATCAGACACTTGCAATTCCACCCATTCCTAAGATTTTTGGAATCCTAGGCTGGCCATAAGAACCAGACCGTACCAGGCTTACAGTCCACTGCTATACATAGTTAGTGGGCTGAGTTTGTCCTTTTGGGTCAGTCGCAGCTTATGTATTTCTGCTCTGTACCAACTAGACAGAATTAGAACAGCCTAGAGGAAGAAGTAAAGAGTGCTTGGAATTGATTGGGACCAAGATAACTTCCGGAAGGATTATGCCCAAGATTCAGATTCACATCTCTGTTTTTCAATCTTGATGTGAAAGTTTATGACTGCCTAGTGATTAGGAATGGGTGGGGCCATGGCAGAATGGTAGAACATCTCCTTGGCATGCAGAAGATCCCAAATGAGAGCCAGTTTGGTGTAGTGGTTAGGAGCGTGGACTCTAGTCTGAGAGAACCGGGTTTGATTCCCTACTCCTTCACATGCAGCTGCTGGTGTGGCCTTGGGTCAGTCACAAGTTCTCTCAGAGCTGTTCTCTCAAGAGCAGTCCTCAAAAGAGCTCTCCCAGCCCCACCTACCTCACGGGGTGTCTGTTGCAGAGAGGGGAAGGGAAAGGAGATTGTAAGCCACTCTGAGACTCCAAGTGAAGCGTGGGGTATAAATTCAATCCCTTATCTCTTCTTCTCTTCTTCAAAATGTGTGTTACCTCTGTATAGAATAGTACATTGAAAAGTCGTCGTCCCCTTCCTCTTTGTTGCAAGGAAGTATGGTCTATGAGCTCAAAACAGTCTATTTCTTTGTTCAGTGGTGGCAAAAGGTTAATACATGAACAATTAGTGGGCTGCTTTATGGGAATAATTTGCAAAGGAAACGATACATGTTGCACAGAAATTGTGCTAACTCCCCAACAGATTTGTCCTTATTATAGTAATAAAAACCCCTTCACACGCAGTGTATAAAAAGGCAAGCCTATCTCATATATCATCTGCTCCACCAAATGCATTGTCATCAAGGAGACAAGCTTCTGCCAATTTGTTTTTTGGAACAGATGCTTTGGGAATATATGATGTACAGTATGGCACTCTGGAAGATATATATCCATCTGTGATCATTTCATGTTTGCAAAAGCAAACTCCTAATGGGATCTCTTCATCCCATTAGTCTCCTGGAGGAAGCAGGTTGTCCAGCAATCAACAGGCTGCCGAGACCCAGGCACCAAATGTTTGGCCTCTGAGATCACTCACCAAAGACGTTTGGCTTCCTAGAGACGCTCTTTCTTAGGCAGAATGCCCAAGTTAGTTCCGTCTTTACCTGGATGTGAACCCTTATGACTGCCTAGGGGTTAGGAATGGGCAGGGCCGTGGCGTAACGGCAGAGCATCTGCTTGGTGTGCAGAAGATCCCAAATCCAATTCCCACCCCGCCTCCCCCGTATCACCAGTTAAAAGGATAAGACAGTAGGTGAGGTGCGAGATCTCTACCTGACACCATGGACAGCTCCTGCCAAACGGAGCGGACCTTACTGTCCTTGATGGACCAATTCAGTGTAAGGCGGGGGTGTCAAACTCATTTGTTATGCGGTCCGGATCTGACATAAGTGAGACCTTGTTTGGGCCGGGCCACGTGTGTCATAAGATGTAATGCCAGGTAGCGGAGATATAAACTTTATACAGGACACAAACACAAAGGGGTTTTTCTTCTAACTTAAAATAATAAAAAAAAACATACTTAAAACATCAGCGCTCTTGCAATATTTTGTTTATTTAACCGTGTCTGATAACTGACACCTCTTGCTCTGAATTATTGCATCAAAATGTCCTGTGCTGTTGCAATCTTGAGTATGCTGTTCAGGTGTGTCTCTGTAAGCTGCAAGCCTACGACGACGCAGCAGCAGCAGCAGAACTGGAAGAAGAAGCAGCCAGTCCCACTGCGGGCCACTCTGGCCCCCAGGCGGCATGTTTGACACCCCTGGTGTAAGGCTTCATGTGTGCTTGTCTATGTGTCCATGCATGAACCCCCCCACCCACCCCATGTAGGTTCAGTACATGCAATGGAATGAATGCCTGAGGGTCAGTGACAGTGTTTGCTGCCGTTCTCTCCCATCCCCATGTATATCCATTCAGCTCCCCGGGAAGATCTAAAGAGGGCCGGGCAACCACTTCCTTCAGCATCCTTTCTCTCACTTTTAAGAGGGACGGATCCGATGCAGAAGGGCTGCAATCTAGGTCAACAAAATTTTCAGGCTTAGACTCTCCTTATGTTGTCGAAGGCTTTCACGGCCGGAGTTCATTAGCTGCTGCAGATGCCAAGACCACGGCCAGACAACCCGGAAAATCTACAGCAGCTAATTAGACCCTCCTTCTTTGGAGGTTTTTAAGCAGAGGCTAGATGGCCGTCTGACAGCAATGCTGATTGTGTGAACTTAGGCAGATCAGGAGAGGGAGGGCAGGAAGGGCTGCATCAGGGCTTAGTTCTTGTGGCCCTTTCTTACACGCCCAGGGAAATGCTGGGGTCAGGAAGGAATTTTCTCCAGGCCAGTTTGGCCAGGAATCCTGGAGGGTTTTTATTTGTTTTGGGGGTTTTGTCATCTTTTGGGCATGGAGCAGGGGTCACTGGGGGTGGGAGGGGAGGTAGTGGTGAATTTCCAGCATTGTGCAGGGGTTGGACTAGATGACCCTGATGGTCCCTTCCAACTCTATGATACTATGAAATGATTTTGCATAGGATGGCTTGTTCATTCCTCGAACCCTCACATTTTGGCCTGTCGTTTTCCACTCGAGGCTGATCTTTGTGCAGTGTGTGGCTAGGACTTTGCAGCCTACTTCTGGTGAATGTTTTTGTGGGTAGAGGCAGTATGTGCAGCATGGAAATGCCTAAAATAATGATGTCGAGATACCAGTCAGTTTAACAAGGGGTTAAGGAGGAGGGCAGCTAGTGCAGGGAGCTGGGGTAGAAAGGGGGCTGATCTAGCATAGAAGGAACTCTGAGCCAGGAGGACCCTGGCTCAGATCTCAACCAGAAATTTGCTGTATTACCTTAGGCAATCCAGTCCCTCTGAGACTCAGCCTCCATATTTAACGATAACGATGGCACGGAATGCTGAGATCGTGGCAAGCATTGTTATGATGTTATGTGTGAAACACCTCATGCACTGAAATACTGAAAGCGGTAAACAGATGCTCATTATTAACACGGGGCTGCCATTTTCATTGGTAGCTTTGTGTTTGGGCTACCATACAGTCCCTGCGCTTTGACACACCCCCTGGGAAAGTCTTGCGGTACTTCTGAGCGTTCAAAGTAGCACAACGTGGCATCCAGGACCCGGGAAATAATGAAGTGGTTCACCTGATTAAAACGAAACACCTTCCAGTACTTCACAATGCTAAACAGGAAAAAAGATTACAAAAGGAAGACGATTAAAGGGAGAGAGAGAGAGAGAGAAAGAGCGAGAGAGAGGGTGTTGTGTGTGCTGGCGAGAGTTGTGCCACCAACCTTCCATTTCTATTTAACCTTGAACAATTTCCATTTCACAGGGAGAAATGGTAATGAACCTACTTATCTATGAAACATGCCCACCTGGTGTTAAGTTGTAATGCCTCTTGAAGTGAATGTGAGTTGATTGTCACAGGCCTGAACACCTGAGGAAAAGGAGGAGGCACTCTGCCAGTGCAGGGGACAGCTGCGTTTTGCAAATTTCCAGCCATTAATAGTGTTTGGGAGAGAGGCTGGAAGCTGCATTCCAGAAGGGTAAACAAACTGCTTTCTTGCAAAAAAAGAGAGAGAGAGAAGGGGGGTGAGCTGCTGAAGAAAAGGACCTGGAAGGGAACAAACAGCAGAGCGGCTTCTGTGTTCCAAAAGGAGGGAGCCGCCCTTTGACCCGCAGGGGCCGAAAGATCAGCTGGGTGAAAGGGAAGGGTGAATTTGCAAGGCTACAGCTGGCAAAGGGCAAGGGCAAGGAAAAGGAGTGATTCAGTGTCCTCACTCAAGTTAGAAAGGGAGAATCCATTTTTGATAGGTTTCAGTGACATGCCTGGCGCATGAAAAGTCGGAGGGGGGTTGTGGCTCAATGGAAGAGCCTTCTGCTTTGCAGAAAGTCCCAGGTTCACTGCCCGGCATCTCCAGTTAAAAGGATCTGGCAGCAGGTGATGTGAAAGGCCTCTGCCTAGGACCCTGGAGAGCCCCTGCCAGTCTTAGCAGACACGACGATACTGACCTTGACGGACCGATGGCCTGATTCAGTAGAAGGCATGACTGTAAGTTGCTGCAGGCTAAGAAGTTGACATTTTGAAGTTCAGGCCACTCTGTTCAGTCCCAAAAGTCTCTCGGCCTCCACCACAATCTTGTGAATTTATTTTAAAACAAGTCCAAGGTTTTGAAAAGAGTGGTTTGATTCTGGCTGCCGTTCTGTACCTTGTGTAGAGGTTTCCAAATTGGGAAGCCTTGGCATGGGCCTTGAAGTTACTGTGCTGGGTGCCCTGCACTTCAGAATGGGTAAGCTCAGTGTGGCATCGATTCTGCTGCTTATGCCAATATATAGACAGCAGCATTCTCCCAAGGGGCTACGTAAACACACTCTGGGATTCCCTGCTAAAGCTAGCACTGATAGATAGGGAGAAGCCCTGAATGTGTTAGATCAGGGCACCAGGCAGCCATATTTGTTGGCCTATCCTGTGGTTGTAAGGTGGATACCTGCCCATTGTTTCTGGAGCTCATTGAACACCCACATGCACATTTTTTTTCAGTGTATCGACTCATAAATTATGGTCTATACCAGTTGTATCTGGGGGATCCCACTCTGTCTTTCAGACATGAGTTGCAGGTTCCCTTCAGCTCCTGCACATGATTCAGGTTAGGACCAAGGCACATGGCAAAATGAGCTTCACACACACACACACATTTTCCCAACCTGGAATGGCCCTGGGGGGGTCACTGTTTTCCCCATTGGGCCGGTACTCCAGGGCATATGTTCTCCAGGGGGACCCCCAACTCATGTATTACTGAAAGACACAGTGGGGTACCCAGACACAACCCCAGCAAGTAATAAGAAACAAATAGCAAACCTGACTTACAGTGCAATCCTAGGTGGAGGTACCCCCTTCCAAGCCTACTGACACATTTTAGAACTCATTGTGCTGTCAGTCTTCTCAGTCGTCAGATTAGAGTCATGTATCCTTGTCAAGATGGAATCACTTGCAGTTCATCCTCTCTTTGTACATGTGCAGCTGGATCCATCTATTAAATGACCAACACTGAATACACTGATTGTTTTTTGTAACTGCACAGTTAGTGGCATCTATTCATGAAATGCCTGTCAGAATCAATACCAAAATTAGGTAGAGTTCATGGGCAAGACACCAAAGGCACACAGGAATATCTAAGTGGGAAGTCTCATGCAGATTTTTTTTTAAATACTTTTAACACTGTCCTTTTAATTATCGGAGGTGGCAGCAAATGAATGGGCAGTTGGCAGCTGTGAGAAAGCTATATAATTATACAAATATGTACAACTAATTTAATTTGGAGATATCTAAATAGCTTGGTGAATGATAGGCTCCATGAATGTGACCGGCGAGCAGGACATCAGCCAAAGCAGGAAGTGACCCAAGCATGACAACTACAGACCAGTAACCAAATCTAAAGAAATCAAGCAATGCATATTTGTGGAGGAGGAGGAGATTGGATTTATACCCCACCCTTTACTACCTGAAGGAGTCTCAGAGCGGCTTCCAAACTCCTTTCCCTTCCCCTCCCCACAACAGACACCCTGTGAGGGAGGCGGGGCTGAGAGAGCTCTGACAGAAATTGCTCTTTTTCAAGAAAAGCTCTTATCAGAACTACGGCTGCCCAAGGTCATCCAGCCAGGTGCAAGTGGAGGAGTGGGGAATCAAACCCGGTTCTCCCAGATTAGAGTCCGCGCACTTAACCACTACACCAAACTGGCTTAACATTAAATCAGACTGTGTGTGATGCTCCCTCTAAGCTGTGGAGTCTTGTGAGCAAAAATTCTACTTTGTGAGCTACTGGCATTAAAGCTGTGAGTGAGCGATTTGGGTCCTGCATGAATTAGTTTGCTCTGGAGCCGCCCTTCCTGAGCTAAGACAAAATGTGTGAGCCAGAGGCTAGAAAACTCTGAGCTAGCTCACACTAACTCAGCTTACAGGGAACACTGGTGTGAAAGAGCCACATGAGGCTCTTGAGCTGCAGTTTGACCACCCCTGGTCCAAAGCATCACAAAATAGTGATCACAAGCTTCTCCAGACCGGATGTTAAGAAACACACAGCCCCCCCTCCCCCGAGAAACACACAGCCCCTGTCCTACATTGTTTCCAAAGGACTAAAGTCGCGAAGAGTCGGACTCGACTGTGCGACTGAACAACAACAACAACAACAACAAAGTCAAACCAGAGAATCTCTGCAGTAGAAACTGAGGCAGGGGACATTTTTGCACTGCAGCAGAACCAGTGCAATGTACAGGGTCCCCAGCATAACAAAACATTTGTTACTATAAAAGGTTTGCTACCAAACCACTCTTAAATACATTCTTGTCACCCAGCAGGATAGGAACGAGAAGGTCTTAAAATGGAAAAGTGAAAATAAAAGGGTGGGGGGGACACAAAACAATTCGTTGAAGTGAGGCAGGAATGAATGAGGAACGGGTGGAAAAGAGGGAGAGAAATTAAGAGAGGGAAAGGTTGTTTTTATCTTGCTGCAACACCCTAACTACTGCTTTGAATAATAAGAAGAGGAGATTGGATTTATACCCCACTCTTCACTCAGTGTCTCAGAGCGGTTTAAAAACTTCCTTTCCCTTCCCCTCCCCACAACAGGCACCCTATGAGGTAGGTGGGGCTGAGAGAGCTCTGACAGAAACTGCTCTTTTTCAAGAACAGCTCTGCCAGAACTATGGCTTGCCCAAGGTCATCCAGCAGGTGCAAGTGGAGGAGTGGGGAATCACATCCGGTTCTCCCAGATTAGAGTCTGTGCATTTAACTATTACACCCAACTGGCTCTTTGCAAGATCTGGCTGAGATCGGTACAAGAAAAAGGAGAGAGAAAGGCTAGACTACTGGAGAACATGACCTGTGGGCTGGCAATTACTGTAGCAGCTCTCAAATTCAACACTGTCTGTTAAGGAAAAGGAAGTCTGCTTGAGTCTCAGAGAAGACGGAAGTTTAGCCAATCCCACAGGGTTTTTTTGCTATGTTCAGACTTCCCTGCACTCCTAGTGGCTGCAGAAAGAACTGCATTTGAAAAATAAAAGGGAAGGCGTTTGGCTGCAGGCAGCAGGAGGCACCCTTCAAAAGCCTTCTATGAGCTGCACCCAGTGCAGACCACACACCCTTGCTGTGCCACTGTGTGTGTGGGGACAAATCTGAGGGCTAATGCTAGTTAGTCAGTGAAATGAGAGCCGGTTTGGTGTAGTGACTAGAAGCGTGGACTCTAATCTGGGAGAACCGGGTTTGATTCCCCACTCCTCCACATGCAGCTGCTGGTGTTATTTCGGATCTGTTCTCTTACAAGCGGTTCTTGAAAGAGTTCTCTCAGCCCCACCTGCCTTACAGGTCTGTTTTGGGGAGGGGAAGGGAAAGGGATAGTAAGCTGCTCTAAGACTCCTTTGGGTAGTGAAGGGCAGGGTATAAATCCCTCCTCCTCCTCCTTCATGACAGCATTGAGCCACTTTTCTGGGTACCAAACAAATCCTTCCTGCTTTCGCCCCCTCTGAGATGCTCTCCTTTGTTAAGCACATCATTCTAGGGTTGGTAGGAGCCAGTATTTTCCTCTGAGCGAATATGGCACGCTGGATGGGTGTCTTTTGTACATCAATATTCTGACATCTTCTTTAAAAGCACTCTTTCCTACAACTGATGAAATGTCTGGGATCAGCCTGTTAGTGACAGCGGAGAAGGCAACCCAAACATGCCTAATTTTGAAATTAACCCTTCGCAAAGAAAAGTAGCAGGCTAAATGAAGACTTATTAAACAAAGGAGACATGAGGTTCAGGAACAGTGGTTTCCCATTGGTCCATCCCAAGAACAGGTAATCCAAAGTGGCATATTGGATTATGCATGCATCAGCAGTTATGATTTATGGTACCTGTTAGCACCATGTCAGCGGCTGATGGGACTGGGAGCTAAAAATAAAGCCGCAGTTTGTTTCCACACCTGTCTGTGGTCTGTCTGAATTGGGATCCCTTGCAAAAGAGAGAGGGAAAGAACAACTCCAGCCATTCAGACCAAACAAAATAAAATAAAGCCAGATTTCTAACAGAAGTAGATTTGCAAATGTATTTTATTTAAGTACATGTGAACACACAAAGCCGCCTTATACTGAATAAGATCATTGATCTATCAAAGTAAGTATTGTCTACTCAGACTTACAGCAGCTCTTCAGAGTCGTAAGTGGAGGGTTTTCACATCACCTACTTCCTGGTCCTTTTAACTGGAGATGCCAAGGGCCCTTCTGCATGCCAAGCAGATGCTCTCAGGTCTGTAGCTACAGTGGGGCATTTAGGGGTGGAGCCCGACCACAGACCAGCCCTGCCCCACCTTGGGAGAATGCCAGACCACCCCAGTGCACCTCATCCTGCAGTAGCAGGGAGGCTGGGGAAAGAAAGGGAAGCCACCCTGCCCTTCTGGTCAGTTTCACTCTTCTCTGATCAGCCAAAGGGAGTGAAAGTAACCAGAAGTGGCAGGGCTGGGGGGGAAGGAGAGAAAAAGAGAGGAGGCATGCCTTCTTTCTTTTTTCTCTCTTTCCTTCACTACCCCCACTAAGTCTAATTAAGTCCCAGCTCCCCATTCTCCTGCCGTAGTACCCAGGGCCCCTGCCCCACTGGCCAAAAATTTCTGGCTATGAGGCTGGATGCTCTACCACTGAGCCACAGCCCTTCCCTCAATTAAGGTATTTATAACCCAGCTTAGAGGCAAGGCGGCTAATAAAGCAAGCCTTCCATGATGATTGCAAAGGGTTAGGCAAATCAGTATGTTTTCATGGGCATGGAGGAGGATGAGCTGACAGAGCCTGCAGAAACCACAGCTGGCCTCTCTGAAGCAACAGAGGAGGGTAGCTGGCAAGTGCCTGTAATAACAGTCTTCACACCTGCCCCAGATAAGAACTGCAAGCTGAAAGTCCTCCTGACTCACCCATACATGTGACTTGTTTAAGGGAGCGACTGTAGCAAAACTGAGCAAGCAGGCAAAGAGAGGCCAGGCTACAAGGGAGATGCTTGGCCAGCCCAGAGTTCTAACAGGAGCCTGGCTGATCGTGCAGCTGGCTAATTGGTAGCAGCATTTAACTCCACACTCTGGGCAGTACTCTTTGTGGAAGCAGCAAGACAGCCTCATGCTGCTTGCAGCTACTCGCTTGGCTTTTGCTCCTAAACCTTTGGGCTCGGCTCTGCATTCCTGGCTCCTGACCCCAGCTTGGCTTTGGACTATGTTTCTGGTTAGTGATTTGGACTTGGTTTTGTGTTTTTGTTTCTTGACCCAGGCTTGGCTTTTAGGACTTTGCACTGTCTTCTTGGTTCCTGACCTTGGCTTGTTCTGGACTCCCTTTGACTGGCCCCCTAGCCTGTGACATGTGTCATAGCAAAATAAAAGAAACAGTCTGGCAGTACCATAAAGACTGACAATATTTCAGTATCAAACAACATTTAATAGTCTTCAAAGTGCCTCTAGATTTAAAAAAATAATAATAAAGCAAGAATAAGATATAAGCATGTATGGGCAAGGTAGCAGTCAGTCACTAAGATAAACAAATGATAAGAAGAACCAGATATGCCAAAGCAATCTGGTGGTGGAAAGTCCCATTAACTCACAGCTGCCTTACGATGACCCAAGTAGAGTTTTTGAGATGCGGTCAGGGGGAAGCTGGGTAAGGATAAGAAAAGGAAAAATATGGAAAATCTAATTTAGGATAAGAAGGTGTTCCAACCTGGACAGAAAACTCTAGACAGGTGGAGTGAGATATGTTAGTAGACATTGCCCTCCCATAGTGAGGGTTTTTGTTTTTTTCTACACAGCTGCCAAGTATGGAACTGATGCCTTGGTAAAGGTGGATCGATCAAACCAGTGTCTCTTGCAGCTTTACTACTGGAAGTGTACTTGACAGCATTATACAATTTAAACTGAGCAGTCCTTATACATTTTCAGTCCTGTCCCCACCCACCCCCAGCCTGCCGTTTTCTAGGTAAGAAATTACCTCCCTAGAAAAGAGTGAAAATGGGTGTGGATGAATAAAATAACCCATTGAGAGTGTGCAGCTTCTGTCTTCAGAGAAAAAGCTGGGGCTGTGTGGTCGAGTTTTCCAGCTTACAGATCCCTTGAAATGCAGACAGGTGGGATTTTCCAAAGCAAACAGTTGTGGAGATTAATTGACATACGTATCGATGGATGGTTTTAAGCCATGTGGTAGCTGCTAGCTTGTTTCCTTTTTCTTAAAAAAAAACCCCACAGTATTTTTCTAATCTCTTAACAGAGTGGGCTTTTTTGCTCTCGCTGAGGTTGCTGCTGATACAAAGCAGGTTTTCCTCTGAGCGTTACCCAGTCGATAAGCCTCTGTGTCATTTTGCCGCGTGCACACTCGGTCGGTTCGAGCACAGCGGCGCTCGACAGAGTTGCTGATTGGAAATTTCCAATTGGACTCGCGGCGAAGAGGAACAGATTCTGCCGGCCTGTCTTCCCCGATCGGCTGTTTCAAAAGCACAGCGAGCCACCACCCAAGGAAGACTAGCGTTAGATTAAAACGTCATGCCATTATCGCCTACAGCTCTAAGTGATCCTGGATATTCTATTATCTGCTTCACATCGTCCAAAATTGAATTTCAATGTTGGTTGGCTATATTAATATCTCATATCCTGCAGCTATGAGTTTCCTCTAGACGTTGGATTTTATTTCTTAATCAGTATGATCGTCTCCCATGCGGGTGCCTGATAAGGTGGCGGTGGCTGTTAGTGGTCTACATACAATATGCTAGCAACAATGCCAGGTCAAGACATTGGGCTGGATCCCAGTGGCAGAATGCAACTTTCCAGCCTCCTCCTCCCATTGCAGCCCACTGAGCTCTGCAAAATGCCACTCCTAGGGGGTTGGGGACCCCGCCGAATGACATGGGGGGTCTGTAGTGGGGAGAGGGAATCGGTGAAAATTGCCTGTTTACTCTGGATCCACTCCATCGAGTTGGATCCAGCAAGTTTTTATGCCACTGAAAAGTAAGAGTTTTCTTTGACCTCACCCAGAAAGCCTATGCTGCGAATCAGGGGACCTGCGTGTCCCAAAGCCATATGGGACAGGAGCTGTTGTACGGAGGCAAATTGGGTGAGAGTGAATGAAAAAGCTGGCAGGATCCAACCCACTGTGCTGCCCAAGGCCACTCACGCTGCCACCTCCATCTTGCTGCATCTTTGCCTCCCCTCCCCTCTGCGTCTCAGTTCAAGATATAATCCTCCTTTCACATTACCTATAAATCTTTCCAAGCTCCCATGCAATTCCTGTTGGAAGCGATGGCCCCGCCTCCGCCTCCAGACTTCATGGCAAGAGAGACTGGATAGCTGGATAGGCATACTGACTTTTCTTCCTGTGTTTACTCTTCTGCCACTGTCCCCTTTGAATTGCGGATTGTGTTCTCGGGGGCCATTTCCTTCCTTCCATTCTCTTTGAAGATGAACTCTCTCCCTGCATGCACCAAGAGGGACAACATGCTGTCCTCTCTTGGAACCATGGGTCTCTTACCATCTGCTTCCATTCTTTAACTAGTAATTTAGTACTCTGTCCTGTCTCTACTCTTTCCTATCCAAAGTGTACTTCTCAAATAAACAGAGAAGTGTTTCTCTTCTAAACTTGCAATGCGGCTCCGTGTAGCTTTGTAAGCTGAGTAACCTGGTAAAGTAACACTGCTGCGTGTGTAACTTTATTTAAGCACTCTGCTAGCTAGTGGGAACTGGACTAACTACACCAGTTAACCATCCCAAAATTCCTGCATTTCACAGCAGTTCAGCCATCATTTTGGTTGTCCTAGCAATCCTGCCAAAGACCGTGCTAGCTAGAGGCAGCAAAATGATGGCTGAATTCTTGCAAAGGGGGGGGGATCTCATGAAAGTTTGGTAAGCTCTCTAGGTCATGTGTTGCTTGCCGCACTATTTTTGAAAGAGGGCAAAGAGCAGTAGCTGCCCAAATACCAGGGTACAGTGGCAGAGGTGCCAGGCAGGAAGGCAAGACAGAAAGTGTGCAACAGGAAGGCAGGACAGGAGATTGGCAATTGAAAAAAACCTGCTTAGAGTGATACTTCACTCTCTGTAAAGGTGGCCCTAGTGACCAATCATAAGAACATAAGAGAAGCCAATGTTGGATCAGGCCACTGTTATTGTGCACGGGGGGGTGGGGGTGGCAGCACTCGCCAAAGCTCTTGCCAGGCTTTGGCACGACACAGTTTAAGCTTAGACATGAGATTCCTATCCTACACTTAGCTCAGATTGTTTTAGGGCATGTCTGTCCCCCCCACCTGCTCAAAATCAGGACTCTGTTGTTAGGAACTTGGAATGCAAGATTATGGTCACTCGCTTTCTCCTTCTTCCCCAGACTGGCAATGGTGTGATGATGCCCAGTCTCTTTCCGCTCAGTCTCCAGCTTGGCAGGGTAGGCTTGAGGGAACAAGGTCTTCAGAGCAAGGAGGTCTCGACTACATATTAGCTTGGCGAGTGATCATCCACACTATTGTCATCAACTCTATTTGTGGATTGTACTTAAAAGGCAGGGGTCCCTGAGATTCGTAGGGAGGGAATCCAGCCTTTTATCTCGCTTTCCTTGTTGTCCCCCCTTGCTGACCCTGGCCCTTCCTCTTTGTTCCTCCTGATTTCTTTGTACTCTTCCTGCTTTCCCACCTCCTCCTCTTCCTCCTGCTGAGCTCATTTACCCCACAGTGGGACCAGTGGCACCCGACCACTCCTCCATGAAATGTCTGTTGGCTGTACCCAGTCCCATTCTCTGCATTTATTGATCCACGCTGGGACATTCCCCCCCCCAAAAAAAATATCCCTTATAAATACAATATTAAGTAATTACTTTCAAGCCAAGGTTTCACTTTGCTCAACCGATAAAGGACGCGAATGATAAATACCAAGTTTCAAAGTCATATCATGCATCCCTGCCCTGTCCAAATATTAAATATTATCTGATCTTAGAAGAATCAATCAAGTGTTAACAACATGGCACTATAAACCCGGATTGCATTATAAACTTGTAATTAATTAAATCACAGGTTTCGGTGTACCCAGATGTATAAAAAAAATGAATTGATAGTTCGTTGGGACAACTCAGGGACTGCAGGCAAAGCGACTCCCTTTAACAGAACAGATATTCTCATTTTTTTAAAAAAAAATAGTACCACATTGTAATAATATAACTTTGAAGGAAAATCTTCAAATTTTCTTGAGGCACAGCCATTTCTTAGCTAATTTCTCTTACTGCACCAAGATCAATAAAATAGCCCCCTGCCCTGATCAGGAGAGCTCAGCAGGGTCAACTCTGGCAAGTCCTTGGATGGGAGACCTCCTTGGAATACCAGAGGCAGGAAGCGGGGGGCAGGCTTTATTCTGCCACCTCTCTGAATAGCCTCCAGGCCCCCAGTAGGGGTCAGTCACCAGAGGCTACCATGACTTCCAAGTGCACACACATGCATACTATCAGACTCCTGCAGCAATCAGTTTCCAACAGCTTTCGTTCAAAGAAGTAAAGTTTATTGAGACACTGAGAGAATGCAGATATCTTAACACTTCCAGTGTTAGAACTGGCCTAAAGTGCGCGAAGCAAGCAGATATACATTATTCAAGAGGGTCCCCTGATGGCTCAGGTCCAGTCAGAGGCCAGGTAGAAACTCGCCAGAAGTAACAGACAATTATTCTCGGGGGAAAAGTACACCAGGCACTCAAGGTCAAAAGCTTCGGTTACATAGATAAAGACTGGGAACACAGCCGAAAGTTAAAATTCCAGAGTCTTCCCTCACACCCGTGACAGCTAGAATAGACAGAGACCTAGTGCGCCCCCCTCTTTCTCACACACACAAAATACAAAAATATACCAAAATATTAAATATCCCCCTTCCCCAAGGAATTCAACCAATGAACAATGAGAATCGGAAGAATTAAACGGAATATAACATCCCTCCTTATTTTCTTTCCTGCCAGTGTATGCATTTTTGCATCATTAAGACACTGTGGTAAGCAATTAATTCTAATGATTGTTTAAAGAAGGCCTGTCACACAAACATAAGAGCTATTGATTCATTTTCTTGTACTCCTATAAAATAATTGTCACCTCTAAAATGTGTCACGTCTCTAACTACTATGTGTTGTAAAAATTATGGTTGTGTCTGTCGACTTCATATGAGGAATATGAATTTAAGGTGACTCATAACATATTGATGGTACTTTACATCAGCTGTGTCAAAGTGAAAACTGGGTGTGTTGCAGTCGACATGATTCTGGTAACTCTGGCTCTGTAAGAAAGCATGCATAATAGGGTTCCTTGGAAGTAAGTCCTATGTTATTCAGTGGGGCTTAGTCCCCAGAAACTGTCCTTAGGGCTGCAGCCTTACAGTGCAACCCTAGGAATACTGTTCCAGGGAGCAGGTCTTACTGAACAGACTTGGGCCCCCCTATCTCAAGAACGACAAGTAGTCCCACTGGTACCTAACATCCAACAAGCTCAACAAAATGCAGGCCAAAAATACCCCACTGTGTTGGAAAGGTTGTAATAGATCATGTACATATGTGCATCTATGGTGGGAATGTACTTATATTAATGGATTTTGGGTAAAAGTACAGGATTTGATTGCCCAGTGGACTTCAGTAACAATCTCGTTGACTTTGGAAGCACTTCTCTTGGACAAATGGATTGATTCATCTGTTAGGAAGCAGAAGAGAGTATTTATATCTCACTTAGTGGCAACAGCATGTTTAACTATAGCCTCAACTTGGAGAAACGCTCAAGGTCCGACTATTGAACAGTGGTTTGAGAAAATATGGGATTTTATAATGCTCCAAATTACTAACAACTCTTTTTTTTACAGGAGACTCAGATTGACTTTTTAGTAACAACATGCAGGACTTTCAGTCCCGTTATTGATTTTCTCAAACTTAATAAGTATCTTCCAAATCGTCAGGATTATAATGTATGGCTGTATCTATAAGGACATTTTCCACACTCTGTCTAGTAAGCTTTGGGTTTTATATTAGAAGGTTGTATTTCTCATACGTTGGATTAGGTTTTTGTTAATTGTAAGTTTTTGTACATGGTTAAAAATAAAACAACATGAAAAAAAAGAAAGAAGGACATTGTGGAGCTGGAAAAAGTGCAGAGAAGGGCAATCAGAATGATTAGGCAGTTGGAGCATCTTCCCTGTGAGGAAAGTCTGCAAAGTCTGGGAACTTTTCAGTTTAGAAAACTTTACATAGGGTGGAGAGACCTGACAAAGATAAATTCTTTTCCCTATCCCAAAATACTAGAACTTGAGGGCATAGAGCTTGAACTCAACTAGAACTTGAAACAGATGGGCAGTAGGTTCACTAAGAACAAAAGGAAATACTCCTTTACGCAGAGGGAGATTCAAATGTGGAATTCGCCGCTAGAGGATGTAGTGATGGCCACTGGAATGAATAGCTTTAAAAGGGGATCAGATAGATTTATGGAGGAGAAGTCTATCAATGGCTACTAGCCATGGTGACTGAGGGGAACCTCCACATTCAGAGGCACTAATCCTCTGAATCGCAGAGCCAGGAGGCAACATCAGGGGAAGGCCTCGGCCTCTATGCCTTGTTGTTGACCCTCCAGAGGAACTGGTTGGCCACTGTGTGAGACAGGATACTGGACTAGATGGACTATTTGCTGGTCTGATCCAGCTAGGCTTGCCAGAATCCCAGTTGAAGTGGGGGATCCCCTGCTTTTGTGGGCTTTGGCCTGCTGCCCTCCAGCTAGCCAGCAAGGGAAACCCCACTCCCAAACAGACATCCCCATGTGATGTTGGCGACACACTGACATCAATTCTGGAAGTGACATCATTGCACCAGTGCTGTCAAGGGTGACGCTCTACTTTTTGGGAAAACTCTATGGTTTGTAGCCATTTTTACTATAGAATTTTGCCCCCAAATAAGAGTCACCCCAACATCACTGACATGATGACATCACTTCTAGAAGTGACATCGGTGTATTGCTGGTGTCCCTGCCCACCCCTGGAACATCCCCCCCAAATCTCCCCACCGGCAGGAGGAAGGTACCTGGTAACCCTAGATCTAGCAGGGCTCTTCTTATGTTCTTATGGGTAGGATCTGGAGTAGACCTGTTTAAGATTGCTCTTTAGATTAGTCTGTGATCCTGGGGGATTCTGGGCTTATGGGGTAATTACACCAGAAACAGAAAGTTATGAGTCTGATAAACCAGAAACAGAAAGTAATGACTGATCTGTGCTGCCATGCTCATCCATAAAGTGATACAAAAAGTAGGCCTAGAGTCAACAGCTGACAGAGCTAAAGCCAATGGAACTCTGGAATTGTATGTCAGAGTGCAGAAGCTAAAGCAGCACAGCCAGAGTTTGATGGTTGCCAGAGGGCATATGCCAAGATGAGATGATGTCTAGTCCTTTACTCTCTCTGTCCTAAGTGGCTGTCATTACTAATGACTAATATCCAGTCTCATAGATGTTGCCTTTGAAACTGTATGTATTGTCCATAGGTCATCACAATATAGAATAAGCAAATTATTGCACTATGATTCAATTAACACATTCAAATAAAATAGGTCATTTGGGCATAGGGATGAAGAGACAGAAAGATACTTTCCAACTAGATTAGCTAAATAAATCTAGGGATGGCAGATATATCCATGGGTTGTTGCTCAGACCTGGAGATAGGTGAAATCGACTGGTAATCCAGGAAAGATGATGAAGAACAAGAGGTCCAAAGAGCAGTAGTCAGCTGGAAAAGAAGTGGAGAAAGAAAGATGAGGCTGATGTTGGGTAGAAGCAACTATACAAAGTAAAGAGCAGGAAGGAGCAACTAGGAAGGGAATGTTCTAAAAGCAGTGATAAACTGCCTACTGACCAAGCATCGGTAATTATCCCGTGAGCAGCAATAAGAGCTGTTAGCAGGGGTCTTTTCGTAGAAGAACAGCTGCAGGAGCTCATTAGCATATGGTATGCTAATGAGCTATTAGGCTATTAGCATATGCCACGCTCCCTGACATCACTGGAAGTGATGTCAGAAGGGGAAGCAAAAGGGGGGGAGGCATCTTCAAAAGCCTCCCCTTCCCCAGCTGGTCTGGGTGGGGGAGCTAAGAGAGAAGGGGTTTAAAGTTTAAACTCTTTCTCATGAGAGTTGGGCCACAGAAGGAGGAAAGAGGGAAGGAAAGAGACAGAGTAGAGAGAAGGAAAGAAGGCAGGAAAGAGGGAAAGAAAGAGAAGGAAAGGGGAGGGAAAGAAAGAGGGAAGAAGGAGGGAAACGGAAAGGAGGAAAAAGAGAGAGAAGAAGGTGGGAAAGAAAGAGAGAGAGAGAGAGAGAGAGAAGAGAAGAATGAGGGAAAGAGGAAAAAGAAAGAAGGAAAGGAGAAAATGAAAGAAATTCGGTGGCAATTCAGCCCCATTATATCCTATGGGCCATTGAAGTCAATGGTGAAAACATAGGGTATATTCTGGGGGCTGGAGGGGAGGGGGTTTGAGGTAGAGGCTCCAAAATCACAGGGTAGCTGATGGAGCCTCTCCCCAAGATACCCACCACGTTTCAAGAACATTGGACCAGGGGGTCCAATTCTATGGGCCCCCAAACAGGTTGCCCCTTTTCCCTCCATTGTTCTCTATGGTGGGAAAAAAGTTAATTTTTTCCCACCATAGAGAACAATAGAGGGAATAGGGGCAACCTGTTTAGGGGCCCATAGAATTGGGCCCCCTGATCCAATGTTCTTGAAACTTGGTGGGTATCTTGGAGAGGCTCCATCAGCTACCCTGTGAGTTTGGAACCTCTCCCTCAAACCCCCTCCCCTCCAGCCCCCAGAATATACCCTATGTTTTCACCATTGACTTCAATGGCCCATAGGGTATAATGGAGCTGAAATTGACATTCGGCTGCCTGAAAGACTCTCCGGGACACCGGCTGGGGGCGGGGCTTGGCTCCTGAGCTCCCGGAGCTGTGCTCCGGTGCGCTCCCCCCAAAAAGACCCCTGGCTGTTAGTATACAGGCTGACCAGCTTATCTTTTATGGGCTGTACTGCAGGCCCATAGCCAGGATGCTTTTTTGTTCGGGGGTGTCATGACTCAGATGGGGTGTCACCTGACGCTGCCACCACTCTGGTTTTAGGTTCCCTTGAGAAGGCCCAGAGCACCCTCCCAAGACCTTCAGACCTCCCTTATTTGGCCAAATAATAGGTGTGAAGACCAGGCAGAGTAAACAACAAATAAAAAGTTTATTTTTATAGGAGGTCAGTCAAATATGTGAAACAAACAAGGTGCAAGAACAATACCAATAAGGGGGTGAAGAGAAAAGAAACCAAATGCCCTAACGTGACTAGACTCACAGTCCCTAGCTCACTGCCTCAGCTGGACCTGAATCTACCCACCCTTCCTCTCAGGGTGAGGGTCTCTCCCAGCGGCAGCCTTCCCTCGGGCCCTGCTCTCTTGGAAGAAAGAACAGCTCTTCTTCTGTGCCACCTCTTTCATTAGAAGTCCCCTTCCCCCGTGATTGGCTAAAATCGGCGCCAAAACCTCTCAGGGACTTCTGGAAGCTTTAGGCCTGGCCTCCTCCCACTTTTAGTCAGGCTTCCAGGGCCTGCTAGGCCTTTACTTGCACAGCCCAGATCATGACGGGGGCATTTAAATTTTTCAGAGGGTAGCTCTGAATTAAATTAATCTGAATGCCTGCCTTCAAAGGGGGGAGCTTGGAGCCTGTTTCTAGCCCTTCCTTTCAAGGGACAAGGCAGCAAGAGCATCAGTTCATAGGGAAAAAAACAGCCCAAAGTGCATTTAATCGCCTTCAGAATGCATTTAAATGGCTTTTGAATTTCCTCCCATGGGGCAAGAAAGCTTAGAAGGGCACCCGAAAGTGGTACCTTCAGAACTTCTTCAGCAATCCCCCTTTCTGCTGGCCCAGTCCTGCTGTATACCACCTAAGTCATGGTGATGCTTTCAAAAGCACCCCATGAGCCTTTGGGAAACCTGCAAATTAATTGTCTCCAGAAAACTCTGTCTGGTTGCCAGTTCTGTAGCTCACTGTGGTCTGAGGCAGGCTAATGTATTCAGAAGACAAACAGTTAATTTTATCACCATTACCAGAAAGGACCTGTGCGCAGTGCCATCTTTACAGTTTACCTTTCTATACCTCTAGTGGGAAATGGTATTATCCATTCACAGCACAATCTTGCCATCAGCTATGAGCATATGTTGATCCTGAATTTAAATTGTGTTACCCTTGAAGATGTCTACAGGTTTGAATTACAGGAGAACTAGGCATGTGGATTCATGCTAATCGGAGAGTTCCAAAACGCCAGCTGCGGTTCACCGCAGAGTTCTCCTTTGCATGACTTATTCGACTCCACGTTCTTGAATGACTCTCAGCCATCGCAAAGCAGGGAGCGCTGGGGGACTTTTGAACAACAGTGGGAGGTTTTCTGGTGCCTCAGCCCCACTGGTGGATCTCCTGATGGCACCTGGTATTTTTTGGCCACTGTGTGACAGTGTTGGACCAGATGGGCCATTGGCCTGATCCAGCATTGGCTTCTCTTATATCAGGAGAAACTTCCTAACTGTAAGAGTTGTTGAGCAGTGGAACAGACTGCCTTGGGAGGTGGTGGATGCTCCTTTCCTGGACATTTTCAAGTGGAAGCTGGATGGCCATCTTTCGGGTATGTTGTAGGCTATTTTTTGGCTACGCTCCTGCAGAGTGCAGGGGGTTGGATTAGGTGACCTGCAAGGTCCCTTCCAACTCTAACATTCTATGATTCTGTTACGTTTTTATGAACCCAAACCAGAGTTTCTAAGGCTCAACTGTTCTGGCCCAGTTTTTTATTTTCTGCCATACTAGTGACCAGCTTCCAACAGGCCTGTATAAGAACAGGAGAAGGAACACAAATGAACTGACAGAGCTCAAATCCAACATGGTATGCTAGGAAAAATGGGATGATTTCAAGCAACAAGAGGAAATCTATCAGGAGGGCAACCTGTTGACTCTTCTCAGGCAGCTGCAGTTATTGATGAAGGTGCCACCATGTTGTACTAAATGGTCAATCAATAGCCTTGGTGTTTTGACATTTCATTTACTTGGCAGTCTGCTTATTAATTTGATGTGATTCCACTCAGCATACGTTGTCCTCTATGTGTCGGTCTGCCCGTGATGGTTGAGATGAGTAGCCAGCATGGCCCCCGCTCAGATAGCAAGTGCTTAATAAAGATACATAGGCCCCGGTCACACGGGCCAGAAAACACGTGGGGGAGGCATGGCAGTTTGCCCCAGAGCTAAATAAGGCGCGGTAGCCCGATCTCACGGGCCACCGGGTTGCCACGCGCCAGCTCTGCACCGTGATCACACTGCGCTGCTGCAGCGCGGCAAAACAGCAGCACAGCAGACCACGCAAGTGCGAAGTGCGCATGCGCCGTTGGGGGGCGGGCCGCTGTCGGTGACTTTTGTGTGTGTGCATGCTCTGTCCAGCGTTGGTGCGCATCCCAGGGAAACTTACAACATCCGGAAACCCCGGGGACATGGGCGGGTGTCAGAAGCCACGCGCTCCCGTGATCAGGCGCCAGCCTTTGCCCCGGGGTTTCCAGAAACTAGTACCTCGGACCTACTAGTTTTTTACCCCGCGTTTTCGAAGGGAAGCCGCGGGTTGGCCACGGGAGCCCTACGCTTCCCAGATGTGCTTGTATGATCGCGCACGGAAAGTCCGCAGGGCTCCCGTGACTTCAGCGGGGCAAATGCTCCGTGTGAACGGGGCCATAGAACAACAAATCATGTCCAAAAGTACCCTTTAGGGTTGTAGAACAGCATTGAAGACTTGAAAGATGTAGAAATGCAAGACAACTGCAAGAGTACAAGAACCAGCATAACCTCGTCTCTGATGCCTTTCTTGGGTCTTACAGCATCAAAAATGGAGTGTATATCCAACTCCAAAAGTAGTGAAAATTTAAAAAATAAAAAGAAATCATGCTAATTTCAAACAATCCATAAACAATAAGGGAATAAAGAGATTTTATCATAGCTACCTATTGCTGTTTTCAATTAGTTGGCATCGAGTTAGTAGATTCCAAATATTTTCTTAAGCTACAGCTGAAAACTTCGACATAATTAAAAAAAAAAAATTACTACTTTCAGAGTTGTGTATACACTCCATTTTTGAGGCAGATAGCAAGTGCTGGCAGCAAAGATTTGTTTTAACGTTCCTTCATTCATGTCGGATAAAGAGTCACAACCAGTGCCGAAAACATTAAATGCTGAGCGGCACACGCTGCCAGTGCCAAAGGGTGCCCAAGCAGAGTTAATTCCTTAATTAATATTGATGCATCATGGTACTAATATATTTCTCTATTACGGTGTTTAATTAAAACTATCTAAAGCACTTCAAAGCAAGCATTAGGCATGGTAAATGTGAGCTCAGCAGAACGATCTTACCTAATGTTAACTTGGATACATAACGGCATGCTTACAGGAGAGAACTCGGGATGAAGGTTCACGTATTCTACAAAGAAAGCTCACTGAGCTATGAGATCTGTTTTTATATTAAAATCTGTCTGTAGCATATCGATCAACTGAATGCTGGTACATCAACTATTCATCCCTGATACTTTTTTTTGCCTTGTTAGAGCTTTCTTGCCTAGCTAGGTAACAAAGAACTTCATAGCATGAAAGCAGAGCTGGTTCCTCCATTTCCATTTCTGCACTGGGGAATCTTTGCCTGAGTTCAGACTGGCAGTTTGCAGTGGGAGCCAGTCGTGGCAAAAAAGCCCCGGAATAAACTGTTCCGGGTTTTCCCAGTCACACGGGGTCAACAGATGCAGGAGCATACGGGGAGGAGGTGCATGGGCACGTTCAGACTGCTGGCCCAGAGGTGCGGCTGTAAATGGCTTTTCCCTGGTAAATTGGCTGGATGCCTATATGTGTTTGGGCACCCATGCATCCATACACACATAGGCATCCAGCCAATTTGGGAAGGATCCCATTGTGCATTGGGTGGTACAGTGGAGCACAGCCAATCATATGCGCCAATCATATGTGCCGGGAGCACCGCTTTTTGGCTGCGCATTCACACTTCCAGGAAGTGGACTGATGCGGGATAAAGGCACTCTCTGGGATTTGCTACCACTTGTAACAGGTATCTTTAACGCGGGAGTGAAGCGGAACAGCACGGGTTGCCTACAGGTGGGGAACACCAGGCAGATGTGCCTGTGTGAACGCCCCCTTTAATCCGCTTGGGAAATGCAGCTGATAAATGGCTTTAGCAGGGCAAATTGCCAGTCTGAACTCAGCCTTTGTTTCCCAGCAGGAGGGGATGGAGACAGTAGTGACCAGGAAGGCAAGAAAGTAGGGAGGAGCAAACCTTTACCTCACGGTGGTAGAAAGTGCCATCAAATCACATCTACCATAAAGCTTTCAAGGCAAGAGGTGTACGGAGGTGGTTAGCCATTGGCTGCTTCTGTGTAACAACCCTGGACATCTTTGGTGGTCTCCCACCCAAGAATTAACCAGGACCAATCATGCTTAGCTTCTGATATATGGCAAGAGCTGGCTAGCCTGGACCTCCAAGTCAGGGAAATTTTGACCTATTGGCATTCAATTCCTTGGCATGCTAGAGACAGATTTATTTATTTTTTTAATGTCACGCAAGCTCTTTTTGAAAAGAAAAGATTTAGAGCACCTTTTCCCTGATATTAGAATTCAGAGCACTAAAAGTAATTTCTTTCAGCAGGGCAAAACATAAGGAAACAAATGGGTATGCTTTCCAGCGGCCTGAGATCTTGGGAAACTCATTCCAAACTGCAAGTCCATTACCATGGAATAGTCTATTTGTGTCATGTTGGACATAAAATAGACATTTTTCTTTCATGAAAAGAATTGTATTAATGGAATGGGATCTCATATGTGCTGAGGCAGAACCATCCAGGATTTGCCAAAGATGACAGTCTCCTTATGCTCTCAGAGATCAAGCAAAATGCTCTGTTGTGAACTGTGTCATCTCTCATAATCAAGGAATGATACATGTATGTTATTTTTCAAAGATTTCAGACATAGCAAGAGTGAATCAAAGATTGCATATCTAGCTATTGCTGTTGTCTTTTTAAATCCCAACCTTTTCAACAAATTATTAGGTAAAGTTCAAGGTTTCTGGCCTGGATGGTCCAGACTAGCTGATCTCATCAGAATTTGGGAGCTAAGCAGGGTCAGCCCCGGTTAGTATTTGGATGGGAGGCCACCAAGAAAGTCCAGGGCTGCTATGCAGAGGCAGGCAATGACAAACCACCTCTCAACATCTCTTGCCTTGAAACCCTACAGGGTTGCCGTAAGTTAGCTTCTGCTATAAGAGTAGTGTTTACAGTAACAGAATCTATGTACTACCTAACCAAATTAGCACAAAACACTCTGCAAGCTCTCAAGCCCAGCAGGACCCTCTGGTGACCCACAAGGCCAACTTTATTTGGTACGCTGATCCATCTGAGGCCGTCCCAAGTGTTTCGGGTCCCTAGGTGAATTATGACATGGGTGCCCATCTAGCATTCCATTTTCTACAGTGGCCAACCAGATGTTTTTGAAAAGCCAACAAACAGTGCATTAATAAATTCATAAAATTTCATAAAAATATCTTAGTTGCCTAGAAGGTAGTACTTTCTTCCTGCATTTAAATACTTCCCTTGTGGGATTATAACTTTTCCTTTATTACTCTTGAGCAGTCTAAGATTGTTTCCCTTTTCACACAAACTAGGGGTCCTTTCTGAGTTGAACCCTCTGAACAACTGGGTAGGAAATATCCTCCGCTTTCTAGGAGTGATAATCCTTTTTCTGTTTGGCTAGACTGGCAGTTTTCAACCTCCTGTCCAGTCCCTTCTGTCAAACCTAAACCCCAGTTCTGGAGACTGTGAATAAATGGAATTCAGCTAGGGCCAGGGCCGGCTCGCCTAGGGCACCGGCCCTGCAGGGACGCCAAAAGGCCCCCACCTCCCCTGTGAAAGCCCCCGGGCCGCCCAGCACTGGCAGCCCCGGCTTTCCTGGCGCCACCGCTGGGAGGGAAGGGCGGGCGTTCTAAGCCTGCCCCTTCCCCAGCTCTCCTGGGTGCCTCACAGCTGCGAGGCGCCCAGGAGAGCTGGCACGCCGCTGGGAGGAAGGCTCTCCTGGCACTGGGCCATTTCCAGGCCCCACCGGGAGGTTGGCATCCCCGGTGGGGTGGGCGCCCCAGGCTGTCCTGCCTAGGGCGCCCAGACACCTGGGGCCGGCCCTGGCTAGGGCTGACCCTTAGACTTTTAAGTTCTGGTTTTTGAACTTTTCCTGGTACACAGTAAGGGCAGTGAGTTGTGTCCCCTCACTTCTCAAGTGATTTGTCTGTTTCTTTCAGACTGACACACACACTCCTCCTGAGTGGCAACTGCCAGGCCACAGTCCAAACAAGGACTGACTCCCTCTGACAAGACTGACAAAACTTTTTAAAAATTCTCCTCAGCTGGCTCTGACCAGAAGGGGGGTACATGCAGGCAGCAACCTGTCAATCAAACTGTGCCTTACAGTGAGGCATTAACCCCTCCTCTTCCAGCTCTCTGAATCTGATGCACTGAGCATTCCGCTTTTGGAGGTCAGTTCGTCACAGATGGCTTTCCCTCATCATTATTGTCACAAAGGAAGGGGGAGGCGAGAATGTGAGAAACTGGCAGGGAGGAAGAGGAGAGAAAGAGAACAATTCAAAAGGCAGGAACAGCCCTTAGGGAGGGATGGCCTGCGACCCACTTTCAGAGGCTTTGCAACCCACCTTTGGGCCCTGACCCACAGGCTGGGAAACACGGTCTCAGGTCCAAGACTCCCTCTAAGCTGTAGAGTCTTGTGAGCAAAAAGTCTACTTTGTGAGCTACTGCCATTAAAGTTGTGAGCGAGCGATTTGGCTGCTGTATGAAGTAGCTTGCTCTGGAGCCATCTTTCCTGAACTAAGACAAAAATGTGTGAGCTGGAGGCTAAAAAACTGTGAGCTAGCTCATACTAACTCAGCTTAGAGGGAACACTGCTCAGGTCACGGTGTAAAGGTCTGATCTTGCTGGCTTCCTCAATTAAGATGCCAGCGGGCTACAAACTTTATTGCTGCGGTGTAGTGTTACAACACATTTTTCTGGGAAGCTTTGTTCCGTCATTCTCATCCCTTTGTTCATTCCCTGAAATACAGACACCATCCAAGGTTAATCCAGAATCATCACATATGCCAATCAAGCTGCACAGCCTTGCAGGCTGAAAGAAACAGTAGTAACCTTTATGGTCCCTGTATTAACAATGTTAGAGATAAGTGTGAGGTGTTGCGCAAGGTAATTAAGTCAATTCAGTTCAGTTAGGTAGTATTACAAGTGTCTGGAGAATCAGTCTGTACCCAGGTTTACTTTCATTCTGTCGACAATCTCCTTTCTCTTGACTGAAATGAGGTATCCTTGAAGTAGAAACAGTTGTCGAGTCATACAAAGTTCAAGTTTGTCACATCAGGCCTGACGAAGAGTCGTGGTGGACTCAGACACTTGCACAGGGTTTTGTGCTGATTTGGTTGGTCCGATAAAAGGCATCACATGGGTTTTGTTCTTGTGTGGGGGATGTGGCGTGGACCAATATGGCTGTACAGCCAGTTGTGTCACAGAGATCTGTTTTGAAGAGAAGACTGATTGTGTGGCTCTGGACCTTGGTGGACTAGTGTGCTTCAGATGATGGCAGATAGGCAATAGCCATGGGAAGAATTTGCTGTAAAATGAACACTGGCTTCCTTGAAAATCCATCCAGATATTTCTTTCAAAATCACACAGTGGAATCAAAGAAATAGAACACAGTAGAATCAAAACTGTTCAAGTGTGGAATGAGCGCTTGAAATCTCCATGTAATTAGGTCACAAAAGCCAGCTTCAGAAGCATCCTGGCAAGATGCCTGAGATATCAAACTGGGAGTTCAGGTGCTCAAACCAAAATGCCTTTCCCCTCTACCTTTGCGGGAGTTGGTAAGAAGAAGCAATTGCCTGCTCTGTCTTTAGATGCCACCACCACACATGGCCATGTGAGCAGCAAATTAGCTCAGAGCTCAAGGGAACAGTGGATTCCAATTGGACAAAGACAGACTCTGGTTTTGGCCTTGCTGTTCATCTTGAACAACTTGTTTTTTTCTGAAAAAAATGTTAAGTACTGAGCAGTAGGGCTATAGGGGTGGGGGGGACTGTGGGTATAGAACCCCCCAGGCCTAGGTTGCTGGTTCGGAAGAGAAGTGCTACCTCATGTTGCCGCCATTCTCTCATCAGATATGTCACCAGTAATCTTGTGGCTTGCCTTCAACAGCAGTTAGAAGCCAGTCTAGGAAAGTGATGGAGGAGAGGAATTCACAGATTGTTAATTGATAATGCTCATTTTAACCCTTGGCTTGTCTTGAAGTCATAGCAGGTGCTCTCCTGCACCGAGAGAGCCCTTGCTGTGTTTCCCAGTTAAGCAAAGTGTTAAAGTGGGTGGTGGAATCCTAGAGAGGCTTCCTGTTCCATTAAGGATTGGTCAGTTCCTTCCATCCCTTCCTCATGCTTCTCTCTCATCTTTAAATGTGAGGAGGCAGAAGCAATAGTTTTTGTGAGGGTTTCCAGTAGTTCTTGGCAGCCCTGGTCAGCAGATTGCCTCCATCCGTTTCCTGGCCTTTCCACTTCCAGTTCACTGGCTAACCGGCTCACCAGGCTGGTGACCTGCCAGCGCACCTGTCTGCCAAGCTCCTCTGTCTGCTGTCCTTCGCCTCCTCTAGACCAATAGCCTTCGCATTATGGAGACACTCTGCTGTGTTTAGAAAATGCACTAAAAAGAGTCAGAGATTCTCTTGGTACTCCATGTGCGTATTGATCTTTCATCACGTGAGTGTTCTCTTTCTTTTTTAAAGAAAAAAATCGATGCATGCATTGGGGACTGTCTCTGTGCGTCGTTGTGTATGTGTCTGTTTCAAGATACCATTTATTTCCTCATTACGAATGGCTTCTGGCACATTAGTGCTTCTGTTTATATGGGCAGCTAATTATGCAAATTTGCTCTTTCCCCTAAACTGGGTTATTTTCCTGTCTTTCATCCAATGGCAAGGAGCCTGAATGATGCCAATTAGAAGAGCTGAAGTTTTGGTCAGGTTAACTGATGGGAGACCCAGCCATTCTGGACTTAATATAACATCCTACTGGATCACAAAAGTAGGAGAACGCTTATTTTTGGAAATATAAATCTCAAAGGCTTGACTCTCAATGTCAGGTTTCAGGTGGGTAGCCATGTTGGTCTGCTATAGAAAAGCAAGATTCAAGTTCAAGAAGAAGAAGAAGAGGAGGAGGAGGAGGATGTGGAGGAGACTGGATTTATACCCCACCCTTCACTCAGTCTCAGAGCGGCTTACAAACTCCTTTCCCTTCCCCTCCCCACAACAGACACCCTGTGAGGTAGGTGGGGCTGAGAGAGCTCTTTTGAGAACTGCCCTTGGGAGAACAGCTCTGACAGAACTATGGTCATCCCAAGGTCATCCAGCAGGTGCAAGTGTAGGAGAGGGGAATCAAACCCGGTTCTCCCAGATCAGAGTCCATGCACTTAACTACTACACCAAACTGGCTTAGCACCTTAGAGACCAATAAGATTTCCAGGGTATAAGTTTTTGATAATAAAAGAGTTCCCTTCATCAGATATTTATTTATTCATCCATCCATAAATTCATATCCTGCCTTTCTCCTCACTGGGGACCCAAAATGGATTATATCATTCCCCTCTCTTCTATTTTATCGCAGATATCCGAAGGGAGCTTTGAGTCTCAAACGTTTATACCTTGGAAATCTTGTTGGTCTTTAAGGTGCTGTTGGACTCAAAGCTTGTCATGACAGGGGAAGTGAACAGATTTATCTGATATTGCAGTGGTACCGAGTATATTCCTTTATTTTTCTTCACAGGAGTGAGCAGAAACGATTCATATATATGGGAGAAAGTAAAGAACTGCGTTGGGGAGGGGACAATGCTGTAGCAATAGTAATAATTGATAAAGAGTATGGCGTCATCGACGGAAGGCCTTGGCCACTATGCCCTGTTGTTGATGCTCCAGAGGTAGTGGTTGGCCAGTGTGTAAGACAGGATGGTGGATTAGATGAACCCAATGCTCCCTCTAAGCTGTGGAGTCTTGTGAAAAAAAAATCAGCTTTGTGAGCTACTGGCATTAAAGTTGTGAGCAAGTGATTTGGCCACTGCATCAATTAGTTTGCTCTGGAGCCATCCTTCCTGAGCTAAGACAAAAATGTGTGAGCTGGAGGCTAAACAACTGTGAGCAACCTCACAACAAGTCCACTTAGAGGGAACACTGGATGGACCACTGTTTCTTCCATCTGTGACACTGGGAGGTTTTACAATCACTAATGTAGATCAAGCAACGGAGGCCATGAGATTATGCCAACATGCACAAAATAGTATCACACACTTTCTCATATGATCTTGCAGTATGAACTTCCACCAACTGACCACCTGTGACCATGATGGATTGTAGCAGTATATTGAAGAAGGCCGTTATTGTATTTTTAATGTGCAGACTCAAGTCCAGTTATAAAATGATTGCAGTATTTTTCACCCCCGTTATCTTAACTAGGAATGCTCCACCACCAGCTGGTTTGGCTGTTCTGGAGAGGGGCCATGGCTCAGTAGAAGAACATCTGCTTGGCGTGCAGAAGGTCCCAGGTTCAGGCCCCAGCATTTCCAGTTAAGGACCAGGCAGTAGGTGATGTGCAAGACCTCCGCCTGAGACCCTGGAGAGCTGCTGCCAGTCCGAGTAGACAATACTGACCTTGGTGAATGAAGGGTCTGATTCAGTATATTGATCTGTTCATAGGCTTATCTACTTGGCAGTCACAAACAGGTAGCCAATTGTCCGGTTTGCCGTGAGCATTTTTGAGGTTGCTCATCCATTTCCCAGTATTCATACTGTAGTGCACAATGTAGAGCAATCGCCCGTGTTTCACACCTGTGCATTCTCATAGAGCTTGAAGGCAATCCTGCGTCCCCCTCCCTCCTCCTTTACGGACCTGTTGTCATTTCAGACCCCTTGGCACCCAGCAGTATAAATAAACAGTGAGCAAATCAGCCAGTGGTTATAAGTAAACATTTTTATATGCTGTCATTTGGGTTTCATATAAATCTATGCTATCAGGGTTATTTTATGCATGCACATTTTCACACAGTTTTATGAGAGGCATAGTCCCCGCCCTGCTTTACGCGATGACTGGATCTGACCATTCATCACCAGGTAGGCGGGATGTAATTTGAAAGCAATAAATAAATAAATATTGTGCAGCTGCAAAGCTGTTCAACAACCCTTGGAGGCTGGGAGGTAGACCAGGGTAGGTAGAGAGAGAAGATTCTGGGAGGCTTGATGGAAAATTTGGGTTTATCTCTGCATAATGTATGAAATTCCCACGGCATGCTTCCTGCTGCTTAGTAATGCTATGTATTTACAGATATTGGCATTTATCCATCCAGGCCACACCTTCTGCAAAATGTCATATCTATTTGCAAAAGAGGGGACAGTGACTTCCTCCGGTTCCTTCTTCCCACTACAGACCCCCACTTCACTGCCTTTGCTTTTCCTGAGGGTCCCCTGACCCCAGGAACAAAATCCCAGGGGGGGCAGCTCAGAGGACTACAGCAGGAGGGAGAACCGGAGACATCCTATCATGCAAAGCCAATAGGTAGTTGAACACAAGCCACTAAAAATGAAAAGATATACTTTTCCCATGGTAACTGATCTGAGGTTTTTGCATTTTATGGACTTCAGGGGAAAGTCACATCAAGTTACTTCGCAAAGTGGGTCCCATTTCCAACAATTTGAGAACCACTACCCCAGATACCTACATGATGCCATTCATGTCCCTACGAGGGCACTGGAAGAGATATTCTTGGCAGTGGCTCTCCAGCTGTGGTGGTTCATGGGATGATTTGTCATAACTCACGTTTAGAAAACTTCTGGAAATTATTGAAGACTTTTGTGTCCTTTTGCAAGTAAAGTAATTTTGTATTTAGTAGTCAGAGCTGAACAGTTTTACTCTGGTGTTTCGTATATTTTAAAGCACATTATTACTTAGCTTTCTGGGTAGCATGGGACATGTATTGAAATGAAATTCATTCAGATCTATATTATTATTAGATTCTGAACCCCAGTGGATTCCAATGGGTAGAAAAGCAGGCCACTGATTTTATTCACCCGGCTAATTGTCATTAGTTTTGCTGACAATGGCTGTATTCCCACCTTCCCTTCTTCCCAGTACTTAATTTATTGTTTGATAGTTAATTACATATGTCTACAGAGGGGAGTATAAAAATTGAATAAAGGTGAATCAATAATGGGAGCAGTCTTCTCTGAATTTTCTCTGTTGCTTTTTGGTCTTTTGCCTTTGATACTTTCTCCCCTTTAAGAGGTCACATCGCTGGGGCAATGTGCGTTGCATGGAAAAGAAAGTTGCATTTATTTCTTTTCCCCACTATTGAGGTGCGTTTCACGTAATCTGATTTACGTTTTGATAAAACAGAAACCGGCATCTCCTTCATTCCATTAATAATAAATTCAGCAGAGGAACCTGACGTCTTCTGGATGTACATTGGCCAAGCGTGGGGAAGAATTTATGCATGGTTTGTTTATGTCAAAGGACATCATTTTCCCCTGCTGTGATTTGTTGAAAAGCCTCTTTGAGGAATGATAATTATAAATATGGTCCATAGTTGGGAACCAAGGTTCAGAAAACAAAGCAAAGGCATATAAGCCAACACATCAAGGCGGAGAAGGAGGAGGAGATTGGATTTATACCCCGCCCTTCACTACCCGAAAGGAGCCTCAGAGCGGTTTACAATCTCCTTTCCCTTCCCCTCCATACAACAGATACCCTGTGAGGTAGTGGGGCTGAGAGAGCTCTTTCGAGGATTGCTCGTGAGAGAACAGGTCTGAGAGAACTTGTGACTGACCGAAGGTCACATCAGCAGCTGCATGTGAAGGAGTGGGGAATCAAACCTGATTCTCCCAGATTAGAGTCCGTGCTGAGCTCATTCCTTGCTGGTGTCCCCCACTCCATGCCATATCCACAGCAGATGAAGGTTATAATGAGACCAGAGCATGCAGCTCTTCCAGTATTCAGCCACTAGGGATGATTCCTAGATGCCCATGTATCACCCAGGACCTGTTTGCAAAGAACTACAGGGAACAACTTTTGTGTATTTAAATGTGTCCATAGGAAAATTTCTAATCTTGTTCCAAGGGGGCAGCTGTATTACTAGGATTAATTAGTATTAGTAGTAAAATCAGTATAGGATACTCAGTGTGCATATCACTTTAAGGTGTCATGAGTAAAAATTAGTAAAAAACCCCAGCTTAGACTGTTGCATGCAAAAGAACTCCAACTTTCTCATCCTGTCCATACTTTGCTCCTAATTGTTTATTTATGTATTTCCTTCATTTATACCCACACCTTTCCCCAGTTGGGGACCCAAGGCAGCTTACATTGTTGTCCTCTCTTCCATCTTATCCTCACAACAACTCTGTGATAAATGGATCAATGGACACAAATCTGTCATCAGGAATCAGAAACCTTTAGGAGAACATTTCAGCCTCTCAGGCCACTCAATAGGGGACCGCAAAGTAGCTGTTGTGTTGCAAAGAAATTTCAGAGACAGTCTGAAATGGGAGACCGCTAAATTACAAGTCAATACAACACTCAGGGCAATGGAATCCCCAGGCCTTAACAGAGATATTGGGTTCTTATCTCACTACACATGCTAAGTCACCTTAAACATTACTCCAATCTTAGCTGTACTTATGCATCTTGACTCTAATTAGCCCTTTCTGGCAACTACCCCCCACACACACCTATATGTAAGGCTTGAGGAAATTTGTTTCAATGTATCTGAAGAAGTGTACGTGCTCACACAAGCTTATACCCAGAATTAAACCTTGTGCATCTTAAAGGTGCCATTGGACTCAAACTTTGTCCTGTTGCTTCAGATCAATGGGGCTACCCATCTAAATCTAACAACTCTGTGAGCTAGCTTAGGAGGAGAAGGTATGACTGGCCAAAGGTCACCCGCAGAATGGGCATGGCAGAGAGGGGATTTGAACCTGGCTGTCCCAGATTCTAGCCTGACGCTGTAGCCACAACATTATCCTAGCACCCCAAATCCATTCTAGGAGGTCGCCTCCTCACTTTCCCTCACGGTAAAGATGCCTCCAGGGCCACCTAAAGGAGAGGGATGAAATTTCTGGGGGCCCATGGTGTTGGGCAAGTCATGTGATTTAGTCGCCTGGCAAGTTGGGTTGGCCCCGAGTAGGGTAAGGTGAGCCCAATGGGCATCTTCGTCTGTGGGCCCTGGTGGCTCTTGGCAGGCCTGGCCACTCCCACCTAAAAGTTCAGCACTCACACAAAAGCACACACACATCTTTCTCCTCCCCGCTGTTCTTTCAGCATCTGCGTCGTTTGGGTCCTTTAACCCAAACGGTGTCCAAAGTGCTGACGCTGGGAAGAAACTTAGTACCATTATTGGCTTTTTCCCGACAATTTAACGTAAAAGGGAAAAGCTGAGCCGGAGGTTTCCGGGCAGCTTGTGACTGCTGATCAAAGAAAATGCAACTTTAGCCTGTCATAATTTATGTTGTGCAATGAGATGCTGGGGAGGGAGGGAGGGAGGGAGGAGCAGAGAGGTGAGATGATGCAGAAGTGTGCAATGCATACGTTCTCTATATAGGCCTCCTTCTCCATTTCTCCCGCTGCCATCTTATGGGCTGGTTACAAAGATCCCTGAATAGTGGTTTATCTGAAACTAGTTTGACACATCTAAGTTTATAACAAATCGGTTTTATGAATATGATACGGGGGGGAGGGGGTCGAATGCCTTTAATTTTTAGACCAGGTTTGACAATTGCTTCTATTCACTGACCCGGATAGCCCAGGCTAGCCTGATCTCTTCTAGATCTCGGAAGCTAAGCAGGGTCGGCCCTGGTTAGTGTTTGGATGGGAGGGCCTCCAAAGAATACCAGGGTCGCAATGCAGAGGCAGGCAAGGACAAACCCGCCTCTGAAGTCTCCTGCCTTGAACGACGGGGGTTGTCGTAAGTCAGCTGTGACTTGAGAGCAACAAAAGAGAGTAAAAAATACGTTGTGTGAAATTGTTTATTGTGCAGTTTTGAAACCCAGGATCTGTAAGGAGCCCCCTGTGTTAAACAGCTCAGGATCTCGTCAGACATATCTTACTCGTGCCTTTTTTCCCTTCCAATTAAAACTGCCTGGAAATATACATTTGAAACATCCAGATGATCAACACTCCTTTCTGCTGAATCGCGGCCTCCCCTGCCGTTTGGGACGTGCGCGGTGTTTCATTTCCCCTCCTTCCCTTGTCTCAGAGTCTTATGAAACCTTTGCCCTTGTAGAAAAACTTTCTGATTGGCAACCACTGGAGGGTTATCTTTTTGTTTTCCGTTTCGGAACCGAAATGCTATGGAATTATCAGCTGCCGAAGTGGTGTGGTAGCTTGGGGGTGGGGGGAGCTGTCCATAATTTTATACCCTTCTGGGGTCATACCTAGGAGGGCTTAAAGGCCATTTAACTTCAGACTTGGAAAGTCACCCCTCCTCCCCCTTCTGTTATTTTTTGGTCTGGTGTACCTGGCGGTTTCCTCTACCTCGCTGCCGTTCTAATAGAGACTCTGGGGACTGAGTTCAACCTTTCCATACCTCCTCTTTTTTTCCTCCCTTTTAAAAATGTTTAAAGTGAATTTAGTTCAGGCAAAAGGTGCTGGATTGACAGCTTTAGAGCTACGGGGTAGGTTTTCCATCATCCATAATGCTATTGCTCGCCAGCCCTTCGGGGCTAACAGGCCGGTCGAGTTCTGTTGGCATTTGTCATTCATTTCTTTATATCTCTGCCTGCAAAGGGAGTTGTTGGGGCCAATCAGAACACGATTGGCCCTTTGTGTGCTACAAAGAGCTCTTGGTCTCCACCACTTGGATCAGTGGTAGAGAATCTCTGAGTTCCCTAGCTTCCAACAGGTCATCATTTTAAGAAAATATCTACATAATGGCTCTTTTGGCTCATAGGTAAAGGTTTCCCTTGCTCGAAAGCCAGTCAAATCCGACTCTATAGAAGCGGTGCTCATCTCCGTTTCCAAGCTGAAGAGCCAGCGCTGTCCAAAGACATTTCCGTGGTCATATGGCAGGCATGACTAGACGCTGAGGTGCATGGGATGCTGTTACCTTCCCACCGATGCGGCACCTATTTATCTACTTGCAGCTTCTTGCTTTCAAACTGGGACTGGGACCAGAGACGGGAGCTCACTCCGTCATGCGGCACTTGGGTCTCGAACTGCTGAACTACCAACCTTCCAGTCTGCAGTTCAGCGTCTTAACCACTTGAGCCACCACAGCCCTCACAGGACAAGATGGAAGAACTCAGAGATTGTTTTCCTCCATCAGCTCCTGCTTCCAACATAACTTTTATGGAAAATGTTATTTGGAAAAACTGTCTTCAATTGTTGTACTTCTGCCCACCGTGTTCCATTGTGATCCTTAAGACAAGCTTATTTGGTTATATCATTCATGTCCCAATGTTCCTTCTAAGCTGAGTCAATGTGAGCTAGCTCACAGTTTTTTAACCTCCAACTCACCCATTTTTGCCTTAGCTCAGGAAGGATGGCTCCAGAGCAAACTAATTTATACAGCAGCCAAATCGCTTGCTCACAACTTTAATGCTGGCAGCTCACAAAGTAGAACTTTTGCTCACAAGACTCCGCAGCTTAGAGGGAGCATTGGTCCCAAGCCCATAAAGAGATAAGTGTCCAAAGGGCAGAATTATCTTCTCTTTAAATTTTTAAAATTGGGACAACTCGTTTCCAATGAATTAAAAACTTTTGAATTGTTAACTTCTTTCACCATAATGGGGTGATGTAGACCTCCCTATCACAGGTGTTCAATGGCCCCGGTCACACGGGAGGATTTGCCCCATGGGAGGGACGGATCGGGGGCACATCAAGTGGGTGCGATCATACTGCAACATCTGGAAAGCGGCGCACACCCATCCCCGATCCATCCCTTCTGGCTGGAAACCCGCCGCAAAAAGGTAGCACCACCGAACAGTTGATCCGCAGCACTGGCCCGTGTCTGATCGCCCGACGCGCCGTCTCCCTGCAGCATTCCAAGGTCCTAGAGAACTGCGTGTGCACGTGCGTGCGCAGCGAGCATGCCTCGCACACCAATCTGTGGCTCCCCCCCCGGCATCTGATCATGCTGGGAAGCAACTGCGCGGCGGCTGGGGGGATCTGTCTGATCCTGCTGCCGCGCGTCTCTTTTGCTGTGGCTCTAAAAAGCCACATGTTGTGTCCGCAGACCACTACGGGCCATCAGCAAAGAGCCTGAGCTTGAGTACCTGTGAACAATGGGACTGGGGCTCCTGGCTCCCGTGTAGGGGAACCAATGGGAATGGTGGTGGGAATTCAAACCCGCCAATGGCACCAGGGGGCGTCCCCTTCGCTTGTATATAGTTGGCCTCCCGGCCAAGTAACTTTGTCTTGTGTTGTATAATAGCGAACCATGCTGATCACTACACCGTTGTCCGTGGTTTCATTATGCGTCTAACCCACTATACAACACCGCACTTCAACCGCACCTTTTCCCCTAATGTGACTGGGGCCAATGTTTCTTTTTCTTTCCCCATTCACCCGAACCCCACTGACTGGTCACTGAAGGCCTCAAGTGGGGAAAAAGCTAATGTCTCTCAGGCACGACTCAATGTTTGCAAAGCAAGTGTTTGGAAATGAAGTCCGCTCGGTTTGCTTTGCCCATCTACTGTCAAGTTCAGCACCTCATACGATTGCCTGACCCTTCAAAACAAGAGCAGTGTGGGGTCTGCACAGTGGCAGCAATCAGCACAGCCGCTGGGCGAGTCGCCATTGTTGACACGTGCTCACATGCTACCAGGCAGTACTTACAAGCGGCAGACTCTAATCTGGAAGACCGGGTTTGATTCCCCACTCCTCCACCTGAAGCCTGCTGGGTGACCGTGGGCCAGTCACCATTCTCGCAGAGCTCTCTCAGCCCCGCCTACCTCACAGGGTGTCTTGTTGTGGGGAGAGGAAGGGAAGGTGATTGTATGGGGCTCTGAGACTCCTTCAGGTAGAGAAAAGCAAGGTATAACAACCAGCTCTTCTCCCACTACTACTTATGCAGCTGCTGGTGTGACCTTGGGTCAGTTACAAGTCCTTTCAGAGGTGTTATCTCATGAGCAGTTCTCAAAAGAGCTCTCTCAGCCCTACCTACCTCACAGGGGTGTCTGTTGTGGGGAAGGGAAAGGTGTTTGTAAGCTGCTCTGAGACTCCGAATGAAAGGCGGAGTATAAATTCAATCTCCTCCTCCTCCTCCTTCTTCTTCCAAGGTTACCAAGGGGATAGACCATGCATTATTTAAAATCAGCTTCTTTTGTGCCCATGGTCTGTGATTTTCATTGTGTGGGTTCATGCTGATGTTGTTATGGGGTAGGGAATTTCCTTTTTGTAGAATTCACTTTTTTTAGATCACAGCTATTGAGTTCTCTTATCCTCTTTACTCTCTCTTAAGAGGGGGATTTCTCCTTCATTTCTCTTTGAAGACGAATAAGTGTACCCTTTTATAACCTTGGCCCTTTCAGTTGATTTGTTACACGCTACAGGGTGGAGCTCTAGCAGGAGAAGGTCTGGGGAAACACTGCAAGCCTCCCAGCACCTACAGAGTAAAATTCTGAGATTTCCCAGAACCTCCTTTCCTGTCCCTCCTCTCTTTGAATTTCTCTTTGATCAAAATGGAGTTGATTTAGAACAGACTCCAGAATTCCTCAAAAGAGGGAAAGAAACAGATGGTTGGATTTCAAGGAGAAATTGGGTAAAGAGGAATTAAGGGTGCGGTCACACGAGCCAGATAATGCCGGGGGGGGGGAGTGAGGCTTTTGCGCCGTATCAGTTTGATCCACCACAGCGTGATCAGATGCAACGGTGGGTGAATCAGGTTTTCCCCTCCACCGCTTGTTTCCAGATGTGCTCCAATGAAGGATCAGTGATGCAAAGGGAGCATGCCGGAGTGATCGTGCAGGGAAGTCCATCTGTGGCCCATCACAAACCTGTTTGCTACTGCCCTTTCCCTGGTATTTTTTTACTCCATGTCTTCGGCAGAGCAAAACAGGTTGGCGACAGGTACGGGATGTGTGCCAGATGTTCTCATGTGATCACGCCCGGAAAATCCGCCCATCGTTCGTGCGTATCATGCTTTTCTTCATAATGCTGGCATATGCTCAGAACTCACTGAACTGCAGTTCCCACATAGTGGCGCAAGAATGTGTAACTGTAACCAAATGAACAGAAATGAAGATGCTCTTCTTTGGGAAGCAGGCAAGGATGAAATGCTGCAATTACAAGCCATGTAACTTTATAGCTAGGACCCCTCTCCCTTTCATGTTCGCCTTCACCAGGTAGAGTGTTTTTCACACAGGGAAGACTTCCTTCCCTTCTGCACTCTAAAGTGGAACAGAAGGGCTCTATCATGCTGGGTTTTTTTAACTTAGTAATGTACTCTACATGTTCAGTAACCTTGCCTTTTATTTCATGGGGAAGGCACATTCACATATTCTTTCTGCCATTCAAGGCCATGTGTACGATTGAGTCCCATTGTGGTATATACCATTGTGTTACCTTCTACACATGGATTCTGATGCACAGTTTTTATTGATACCAAAGGTGGGGAGGAGACTGACTTCTATAGCCCCAGAAAACAGAAGACCTCACATATTAGAGGTATAATTGCAAAACAGCAATAAAGAAGGTCTTAAAAGGATTGTATCCAAACACCTTAGTCAATAATTGTCAACATTTGCATACTACAAAAAAATGGAGAAGGCAAAGATACAGGGTCTAGGCAGAAATACAACAATATCTTCAAGCCAATTGTACAGTGATAGAAATGCTCATTAGAGTGACAAAGAATCTATTGCGTGTAGCATTCAGCCAATGACACAGTGATGACTGATGGCTGCCTGGAATCCATTTCAAAGCTGATCTTGTTCCAATGAAATCCCAAGCTGTTTGTTGTCTCTTGCCTGCTTATTCCGACAATGTAGATCACTTGGGCAGACATCCAAGAATTCTGTGTGCACAGTTACACCAATAATAGAGATAGCATCAGGATTTTTTAGCACAATTACACCAACAACAGAGATAGAATCAGAATTTTTAGCACAATTACACCAATCACAGAGATAGGATTGAAATCCTTGGGAAGATGAAGCAGCCGTTTTCAGCTGCTCACACTCAGATATGAGTCATCTGTATAAATGGCTGAAGACGTTGTTATATTTTTGCCTAGACACGGTACCTTTTTTTTCCCCCTTAACCATTTTTTTGCGGCATGTGACTGTTGACAATTATAAACAAATGCGTTGAATGCAGTCCTTTGTAGGCTTGTTTTGGCATTACACCTCCAGTTATGTCCGGGCTTCCATTTTCTGCTTTACTGATGCCAGACCATCAATACACTGTGCGTGTTAAGTGCCGTCAGGTCGCTTCCTACTTACGGCAACCCTGTGAATTAATGACCTCCAAAACATCCTAGCGTTAACCGCCTTGCTCAGGTCTTGCAAACTGAGAGCTGTGGATTCCTGGGTTGAGTCCATCTGTCTCCTGTTGGGCCTTCCTCCTTTCCCGCTGCCTTCGACTCTCCCCAGCATTGTCTTTTCCAGTGACTCTTGTCTTGTCATAATGTGACCCAAGTCTGATAATGCCAGTTAAGTTATTTCAGCTTCGACAGAGAGTTCAGGCTTAGTTTGATTTAGAACCCGCCAATTTGTCTTTTTGGTGGTCCACCGTATCCGTAAAACTCTCCTCCGTCCCCACATTTCAACTGAATCAACTTTCTTCTTGTCAGTTTCCTTCATTGTCCATGGTTTGAATTATCTTGATCTCGGTCACCAGCCGTGTTCCCTCTAAGCTGGGTTAGTGTGAGCTGGCTCACAGTTGTTTAGCCTCCAGCTCACACATTTTTGTCTCAGCTCAGGAAGGAGGGCTCCAGAGCAAACTAATTTATGCAGTAGCCAAATCATTCACTCACCACTTTAATGCCAGTAGCTCACAAAGCAGAATTTTTGCTCATAGGACTCCACAGTTTAGAGGGAGCATTGGTCACCAGCGACACATCCTTACACTTAAGAATCTTTTCTAGCTCCTTCATGGCTGCCCTTCCCAGTCTCAATACCATTACAGATTTAAAAATGGAAATAGAATTTGCCCCTTTAGTATTGCCTGGGGCAGTTTGCAGGACGGTAATCTAGGGTTAGGGCCGCAGTGGCTCAGAGGTTAAGATGCTGAGTTGCAGACCGGAAGGTCGGTAGCTCGGCAGTTCGAGACCCAAGTGCTGCGTGACGGAGTGAGCTCCCATCTCTGGCCCCAGCTCCTGCCAACCTAGCAGTTCGAAAGCGAGAAGTTGCAAGTAGATAAATGGGTACTGCTTTGGTGGGAAGGTAACAGCATTCCGTGCGCCTCGGTGTTTAGTCATTCTGACCACGGAGAAGTCTTCGGACAGTGCTGACTCTTCAGCTTGGAAATGGAGATGACCACCGTCCCCTAGAATTGGATTCAACTGGCTTTAACCCAGGATTGCCAGATTATCTTCTGCTGGTGAGGGGCTCCATGCTTATTTCTGGGGGTACCCTGCATGTGCGTGAAGCATGCACACCGCAATGACATCACCCAGAAGTCACTCAGAAGTTGGGCATGGTGGCAGATTGGGGGCCCTGAAGTTGGGAAAAACGCCGTCCCCATAGGGGGGGATGGCAACCCTACAGTAATCAGAAGTGGGAACTAGGGCAGTGGTTCTTAAACTGAGCTTTAGTGGCATCTGGGACAGCTGTAGTAGAGTCTGGTTCCATGTAAATCAGTGGAGCAAACCAAGATCATAGTATGTTCATCAGAAGAAGCTCTCCTTAAAGACTACTAGGAAATCAAAAGTGTCAGTGTCGGTGATGTTGTAATGCACAAACAATGCATGGCCACTTACTTAACAGATAGCATTGCGATCATGTCTCCATTAACGCAGCCTTTCTCATGAGAAAGGACTTCTCTCTTCAGCAGCACTTTAATATTGATTCAGACTATTGTTTAGGGGAGATCAAATCAGTTCAATTAGCGTGTTCATTTGTA